>OX421317.1:20623327-21873702 GCA_949125395.1 Diaphora mendica
TGAAATAATAATTCACAAAAACAAACGTTATGAATGTTTTCACGGAAGTTTCACTGGCTATTTGAATAATCTTTGCAAGTTAACGGTGTTTAAATCTGCTATGAGCAAAGTTTTTTAAACTCTTATTTGCATAATTTACCTACTAAGGTTTAATAAATAAACGAGATCAAGCCAAAATAGGCCGATATGTGCGACGTTGAACTCTAAGTAGGTTACAATGGTAAAGTATACTTTGATTTAATTTTGATGTATTTCGTTCATTTCTAAGTGAAATATCTAAAGTCACGTATTGTTTTCTTTTTTAAAATTAAATTCCTTCTCTCAATTAATTCAATATTGTCTCTTCAAGATTGGTCTTAACAAAGAATATCCAGAAACGATTCAAAATAATACATGGTATGTGAGCTCAAACATATTATGCTTTCTATGTACAAAATATTATTTCAAAACGTGAAAATCGGTTTGATTGTTTCTGAGGTCATCGTAAACAAGAGCGTGTCACGAATATTATATTATTATTAGACTATTCCAGGTAATTCACTCCTTAGCTTACTAACTTTAGAGTACTTTAAAAATCAAATCAAATTGTATTGTTTGCTCACAATACCTATATAACATTTAAATCAGCTTTATGTTAACGTTATTAGTGTGATAGAGCGAAAATTTTGCAAACTGAGCACAAGTATAATACCTGATAAAACTAAGGTTTCAGTGCTATGTTGAGCGTTGTTGTTGACGGGGTGGACGTGACGGACAGTTTTGCGACCAGACCGCCCCCTGTCGCTGGCCACATCAATTAATCAGCTACCAGAGGTCCCCACTGTCAGGCAGTTTGCGGCCCTATCGGTGGCAGGTGTAGCCGGCGACGTCGTCTACGCTCGGGACCGACTCTCTCCCGATCCCGTTCAGCGGTCTCTTTCTGGAGCCAGCACAGCCTCACAGAAAGAGACCACTGCGCCCTAGCCCTCCTCACCCCCCAGCGTTGCAGCAATGATTCAGACCCACCCATCCGTGGATGTTGAGCGAACCTACAAAATTAAATACATATCTATAAAAATACCGATCAAATTATATTCTCCTTCAGCTCTAATGCGTTTATTATATATTCAACTAGCAGACCCACGCAACGTTTTTTACGTCTCCTATTGCCCGTAGCGTAAATTAACCCCGTTTTTGTAACATTCTTCACTGATGCGCCGCTCCTATTGGTCTTAGCGTGATGATATAAAGCCTTCCTCAGTAAATAGGCTATCTAACACTGAAATAACTTTTCAAATCGGTTCTTTTTTCAGTTTTCAACTCTTCAGTATAGATAAATTTAATTTCAATCAATATTCTATCGATGTCACTTTTAGGGTTCCATACTCAAAGGGTAAAGCGGGACCTTATCACTAAGATTCCGCTGTCCGTCCGTCTGGCACCAGGCTGTATGTATCTCATGAACCGCGATAGTTAGATAGTTGAAGTTTTCACAGATCTGGGGGCACGGTCGTGCCCCCGCCAAGACGAGCCAAGCGAAGCGCAAGGGCACTACCTACCTTTTCTCGAAGCGTTTCGTCGTTTTTTTGAACCCTCATAACTTTGGTTCCCGATATACCAGATCGTTCAAATTCTCAGGATATTATGTGACCAATAGACTAATGAAACATACAAAGTTTCAATTGCATAGCTCTGATACTTTAGATTTTATTGAGACCTAAAAAACACCGATTTCGTCACTGACACACTGATGATCATCAAAACTGTTAGGGTACTTCCTGAAGTGCTAGAAAGCTGAAATTTGGTATGTAAACTAAGTTTAGTATACAAACAACAGAAAAATTCATAAACCTATTACTTTTGCCCCCCAACCCCCAAATTTGGGGGGTGGAAGATTGTATGAGACTTTCACAAATGTTTATGCTAGAGGTTTTATTTTTGGTACACGTACTTTTTCAAAAGAACAAAGAAGATGTACAAGAAATGCAGCCCAAAAAAAGAAAAAAAAACTGCCTTATGCAACTTACAAAAAGAAATGAAATCCCACCAAAAACATTTTCATGTAAAAGGTTGCCAAGACGACTGCATATGGCTTACCCTGTGAAAAAGATATCAGATCTCATGTAGTGCCAAGGTTCTGATTCTACACGCCCTTACTCTACCAACCCTAACTTCATAAACTCTACATCTCAGTAAAAATGTATGGCTTGGCTGTTTCGTCACTTCAGAAACTAAATATTCGTATAGCACATTACTTCAGAAACTAGATATTTGCAAACACAAAAGACGTTCGTTTCTCCTTTGTGACGGTGTGGTAGCGAAACGGCGAAGCCATACATTTTTACTGAGATGTAGAGTTTGTGAAGTTAGGGTTGGTAGAGTTAGGGCGTGTAGAATCAGAACCTTGGCAGTACATGAGATCTGATATCTTTTTCACAGGGTAAGCCATATGCAGTCGTCTTGGCAACATTTTACATGAAAATGTTTTTGGTGGGGTGATGTATTTCTGTTGTCGCTACAACGACAAATAGGTATTCTGGTAAGGCCTAGATATTCTGGAAAGTATCTAAGCAATAAATGTAAAAAACGATAAGTTATGCTCATTTTTTTGTTTAATTCATCACAATATTATAACTGGCCTTAGTTCACTAACTTAGTAGGTTAACTTTCGTACCTATGATGTATATATTTATTTTGTAATAGTAGGTATGTATTTAAAATACATTTTAGATTAGGTACTTCTGACCGAAATTGTCTTGAAATTATCCCGGACATGGTAAATTGGAATCCCGAAAACCCTAACTCTTACGGCACATCAAGTGCACCCGCCACAAACCTCCATGACTTATTTAACATTGTTCCCCTTATATCCACTTCTCTATCTTGAACTACTCGTTATAATATAATACTGCAGGGTTGGCCTAGTGATTTTAATGGTCACCACGCCTCTTGCTACTGCGCCAAGTGTCGTGGGTTGAAATCCCACGCGGAACAAAACTTTGTGTGATCCACAAATTGTTGTCCCGAGTCTGTGTGTTCTTTGTGTCCGTTTCTTGTATGTTTATAAAATCCCCCGCGACCCAGGATGTTTATTCCTAATGCGGGAGCAATCATTTTTATTTTTATTCACCTTATTTAAAGATTTATTTTAAATAAGGTGAAACAAACGAAAAAAAGATCTTATTTTCGTCTCATAGGAAAACAACAGACGGTTGATTTAGTATCCCGCAATTATACCGTAGTTTAAGCTATTACAGTTCAAGGTTGGTACTAATTTACTCTATCCACGACAAATTCTGGATCATTAGTGAGGAATTTCCTTTACGGGAACATTAAATTACATCAATATGGACAATACATACACTATACTTGAAGCCTAAACTTCTAATCAAACAGCAAAATATGCGCCGGTTACGCAGAAAATGAGATTATTTATATCAGCAGCTACTGATTGTGGCTTTGTTCGCGTATCGGGGTGAACACAATAAACTGTTTAACGGGAATGTCCATATTAACTGTATGAAATGTCCTTGTGTATATCGTTACTGTCATAAGAACGGAGTCGGCTGTATAACATGAGTTTTTCATGACTGTCTAAGTGTTTTATAACTGTAACACATACTAATATTGCTTAAGTAGGCACATAAAGTGGTCGTATTCAAAAGAATTCATACAGTTGGTCACTAGATAGGTGTGTACAGTACATACTGTGTTATTATCAGTTCCATTACCGTTATCTTTTGTGACAGGCCTTTAGAAAACAAATTTCCGGAGGAGGTTTACGATATCGATGCAGAAACAGAGAGCGATAATGAATCACAGGCGACGAAGTTGGACCTCGGCACCAAAGAGGGACATTTGCTCAAAGGACCCGAAATTGGCTCAGATAGAATATTCAGCAATCTTGCTTCAAAATCGTTTAAGAAACGATATTGCTCAATGGTTAGAGAGGCCGATGGCACTTACATACTCGAAGTATACAAGGACGAAAAGAAAACGGATACGAAGCTCACTATCGTCATGGACTTTTGTTCAGACGTTGTTAAGGTAAATCTAGATTTATGCCTTCGTTACATAGCTAGTAATGTAATAAATAAATATTTTGGACTTCTAACACACAACGCTATCTAGTCTTAAGCTAAGCAAAGCTTGTGTTATGGGTACTAGACAACTGATACAAATACATATAATACTTTTTTTTTTGTAAATACATACATATTATACATAGAAAACACCCAAACTCCGAAACAAATATTTGTAGATCATACAAACATTTGGTCCGACCGGGGAATCGAACCCGAAACCTCATGATCAGCAGTCGCACACGCCAACCGCGAGACCAACGATGCAGTCAATAATAATTTAACACATCTAAAACACTATCGCACACAACATTGTCTGATTAAAAAATACGTATCCATATTATATGCTAGCTTTTGCCCGCGGCTCTGCCCGTGTGTATCTCGGCTATCTCGGCAAAAAGTAGTCTGTGTCCTTGCTCAAGAATCAAAGTATCTCCGTTCCAAATTTCATTAATATCGGTGTAACGATTTATCCTTGAAAGCGTGACAGACAGGCAGACAGACTTACTTTCGAATTTATAATATTAGTATGGATTACACCTAGACGCAAAATCAGACGGAATCGTATTCATCACACAATTATTTGTACTGAGTGGAAATCGAACCCACGACCTTCGGCTTAGCAGTCTGCGACCACTAAACCAACAAACTCCTCAATTAAAGTTGAAATGTGAAATAATTATAATTGATATAGTTAATATTTATATTAATATCTAACTTACAACCTAAAACAGGTGAAACTAAGGTGATAGCTGATACGGTGGCATAATGGTTCCAATACTTGTACACGACTTTTTGTGTATGTTATTTTACCTGAAACTGTATGTGTTTATTGTAAGCATACAACATGTAGTACATAGTTTGTGTATGTAAATAAGGTCTACTAAACATAATAGATTACAATGCCCTAAGCACTTATACCTAAAGTCCAAAATCGATCAAATGTTCGTGCTGTCGTGTTTCGTTGGTGAGTGCGAGACCTGAGGCCCAAATAGTCTAGTCAACAAGTTCCATACTTGGCGTGGCAAGCAGTTGACTGCGATCAAAAGATAAGTTCTTACTCAATTGTTTTTGTTACTGAACTGTTTATTAGAAATGTTGCAAAGATTTTTATTTTTATCTTTATTAGAAACGATGGCGTAGTGGTTCAAGCGATCACCTTACCACTTTCTATTACGCTGGGTGTTGTGGGTTCTCCCCACACGGGACAACATTTTATTTTATTTTAATTGTTCTTCTAAGTCTGGGTGTTCTTTGTGTCCGTTTTATGTATGTTTATAAAGTCCCCAGCGACACAGGATTTATTCCTAATGCGCGAGTTGTCTTTAAAAAATATGGCAAACAAGCAGATGGTACCTAGTGTGTAAATGACTATCGCCGCCCATACTTACCAACTCAAAAGGTCATAAGTGCAGTCTTTGAGTTCGATAAACTCGTAACAACCGTATATGAATCCGTCTAGCAAGCAATAGACTGCACGGCCTAGTGGTTTAAGCGGTCGCCACGCTGCTCTCAAGTGCACCAAGTGTTGTGGGTTCAAATCCCACATGAGACTATACTTAGTGTGATCCACAAATTGTTGTTCTGAGCCTGGTTGTTCTTTGTGTCCGTTTCATGTATGTTTGTAAAGTCCCCCGCGACATAGGATGTAAATTCCTAATGGGGGAGTAGTCTTTTCTAAATAAAAAAGCGTGTTCTTGTAGGCCAAAAACTTTTTGCCAAGATTAAAGACTGTTGATGAGTCTCCGTCTGTTAATGTTTGTTTGTCTTTTAATTCGTATTTTTTTACAGAACCCAAAGCGAGGAAGGTTTTGTTTCGAATTACGCATGGCGGGTGGCAAAGGCTACACTTTCTCAGCTGACAATGAAGAGGAAATGAACGATTGGATTACTGCATTTAACGCGGCTTTAAAAAAGAATCAAGACCAAGAATCTCACCCAAATGATGAAGTATTAGACAAAGGTAAAGTGCAACTGTTTTTAATCTACTCCGGTAAGGTACAAAGGATGCAGACAAATTGTTCAACTAAAATACTAGGCGATATCGAGGTTTTGTAGAAAGACCGTGGGAGAGAAACGCTTCCGCATAAATGGGCCGACTCGACCGATATACCACGATATACCGTGATACCACGGCCTCACAGAAAACCGGTGTGAAACAGCTCTTGCGCTGTGTTTCACTCACCCGAACCCCTCCCCCCATCCTCCTCCCATCCCCCAAAGTCCGGCAACGCACTTTTGACGCCTCTGGTGTTGCGGGTGTCCATGGGCGGCGGTAATTGCTTACCATCAGGCGAAATGTCTGCTCGTTTGCCCACTATTCCATAAAAAAAATGACTGATATCGGGCGTTTGAGTTGAGGCATACCTATAACGATTGTCGAAGATACATTTTAGAATTAAACTCACTTGTGTCTACGTGAGTCTAATTCTAGAATGTATTTTAATAAGTTTCACTATACTTTGTCCATTACTTTATTTTCTTTTTGACAGCTCACGCCTATAAATTACCATATTTTTTTCGGAACTAAGTACAGTACAGTAATGTCGTACTTTATTGACGGTGACGTTACTTTAGTGAAGTGGTCTGTGCATAACAAACAACCACAGACTATAAAACAGTACTTGAAATACGATAAATCGATCATATGATAAAAATAATTTGACTTCATGTAAGTATTTTTTCAGTAAATTTAATAAAAAAAGGAAATAAAAATAGTATCTATGACTCCAAGATTGAATTTTTGCCAGGAATTAAGTCGAAATCTTGGAATTTAGGATCAAACCAAGAGTAAAGAACAATAACTCTGTTCATTCATCTAATTTACTGATTTATTATTTATATTTTTGTTTATTTCTTACATAATATAAAAAACTAATGAAGGAATAATTAATATTTCAACAAAAAATATTTAATTAAATCGATTGAAAGTTCTTCATAAATAAAATCGCTATTCGTTTCAAATCGAATCGGTAACGGGTGAGGCCGTCACTAATTTCAAAATTTCTTGAACTGTCAAAAAGAAAATAAAGAAATGGACAGAGTATAAGTGCCGACAATCGGGAGTATAAATTATATTGCAGAAGGTGTTCGTATGGAAACCGACGATTTAATGTGCTCTCCGAGGCACGGAAGAGTTTCAATTTGATAAGAAATGGTCACCCATCCATAAACTGACCTAATTAGAATTGCTTAACTTTGCAATTTGTTAACCTACTTACAACTTAGCCACAAGTCCCTGTTTATGAATTCTTAGTTATGGGTTTAAAACGTTTGTACCTATTATTCTAGGAACTCCTGAAACGAAACCCGAAACTTTGCCTGTCTCGAATTTCCAGTTTTTACGTAGTGGAGTATCATAAAAGAACGTATAGACTGAACCACGTCAGTGTGACCATCTTAGAAATCAATATGAATCACAATACTGTGCAAATTGCCGAAATATACGATTTGATATCGTATCGTAGTTGAGGCAAACTGGAAATTCGAGAAAGACAAAGACAGCCAGTGACTTTTTTCCTTACATACCTCACGAGCTTATTTTTAAATTTATTTAAACGTATTTACTTTTTCACCGCTAGCTTTGAAATTCACATACTTCGGACCTAGTCTTTCCTTAACACATCTCCAATAAAAAAGTGGATCGATTTTTATAATGGGAAAAAATAAAAACAAATTGATAATGTTTCCTTAAGTGAACTACCTTCTTGTAATCGTGTACGTGTTTAATATTAATTAAATGTTTTTCCTCATTTTAATTAATAATGTAGGTATAGAACCACTCGGTATTGTGTTGTTAAACTCCAAAATTAATTAATTGTCCTTTTCTTATTAGATGCAGATGTATCGCTACAAGCTGAACCACCACCCCCAACATATGGCACTCTTAAGGGTCTTGAGCACAGCATGAACCCGTTACTGATGAGGTACTCCCGTGAGACAGACATGTCGATAGCGATTGCTCGCAACGAGTGCCGATACAACATATTCAATATGCCATACAAACGAGCACCTTCCCCTGAACCTCAGCTGGAACCATTCAAGTAAGCAAACTTCATTTTTTAATATAACTTTTTAAAGTTATTAAAAAAATGCAAAACATTCTAAATACAAATGAATTAGTAATTCGAGGGCAGGTGAAGGCCATCTATTCAAATGTATTTATTTACATTAAAGATTACGTTTTTAATAATACGTCCGTTCTGCCTCTTTCCGTTTTATACCAAGTAAAACTTGGCGTAGATTGGAACAAGGCCTTTTGCTATTGAACTCTGATGTTTTTTTTTTATTTTGACGGCCTCAGTGACTGTACTGTGCTGAGAGCTCGGTTTCGATTCCCGGGTCGGGACATATATTTGTATGATATATAAATATTTTTTTCTGAATTCGGTGTTTACTGTGTACGTTTTGTGTATGTAATACAAAAATATAGCATATAAGTATTCTGTCACAGTACAAGCGCTGCTTAGTTTACAGCTAGATGGCCGAAATATTTATTTATTTATTGTTTCAGAGAACACTTTGGCCAAAGAATTATGCTCAAATGCGAAAGCTTAAAGTTTAGGTTACAAGCTCCTATAGACGGCGATAAGGAATTGTTGTGTCAAGTGGAACCTTATTATACGTACCTCGCCCTGTACGACGCACGGTGTGGTCGGAAACTAACGGAGAACTTTCATTTCGACCTCAATCACGAAGCTGTCAGGGATCTAGTCAAAGACACCGAGTGCACAAAGTCATTAGTAGAAAATTTTAGTTATGATGTTAAGTTAGATGTTAACCTAATCCCGGAGGAGTGGTTTCGGTCCAAGAGACAGGTATGTACTTATTATACTATTTACTATACATTATACTATTTCCCCGACTGTGGAGTGCCACGCTTCGGCATGAATGGGCCGGCTCGACCAGAGTAGGCCTCACAGAAAACCGGTGTGAAACAGCGCTTGCGCGGTGTTACACCGAGTGAGTGAGGATACCGGAGGCCCATACCCCAACCCCTCCCCCGTCCCCCTCCCCCTCCCCCAAAGACCGGCAACGCACTTGTGACGCTTCTGGTTTTGCGGCTGTCCATGGGCGGCGGTTATCGCTTACCATCAGGCGATACGTCTGCTCGTTTAACACCTACACCATAAACATTTTTTTTATGGTGTAGGTGTCAAACGAGCAGACGAGTATAGTTTAGACTCCTATAACGTAATTCCTTAACAGCCTTTACCAGTCTGGAAAAAGGCCTCGCCTTAGAAAGACGGTTTTTGCCTACACTAACATGCTGGCCATAGTACTTATAGGCCCTATACCGTTCTTTTTAACCGACTTCAAAAAAAGGAGGAGGTTCTCAATTCGACTGTTTTTTTTTTATGTTTGTTACCTCATAACTTTCGACTGAGTGAACCGATTTTGATGATTCTTTTTTTATTTGAAAGCTGGTGCTTCCAATGTGATCACATTTCAATTTGATCCAGTTCTGACATGTCATCCATGAGAAAACCATATAAGTCTTCAATTTGCATTAAGTATGTGCGCGACAAATTAACGAATAACTCAATATTCCCGTATGGTCCCGTTTAAATTTGGTCCAGATTGAAGTCGGTTTTCTTTTTGTTAAAATTTATGATTATTTGAAAAAAATGTTATAGTACAACGAAAGCTCAGTTTACACAGGTTTCTGTCTTCTAATCCCAATTATACCACGCGATACCTACTGGGATAAAATTTGCGTAAAGAGTAATTTTCTGTATCTAAAATTTAACTTATAAATATATAGAAATAAATAATTAAAATGGTTATCAGTTGTCGTTCCAATAGTGCAAGTTCTCATTAATTAAGGATCACGCGGCCGTATGTGTAATGTGTCTTTTTTTAATTATTTTATACTACTACATAACAAGTAAAATGTTTATAAATTAATGCGTAATTTACTAACCTTTTTCAGGTTGTGCTGTCAGTAAACAATCCACACCCTGACCTGTTCATAGTAGTGAAAATTGACAAAATACTTCAAGGTCACGTCAGTCAAGTTTTAGAGCCATATCTCAAAGCGACGAAAGATCCTAGACTTGGACTCAAAGTCCATAAAACAGTGCAGGCTTATGCTAACAGAGTGGGAACTTATAGAATGCCTTTTGCGTGGGCAGCAAAACCTTTGTACAGGTAAATCATTTTTGGAATTGACAATTAACAACTAATAATAACATGCCAAGAATCATAGTTGTAATATGAAACTAATTAATTTTCTTGTCCACGATACTTCGCTTTAACAAATAACAAAGTATAGAAGTTAGTTTCATGGTTTGTCTATTTTAAGTTCTTGTTACATGCAATACGGCAGAAGAAACCTAAAAAAATATTCTTCTTTATTCTTATAAGAATATATTTTATTTCCCCGAATTTACATCAAATAATATTAGACTTTTAAATGGAATATTTATAATGAGTAGGAGGTAGATATGGCTTTAATAAGCTACACTAGGTTTTACAAATCGTAAAAATGTATAAAGGAGTTTTGTAAATGAATGGTATTTTTTAGAATGTACAGCAATGACTTGGACCTGACTCCAGAATTCCCAGCTATTTACCGTCAAGAGCCTAACAAAGTGTCTGATGACGATCTACTCAAGATATTGTCTGACTATCGCAAATCGGAGAAAATGTCCAAACTGACTGTGATACCAGGGTGGCTCAGCATTAACATACAACAAACCAATGAACAAATTACAAGTAAGAAAGTTAGACAAATAAAAAAAAGTTCCATTTCATACCATGTGTCCCAAAATTCAACGATGTATATGTAACAAATAAATGTTCGCTATTTCAAATCCTTTTTTTTTGTGAATTCATTGTTAGTAATTAATTATACTAATGGACTATATAATTAAATCAAAGATGTGATTAATCAATACAAATTAAAGTATTTTCTGATTTATTTTAAATATTAATAAAAAAAGACTTATTTTTCTAATAATGGTCCAAAACTGAAAAGAACAAGGGATTTTTGTCTTTCAATGTTAAAAACAATTTATAACGGATAGATTATAATCATTCTCACTCTATTACAAATAGATTTTAGGAACGATGTAATATTTCGATATCTAGTGATGGCAACCTTAAAAGGCATCGATATCGTCGGTTGCTACTATTATTTTAGACAGTAAGTGTTTAAAAGAGGCCTAGTAAGGATGTCAACACCTAATTTGTACCTTGTGTGTTGCCAACATCTTTTCATTTTAATTTAGTTTTGTGTGTTTCTAGATTGTATGAGTAACGCATTTGCTGCCCTGAAACCTTTCCCACTGCCTCCAACAAACCCACTCACATTGGAACTTGCAACATTGGATGTCGAACCCGAACAACCGTACGCAGCCTTCATACATCACTTGTATGTCCGACCATTAGCTTTGAACTTTGAGTCACAGAAAATATTCGCCAGAGCGAGAAATATTGCTTGTACTATCGAGTTGAGAAATAATGACACGGGAGATAATAAACCTCTGCAGGTAAGCTATTAACATAAATGTTGCATTTAAAAAATCTCAATAGATACATATCTTGAAATAAAAAAATAATTGAACTTTTTTTTTGGAGGGCTCTCTATAATCGATACTGAAGTCAAAAACGTTTTTTTTTTTTGTCTGTCTGTCTGTCTGCCTGTCTGTATCTTGGCCGCGCATCACGCTGAAACTACTGAATGGATTCAAATGAAACTTGAGATGATTTGAGTTCATACTACGAGGTAGAGAGAGACCTATTTCTTAGCGTTCCATGGATTCACTGTGCGGGTGCCGGGTCCATCGCGTGATAGATGGGGGCAACACATGCGGCTTCGACAGTGCCTGGGAATTGCGACCCAGGTTTAGGTTTAAGGAGCACTCCTTACGACGCGTCAACGCTCACCTCCACTGTCCGCCGTGTTACCCCCTCTACCTAACCATATTTGAAATGAGCCTAGCAATGCCGCTTTGGATATTCGTTCAAGAAAAGAGCTTACTGAAGCTCTTGGCAATCCAAGGTCTTTAAGCAGGTTATAGAGGGATTTATCTGGTATACCCCTCGCACCCACTTCCACGGCATACAGCGCAACGACATAACCATTTTTAGTTATTTCGTTGGTTAAGTCAAAGTACTTGTTTCTTTTTAAAGCGTGGTCTTTAGGGATGTTCGTTTCCCACGGCACTGTGAGTTCTACTAGTACTACACGCTTAATTGACATTGCATAAGGAAATATGTCTGGTCTGGACGCCGAGGCACAGATATCCTCCGGTATTCTGTAGTGATTTTCATGTGTCCACTAAAAATGTCCAGTCACTGGCGGTATTTATAATTGAGTACGGCTTTTGTGTGAGTGTAGTCTTTTTTGTTGAGCCTTCCTTTACAAACGCGATGATAGTTTTTATGTTTGTTGTTATTTCTTTTTTCGCTCTCGCCAGTGATAAACTCATAGCTTCGCGTATGATGTGTAATACCCTATCATGGCGACGTGAATAATGACCCCGGTCTAATAGCGCCTTACAACCTGTCAGTAAGTGGCTAGCTGTACCTATTACCGCATTGCACATCGTACAAGCCTTATCTGTAGCTTTTCCCCACTTTACTAGGTTGCTTTCATCGGGGAGAGTTAATTGAAAGGCATTGAGGTAGAATTTTAACAGGGCTGGTGACCAATCATATAAAAGTGTGCGCCATTTCAAAGCTGGTGGGATACAAAATTCTCCTAGAGTTAACCATTCATTCTGCATTTCTAGGTTCATTGCGCGCACCTTGTAGGTCTTGTTTTCATCTTCTTGTATGAAAGATTTTGTTATCTCTTTGTTGGTCTATCTTCTAGCATTTCCCAATCCCACTCTACTGGACTGCGTACCCACCATGAATTTTTTGTGGAATTGGAGCCGTGACTCTAGCTCTGATGAACTTTTGTCTTTTGGAAGGGATCTAACGATTTCGTCTTGGGATTTTGACAAGACATGCATTTTGGTAACTCTTAGGTGTTTGTAGAGTTCCGAAGGTTTTTTTAATTTCATTCCAAAATTATTCGAGCCCCTGTACAACGTTGACGGGTCTGCAGATGGTGCTAGCCCGAGCCACGACTTCAATGTCTTAGTGACTTTCGCGTCCAGTGTTCTTATGTGGTTCTGGTTTATATCATATACTAGAAACGGCCAGTTGAGACGTGATGTTAAGTAGTTGTCGTAAATCCAAGCTTTTTTTACGTTACTAATTGGCTGTTGGTCTACCTTGTCAATGTCTTTTACGAAGTCATCGACTATTACGTTTATAGATGGAGTACGACCTTTGTAGTCTATCTTTCTTCCAAGGAATTTAAAGGGCACGGTTTCTGATATTATTGAAACACTTTCCCCACCAATAGTAATCCCGGGGTCATATGAGGTATACCTGGTGCCTCGCCGGCCCAGACAAAGGCAATAGCATTTGCTAGGTTTTGTCCTCATTCCCTCCATCCAGGTACAGAAGTCATTTTGGAGGGCTCTCTATAATCGATACTGAAGCCAAAACTGTTTTTTTTTTTACATTTTTGTCTGTCTGTCTGTCTGTCCGTCTGTCTGCCTGTCTGTATCTTGGCCGCGCATCACGCTGAAACTACTGAATGGATTCAAATGAAACTTGACATGATTTGAGTTCATATTACGAGGTAGGACATAGGATACTTTTTATCCCGAAATTCAGCAAGTTTTCTCAACGAGAGAGGATGAAAGTCAAAATATGTACTTAGTTGTAATTCAATAACACAGTCCGATTTCTTTCATTCTTTTTTTGCTAGAAAGAAAAAAAATTAAGATAACGGGAAAAGTCTTTTTTTTTGTCCGCGACTGTACACTGCGGACTAAAAACCACACGGTGTGCCACTCTGCGCCTGTTAAGGGAGGAATCCGGGAACTGCTTTTATTAACACGTCCGGACCCGTTGTCTAGTACCCATAACACAAGTTCTGCTTAGCTTGGGACTAGATGGCGTAGTGTCTTAAATGTCTCAATTATTTTTTTATGCATCCCGTGTTTGTCGTTACAGCCAGCTAAGGGAGCTTGAGCTGATGATACGTTGTTTGACAGACTATTTAGTAGATCAGAATAAATGAAATAAACTTACTCATTTTCGCTTGAACATTATAGGTTGTATATGGGCGTTTCGGCATGACAACACAACATCGATGTTGTGTGCTACACCACAACGCGAATCCGACTTGGTGTGATGAAGCGAAGATACGACTACCAGCTACTATAACACCTCAACATCATCTTTTATTCACATTCTACCACATATCCTGTGATCTCGCCAAGAAAAATGATGCTAATGTTGAAACTTGTATTGGGTAAATATGATTTTTTATGCTTAAATAAACTTACTTAATTGATTTATTAATGTATTTTACTTAAGTTAAATGTTTTATTTAAATATTGAGTTCTAAATTTCTGTAAACTTCTGTAAATGTAAAGCATTCGCAATTACAATACCCCTTCAGTCATTCATTTCATTCCTTCTAGGCATCGTCGTAAAAATAAAGTTATTTATTTATCTTAATAAAAGAAATATATTCTGATTTAACTAATTATATTTATTTATTTATTAGATATACGTGGGTACCTTTAGTAAAGGGCGACAAATTAGTGGACGAGGTGGTAAATTTGCCGATAGCGACACACTTGCCTTCAGGATACTTATCTATTCAACCGCTTGGACTCGGCAAAGGGGTATGTAGATTGAACTAATATTATTATTGTTTAGCTGAGCCCTGCGGTGTTATCCGCAGCTGTTGTTGTACAAAGGTTGTTGTTGTAAAGGTACAACAACAACCGCAGGAAAGCCGCGGGATGAAGCTAGTCTAAAAACAGGTATCATAAGTTACTCTTTATATCATCAGCTGTCTGCCAGTGAAAGTACTGTCAAAGCCGGTTTGTTGTTCCTGAAATTATCCGGAACGAACAGACAATTTTTTTTTTTTTGGTTAAAGTACCGTATATACTTTCATACTCCTTTAGCGATTACAAACAGACACTTCAACTTTATTTTATATAGATTGTGTTTAGGTTAAACACCTATGATATTCATGTATTTAAAAATATGTTAGTATGTTTATCAGCATTTTGGTTGTCATAATTTCGGCTAGCACGAGAATAAACGAGAACATGAATCACAGATACGGCCAATCTGACTAAAGCCAATCACTAATTAATATAACTAAACTACTAAACGGATACTAATTAACTTAAACACAATCAGCAACCCCCACGAGGGGGTTGGGGCAACGCTCACTCACTCCTCCGCGCTGCCCTGTGGAATTCGTCACCAGACTTGTAATCTGCCTAGTTATGGACCTGTATGAGATGTGTACACCCAATAATGGAAATGTATCCATTACTAGTTGTTGCCCGCGGCTCCGCCCGCGTGTATGTCGTTTATCGCAGCAAATAGTAGCCTATGTGTTATTCTGATGTATAAGCTATATTACTGTAAAGTTTCATCAGAATCCGTTCGGTAGTTTTTGCGTGAAAGAGTAACAAACATCCATCCATACTTACAAACTTTCGCATTTATAATATTAGTAGGATATGTAGTAGCAGTATAATTTAAAAATTATTAATAACTCGTGTAAAATGAGCCACTGAGCTAAATAAAGAGGTTAATCTAATTCTCTTTATTTATTTAATCACTCATCTGGCTTGTTTAGCTCTGTTTGAAAAATCATTCTGTTAAAACGTTTACCGGTTGTTTAATTGGCGTTAATTATATTGCCGATTTCAATCTTGTTGTTAACCCATTGTTAGTTTATATTTCGAATGATATTTTAGTGTTGCCAATCTAAATATGTGCGTATCTCTGCGAAAATTGAAATAATTAAGACAACAAATATTGACCCTGTAATGTATGTATATTATCTGTACTAATATTTTAAAGCTGAGCTGAGCGTGTTTGTTTTGTCGAAGTTACAATTGTTAAATGAGTTTGTGTTTTTTTTTTGTAGATAATAAATAAAAGAATATTACATTTTGAAATTTACATAAGTCATACTAACTTTTAAACTTTCGTGTTCCATTATAAAATAATTATTATTTATACGGGAATTAACGCGATCACGTCATAGACCAGTGTCGATAAGTTTTAAAACCAAAAAAAATAATAGTAGAATGAAACCCATTAGAAAAGGAGGGGAATGTTATAAAAATGAAAGAAAAAATAATTTACGGGCGATCTGAGGTCGGGAAGGGGATGGGGGGGAGGTTTTCAGGGTAAAAAACGGTTTTTCTCGATTTCCGGCAAAACTAAAAGTCCTATGGAAAAAAGTCAAATGGCAAAGTTGTAGGTAATAAAAAGATGTAAGCTTTTGTATTTACACTTTTATCACATAACCTCAAAATTTATGTGAAAATTTCAAAAAAACACGTTTTTGGTTTTTTATTTTTATCTTTTACAATTTACTTTTTTTTTCACGAAATTTGGTGAAAACTTACCTTTTTATGTCCCAAATACGCTGTAATTTATTTGATTAGAAATATTTATTTTTTCACCTTAAATTGAATTAATATCGAAAAAGCATCTTAATTTTCAATTGAAAATTCACCCGTCAAAATATCAGTTTTTTTCAAAAAGCTGGTATGTTTTCTATTCGTTGAAATCTCTACTTTCCGATGGTGAAAAAATATATATATGTTACCATAGTAAATCTTCTCAGAAAATGCAAAAAATCGAAAAAAAACTCGAATTCGAAAAAAAAATTTTTAATCATTATAAATAATTTCATCAAAAAAATGTGATTCCTGCAATTTGTTTCAATTAAAAAGTTGATTTATTTAATGCTTATTACATTTATATCATAAAGAATCTCATTATGTATAAATATAAATGGGGTGTAAGGGGGCGAACCACAATCTATTGCTCCCAGCCAACCTCACCTGCACGCGGTGCACCCTGCTGAACGACAAACGAGGCTCTGGCGACCGACTGATGGCGGTATATCCATCCGAAGAGGCGTATCTAAATAAAATAGGCCAGTGACGGGCAGCAGCGTCACCGGTGCAACAAGCTACGCCCTGCGATCACCAACCCGCCTGCCCAGCGTGGTGATTATGGGCTCAAATCCTCCATGAATATGCAACAAAGGCCACGGCCCCCAGTTCTCGGCAGTCTCGCTATTCCTGGTCATGGTGGCGACCACGGTAACGGCGGGACAGGGGGTGCTAAGAATCACCGGGTTACGGAAGGCCACCATAAGCAACTGACTTTGGCAACTTTTAACGGCCGCACGTTACGGCTAGACTCGCATCTGGCACAACTTGAGGTGGAACTTGGGAAGATTAAGTGGCATATCCTAGGGTTATGTGAAGTCCGAAGAGAGGGGGAGGATACCATAACCCTCGACTCAGGCCACCTGATGTACTTCCGCGAGGGAGACCAACAATCCCAAGGTGGCGTAGGGTTTCTGGTAAACAAGTCCCTTTCTGACAACGTGGTGGAAATCTCCAGTGTGTCGAACAGGGTAGCGTACCTTATTATTAAACTTACCGAGAGGTATAGCCTCAAGGTAGTACAAGTGTACGCACCGACCTCGGCCCACTCGGACGATGAAGTGGAGGATATGTTCGATGACATATCGAGGGCCCTCCACTTCACTACTAAAACCCACTACAACGTTGTAATGGGTGACTTCAACGCCAAAGTGGGAGTACAAACTTGCAGCGAATCGGTCATAGGATCCCATGGATTTGGAAGCAGGAATCATAGGGGGCAAATGCTCGTCAACTTTCTCGAGCGGGAGGGGCTGTTCTTGATGAACTCCTTCTTCAAGAAACGGCCCCAAAGGAAGTGGACGTGGCAAAGCCCCGACGCTATGACAAAAAATGAGATTGATTTCATCTTGACGGACAGAAAGCATATATTCAGAGATGTCTCAGTGATCAATAGGTTCAATACCGGTAGTGATCACCGACTTGTCCGAGGCTCTCTGAATATCGACTTTAAGGCTGAACGTGTCCGTTTGATGAAATCCAGGCTCCGACCAACTCTGCTCCAAGTCGCGATGGGATCTGAAAAATTCCAGTCAAATCTGGAAAGCCGATTTGCTGCCATGGAAACCACAACAGACGTAAACCAGAACCTTGAAAATGTGGTTCGGATTCTCAGGGACGAAGGTACGAGATTTTGTGAAATGCAGCGTAAAAGCAGGAAGTCGAAGCTTTCAGAGAGGACACTAGGGTTAATGAGGGAACGACGTGAGAACCCCCCTGTCACTTCGTCGGCAAAGCGGACTCTAAACCGAGAGATCAGCAGACTTGTACGACACGACCTCCGATGCTCCAATACTCTTTCGATCGAAAGAGCGATCGAGCGAAATCGGGGGTCAAAAGTGTTCGTACAATCTCTTGGAAGAAGCCACTTGACGAAGTTGACCACATCAAGTGGAGAAGTCGTTGCTTCCAAACCGGCCGTCCTTTCGGAAGTCGAAGGCTTCTACGGCAGTTTATACGCTTCGCATGCATCTCGACCTGATCCCGAAAATGAGGACCCTAGAGCCACATTAACACGCCACTACACCGAAGATCTGCCAGAAGTCAGCACTGATGAAATCGTGATGGCTCTTAAACAGCTGAAAAATGGAAAAGCCCCTGGAGAGGACGGCGTTACAACAGAGCTGTTGAAAGCTGGGGGTATGCCCGTACTGAGGGAGCTCCAAAAGCTTTATAATGCTGTCCTGTTCGAAGGGAGAACTCCAGAGGCGTGGAGCAGGAGTGTGGTCGTCCTGTTCTTCAAAAAGGGTGACAAGACCATGTTGAAGAACTATCGGCCCATTTCTCTTCTAAGCCACGTCTACAAGCTGTTTTCAAGAGTCATCACGAACCGTCTTGCGCGAAGACTCGACGAATTCCAACCACCAGAGCAAGCTGGGTTTCGGAGCGGATATGGCACCATAGACCACATCCACACAGTGCGGCAGATTATACAGAAGACCGAAGAGTATAATCAGCCCCTGTGTCTAGCATTCGTGGACTATGAGAAGGCCTTCGACTCGATCGAGATCTGGACTGTTCTGGAGTCCCTGCAGCGTTGCCAAGTGGATTGGCGATACATCCAAGTGTTGAGACATCTCTACGAAGCCGCCACTATGTCCGTCCAAGTACAGAATCAGCATACAAGACCTATACCATTGCATCGAGGAGTGAGACAAGGTGACGTTATATCCCCGAAATTGTTCACTAATGCAATGGAGGACTTCTTCAAGACGCTGCACTGGAAAGGACGTGGCATCAACATCAATGGCGAATACATCTCTCACTTGCGATTTGCAGACGACATCGTCATCATGGCAGAGACGCTGCAGGACCTACAACAGATGCTGAACGAGCTGGCTGACTCTTCTGTGCGCATCGGCCTACGGATGAACTTGGACAAGACCAAGGTCATGTTCAATGAACACGTACTACCGGAACCGGTTGCGGTGCACGGTGCCGTTCTCGAAGTTGTTCAAAAATACGTGTACCTCGGGCAGACTTTGCAGTTAGGGAGAAACAACTTTGAGGACGAGGTGAACAGGAGAATTCAGCTGGGTTGGGCAGCGTTTGGGAAGCTTCGTCGGGTCTTCTCATCGTCGATCCCACAATGCCTAAAGACGAAAGTCTTCAATGAGTACGTCCTACCCGTAATGACATACGGAGCCGAAACGTGGACACTTACGGTACGGCTGGTCCACAAGTTCAAAGTCGCTCAGCGTGCTATGGAGAGGGCTATGCTCGGCGTTTCTCTAAGGGACCGTATCAGAAACGAGGTGATCCGGCAGAGAACCAGAGTCATCGACATAGCCCACAGGATTAGCAAGCTGAAGTGGCAGTGGGCTGGCCATATTTGCCGTAGAACCGATAACCGTTGGGGTAAACGGGTTCTTGAGTGGAGACCGCGTCTCGGCAAACGTAGTGTAGGACGTCCACAGGCCAGGTGGAGTGATGATTTGCGCAAGACGGCTGGCAAGAGCTGGATGCGAGAAGCCGAGGATCGAACTAAGTGGCGTGCAATTGGAGAGGCCTATGTCCAGCAGTGGACTGCAATAGGCTGATGATGATGATGATGATAAATATAAATGTAAATCGTACTATTAAATGTAGATACTTTATTCTGATTACGTTATACATTACAATATTTTAAGCACATTAATATTACCATTCATAAATATATGAAAATCGGCCAAAAGTTTGTTATTAAAAATATATTTACGATATATATTTTTATATTTTTTATAGATTTTTAATATATTTTTATGTATTTTCATTTTTCTTTTTCATGGGGGTAACTAAATTTGTTTGTGCAAAATTAAGGAGATTATTATTTATATATATATACTCATTCTCACTAATCCCTGTTTATTACGATTTTATCCACAGACTACAGTCATAGACCAGTGCAGAAGCCTTTGAAAATTATAAAAAGTGAAAAAAAAAATTTGTAGGATGAAACCCATTAGAAAAGGAGGAGAATATTATAAAAATGAAAGGAAAAATAACTTACGGGCGATCTGAGGTCGGGAAGGGGATGGGGGGGAGGTTATAAGGGCAAAAAGCGGTTTTTCTCGATTTCCGGCAAAACTAAAAGTCCTATGGAAAAAAGTCAAATGGCAAAGTTGTAGGTAATAAAAAGATGTAAACTTTTGTATTTACACTTTTATCACATAACCTCAAAATTTATGTGAAAAATTCAAAAAAACACGTTTTGGTTCGGACACAAATCGGAAAGTAGAGATTTCAACGAATAGAAAACATACCAACTTTTCGAAAAAAGCTGATATTTTGACGGGTGAATTTTCAATTGAAAATTAGGATGCTTTTTCGATATTAATTCAATATAAGGTGAAAAAATAAATATTTCTAATCAAATAAATTACAGCGTATTTGGGACATAAAAAGGTAAGTTTTCACCAAATTTCGTGAGAAAAAAAAAGAAAATTGTAAAAGATAGAAATAAAAAACCAAAAACGTGGTTTTTTGAATTTTTCACATAAATTTAGAGGTTATGTGATAAAAGTGTAAATACAAAAGTTTACATCTTTTTATTACCTACAACTTTGCCTTTTGACTTTTTTCCATAGGACTTTTAGTTTTGCCGGAAATCGAGAAAAACAGTTTTTTACCCTTAAAACCTCCCCCCCATCCCCTTCCCGACCTCAGATCGCCCGTAAATTATTTTTCCTTTCATTTTTATAATATTCTCCTCCTTTTCTAATGGGTTTCATCCTACTATTTTTTTTTTCACTTTTTATAATTTTCAAAGGCTTCTGCACTGGTCTATCAGGCAAATCAGAGGTATGTAATACCTTTAAATAAGTGATCGCGTTAATTCCCGTAAAAATAATTATTATTTACATAAGTAAATTTTTATTGCAAAAATCTTTAAGATTACTTATGTAAAGCTGAGCTATGTAAAACCACTGACGAAATATAACTATAGACTTACATCGCATGAACTTAGAGTTGTACGCGGATGTATAATAAGCAGGGATCGGAATTGGGTGTGTGAAAATGCCTAAAGTTTGCAGCGGGACATAACATGGAGCTGTTACAACCACTTAAGTTAAACCGGTTTTGGATTTTACCGGTTTAGTTTCGTTTTTTTTTTACATGTTCCTTACCTTTGAAACACCGAACTATAAACATTTACAAGCTGCTAATACAGTTCTAAATTAATTTTTGTTTTGTACTTTTCCGGTTAAAATTCAGTCTTTTAGTCCCAATTGTTCTTTGTCGGTCAAACACAGAATTTTATATATCTGCAAAATGCTAATGCGGTTTTAATTTCTTTTTTTGAAATGTATCTTAAGTTAAAAAGTTTTGCTACAGGTTGATGCAAGGAAAACAAAAATTTTCGCGTCTTTACATAGTTTTGAAGTCGGCTTTTTTTTAAATTATTAAACCTGCACTGCATCAAAAAATAAATTAAAAACATTTATTTCAATTGCAAGAAAGTTGTGCGTAAACTACTTTCCACATTCAGAGTTCGGAACATGCAATAATATGATTTCTTCCTAGAAATGATAAATATTCTTCAAATGTTAAAAAAGGCTTTGTGTGCGGTACAAAAGCCCACGCTAATCCATTGTTTAACAGGTAAAAAAAAATCAGTCTGCCGCTACCCTCCTCCGCGCGCCCGCGCCGCCCCGTGGCTGTCATTGCTTTAACCGACCGATAAACAGGTGCAGTCTTGCAGCGCAACTTGTTGAGTTAACACGTGTTATATTCTCGATATTTTGGTCAGTCGCAGATTTGAATCCAACTTATTTTTTGACTTACGCTTATTTTTAAGTGTGCATATGTCATTTTGAAGATTACCTGTATTACCTAACCTTATTTTAACTTTTTTTTTGAAACGGGAATTTTAACCGGAAAAGTACAAAACAAAAATTAATTTAGAACTGTATTAGCAGCTGGTAAATGTTTATAGTTCAGTGTTTCAAAAAAAAACACAACCGAAAAAAAAACCGAAACTAAACCGGTAAAATCCAAAACCGGTTTAACTTAAGTGGTTGTAACAGCTCCATGTTATGTCCCGCTGCAAACTTTAGGCATTTTCACACACCCAATTCCGATCCCTGATAATAAGCTTAATGTTCACTAGATGTCACTAAGTATATCAAATTGTAAATTTCAAAGATATTTTCTGAGCTTCTACTCCGATACGAATCCGAGAGTAAACTGTCAAGTTTATTTGTTTTTGTATTAGTGCAAATGTCCCACTAGATGTCGTTTTCCACATAATTACATTAGTAATTTATGTGATATTTTATTAAATCGTCCAAGAGCACACAAATAAATAAAATTGAAATGTCTGTTTATAATTTCAAATAAACAGCTTCTTCATAAATGCTTCTCAGTAAATACGGTACATGAATATATATTTTTTTTATTAATTTTTGTATGAAACTTTTTAAATTTTCACATAAAACTCTGTATGTAGGTCTAGCTACTTAATTGTGTTATAATAATCAAAATTTGTTGAAAAAATCCATATATTATATATGTTATATTAGGTTATATTATTCAGTGATGAAAGCTCAGTAGGCTGAAGCCTAGGGCGGCTTCTTTTAGGGGGCGGAAAATTAAATGATTAAAAAAAACTACATTACTGTAATAGAAATGGAGAAATTAAATCTTGGCAGTTTAACAAGAAGAAATAATGTATTAATAGTACTGTTTGAGAAATTCTATATGCTTGTTAAAATACATCTTTGTAAATATCTGTTTATAAGACATCTCCATAGCAGTTAAATTTTACAATTTAAATTAGTAATTTTAACTAAACATTTTCTTAATTACCACTGAAGGTGGCATGAGTTGCTAGAATGCACTGCTGCGTCCGTTTCAGCGGCTGGCGGCAAATTAGGTCCAAGTAGAATTTTTTTTTTAGAAGCTGGGGTTGGAAGCTCTCCCTCATCCGCCATACTCACCAGACCTTGCACCTACCGACTATTACTTTTTCCAAAATTTAGACAACTTTTTAGTGGGTAAAAATTTCAATTCCCGAGAGGCAGTACAAAATGCCTTTGAAGAGTTTGTTGCCTCCCGTCCAGCTGATTTTTACAAGAAGGGCATCAATAAACTGCCAATGCGTTGGCAAAGATGCGTCGATTGCATAGTTGATTACTTCGAATAACAGAAATAAAAAAGTTTGAAAAAATAAGTACTTTCACTTATTGCTTACAAAACGGCAATTTCATAGGTTTTAACCAACCAACCAACTCTTACAAGTTCATCAAGTTCCTCAAGTAATTTTATTGTTCTGAGTATACAAAATGTACCTATTTCTTATATCACGCAAAATTCAATTCACTATGATTGAAATACTAATATACAATCGAATCGAATCGTCAATTGTCAAGAAGTTTCAATTCGGCTGGAATCTCTGGCGCTGCACGCGCTGTGTGGAGACGTGGCTCCGTTACGCATCTGCTATCGTATTTACAATGGGGAGTACTCCGAGCAATTGATTGAATTGATCCCTGCCTCCTTTTTTTTGCCATCATCCTACGCGACTGCAGTTTCATCATCATCATTTAGGTGTCAACTGTGCGCTTTTCGAGAAAATTTCTGCCCTACACATCAAAACTGTGGAATGAACTGTCGACTGCGGTATTCCCGGACCAATACGACCTTCAATCAATCTTCAAGAAAAGAGCATACTTCTCCTTAAAAGCCTTGTGACACCTCTGGTGTTGCGGGTATTCATGGGCAGCGGTAAATAATAAATAAATAAGTTGCCGTTCATGAGTGCATTGTTTCTCGTTGTTTACTGCGTGTTTTGGTGATAATGATGGTTTTGGAGAAAATTATTTGCTTTGTCCAACGGCTAACTGGATAAAATCACCATCTTCATCCTCACAGTTTTTTGTTATGGGGACTCTTTAAGAAATTAACTAAATTACTCCTAAATATGGTCCTTAGCAACTTTGCTGTTGGATTTTTGTTGCTTTTGCCGAAATTGCGCAAACAAATTTTCTATTACATCCTGATTTAATTTTTAACCGACTTCAAAAAAAGGAGGAGGTTTCTCAATTCGACCGTATACATGTTTTTTTTATGTGTGTTCGCGGATAACTTCGTCGTTTATGAACCGATTTTGACGATTCTTTTTTTAATGGAAAGGATATGTCCCAACGGTGATACCATGATAAGGACATTACGATCTGATGATGGCATCCAAGAGAAAACAAGTCGAACATTGAAGTTGGTTTTTGTTTTAGTTAATTGTGTAATTTTTCAAATAATTTTTGCCCGTCTTTATCGCATTTAATGCATGTGTTACTTTTTTTAAACAATGCGTGTTTCTATGGCATCTCATATTTTTTTATTATTGTTCAATGGGCCTATCTGTCAATTTTGTAAGTGATCGATTCAAGTTTTAAGTTTTGTCTATTTCGTATGATTTGGTAACATCTTGAAACGAAATTTGCTCATTGCAGTTAACATAGTTATTCTTCAAAAAATGATTTTGAATACTTTAAATTGAATGTGGTACATCAAAAAACGCAAATAATTTTACAAAACGTTGCAAAAGAAAAAGGCTAAGGTACTAGATATCCCTGATTTCTTGCATATATTTTGGTTTTTCGTAGCCCGACCGCAAAAAACAGCTTTTAGCAGAAGCCCACTTATTATCAAATAGTTTATTTATAGTAGCTTTTAAAAGAGTTGTAACAATTCTGCTTTTACTGCTGATGGAATATTATAAGTTACACATTATTGCGATTTCATCAAAAGTGATCACACAAGCTTTATCTTTAATTAATGCATTTCGAATTTCTGTTATTCTTTTTTTAAATAGATCAGGGCAAAACAATCGGATTTTGCTAGCCACTTTCGGAGTTTCGGATTGTGGTTGGAGCGGCAAGTACTACACCTTGCCGCCTTAGAAAAAAATACACTTTAGATTTGTAAAATATTGACAAGTTGAATTTATTTTCGTCTTCTGTCCAATTCATAACCTTTATTTTCGTAGCTGCATCAATGTCAATTCTCTAGAAACCTCTTCTGAACTCTTTAGATTTTAAAATGCTGTCATCAGATTTTGGATTTTGCCGTAATTTAAATAATAGGATAAAAAAATTGTTAGAAAACTGTTTAAAGTGTATGTCTATGAAATAATATTTATTTATTAATCTCCTGACTTATTTAATGTGATTTTAATATTACTTGTTGTACAAATTAAAATATGTATAATAAAAACTTGAGAGGTGTCAAAGAACACCCGGATGGAACGAAGTTTATTTATATATTATATTTGATATGCTCCTACTAATAAAAATGCGCATAAAATACTCAAATTATTTTAGTAATAATCAAGCTTTACAAAATATACTATAAAACAATATATTTTATGTAAATAAATGCAAAAACCCAACATCACGTGGTGTTCCAAGGCGGTCACCTATCCAAGTACTAACCACGCCCGATGTTGCTTAACGTCGATGATCGGACGAGAACCGGTGTATTCAACATGGTATGGACGTTGGCAATCAGTTTGTTATATTTAACGGTGAATATCCAGCACTATGACGTCAATTCAATGTTAAAAGTGTCGTTACAACTTTTGGCACGAAAAGTGTCGTTACATTTTTTGCCGTCTAGCCCCCTTTCGCGACGCGCGATAAGGAACTTCGTTCCAAAATAAAGATTATACTTTGCAGTTCAATCATTTATTTTATATTAAAATGACATATAATGACCTAAAATTTATTGATTATGCCATATCAGACAGGAAATAAAATCGCTCAACATTATTATCTACACCATAGATTATATGATTGAATAGAATATATTTAAATTAAGGGGCTTCCATTAATTACGTAAGGTGTTTTAGGGGGGGGGGGGGATTGAGCTAAATCTTTTCAAATCTCACTTAGGGGGGTCTTGGCAAATATCACGTAATTATTGTGAAAAATTGCGTGAAAAATTATTTCCGAATAAAATATGGCCAAATCTGACACAATAGTGTTTGTCGTATTCGTCCGAACTCCGCAGAGCAGCGAAGTAGCATTCGATTTTGCTTTGCTAGTCTTCAATCGAAGTAATAGAACCAGTTCTATAATCCAACACGTTTACAGCCAAAACATAAATTTGAAGAATCTCGCGTGAGATTTGGGGACGCGGGAGGGAGTTGATGAAAATCTTACGATATCTCACCAAGGCGGGAGGGGAGGTCGAAAAATTCTCAAAAATGCCTCACGTAATTAATGGACGCCCCTTTACGATATATCGTTAAAATAATTTGTTTGTTTACTTACTCTTCGTAAGACAACTAACCATTTGACAAATCAAAGTCCGACGTAATTGTAGCCACTTGGTGGCGCTATCATCGCGCATCCAGCATATAATATTCTATATGTCATATCAATAACTTATAAATGTGACATCTAGCGTAATAAATAGGTCATTATATTCAAGTTTATTTGAATCGATTGCAACGACATCTCCTAAAAATAGGTGATAACTTATAGTTACGCAATTGAAAAATATTTTTTTTTAAACAAGCATTAGAAAGTAAGATTTATATTCGAAAAATAATAAAATAATTACTATAATTGAAGCATATCAATAAAATAGTGATAGAGTTTGTTAAACTATTTCTAGTACCTTATTTTTGCGCGCCATCTAGATTTAAGTGAATTTTTCTAGCTTTTATCGGTGTACAGTTTGGGCCAGGGGAGGGTCGGTCTATTTAGTATATTGTGTCATTGGTAAAACATAATGTTCGTGGCTTAGAGATGCGACGATAGTGGTAGATGTGATGCTTATATACTAGCTTTATAAATTACTTGCTTGCAGAATTCAGGTCCAGAAGTAACATGGGTGGAAGGCGAAAAACAACTATTCAGATGTCAACTTATCCTCGATTCAACGGTGGCCACACGAGACATACATTTGCACAACTTGTTTACACAAGCTGAGAGGCTGATCAAGTCAAGTTCGCCACCTACTTCTCCTTCACCACCACCTTGGAACGATGTATGCAATGCTCTAAAAGCCGCACATGCAGTGAAACTTAGCACGCTGGTTGCATTTTTGCCAACCATATTGAATCAACTCTTTGAGTTAATGGTAAGCTATCTAAATTTGATATTAAAATATTTTTTCTAGCTATTCCTTTACGTAAACGACTTAAATTTTACCGTGGGAGAGCCACGATTCGGCATGCATGGGCCGGCTCGACCGGAGTGATACCACGGCCTCACAGAAAACCGGTGTAAAACAGCGATTGCGCTGTGTTTCACCGAGTGAGTGAGGATACCGGAGGCCCATATCCCAACTCCTCGCCCCATCTCTCTCCCCATCCCCCAAAGTCCGGCAACGCACTTGTGACGCCTCTGGTGTTGTGGGTGTCCATGGGCGGCGGTAAACCATCAGGCGATACGTCTGCTGGTTTGCCCCCTACTACATAAAAAAAAAACAATTCCTAAAAAAAGTGTACCTACCACATTCAATAGGTTTAATTTTTAACTTTTACTATAATACTGTCAACCATTTCTTTTTCTTTTGTGATTCCAAGACAATGTTATCGTAATCAGAAAAACTCTTATTTAAAAAGGGGAAATGATATAAAGCCTTTAAGTTTTAAAGCACAATTTTTATTATATTATCGACCTAACCATACAGTGCGTAGTACATATTTTTGTATAACTCGTTTTTATTCCGTGCTACACCAACGAATTAACTTTAACCTTTCCAAGGAGACGCTTGTGTCTAGCAGGCTATTAAAAGCTATTGATAAAACTAGTTATTCTTGAGTTGTAATCCGTTTTAAAACCAATAAAATTGTTTTTATTTACAGACTGTAGAGAAAAGCTATACCCACGAAATGGGTTACCAAATAGTTAAACTAATAGTCCACTACGTCCATATGATACACGACTACGGTAGAAAGGATCTATTGGACAGCTACGTGAAGTACGTGTTCAACTGCGTACAGTTCAAATTGCACACAGTGTTGACGGCTCCACTGTATATGTTCTTGGACCCCAACCAGCCTGACTTCTTACTGGGAAATAAGTTCATGCAGTATTCTGGATTCTTCTTCGACATTATCGTGAAGAGTATGGCGCAGTATTTGATTAATACTGGCAGAATTAAAGTAAGTATTTTTATCTCACATTATGCATTTAATTTGTATATTATAATTTACCTTATTTTGTACTTGAACTGACATTTATTCATAAGTATCCGTAACTTCGAAGTTCAATAAAAAAATATAGCTAAGTTGCTTTTTAACTAGAACTAGTGTTTGCTCGCGGTTTCACGGGTAAACTGCTGAATCGAATTGAATGAATGTTGGTGTAGAAATAGATTGGTTATTGGAGAAAGACATGGGTCGGATATCGCTATAAAATAAATATTGTCGCAATAATCGACATATAGCATCATTTTACCCGTGAAAGTCTAACAGACAGATGGAGTTACTTTCGAATTTATAATATTAGTATGGATGCAAAAAACTTAAATCTATAACTAAACTATAATATTCCGGGATCTTTTTTTACAAGTTATTACTATAAAGCTAATTTTTCGTGAGTGGCTTCATTTTGATGAGGGGCCCACCTTTCACCTTACAAAAATTTTCAATTGTGGTAGCTAACAGGCAGGGGTAGCAGGAACAAAAAACATTTGAGCGTTGGACCGGGGTAACGTACCACGCAATTTGTAGGACAATGTGGCTGTTAAATAATATAAATATTAATCCCTCATCAAAATGAAGCCATTCACGAAAAATTAGCTTGATAGTAATGACTTGTAAAATTTATTCCAGGGAACCCGGAATATTACTTAAATCGTACTCACCTACATATTTAGGTATTATATGTATTTTTTTTTGTTTCAGATGTCACGACATGAAAGATTTCATAGCGATCTTCTAAATAATATCGATCAGTTAATAACTACAGTAGAACCATCTTACATATTGCAGCAGCCGATGCAAACTCACATATTTAATAAAAATCTGGCAACGTTTCTCAAGGTAACTACTCCAGTTATCGTTAAATGTACTACTTCATGTGACCTACGTCACGTTTATAACCTAAAATTAACTGATTTAATTCAATATCTACTGTACCCAAATAAAACTTATACTATAACTAGCTGACCCGGCAAACTTCGTACCGCCATATTTACGTATCTGTTCTGACTGTTCTTAGCTTCACACAGGCAGTGTACAGTCGGGGACAAAACTAATTGACTTTACCCGTTATCTTTTAATTTTTCTTGCACACAAACCTTCTCCTAACAATAACAAACACATTAAAAAAAGAATTATTTAATTTGGTGCAGCCGATCGGAAGTTACGCGCGTACATACATTTCGGCGATTCATTTTTATATATATAGATAAGTTGTAGCAACACTTCGTCATCTTAGGTATAAATCCCTATAAAAAACAAAAAGACGTGATTGTATACTTCAAAGTTACATGATGTTACATATGTTAATGCCTTTTGTACCGTTTTCAGTCTTGCCTATCGTTTATGGACCGAGGTTTCGTGTTTCGAGAAATAAACAAATATTTATCAAAATTCAAAGCATGTGATCCAAAGGCGCTGTTCGATTTCAAGTTCACGTTCCTTCAAACAATATGTTCTCACGAACACTTTGTACCGTTCAATTTACCTCTGCAGGCAAACAAAATATCTAAAGATGGCGATGAAGGTAAAATCTCACTATACTAGTAATATATTGTTTTGTGACGTCTTTATCTCAATAAATGTTACGTTTACACAGATCCATCGAAATTGAAGCTTACTGAAGATTTTATCATGAGACATTTTCTTGCCGGGACACTGCTCAAACAGGTATTAGTTATAGTTTATCACAAATGCAGTCCTTTTTGTTTGTTTGTGTAGTGTATTATAAGTACGCGCCAAGCAACTCATTTTAGGGGCCTAATTTATTTCCTCTTGGCTTATAGTATGAACCTATCGCCGTCCACTGCTGAATGTCTCGCCCAAAGAGCGCCAAGCATTTCTCTTGGCATAAGTTCTCTACTTCATGAAAGGTCTTCATCCAAGGTAGTAGAGCCACGCTGATTTCAGCACGGTAGGGCCGGTTCGAACGGGGCGGTACTACCCTCGCACAGAAAATCAACGTAAAATGACAGCAATCGTGTTGTCGTGTTTCGTTGGTGAGTGCGAGACCGGAGGCCCAATGATGCAGAAGCATCACTAGCCCACCATGGTGTGGGTCACCATGCTGCATTGTTGCATTTTCTGCATTCGCTATATGGTGACCACTACTCTTGAATTCTGCTTATGCTTTCCATCAGGCAGAGTAGAGTCATTTTGCCAGGGCCAAACATAAAAAAAAAGAAGACACACCTTTTTTTACATATCTAGAAGAAAACCTTGCTGGGGTTCTGATTGCAGACTTTTATAACCTGTTGTAGAAAAATAGAGTAAAAATTCGATGATACTAATATGAATCAATCAAAGTTCAGTTAGAAGTGTTATGATAAATTTGAAATGTATAACTTTTTAGCATTCAACTTAAACGATTCATAACTTTAAATAGGTACCGAATTATTAGTACTTTAAAATTGTAAGCATCGGGAATCCCGAAAGATGCTGATATGAAGATTAAAGTGCCAATAATTGAGCTGTGACTAGACAACTACTTAATTAAATACTATTTTTATAGTTGTTAGTTATAGGTGATGATTTTAGAACATTTTTACTTTTAGGTTGAGCAATCACTTCGCGAAGCACCGTTAAAAAGGCGAATGGCTCTAAGCGTGTTGCGCGCTTTACTGACAAAACATGAACACGATGACCGCTATCGAACTAGACAATGCCGCTCTAGACTTGCATATTTATACTCACCGTGGCTTACAATCGTTTTGGGTAAGAATGAAAATCGACTTTTAAATAAAATTTAGGGATTTTATCCTTTGCGAACAAATATTACTAGATGTCATCCGCGTATCTGCCATGTTTTGACTGCACGGTTGGCCTAGTGGTTAGCGTAAGTGACTGCAAGAGGTCTCGGGTAGGGATGGCGATTCTTTCCAAAAAATATCGTTTTTTGAATCGATTTTAATCGAAACCTAAAAAATCGATTCACAAAAAAATCAAGGTTTAAAAGATCGATTTTCAATAAATCGATTTTTTTCCCAGTTTTCATTTATTATGTAATTTTATAAAATCTATTGTATACAAAACAAGAAAGATAGCATTATAAATGATCTCTTATCAGTAAAATCGTTTTTTTTAGTCCAGGGTTAAATTGAAATTGCAAACAGACACTTCAATTTTATTTATATATATATCAAAGTCAGATCAGGTATAAAAGAAGACATTTATTTTCATAATCACAAATTTTAACAAAAAAAAACCGACTTCAATAAGGGGACCAAATTGAAATGGGACATTTGAAGCGGTTCCGCTTAACACTTGCGATATTGGCAGCAAGCGGCAACTGAAAAAAGGCGCTCACAAGGAACAAAGAGAGACAAAGGAAACTAGGCATACGGCCAGTTCGCAAATTTTTGACTACTCAACCCTTTAATCAGTAAGACCGTATTATTACCGATCCATTTAACTAATTGTAAATAAAATGGTTTGTACCAAAACAAAAAAATCGAATGGCGATTTTCAAGGGTAAAATATCGATCCACTGAATCGACACAGTACTGAATATCGATTTAAAATATCGATCTTTAGGGCCTGAAAAATCGATTCTTCGATTAATCGATCTGAGATCGCCATCCCTAGTCTCGGGTTCGATTCGGTCGTCGGTCTGCTGTTCGGTTTTTCTTACAATAAATTCTTAATAGCAGCCCGGAGTATGGAAGATGGCGGTGTTTCCCGCCCGTGCCTCGGAGAGCACGTTAAGCCGTCGGTCCCAGTTGTCATGAACATCTATAGCAATCGTTATTTTACGTCTATTATATTAGTAAAAGTATATTATAACCTTACGGTTCTATTACATGTCATGCACTAACATACTATATTTGTGAAACAGATAATGCACACCGTCTCATAACTAAAACTCTGGCCAGTCCTCTTGCCGAAAACGGGCACGATAAAGTAGATGGAGATGCCACAATGAACCCAGTATTTAATAGCACACAGAAAGAAGCAGCCTCAGCTAATAGCACTCCAAAAAGGAACAGATTGACGTTGCATTTTGAACACACGCCCATAAGAAATTCGACGCATTTCAAGGAACCGCCTAATATACCCGGCAACCATAGTATGTATGGTAAAGGTGAGTTGATATTTTCAAGATTAGGCTTGTATAACTAGTTTTGTAAAACTGGTATTTACTTATCAATCAATCACTGGGACTAATCGACTTCGGATAATTTGCGTATACGTATACGGACGACGTATACTGTTTGTATTAACATTTGCTTCCAAACATATTGTCTAATTTAACCACGCAAACAAAACTAAATATAAAGGGGATATATAAGGTGGTACCTACATGATTGTCATTTCGATGACAATTAAAATTTCACAACAATGTATACAATATATGTTAATTTGTCAGTTTTGAAATAGTAGGCAATTTTAAAAATCTCGTCATTAACTGAGACTTATTTTACGACCTTAAAGTGTAATCGTTCTTCTATAATATCTTTTACATTTTATTCTTTACATATTCATGTACGAAATTAAATGTTCTTCTTGCATTTTTTAGAACACGCAAGTAACATGTCACAAAGCTCTCTTGAATCCGTATCAACGATGTCTGGCGGCGACTCGCTTCCAAGAAATGCAGGTCGTCTAGACTTAAGCGAGATAGGTGATCAAGTTAATAGGTAAAGATCTCTTATTTTTCATTACCTTAAATTGAAATAAATATATAGTTAATTCATTTTCGTTTTTGTTTAGGTTCGGAGTGATGTCCGCTGAAGAGGTGCGAGATGTACTGTTATGTTTCCTGTTTGTTTTGAAGTATTTAGATGATGAAAGACTCGTTGATTGGTGGAAATCCATGACAGTAGCGCATCAGCAATCATTCTTTAATGTTTTAGAGTAAGTTTTTATATATTTTGACTGCCTTGGTGGCGCAGTGGTAGCGTATGCGACTGCTGTGTTTGAGGTCTCGGGTCCGATTCTCGGGTTGGACCAAATGTTTGTATGGTCTGCAAATATTTTTTTCGGAGTTTGGGTGTTTTTTTTTTTTTTTTTTTTTTTTTTTTTTATGTTTGGCCCGCCAAAATGACTCTACTCTGCCTGATGGAAAGCATAAGCAGAATCCAAGAGTGGTGGCCACCATACTCATTGCGAATGCAGCATGGTGACCCACACTATGGCGGCCTAGTGTGCATCTTTTAGTCAACAAGTATGGAACTTGTTGACTAGACTAATTGGGCCTCCGGTTTCGCACTCACCAACGAAACACGACAGCACGAATGCTGTCATTTTACGTTGATTTTCTGTGCGAGGGTAGTACCGCCCCGGTCGAGCCGGCCCGTTTGTGCTGAAATCAGCGTGGCTCTACTACCTATGTATAACTAGCTGTTGCCGTAGCTTGTAACGTAGCGTGTATGTCGGTTATTACAAAAAATGTGATAAATGAAGAACCGCTCGACCGATTTTGTTCAAACTTCACATAAACCATCTACTAAATAGTCCGAACAAAGCCTAAACATTTGGTTTGGATAGGTGAGCCCGTTTTTGAGCAGGGATCGGAAAACCCATGCATAACGGTATGCGTTATAAACGGTTACCGAATCAATCTGTAACCGTTTCAAAGGGTTACTCATTGATTCGGTTAACAGATTGTATATGTTATTGTTTTAACCCAAACAATAAGGGTTAACCCAAAATTAAAGGGTTTATGTTTTTGAAATTGTTAACCCAAATAATAGAAGTTAACCCATTATTTCGGTTATTTTACGACGTGACGCGACTTAACGCAATTCGAAAATAATCAGTTTTACTTGATCTCTTGTGAAAAAAAAAAAATTTGTTATTAGCCGAGATCCCCCTCTTCCCATCTCACGCAAATAATGACGACTGTAACGAAAAATTTATCATGGACCTACAAATATCCAGAAACCTATATCCAATTCGGTTAAGGTTAACCGTAATTATCCTGTATTAGACTATTCCTGTTAACAGTTATAATTCGGTAACATCTATTTATGTTAATCCTAAATTTAGGTTAACCCATTTCCAAAAGGGTTAATAACAGATTATTTCGGTTAGGTTAACCCTAACCGGAATATCCCTGTTTTTGAGTTATAAAATTACAACGAAAAGTGGCGTTGATTTATGTGTATATTGATTATAGCCGCTAGCGAATGTAAAAAGAGAATCGACGCGAAACCCTTGCATCTTGTCTAAGGGGACTGATACAACACTCTAAATGGCAGAAATATTTACCTTTTGTATATTTCAATGTTATGTTTTCTTTTAGAATCTGTGCAGAACAGTTTCAATACATTGGTAGAAAGAAAATCTTATCAGAAATGAAAGCTACAACGCCAGACTGCAATGGCAAACCGAAACCACTGAAAGCGCGCACTTTGCCGGCCAGAATGACCCCACCAGACTTTTCGAAGGAGCCTCCAATTGTCGTTGAGAACAAAAACAACACTGTCAATAGAGAAAACCTTGTCAATACGTCTGTTACCACCGGTTAGTCATATTTTGTTACTAGACATTTTTGTAATGGACGCCTTTTAAAACACACAACCCACATATATATGTATTTACTGTCGGAAAAGTTAATTTACCGCAAGCTAAATCCCCCTCTCTTACCCATGACTCTAGGAGGAGAAACTAAACGCAGCAAATACTTACCATAAGGTGACCTGTCAGCTAGTTTGAACCCTTAAACTATAAAAAAATGTATAGTATTACTCAGTATCAGTGTATATGTCACCGTAAGATTGTAATCTATCTCGCGAGATTGCAAAGAGTCGAAACACTGAAATGATATCAACGAATCGTAAGTCGCGCGCTGATTGGTTGAACAACATATGTCCCGCGCCGCCATATTTGTTTGTTAATTCGTTTGTTGCCTAAAGTAAAGTATTTTTGTGATTCTAAATTGATTTCATGTTGAAAATACCTCACAGCTTTAGAATTAGCTTAACTGCCTCGTTGGTCTCGCGGTTGGCGTGTGCGACTGCTGATCATGAGGTCTCGGGTTCGATTCCCGGGTCGGATCAAATGTTTGTATGATCTGCAAATATTTTTTTCGGAGTTTGGGTGTTTTCTATGTATAATATGTATGTATTTACAAAAAAAAATGTATAAATGTATTTCTATCAGTTATCTAGTACCCATAACACAAGCTCTTCTCAGCTTGGGACTAGACCGCGTGGTGTGCAAAAAAGAAATTGTTATAGAAAATCGTTGTTAGTTATATAAAATGAATTTGTAATTAATCAAAGAAGTTCTAAACTCTATAGCCATTGAACTACCTACTGTAAAACAGACCAATCAGGGACAGATGACAATTTGACGCGCGTAAGCAGTATATTATACTGCTTACATTACAGTTGACAATCTATCGAAGTTTACAATCTCGCTAGGTAGATTATAATCTAACGGTTTTTACAATGTTACGGTGACATATATAACAAATGAGGAAATGAAGAATAATAAATCTGATAAAAATATATGACCTTACGCCTCCAATAATTTTATTGCAGAACTAGAAGCAATTGCAGAACACACTGTACTATCTGCTAGCTGTCTCGCGACTGAAGTCGGCCTCACTATCATAGACCGTACCTGCTTGTTCCTGAAAAATTTGGGCGCCGCCGACGGAAATGCTGCAAAACCGTATTTGAAGCTCCTACAATATCCACAAAGTGAAACCCTATACAAGCATTTGTTTGCTGCCTTGAGAGCATACATAAATCAATTTTCAGAGACTCTGTTTGAAGGTACGTTGTTTACAACTAACCTTTGTAGAATAACATAAATGGTCATTATATACATAAACAACGATTAAAAAATGATAGCATTCATTTAATAAGTGACTTCTTACAAACTGATTATGGAAGCAATAAAAACATACAATATTCTACCGCTAGATGAGATATTTTATTTTTCAATTTTAAACACTAACTATACTTTGTGTGTTGTTCACGTCGTAAGTGAAGTTGGTTTTTTCATGAGCATTTAGTTATTACTAGTGGTCACCCAGAGGTCGAATTTGGACCATAATCCTTTACAATTTTTAGTAAGAAGTTTTTAGGGTTTCTTTTGTCTATGTATAATAGACAAAAGAAAAATAAAAAGTTCTAACTCTTTAATTAAAGATTTCATCATAGCTACTTTTGACATTCACATACGTACATTTTGTGTATATGCATGTTTGTGTATGTGTGTGTCATACACTATCAATACTATCATTAGTGTGTGGAATATTATTTTAATATAATTTTATGCATAATTTAAAAAAATATTTGCATTCGGCACTCCTACTCTAAAGTGTAGGAAATTTCTCATACCTACAAAGGGGTACAAAGTTTTTGCATCCTACCAGCTCGTAAAGAGTATTTTTGCCCTTCGATATCTGAGTGCAAAAGCCGTCTTCATTCGCTAGAGGATAAGGTAAAATTGAATTTAGAACATCATGTGCAGTAAGCTTGTGAAGTCAAAACATCGTTAAACCTATTTACTTCTACCTCCATGGTATCGAATTTATCACTTTTTTTTTTTATTTGTTAAAAACTCAGACTCGGAACCTTCTTGGTGTACTTTTTTTTTATTTGCTTTGCCAGCGCCATTTTCTTTTCACGTCATTTAGTCATTTCCTCGCTGAGGTGGGATGAAAAGTTACGTGTTGCACTCGAGTGCAATTTCTTTTTACCTAGTGCTCTTTTGATTCCCTCGCTAACACTCAGGATTCTAATTTTAGAAAATTTTAGAATCCTTCGCTTGCTCGGTCATCAAAATTGAGCACGCGGTTAAAAAGCAACTTTGCACTCTTGCATAACAAATAACTATTGTTTCACGTATTAATATACATATAGATTATATACATTACACAAACAATCAGTTTTTATCTTTTAGATTTTTAATACCCATGTTTGCTTTTATATAGTTAACTATTATATGAATGTTAATTATGAATGTAAATCTGTACAGGTGGCAGCACTGTGTGTGCGGGTGTGGTGGGTGCCGTAGTCCGTCTGTGCGAAGCGCGCGCCGCTTGGCTTCGGCGTGAAGCTGCTGCAGCGCTTTATCTACTGATGCGAGCTAATTTCCAACATGGCACAGGCGGAAACCTTACTAGAGTTCACCTGCAGGTAACTGAGAGAAACTTTGTTATTTTATGTTTTACTAACTTAAGCTAATGTTGACTAATATATCTGCAATGTTCTTTATTATTGACTAAATAACACTTAAACAAAACACAAAACTATGTAAGATTTTAGTCTTGAGGAAGGAAAATATATATCTTTACACAGATATATTTGCACATATATACCTGCATACATGCTCTAGTGAGATGTAAATAGATTACTGGGCGCTTATAGATGTATATAATATACTTTTGTTCAATTCAGGTCATTATGGCTGTATCGAAACTCCTCGACAATTCTAACGCTCTGAACTGCAAGCGATTCCAGGAGTCTCTGTCGGTTATCAATTGTTTTGCTACTGGCGACAAGGCCATGAAAGGAACTGGTGAGATTTGAACAATAACTCAATGTACTGTTCTTCACGATACTATAACTAGTTATTTTTATATCCGTTATTGTATGTGAACCTCTTTAAAACTATAAAAAATACCAACTTGTACAAGAAAGTGACTGACCTAAAGGCCATCACTAACATTCCAAAATTTTCTGAAAATCTCGAATATCCCTCACCACACAACCGGTGGGATGGTTATATCGGATTTGAACCAACTAAAAACGGCACGTCTTCTAGAGTAGGGAACCACGTGTAATCTAAAAAGGTAATCACTAATAAAGGAGCACTAATGCCCTAAGCCTCGATCTTGTTGTACCCATTCCATAAATATCGTATTTTGATGTACCTAATTTATACTTATATTAATATGACAGGTTTATCCAGTGAAGTGGCTGAATTGATGCGTCGCGTACGAACTGTGGTGGGTGCACGAGCTCGACTAGCTGGTGTTGGTGGAGTCGGCATGTCAGGTAGAGATATTTTCTTTATTCTTACACTATAACTTTAGTTTTTTATTAATGGCCCTGCCAAAATGACTGCTCTGCCTGATGGAAAACATAAGCAGAATTCAAGAGTGGTGGTCACCATACTCATTGCGAATACAGACAATGCAGCAGGTAGACCCACACTATGGCGGCCTAGTGATGCTTCTGCATCATTGGGCCTCCGGTCTCGCACTCACCAACGAAACACGACAACACGATTGCTGTCATTTTACGTTGATCTTCTGTGCGAGGGTAGTACCGCCCCGGTCGAGCCGGCCCGTTCGTGCTGAAATCAGCGTGGCTCTACTACCTGTAAAAGGTGTAAAGGTGTTAATTGAGGATTAATGCTTGGTCCAGTATTCTATTATATACTAGTTTTGGCTGCAGCTCCGCTCGCAAGTATGTCAGATATCACGATAATCTTTTTTTGGGTTAATATATATAGCCTATGACACTCATAAATAATGTGAATTCTATTGGTAAAAGCATTTTCTAAATCGGTTCAGTACAAGCAGAGATTACCCCTCCTACAACCTCACAAACTTTAGCTCTTTATAATATTAGTATAGAGTTATGGATTTAGTCTATGCAATCAAAATGAATTCCATAAACAAAATCAGCCCTAGTACACCTCAGACCTTGTTTTTTTTTTTTTTTAAAAAGACAACTCCCGCACTAGGAATTAATCCTGTGTCGCCGGGGACTTTACAAACATACATAAAACGGACACAAAGAACACCCAGACTCAGAACAACAATTTGTGGATCACACAAAGTGTTGTCCTACGTGGGATTTGAACCCATGACACTTGGCGAAGTAGGAAACGGCGTGGTGACCGTTAAACCACTAGGCCAAACGTGCAGTCATTTTTTAACCCAAGTACTTTATTAATGGATGTGCATTTTACGTCAGACAAATTGTTACAGTCAGTAAGTAACTAGAACTTTGGGATACATTGCATATCGAACATAATTATGACCTTTGTATGTATGTAGTCAATATATAATAATTAGTATTGGGTGTATACTAGGTGCAGGTAGCGTATACCTGGCAGAGTTGCAGCACGCATTAGCTGCATCATGTCGGGCTACTCCGCGGTTACGGCACGCCTGGCTCACGACTCTCGCTGAACACAACGCAAGACAAGGCGATTATGACGAGGTAATATTAACATTACTACTACATAAGAAATTATTTCTTATTCTCGCTACTCCATACTATACTACTCTTCAACTGCGGATTGGTTAGTTAAAGTCATGTCGGTGCTATGCATCGTTTAAATTATAATTTACTTTAATAAAACACACCCACTCATACTTACACACACACACACATTTGCTCACTCACACATACACACATTCACTTTCTCAATAAAGCACACAGTCACACACACCCGCTTACTCACATACACACTTACACAATCTCTGCTGTTACTATTTCTTAGAAAATAAAGTATTTCCTAATAATCAGCACTCATAGAAAATATTTTATCTCAGGCTATGTGCTGTCAACTGCACATCGCGGCACTTATAGCGGAATACCTCAAACTACGGGGAACACAAACCTGGGGCGCTGACGAATTCGCTGATATATCTTTGAATATACCGAGAGCTGAGACTGGCATGAAAATTGACGAGGGTAAGTCAAACACCAATAGCATGACAATAATAATATAATTTATTATCTGTTCCACAACGTTCGACCTTAAATACCACAGCCTAATCCCCCATTTTACTAACATTAAATATATTTTACTAATTTAATAAGTAAAGGAAGAACTATTTATGTGAAACAATCCCGCAGTCTTTATTATATTCATGTGATACTGTATATTTGGTTAATTCTTGGAATGTCTCGAGGGGACAAAATGCGTTACATCCTGGTACTTCCATGAGACGCGGCTCGGCTGAGTCATCGTCCCAGTAATATATCTGTAATAAAAGAAAATTAAAAAAACAATTATAAGTATTATCACTATTATAATATTGGTCTAAAAATGACATTCGTTTTTCCATGGTCTTTCGGCGTGGGCAAAGATAACAAGACTATTGTAAAAATGTTAATGAAAACATCATCAAAGCTTAAACTTGTGCATATATATATATGTGTATGAATATTAAATTATTAAAACAAACACACAAACGTAAAAAAGTGAAAATATAAAAGTGTGTGTCCAACGCACGACTAGAGTTACGTAGCGCCATTTAACGCGCTTTTGTACGTTGCGTACTTAAACTACGTTGAACAAAATGACGTAAACGCCGATAATTTCATGGCGCTTACGTCATTTTAAAACTATCCCTAATAATAAGCGTTCTAACGCTTACCATAGTGCATAACACAACATTGTTTTAATAGTTTGTTATACGACATAACTAAACATAAAGCGCTGCAGCGTAACGCCTCACTTTTTGTTAACGCTTGATTTTACTCTCCATAATCAATCATACCGCGGACTAAATATGAAAATCGTTTCTTAAAGAGCAAACTCCAATAATAAAAGCGGCCAAGTGCGAGTCGGGCTCACCCATGAAGGGTTCCGAAGCAGCAAGTAACATCATATAAAAGTTCTTGTAGTTCGTTGTAACTTTGATCGATGTTTTAATAAAAGTGTTTTTTTTTTTTTTGCGGTTTACCATTTATGACGTATTAAAAAAAAACTACTTACTAGATCTCGTTCAAACCAATTTTCGGTGGAAATTTGCATGTTAATGTACATCATTATATTTTTTTTTGTTTTATCATTCTCTTACTTTAGAAGTTACAGGGGGGGACATTTTACCACTTTGGAAATGTCTCTCGCGCAAACTATTCAGTTTAGAGAAAAAATATATTAGAAACCTCAATCTTATTTTTGAAGACCTATCCATGGATACCCCGTAGATACCCATAGATACACGTATGGGTGTGATGAATTTTTTTTATTTTATTTTCAGTTCTAAGCATGGGGAAATTTTGGGACCCTCAAAATTTATATATTATTTATGTGTGAAAATCTTAATGCGGTTCACAGAATACATCTACTTACCAAGTTTCAAGAGTATAGTTCTTATAGTTTCGGAATAAAGTGGCTGTGACATACGGACGGATAGACAGACAGACGGACGGACAGACAGACATGACGAATCTATAAGGGTTCCGTTTTTTGCCCTTGGCACGGAACCCTAAAAAGTAGCAGGCTGGTTTTTACGACGTTTTATTATTACGTTTATTATAATTTTGTTTCACATAAATCATCAAACACAGACACACACACAATCATCAATACTAAAATCGTCTGACGGATAGATTCCATCATTTCGAATGTATTTTTTTATGCAACCTTACAATTTAAAACCAATGGACCAGTATAACTTTACCTCCAATTGTGTAAACTGTTGACTATAATAGATCGGGACATATACTGGTCAATTAAAATTGTATGTGGCTGTTTATACAATGTTTCAACTTTATAGCTTAAACTACTTAAACTATTTAGCTGTCTGCACTTCTAACAGTCTATAAACATAGTATTTCAAATATGATTCGTTCCTATTATTTGTTTAAAAAGGGGCACGAAGAGGTTTGTTCGGGTATTAATAAATATATTAGACATAAATCATCTTCATAATATTTAATTATAATATTATAATGTTCTAGCAGACCCACGCAACCCCGTTTGCGTCTCCTACTGCCCGTAGCGTGATAATTTTCCCCCGTTTTTGAAACATTTTTCATTGGTGCTCCGCTCCTATTGATCGTAGCGTGACGATATATAGCCTATAGCCTTCCTCGATAAATGTACTATCCAACACTGAAAGATTTTTTTTTGATCTGACCAGCGGTTCCTGAGGTTAGCGCGTTCAAACAAACAAACAAACTCTTCAGCTTTATAATATTAGTATAGATGTGTAAATAAATAAAACGGAAAAATAAGCAAAACCGTTACCAAATTGGTAGGTTTCATCTAATTAAATTTACCATTTTTACCCGTCTATGGCGAAACAGGAAAGTAATAGTTTTGGCAATGTAATGTATATTCCACCCGTTTATTGCCCGTGGTCCACCTCCGTAGTCCACCTGGGTGTACCACGGGTAAAAAAATACTTCCCGTGGTCCATCCATGTGGACTAAGGAGGTGTTCTACGGGCAATACACGATTCCACCGTAGCGCCTTAACTACTGAACGAATTTAATGAGTGAAGTGTCAGTAGATTAGTAATAATGACCCGGCTATAAAAAAATTAACAAAAGTTTATACGTATCAGGTTGTTCATTAAACTTTTTGTTGACATTTTGCTATTTTGGTGCATAGTATATTCTATTGTAATTAAAAACAGCTTCTAACTCGAAAAACTGCTTTTTTAATTAATCAATGCTTTTTTTGTGATGATAAATATCGCCCCCGCAACCGCAAAACGTTGTTGTTGTGTTGTTATTGTATGCTTAATGTTTCAACTAATTTTAAATTGGCCAAAATTTTAAACAGATCTATTTAATTACTTCGTTACTTCTTTTTTTTTAATAAGATAGTACAAAACTCCCACTGCTGGGCTCGGGTCTCCTCTAGAGATGTGCGTTGAAGTAACGAACTAGTTAAATCAACCGTCCACGTACAATCAACGCTTCAACTGTTCATCGTTCTTTGATCGACTAGTTGAATTCGTAGACGGCTAAACGTAAAGTGTAGACGTTCATATCAACGTTCAACTCTTCAACTACACGTTTAAATAGCCGTATAATAACCTCGTTGCAACGGCTAAATAGTTAATCTATTTTAACCTCTGTTGTATTGAAACAGCGTTGATATTTAAATGTATATCATTAAGCGACATACACCCTTAACTTATTATTATTGTAGAAGATGACCATATCTATACAAATAAATAAAATTGGAGTGACTGTTTGTAATATTAAAACAACCGCTTTTTACTAAATGCATATGTATGTATACACAGTACTTATTCCAAAATATCATTTTTTACAATTTTTGTCTGTCTGTTTGTTCCGGCTAATCTCTGAAACGGCTGGACCGATTTTGACGGGACTTTCACTGATTGGTAGCTGATGATATAAGGAGTAACTTAGGCTACTTTTTTAAGACTAGCTTCGCCCCGCGGCGTTACCCGCGGTACGACAATGACCACGGGTTCCACTAGTATTCATTAAAAACATTCTCTAAGTTTTATCGTCTCTTTATGAATGCACTTTAATAAGATCTAATTCCAGCAACCAAAATCGCTGGTAGCAGCTTTTATTAGTATAAAATGTTCGCGATTATGTGTCTGAATGAATGCATTTAGTCTCTTACTTTAACATGATCGAAATATTCCTTTCAACACTAACTGTATTCCATTGTGGAAACAAAAGATACATTTATTAATAAACAGAAATACATTGTAAATTCATGCTCATAAATATGTGGACTGGACTTAGCAGGCATTGAACCAAATAAGTCGTCAACTCGTCCAACGAAACGCATCGAGATGTACTAAACTACTACTGTTGACGACTTCGACTTATAAACTTAAACGTCGAGTAGTCTAATTCGACAATTAGTTAAAAGAGTTAACCTGTCAACTAGTTGAAAAATTTAACTAGTTAAGGGACTAGTTGATGAACGACTTTCAACGGTTTCGTTTCGTTGACCATAAATACGTCAACGACACATCTCTAGTCTCCTCTCAGGAGAGGGTTAATGCTATACGTCCCCACGCTGGCCGAGTGCGGGTTGGGGACTGTCAACACAACGTAGTGGCTACGTAATCTTGCCGTTGGACGTTTTTAAGCCGCCCGAAGGCCTCCAACTAAGCTTCACGACTGTTATCATACGATAACAACCGGGACCGACTGCTTAACGTGACCTCCGAATCACGGAGACGCTAATGGTATCATGCCACCAGCGGTCACCCATCCAGGTACTGACCGCGCCGTCGTTGCTTACCCTCGGTGATTGTTTCTAATCACCCAGTGCAACTGGGCTATGAGCGCCTTCAATTAAGGAAACTTAAACTACTTACCTTAAATCCAAATCGCTGGCCGTCAGGTAGAATCTTTTCTTCTTTAATGTTTTGTTGCGAGGGTCTTCTCTCATGTAACTCGATGAGTAATGCTGCTCCTGGGTCTGGCAGTCGAGGTGGTGGTGCTACGCAAGCGGCTAACAACGCGGCTACAGATACAGGTGTACCATTTCGGACCACTAGCCGCAATTGAGACTCTCCTGCACCATTGCTCAAAGCTTCCTTTATAATCTGCTGCAATAGCGCACCTGTAAACAATAATACGTATTAATCATCTACTAATGAAAGATATACTGTAGGTTTTGTTCTGATATCATTTTCGCTCCGTTGTAGAAGCCGATTAAAATTCCTAAGTCCTCAATTAAGATAAAATCTTTGCTTTGCTAAAAACAATATTTTAAAAAGCTAGGGTTCTTCAGGGCAGAAAGGAGTACCTTTTCTCCGTTCCCAGTCATGGTTATTGGTTGATCGAGCGATGATTTTCTCAGAAAAGTCCATAGATACCATCCTCAATTCTGCTTAATGAAGGAGGAAAGGAAGGATAATGTAGGATAGCAATGTATTTGTATAATATACTAGGTGTTGCCCGCGGCTTCGCCCGCGTGTATGTCGGTTATCGCGGCAAATAGAAGCCTATGTGTTATTCTGATGTATAAGCTATATTACTGTAAAGTTTCATCCAAATCCGTTCAGTAGTTTTTGCGTGAAAGAGTAACAAACATTCATCCATCCATACTTACAAACTTTCGCGTTTATAATACTCGTATTAGTAGGAAGTAGGATGTAGATTATTAGGTATATTGAATATAAGAAAATGAAGCTAGCTTTTGGTAGCATGTCAATAAAAAAATTGGCAGTCATAAGGACTGCCGATAGAAGTGAAAACTTATAACTTTTATTTGTAAAATTAATGTGTAAAATTAAAAATTTCTTAATGTTTAAATTAAATCATCATGTCGGTGACGCGGTGACGCGTACTCGTAAGATTTTCCCCTACCGAAAAGTGCTCAACGCGGCTAAAGAAGTTTTCACTTCAAAAAATGAAAATAGCAGATTAAAGCTCTATTCAAATCATGTCAGAAGTCTTCTGTACGAATGCAAATATGAGGCGAGCAAAGTAAGTATCTTTCCTTTCTAATAGCATTGAATATTGAAACAAACAATCATTGTATAATTATCATTTGTTTTAATATTTAATTTCTCGTTATGTTAAAATACAAGTTGTTTACTATTAAAAAACAGAAATTTGTAAAATTGTATCATAAATATTCTAAAAACTACATAATCGTCTTAGATTAACGATACTGGATATTTTTTTAAGTTAACAGCTTCATTACGCATTCAACGTTTTTCTCGAATGTCAAGGCCAACATGTAAATGTTGACCTTGACATTCGTTCGTAAATTACTAACAATTATTGGTTATTATTAATAATAGCATCCATTATTACTTATATAGCAGTTATCATATATATATATTGGCCTCATACCACCACTAAGTTTCCTCAGTAAGTTATTATGGAACATCATTGAGTACTCCAATCTGGCCACATCCATAAGTTTTCTCTTTACATGTTTCGCCCATTTTGGATTCGGAACTTTGATATCATCCTGAAACCATTCATACAGTTTATTAAAATTTGCTGCTGTTCTCGGCTTTGCTCTCTCTTTCTTCTTTTCATAACTATACTTTTTCGAATTCATTAGTGTTATTCTAAGGAATAAAATTAAAAATTTATTCTCCTGTGTTATCTACTAGCTGACTCTAACAACTTCGTTTGTTTGAAAGGAATATTTTGAAGTGAAACTTCTAATGCGACTTCCAACAAGTTTGCGTTAAACGTTTAACGGTTGCGTTAAACGTTTAACGCTACCATGGAGGGGGTATGAAAGCACTGTTGCACATTAGGAATTTTTAAAACGTTTAACGCTACCATGGAAGGGGTATGAAAGCACTGTTGCACATTAGGAATTTTTAAAACGTTTAACGCTACCATGGAAGGGGTATGAAAGCACTGTTGCACATTACGAAGTTTCACTTCTTCCGCGCGGAGGGACTCCACGCATTTTTTTTCCGTTTTTCACACTATACAACATTTTTCATTAATGCTTGACTTCTATTGGTCATAGCATGATGTTATAGTTCTAAGCCTTTGCTCTGCTCTAAGTAATTACAGTGTTGCATAGCTCTTGATAGATGGGCTATGCAACTCTGTAATTAATTACTTTTCAATTGAACTAGTAGTTTCTGTGATTAGCACCTTTTACCAAATAAACCATATTAGCATAGAAATACACGAAATCTAATTGTTATATTTACCTGTATTAAAAATAGATTGTTGAGATAAAAAGCTTCTTGCGGTGTACTGAAGTTTGTATTGGTCATCTGTGCAATTTTGTGAAATAGATCTCGATACGGCAGCAATAATCCTTCTTCAATGAAAGCATTTAGTATCCTTTGTTTCTCATGCGTATATTGAGGACAGTTTTCTTCATAGAGTAACTAAAATTGAACATAAAAATGTATATTAACTCAAGTACTCAAGGTAGTAGATCCACTTCGATTTCAGTACGAATGGGCCGGCTCGACGGGGGAGGGACTTCTCAAAGAAAACCAACCTAAAATGACAGCATTCGTGCTGTCGTATTTCGTTAGTGAGTGGAAGACCAGAGGTTCAATAATGCAGAAGCATCTCAGTAGACTGCCATAGTGTGGGTCACCAGGCCCACCAGTGTTGCATTGTCTGCATTACAATGAGTATGATGACCACTACTCTTGGATTCTGCTCATGCTTTACATCAGGCAGGGTAGAGTCACTTTGGCACACCCATATACATATATATGTTACGGGCAACGTGATTAACTGGACATTATTAATAAGGACCGGCCATTATTAATAATGCCCAAGAGCGTCGAGCAAAGTGATTAATTTATCACTTTGACCGGCCATTATTAATAATGCCCGACGGCCCGTGGTCCATGTAAGCAATCAGTGTTTGAGATAGCTTGAATTTATTACTTGGACCGGGCAGTATGAATAATTCCCCACTTGGAGCCGGGCAATGTGATAAATTGGGCCGCGGCCATGCCTTGCAACATGTGAGGGGCGCGTACGCACGGGGGGAACGAACCATAAATAAAAATACAAAAAGAACCTTTTTTTTTTTTAACGTGTGGAAATCCCCTCGGACCGTCACCCCACCGGGGCTTGCGGCGGGGTGGTGTGTCGGACTCGTACAAAAAGAACCTAATGGCCAATGGCTACAATTATTCCTAATGGCCGGGAAAAGTGATTAATCATGCTGTTTTAATCACATTGCCCAATTGAGTCGGGCATTATGAATACTGACCGGCCATTATTATTAATAATAATAAATTTCCCGTAACAGATATAAGAAGAAAATAAGCAGTATAAGTCAACTAGCAACGAATAGCAGGATAAACTGTAAAGAAATATAGGTATTGTACAGTTTAAGTTAGCTTGTAAATGTTCATAACGTCTCAACTTTCTAGCCTCATTATTCTCAAGATTATTTGGGGTCGGCTACTAGTTGTCAGTATATTTGAGGGCACTGACGTACCAATAACGATAGCCATAGATATTCATGCTCTCCGAGGACCGACGACTAACGTGCTCTCCGAGGCACGGGCGGGAAACACCGCCATGCTCCGGGCTGCTATTAGGAATGTCTTTTGAGAAAAACCTAATAGCAGTCCACCCGGTAATCGAACCTGTTATCTGGTAATCTACAGTCTGCAGTCGCTTACGCTAATCACTAGACCAACTAGGCAATCAAATGGTCACCATGTCTATTGAGAGGATATTCATGTGGGTTAGTTTAAAAGTAAGAAAAACACAACCAAACTACGGGAGATAATTTATACGTTGGCGACGATACTTTAGTTTTAGACGTTTGTTTGACGATACACAGGTGACCTTCGTTTTAGGTTGTTATCATAAAAAACTTTTAGAATTTAAAGACATTTGGCGTCTTTGCTTATTAGCATTTAATACTAAATATTAGGTTTTAGTGTTTAATTAGTTTATATTTAAAACAAAAAAAAATACACATTTGCAAAAATATTTATTTTATTGAGGCTCATACATAATTATATTACTAGCGACCCGGCCCCGCGTCGCAAAGGTGGAATATTTGTTAGTTAAAGCTTACACTTTTAAACTGTTCGACACATTTAAGTAAAGTCTGGAATTTCTATCTTATAATATATATCTTATAATAGTCTTGCGGTAGCGAAAACGCAATAATGTTGTCGGCTTATTGTTTTTAATTCGAAAAGAGTATAATATTGTGTGTTATCTTTAAACATCCCCCTTATTATGTTATTAAAATTAATATTCTTCGAACTTACGTAATCCCTATCTCTCTGCGGGTATGTATAAGGCACTGGTTGCCATTCAAGTGTATCATTCCACGTTTGTATCGGTGAGGGCTGCCATAATCCTGCCGCAATTAATAGAGCTGTCATCTTGCTTAAGTCTGTATCTGACGCTATCACAATACTGTCCTCTTTACATAAAAAAAACAATAAATTAAAATTAATTAAAATCTATAATTAGGATGTGAGGTTGTCAGTAAACTTGTTTTCAAATTACTGCACTCTATACATAATTTGTTTATCACTCAATCGAAAGACGAATTATTGATTTGTTTTGTTATACAGACTATCAAAATTAAATATACTTAGACACCGACTCCTTTAAATTTATAGCGAAAGTTCGCTACCAATTTATGAACAAATGTAAATTCTAATTTTATTTAAATATTTATGTTATAATTTTGTTTCATACGCAGTGAAGTAAAATCAATTCCATAAATATAAATACCACTTTGATAGTAAGGTCCCAAAAACTCGTTATATCTCTTCCTAAGTAATGCGCCCATTTCAAATGTCAACATCTTCCCCTCCTGAAAAAATATATAATACTAAGAAAAATGTACTACAAAATATATTATAGTTCACAAAGTGAATGCTATTCTATTACAATTTATACGACGAGCAATAAGTCATTATTAGTGAATGACGGCAATCTGCGTGTCTGCTGACACCTCGTTCCTGTTTAGAGCAACCAACCTTCATGTAACGGGGACCTCCCGCATTCGACGCGGGAAGAAGATACTTCGTTATAAAATAATTTATCAAGTACAATCGTCCTTCGTGCCTGACCCTATCGATAGTTCCGGATGGTCACTGTCACGGCCCCTGACAAATGGGCATTACGTTGTTTACTGTCGAGTTCAAACGTAGTTTAAATAACTTGATGTGAATGATTGTCCAGCAGCCTTTACTTTAGGTTTTTCCGCACTAGCTTAACAGCGGATGCTGTTACAATAAAAGATGTTTTCTTTTATTTATAAACTACTTTAAATACTCAGCCTTTTTGGTCTATATTCAGCTGCTTGATCCATGCAGAGGATATCCTTAAAAATCATCGGTCTTACTTAAATATTTATAGGTATTTTTTATCAAATGTCAGTCTAAACTACAACTTTTCAGATGTTGAAAGTATATTTTCCGTTTATTAATTTTGTTTTCCTCTATAAAGGAATCCAGTAATTTTATGGCACCGTAAACAGTTCGTATGGTATGTTCTCGGTAGTAGTTAGTGTGTGTGGTAGTGGCAAATGTAAAATTATTAATTTATTTATTCATAAATCTTCATTGTACACTGCTACAGTTTTCTTATTATTTTTTTTACCGACATAGATGGGCACCTATATGTGGTATTACAATAGGCGGTCTTATCGCTCAGTGCGACAACCTTCCAGACAACAACAAGCATTAACTTAGTACATATTTTCATTATTATAAAAAACAGTAATTTAAATTAATATATTGTTTTAATTTAAATTAATTAAAATATTTTAATTCTTATGCTCTTTATTTGATATACAACGTAATCATATCATTTGCTTTTTATGAACATTATAAAAAACGGGGGATTTCCCATCTAAAATTCAAAGTGCAGAACGAACTTATTGCTATAATCAGATGTTCGTCAATGGATAATGTAAGAGATGGCCTACAAGGACACCATAATCAGTGGCCTGCTATTACACTGGTAGCAGCATTGTCAGCACAAATGGGAGGAGCGCCGTATATGACTAATCTAATACAGAATCACCATTGACTGAGCGAGAGCCACGATTTGTTTTTGTGTTTACGTCAGAAGCCATTCGTTACGGCCGACGGACATATAATGTATTGAGGAACTAAGCCAATCGGTTCCATTGTTGAAAATTATTTCTCATGCGGTACCCATTGATGTTTCAGCGTAATAGAAAAAAATACAATTGACGATCTATATACATAATCGTAATTTTACACGAGTATCTAGATACTAAAAGATATTTAAAAATGCCTGCTTACGGCCCCAAAAAAATGGGTAGATTTAGCCCATTTCTCTTCAACATTGTTATGGATTTCTTAACAAAGAACAGTCAGTCTCCTTTACCATGGTGTATGTTGTACGCAGATGACATAGTTCTCATAGAAACAGATGCCGAATCGCTCCAAAATACCCTCGATAAGTGGCGACTCGCGCTCAAAAACAGCGGCCTTCGAATCAGCAGTAGATAGATATATCCCCTTAAGCCCTTCAGGTTTTTTAAAGTTTTGACAAGGCTGCTAATATTTTAACAATGTATCTGTAATGCATGACTCAGTATATTACTCAAAGTCACTATAAGAAGCTAATAATCTAAAACGAAATAAAAACTCGATTTGTCGCATTTAACTTTACCCATTACGTGTAATGAGATTCAGATTTTGAAAGAATGTTATTTATAGTTGTGTATAGTCATAGTTCTATACAATATTGGGTTCAGTTAAGTAAGAAGTTTAGAAGCTATTTCTTATCAGCTTTCAGGCTACGTTCTTTAGACTAGCTTCGCCCCGCGTCGTTGCCCGCGGTTTATGTCGTACCACGGGGCTCAGCTAGTCTATAATATAATCGTTCGATCACAAACCATTTTACACTGTTTTAAATAAATTTATAATGAAAAGTTGTCAATACGTAGAAAAATGATGTGTAGAAATAGTGAAAAACGGTGTTTTTTTTCGGCTTGTGATTAGCATTGTTTGGACAATGCACAAGTGGCAACACGTGTTGTAGACTACGGGCCCGTTTCGAAAATTGATGGGTCATGTAAACTACCAGGAGACCTTTTTAAGGTCTTTTAAGGTTTAGGGGCATAAAACAATAACATACTGAGTCCAATGTCCAACTGAGTACATGTAAAGGGGAGGGGGTAGCAACTCTCGATTTTTCTCCCTTGCCACATGATTTTTGTACGGAGTTGCGGCATAATGGATTAGAAGAGGTATTGAAATTTTATGGTGCCGATGGCGTACAAAAATAATGCGCCACCAAGTAGTTTATTTTTTATTTGCCGGCGATTCTCTCGGTCAATTTGTTCATTTGATTTTGTACGCCATCTGTTCCATACAATTTGAAAACCTCTTCTAATCCATTATTCCGCAATGCCGTACAAAAATCATGTGACAAGGGAGAAAAATCAAGGGTTACTACCTACCCTCCCCTTCACCAGTACTCAGTTTGACAGCTTACAAGTGACGACATGCTGAAGGTTATTGTTTTATACCCCTGTAGCTTTCTAAAAAGGTCTCCTGGTGATTCACGTGACCCATCAATTTTCGACATGGGCCCGTAGTCTGTTGTATTTACTTGTAGGAATCGATAAACGCTTACTACAGTGATGCGTACTGTTTTTTTATCAATTGACTTAAAAAATCTACCTAATCCTACTGTCTACTGAAGTAGGTAAGCAAGTTTTTTTAAATACCGGTGAATACCAAGCTATAAACACTCTGTAACTGAATTGTCGTTATATACAGATTAATATTTTTGGATTTTGTTCTCATATCCAAAATCCTGATTATAGCTCTAAACAGTCGGCTCATCATATCCTCGGGGAATGTAGTCTTTGGTGCAATGAACGTAACATACTATACTATGGGCGGTATACTATGGAGATATTGTGTCAACTGCGGTGAATTTCCGTGCGTTTAGGCGATTCTGCCATACATACTATGTAATCAAATATAGCTCACTTAGGACCCATAATATTTTATGCGTGGTGCTTCCCGTTTTGAAAAAGGTGTATGCCTATTTTGACTTCATTTTGTCTCCCGCTTTGCTAAGGAGGGAAGTGGACTTATAATATTTCCAACTCCTCCAGTTTTTCTTCTAATTAAATTCTTTGCGGGTTCCACACAGTTTAATTTTTTCCTGGGACTTCCCGAGTGTCATTACTCGGTGTGATCGTTGGTCACCGCTGTTGATCCTGGTGTACAGGAGTTACAGTGGTGGGCGTGTGGGCAAGATTAGTCCCATTAAAAATCCAAAATCAAGCTTCGTTCAAAGTACATAGCTATATTACTGTAAAGTTCCATCCAAATCCGTTCAGTAGTTTTTGCGTGAAGAAGTAACAAACATACACACAAACTTTCGCCTTTATATATTAGTGTGATTAGTGTGATTAATACTCACATTGGTCATAGCGCCTGCTCCGTAGGGCGCAAATACGTGATCAGGAGGAGAAGTCCCCAACATAGCAAGTTCTTGCTCGCTAGGAGTACGTTCTCCATGAGACATCAACTGCAAAAATATTTAAATATTTTCCTCACCTTTATTCTTTTGACACATTAAAATTCAACATTGTTTATGTATGGATCCCGAATCTGGCAAAAGAGAATTAAATAAAATTAACAAATACATTTTTTGATTACTATTAAAGCACCCAAAATCTATTTAATACAAGTGATCTTAGAATAATAACGCATAGAAAGATAGTCTTTCTACAAGCGCGAGACACGTTCGGCGTACTTTGACCTTGAACACTACGAAGCGGCCCGGCGTTTGGAGCCATATATGGCTCCATTTGAGGTGCTTCAAAACGCGCGCGGACTCGGTTTCTATGCGTTATTATTCTAAGCAAGTGATAGATAGATATTTAATACAAATAACTAGAAGTTATCGTTTGACCCTATCGACAGAGTAAAACTGTTTTCAAGGTGTGTATGTTCTTTTGCAACCACCACAACTTTTCTTGGGCTCCAGTTTATTTCAGTTTCTCTTAATTACATCCTCTCTCCTCTCTTCGAAGTAAATTTTATAAGAAACTAGCTGACCCGTCGAACTTCGTACCGCCATATTTACATATCTGTCTCAGCTTCCCACGGGCAGTGTATAGTCGCGGACAAAAAAAAACTTGTCCCGTTATCTTTTAATTATTCTTTTACACAAACCTTGTCCTTACAAAAACAAACACATAAAAAAAGAATTATTTAATTTGGTGCAGCCGATCGGAAGTTATGCGCTTACATAAATTTCGGCGATTCATTTTTATATGTTTATATATATAGGCTAGCTGCCCCGACAGACTTCTTTCTGTTGACATTATCGACAAATTTTTTATTTGCTCTGTGGTTTGTATGGTAAAAGAAAAGTATTGTTTTTACCATTTTTTTCGCAATTTTTACTTTTTGCTCTCCATGAACCTTCCTTGCGCGTTAATGAAAAAATTAAACAAACTAACCGAATTGGTCAAGCAAGCGGTTCTCGACTTTTGTGCTTAGAATCTCCAAATGTGTTATTTGGAGATTCATTTTATAACCCCCGACGCAAAAAGAGGGGTGTTCTAAGTTTGACGTGTCTGTCTGTGGCACCGTAGCTCGCGAACAGATGAAGCGATTTCAATTTAGTTTTGTTTTGTATGAAAGGTGAGTTACGTGCGAGTGTTCTTAGGCATATTTCATGAAAATCGGTTGAGTCGTTTAAAAGTTATGGGGATGAAAGTGGGGAAGAATAACAGAATGTCTGCAAAAATATTCTTGGCGTATGGATTACTCGATTAAGTGCTTGAGTAGGGGGTTTTTTAAATGCAAGAAGTTATATTTATATAAATACATAAATACTTACCACGTGCACTTGCCGTAGTACTGTTACATCGACCGTGCTGTCTTTCATAAGAATAACTGCAACGAGAGCTATAAAAAAGTAAAAATCTATTTGAAAATTCCCACAAAATTGTTAAGTTTATAATTTTGGAATTTCTTTGGTCTACTGTAATTGTATCACCGTAAAGATATAATCAATATACAATGTACAACACAACATAAGTGAAATCAATATTTTTGGCGTGTCTTTTCTGTAACACATTGTTTATGTTAATTGGTTTTTTACTGTTTGTACATTTTTACTGTTCATATACGGCAATTGTTAAGGGTCTGGACATAATGAGAAATGCTAAACAATTCATAGTCCCTGTGCAATTTGAGAAGCCTATGTCCAGCAGTGGACTGCGATAGGCTGATGACGGTCCATAATGTATATATAATATAGTGGACTCAAAAAATCTAAAATCATGTCATTAATACGTATATCCTGTATTTAAGTGTGTTTTCATTATGTTGAATGTTATCGACCAAAAGAATTAAAATCGACCAAAATAAATTTTAAAGTAACTAAGTAATGAAACCTGTACTTAAACCGAACTGGGTCATAAGTAGTTGATAAGATACTAACTCCGCTACGGAACTGAAATTTTCAGTCAATAATTGGTAGTATGTAATTACAAACTTTTATTACCGACTGCGCCATTTTGCCGTTGTAGTGTTATTCAATTATTATCATTATGAATAAATCCTTCATCTTAAAAACAAACAGTTACCAGCAGTATCTGAAAGTATATCCTTAACTTATTTTATCACTAATAGCTCTGCTGAACTCCACTAATATGACCATAAAGTTATGGGATTCCATATAATTTACCATAAAAGTAAACTGTTTTCACTGGCGAGAGCGAAAAAAGGAATAACAACAAACATAAAAACTAACATCGCGTTTGTAAAGGAAGGCTCAACAAAAAAGATTTCACTCACACAAAAGCCGTACTCAATTATAAATACCGCCAGTGACTGGACATTATTAGTGGACACGTATGAAAATCACTACAGAATACCGGAGGATATCTGTGCCTCGGCGTCCAGACCGGACATATTTCTTTATGCAATGTCAATTAAGCGTGTAGTACTAGTAGAACTCACGGTGCCGTGGGAAACGAACATCCCTAAAGACCACGCTTTAAAAAGAAACAAGTACACACATCAAAAGTGTCTAGGGATCAACATATGTGTCTAGGGATCAACATATATTTTTGCAATAACTTTTCTCCTGATTGATATTAATTAAAATTTTCTTTAAGGATTCAACAAATAAAGTGTTTTCGTTTGTCACAGTAACGATAAACCAAGGCACCTTTGCATTAATAAAGAAATTTGCCATTTTCCTAATAAAAGGATTTTTGACATTTGAACCACTAACATTAAAGTTCGAAAAAAAGACTGAAATAACAGTTTTCTTTAAAATTTTATTAGGTAACTTAAACAATTAATAATCCGTGTTTCTACCGCGAACACTAACAACACAAGAATCGGTTTGGCATACTCAAAATGAGTTCATCCAAATCACGCTGTGGAATGGCCGCCCATGTTCGTTGCAACAACAAAAAAAGGTCTTCTTGCTACTGGATACCCTCCATATTCGGCAGAGCTCTTCTCTGTAGCATATCCCATGCATGCTCAATCGGGTTCAAGTCTGGCGACTGAGCAGGCCAGGGCCAAAGCCACATCTCAATCTCAAGAAATCCGCATAAAAATGCTTGATCCCTAGACACTTTTGATGTGTGTACTTTGACTTAACCAACGAAATAACTAAAAATGGTTATGTCGTTGCGCTGTATGCCGTGGAAGTGGGTGCGAGGGGTATACCAGCTAAATCCCTCTATAACCTGCTTAAAGACCTTGGATTGCCAAGAGCTTCAGTAAGCTCTTTTCTTGAACGAATATCCAAAGCGGCATTGCTAGGCTCACTTCAAATATGGTTAGGTAGAGGGGGTAACACGGCGGACAGTGGAGGTGAGCGTTGACGCGTCGTAAGGAGTGCTCCCTAAACCTAAACCTGGGTCGCAATTCCCAGGCACTGTCGAAGTCGCATGTGTTGCCCCCATCTATCACGCGATGGACCCGGCACCCGCACGGTGAATCCATGGAACGCTAAGAAATAGGTCTTTTCTAACAGACGTTTAGAAGTTTATATACGAAACGATTTCATATGCATTTTACCAGTACAGTAGATACCTATGCGCTACCATGTGACATGACTGCTTACCATCAATTGCCCTAATCTTGTTTTGGCTATACATATTATTCTTTAGGACGTCTAAGTAAACTCCACAGGACAGCATCACATCAAGGAGTAAGAAAATTTGAAACTAACCCTGTAGCAACCCATCTGACCTACATTATTTAATAGGCCAAAACCTCTTTGCTAAGGAGAGGCCTATGTCCAGCAGTGGAGTGTTAAAGGCTGTTGATGTTGATGATGAAATTAGAAACTAAAAAGTTTTACATACCGGCGATGAGCGAGATGCCCACCAACACGCCGAGGCAGCAGCAGGTGTGTTCTGTGCGCATGCCCGCTGGTACCGGTACCGCTTCTGCCGCGTTGTTGGTCGGCTCCTCCTCGCGGCCGCCCTCTCTCCTGTGCAAACGTACGTAAACTTGTTGAACCACGGCTTAGGCAATGAAATACTTTCCATTTATGTAAACTTTTTGAACTATTGCAGTGAAATTTCTTTGTAATATAGCTATATAATTAATGCGTCACTGGCGCTTTCAGCAGTAGATCACGCATAACCCCTCAGAGACTGTAATTGACAAAAACATCCGGTTCTTTGAGGTGTTAAAATATCACTCACATTTTCCTTCGCAACAACGGCAGTTCTACATCCTAATCCTATATTAGTAATGTATAAGACACTTTAATAAATTCATAGTTTTTGCAAATGTTAACTGCTTTTGAAAATAAATAAGAGAAAAGCAGCATCCACTGTATAATGTCCGTTCTGAACGCTTAACGAGCGGTGCGAGGCAGGAAGCGCACGGCGCGCGAGGCGGGGTCCCACTGAGATCCGCACGGGACGCTCTACGAGATTCACGGTCGCTGCGACCTGTACTTAGATGATTGACTTTGTCCGATCGATTGTCCAACGGTGCCTATTTATTTCCAAATGTGTACCCGCATCGTCTGATGTTAAACATTTAGACCTGTCCAATGATCTCATCAACCCTAGTTTAGCTTTTGTAATGTTACTTAGGTTACGTCTGTCATGGATTTATTAAACTGTCACAGCATGGACTATTCAGGTAATTTGAAAGTATACCTTATTCTCTCGTATGCATATACAGTGCAACTTGTAATAAACATAAACTGTATGTAATGTAAATGAATAATATTGTCGCATGACGGCATAGTTCTACATGAGGGTGCTTTGATTCGCCTGATCGTATGAATTAAACGATTGCGCCACACTGTCGTGCGAACGTACAATGTCTTCCCCCCGCCTTACACTGGTAAGGGGTCTCAGCACTAAACTATTTTCTTTTTGTGCAACGAATTTTTTTATCAGTCAATAAGCAAATGTTATGTTGGTTTGTATTCGCTTCAAAACTCAAAAAGTTCTGCACCGATTGAAGTCAAATTTAGACATGATAATATATACGCACTTCAAAAATGATTTTACCTTTTTAGGGTTCCGTACCTCAAAAGGAAAAAAACGGAACCCTTATAGGATCACTTATCCGTCTATCTGTCTCTCAAGACCCTTCGTCTCAGGGACGCGTGAAGGTATCAAGCTGAAATTCATATGAAATACTCAAGTCCACTGCCCCTTAGAGCTGTGAAAAAATCAAACTTCTAAGCCAACACAATAAAAAAATATAGCCGTTTATGTTGCAAATTTGCGACATTCGCAAGGGAATCAAAACCTACAGGGTACTTCCCGTGAAGTCATCTTCTTGAAATTTAGTACGAAGCAACATCTTATAGTACTGATAAAGTAAAAATTGCGAAAAGTATAAATTTTGAGTTACTTCGTCTAATAAGTCGTTTATGATGCAAATTTTCAACACTCGTAAGGGAATCAAAACCTACAGGGTACTTCCCGTGAACTCAGGATCTTGAAATTTGGTACGAAGCAACGTCTTATAGCATAGATAAACGAAAAATTCGAAAAGCATAAATTTTTCGTTCCATCATACCATGTATAATAAAAATAGTTTTAAAATTTTTAAACTTACTAATACTTTCCTCATGTACGCGTAGAGGTATTAAATTGAAATTCATATCAACTACTCAGGTCTACAATATCTTTAAGCTGTAACAAAATCAAACTTCTATGTTAACGCAATCAAAAGAAACAGCAATTGAAGCCCCAAATTTTGAAACTCGCAACTACGCAAGGAAATCAAAACCTATAGGGTACTTACCGTGAAATTTGAAATTCAGGATCTTGAAATTTGGTACGAAGCAACGTCTTATAGTACAGATAAAAGAAAAATTGCGAAAAGCATAAATTTTTTGTTACATCATATAATACTTTTATAAAAATTTTTATTTTGAACTTGTTACCACTTTCCTCATGAACGCGTAGAGGTATTAAATTGAAATTCATATCAAATACTCAAGTCTATAACAACACCTGTAAGCTGTAACAAAATCAAACTTCTATATTAACGTAATCAAAAGAAACAGCAATTTAAGCCCCATATTTCGAAACTCGCAACTACTAGCAAGGTAATCAAAACCTACAGGGTACTTCCCGTGAACTCAGAATCTTGAAATTTGGTACAGAGCAACGTCTTATAGCACAGATAAATAATATAGATAAAGGAAAAATTGCAAAAAGCATATTTTTTTAGTTACATCATATAACAAAAATATTTTAAAAAATTAAACTTACTACCCTTTTCCTCATGAACCACGCTTCAGCATGAATGGGCCGGCTCGACCGGAGTGATACCACGGCCTCACAGAAAACCGGTGTGAAATAGCGCTTGCGCTGTGTTTCACTGAGTGAGTGAGGATACCGGAGGCCCATACCCCAACCCCTCCCCACATCCCTTACCCCCATCCCCCAAAGGTCGGCAACGCACTTGTGATGCGTCTGGTGTTGCAAGTGTCTATGGGCGGCGGTAATCGCTTACCATCAGGTGATACGTCTGCTCGTTTGCCACCTATACCATAAAAAAAAAAAAAAAAAAAAATTGAAATTCATATCAAATACTCAGGTCTATAATACCTTAAAGCTGTTACAAAAGCAAATTTCTATATTTTTTTTTTTTTTTTACATGGGACTAATCCCGCCCACACGCCCACCACTGTAACTCCTGTACACCAGGATCAACAGCGGTGACCCACGAAAACACCGAGTTATGACACTCGGGAAGTCCCAGGAAAAATTTAACTGTCTTGGAACCCGCAACGAAATTAATCAGAAGAAAACTGGAGGAGTTGGAAATATAATAAGTCCACTTCCCTCCTTAGCAAAGCGGGAGACAAAATGGAGTCAAAATAGGCAGACGCCTTTTTTAAACCGGGAAGCACCACGGATAAAAATATTATGGGTCCTAAGTGAGCTATATTTGATTTCTATAGTATGTATGGCAGAATCGCTTAAACGCACGGAAATTCACCGCAGTTGACACAAGATCCCCATAATATACTACCCCAGACGTCATTTGTAAGCTATTTAGCATCATGTTACGTTCATTGTACCAAAGACTACATTCCCAGAGGATATGATGAGCCGACTGTTCACAGCTAGAATCAGGTGTTGAGCATTGACACAATGGTGAATCGACTAATTTAAATGAGTATAGTTTGCTCTTAAAGTTACCGTGGCCTGTAAGAAATTGAGCGACACAGTGATCTACCTCGAGCCATGTCCTTGACAACCTTTCGCGAACAGATGGAAAGAACTGGTAAAGGTGGCGCCCCTTAGATGATTCGTCCCATCGTTTCTGCCATTCATCCAAGAGGTCGTTATAGACATTGGTTTTTTGTTGAAACAATCTTATGATTTTACCGCGGTCTCGTATGCCCAAAAAATCGCATTCCATGTTTTGTAGTGTGGAATAGTACATGGCTGCACGTCTTTGCACCTCGAGATCGACCGGAAGAACACCTGCCAACACCGGTAAAGCCTCAGTGCTAACCGTCCTATATGCCTTGCACAAGAAAATCAATGCAGGTCGTTGGCCTTGTAACAGTTTGCGACGGACAGCACCTACAGTCGCCCTATCTGCCCATACAGGAGCACCATAGCAAATAGAACCCAAATAAGTAGCTCCATATATGATCTTTAGTGTATTATATGACAGACCCCATGTCGCAGTTGATATCCTCGTCAGTGCAAAGAAACTCTTTTTAGACTTTTCATTAACTGTTCTAATATGTTCAATAAATGAAAAATTTCTTTCTAAAACCAATCCTAAATAACAAACCGAGGTTTTATTTTTAATAGTAATATTTTCAAATTTAATACAAGGCGGTGATTTGAGGTTACCTTTCAGAAGTAGCTGGAAGGTTTTGTTTGGTGCAAACGTCAACCGATTACGCCCACCCCACCGAGATATTAAGTCCAAACATTCACTGGCCAGCCTCTCAAGCCCCGTTCTAGTATCCGACTCTATCAATAACAAACCGTCGTCCGCGTACGCATTCAGGGTACATCCGGACGGCACAGGCATTGCCAGAAAATCGTCGAAGCCTATGTTCCACAAGTATGGTCCTAGCACTGACCCTTGAGGACACCCCATCGTAAGCGCCTTCGACACAGAATGATGCCCAAGTCTCAATTTAGTAGTACCTTGTAAGAAGTACGAGGAGATAAGGGAATAAATATTTTTAAAGCAACCTCTTAATTTTAATTTTAGCAATAGCATGGGCCACCACGCATTGTCAAAGGCGCCAGATATATCTAAGAAGATGCCTAAAACGTATTGAAAACTTGACTCGGTGACAGTTTTCCTTACAGATATAACCGCATCAGTTGTCGATTTTCCCAACGTAAAGCCGAATTGTCTATCATGAAATTTAACTCCACCCGGTAGAAGTCGTGGTACTACAAGACGCTCTAAAAGCTTTCCCAGCGATGGTAACAGTGTTATGGGTCGATAGGATTTAGGATCGTCCGGCGGCTTATCGCCGCTTTTTGGTATTATTCGAATATTACCGCACCGCCAAACACTAGGAAATACTCCTTCCGCAATGCAACGTTTAAAAACTGTTAAAACCGTATCACCCGAAAGTTTACAAGCTTCTTTTATCATTTTGTTTGATATTTTATCGTCGCCCGAAGCCTTATTTAGTGGCAATGACCTAACAATACTGAGGAATTCGTCTGAAGATGGTAAGTCAGACATTGGAGACAATGGTGGTTCAATAGCCCACTGCCTAATTTGTCGGTGATAATCCGTGTCATCCTCCGGCCGATCGTCAGGCACAAGTGATTCTAAAAGATATTCTGTGGTTTGTTCTACTCCTGTAGTATAACTATTATTAATTTTGATGTTCTGTACGTATGCAAGGTCGATTGATCTATTTGCTTTAAATTCATGATACAAAGGTGACCAGGGACCCTCTCTATCGAGTTTATCAACAAGTTTACGTATTAAATTTCCCTTTGATTTCTCCACAGCAGCTCTATAATGAGACCTGGCAACTCTAAGAGCAATAAGAGCATTATTGTAAATATCTCCTGTTACGTTACGCTTTTTAATGTCATTTAGTTTTTTACGAGCTTTTCGATAGATTCTACGTAATTCGACTAATTTATAATTCCACCAATCACATCTACGAGTGTTAGTGATAGATCCACGGCCGATACAAACATCAGCACAATATGTGAAAGTATCTGATAATATGTTTGCGCTTTCCTCAGCTGATAGACCACTGCGCCACCACCAATTTCTATATTATCGCAATCTCAAGAAACAGCAATTTAAGCCCATATTTGGAAACTCGCAAGTACTCGCAAGGGAATCAAAATCTAAAGGATACTTCCAGGTGTCCTAGAATCTTGAAATTTGGCATGAAGCAACGTTTTATAGCACAAATAAAGGAAAAATTTCGTAAATCTTAATTTTTTTGTTACATCACATGTTTTGTTTTCATAATTATATAACTATGTATTACCCTTTACCTCATGAACGCGCAGAGGTATCAAGTTGAAATGTATATCAAAATTAGGTCTAATTGCCTGTAAGCTTAGAAAAAAAAAATTTACGCAACAACGCAAACGCACAAAAGGTACAACCATTTATACCGCATATTTTGAAATTTGCGACTGCTCGCAGAACCTAAAAGCTGCTTCCTGTTGACATAGAAAATTGAAATTTGGTAAGAAGCAATAGCTTAACAGCACAGGTAACAGAAAAATTCTGAAAACTTTTACTTATATGCCTACAGGTTTGTACGGAACCCTCGGTGCGCGAGTCCGACTCGCACTTGACCGGTTTTTTTTCTAACTACATGCCTTAACAAAGCGTCGCAGGGTACAGCTAGTATCCCATAAATTTATGGACTAGCAATGTATGGGCCACGTTAGTGTATTATTTACTTAGAAAAATACATTTATTTTGCGACGCTACTGTGACGTACGTCCTCAAGAAAACAATGTAACATTTAACTGTTATTTTATTTAGCAGTGTTACAAAATACTCGTCGTGCGGCTTTAAATAATAAATACTAACTTTTTATCTGTGATGCATTGGTGCTTCACGACAGTCTTTGTATTCGAATATAAAATGCAACATTTATTTATTTAATTATTTGTACCTACATTGTTCCACTACTTCCACTATATCTTAAAAGTTTACCCTAATACAGCATTTGTCTTGCTGAACGATGTATACATGAAAACTGAATTGAAATACACTGAAATAAGCTTGAACAAACAAAAGAACTCACATGTAACTAATAACTAACTTGAACTAATTATATATTTTTATATGTAACCATTGCAAGTCCACTCAATTGAAATGAAAATATGTTAATCCTATTGATAAGGTTATCCCTTTGTATGACTGAGAGACACTATTAATTTCCATTAGGAATTTTAAGCAGAATTAAACACTAAACAATATAAAACCTTGACGACCTTGTTGCAGAGTATATTGTAGCACTTACTTGACACATATAATTTCCGTTAGATGCACCATTGCAATAATAAAATATTCGTCACAGTGCCATTTTAGATTATCTTACTTTTATATTTTTTCAATTTTACTCAGTGATAAGACAAGAATAAGATGTTTAAACCTGTTAATTGTATGACACACAATTTCTTAATGCATATACTTTATAAGTATGTCTGTTATTAAAATAATTAGTCGTGTGTTTTACCTTATATAATTATGTTGTACAAGGATTTAAAATTATTACTTTATGTTTGTTGGTATTTGTAGTCTTAATAATAGAACATTATAGAGGCTGTCTAGGTAAATGATGTACCTAACACAATAAGGCCAATCCGTAAGATAAATATAATTATGTATGTAAACAGTGGCGTCCTGGCTCCGTCATTTGTTCTTTTTATTGTCTGAAATATATGACGATGATGTAAGAGGTTATGATAGCAATGAATTTAGATTAACATCTGCATCTTTTTTTTTAAACAATTTCCGCACTAGGAATAAATCCTGTGTCGCGGGGGACTTTACAAACATACACGAAACGGACACAAAGAACACCCAGACACAGAACAACAATTTGTGGATCACACAAAGTGTTGTCCTATGTGGGATTTGAACCCACGACACTTGGCGAAGTAGGAAACGGCGTGGTGACCGTTAAACCACTAGGCCAAACGTGCAGTCAGTTCTACACGTTATCTTAGATTCCACAGGAAGGAAAACTGCTAATATGTTGCTACTTACATGATTCATAAATTCGGCCCCATTCGTTTACTTTTTGTAACAATAATAATTATATTCAAACAGTTGAGACTTGTCAAATTCTTAGTTAATACTTCTATGACTATTAATTTAATGTGTAAGTATCTCATTTTATGGTGTTTGTGGTCGCACTCACAATCGATTTTAATTTTATTTTTTAATATTTGGTAAGTCGAGCGTCGAAAATTATTTTTCTTCCTCCTATCCCTACAACCTCTCTTTCTTTCTTTTGCCAGCAGCAAACTGCAGCAAAATCCAGGTTGGATTACAGGAAACTGGCCCTCCTTCCGTTTGTCATCACTTATTGAGACCAAATAACTCTGAATTAGTTCTACGGAAACATAAAACCTGAAAATTAACTGCACGAATAGCGTAGAGGCTTAAGCGGTCACCCTGACTTTTATAAATATGTCTATGTATTTATTTCCTATGCTTTGATGTTCTTAATAAATTTGGGAATTTAAAATATTAATTCATATATCAGGTATGAGCTAAAACCAGTAATTGTAATTAAAATTGTTCAAAAACTGCGATAAAATATCAATCAAAAATAAACATGACTCTGATTCTTACTAATGTAAAGAAAAATCATTACTGACAGTTTCACATCACATGAACCGCGTTTAGTAGTCCACTATTGGACATAGCATTCTCTTTGGAAAGTAGGTAGGTATAGTTGATATTATAGATATAAATAGTTTCAAAAGTATTTATTTCATAGTAATCAGTCTACTCTCCTGACTTGAATAAAATAAATGTACCGTCTTACTAACCATTTAAACATAGTTTCATTATAATTTTCATGTCTTACGAGTATTCGTTGAGGAAAGAAATCTTGACGTGTTTAGCTGATATTAGCAGAGTTTCTATCATGTATTTGTATTTAACTGCAACATCTCCTACCTATGGAACCTTCCTAATCCTTCTATATTAGCATTTCTATATTCTGTAAACAAGTTTTTGTTTTTCATAATGAAATAATTTATTACAAAGGCTTTTAAGTAACAAGTAAAATTTTTACAAAAAAAAAACCGAATTCAAGAACGACCAAATTGAAACCCTAGCACTAGTTGCCCCTACGAAATGCCTACGAATTTCGAAGGTTCCCCTCGATATCTCTTGGATGCCATCATCAGATCTTAGTGTCCTTATCATGGTACCACTGTTGGAATATCTCCTTTCCATTATAAAAAGAATCATCAAAATAGGTTCATAAACGATGAAGTTATCCGCGAACACACATAAATATATATATATAGATATATACGGACGAAATGAGAACCTCCTTCTTTTGTTAACCGACTTCCAAAAAGGAGGAGGTTCTATGTTCCACTGTATGTATTTTATTTTTAACCGACTTCCAAAAGGAGGAGGTTCTCAATTTCATCGGTATGTTTTTTTTTTTTATGTATGTACATTGATTACTCCATCAATTGTGGACCGATTTTGAAAATTATTTTTGTATTCGAAAGGGTATGCTCCCCATGTGGTCCCATGGCCACCATATCAGGATCTGATGATGGGATCCCAAGGAAATCGAAGGAAACCCTCAAATTTACGTGAGCGCCTGCAATAAAGTTAAGGCAATTGTCTGCATGCCTTCATATTCTGTAGACATAATTTAATTTCATAATATATAGTCCATTTGAGATTTTATTACAAAAAAAAATCCTGAAGTCCTTTTTGTTTCTATACAGTATGTTGTATGTTACCTTTAGTCGTATTTTTTCAAGTTATTTAGGTGAAATGATGATGAGAGACTTGAGAAAGACTAAAAAGCAAAAACTAAAAAAAAACTTCGTTTAAAAAACCGACTTCAAAAACTAAAAAGTATAAAATAACTTAATTTGTATGTGCTACCTAATCATAGGTTTGAAGTCGGTGCCAAGCCGAAATGTAATAGTGAGACCGCACTCGCCGCGCGTGACCTTGAGCGGGATAGCTGCTCTTCGCGTAGAACAAAACAACCGAAGCGTCGGTGACGTCGTTGACGTTCGTCTCGAAATATAGCGAGTGTGGTACCTAATATTACATTTGGCTTGGCGCCTAATTCAAACCTATGAATAGGTAGCACATACAAGTTATTTTATACTTTTTAGTTTTTGAAGTCGGTTTTTTTAAACGATGTTTCGTTTTTTTTTTTTGTTTTTTTCTTTTTAATGTATGTTCACCGATTACTCCGTCAGTTGTGGACCGATTTTGAAATTTTTTATGCTTCCGAGGTGGTCCCATTGCCAGCATATCAGGATCTGGTGATGGGATCCCAGGGAAATCGAGGGAAACCCTCATTTTTTATAGGCACATACTATGTTTTTCGTATATTTTCTGAAGTTACACGGGTATTTGCGTCTGGTAGTCATCATTTTATGATGATGAGCTGATGATGTAAGGTACACCTCCTTAACGGTTAGGAGTTGGAGGATAAATCTTTAAATATAATATGTAAAAGACCTATTTCTTAGCGTTCCATGGATTCACCGTGCGGGTGCCGGGTCCATCGCGTGATAGATGGGGGCAACACATGCGACTTCGACAGTGCCTGGGAATTGCGACCCAGGTTTAGGTTTAAGGAGCACTCCTTACGACGCGTCAACGCTCACCTCCACTGTCCGCCGTGTTTCCCCCTCTACCTAACCATATTTGAAGTGAGCCTAGCAATGCCGCTTTGGATATTCGTTCAAGAAAAGAGCTTACTGAAGCTCTTGGCAATCCAAGGTCTTTAAGCAGGTTATAGAGGGATTTCGCTGGTATACCCCTCGCACCCACTTCCACGGCATACAGCGCAACGACATAACCATTTTTAGTTATTTCGTTGGTTAAGTCAAAGTACTTGTTTCTTTTTAAAGCGTGGTCTTTAGGGATGTTCGTTTCCCACGGCACCGTGAGTTCTACTAGTACTACACGCTTAATTGACATTGCATAAAGAAATATGTCCGGTCTGGACGCCGAGGCACAGATATCCTCCGGTATTCTGTAGTGATTTTCATACGTGTCCACTAATAATGTCCAGTCACTGGCGGTATTTATAATTGAGTACGGCTTTTGTGTGAGTGAAGTCTTTTTTGTTGAGCCTTCCTTTACAAACGCGATGTTAGTTTTTATGTTTGTTGTTATTCCTTTTTTCGCTCTCGCCAGTGATAAACTCATAGCTTCGCGTATGATGAGTAATACCCTATCATGGCGACGTGAATAATGACCCCGGTCTAATAGCGCCTTACAACCTGTCAGTAAGTGCCTGGCTGTACCTATTGCCGCATTGCACATCGTACAAGCCTTTTCTGTAGCTTTTCCCCATCTTACTAGGTTGCTTTGATCGGGGAGAGTTAATTGAAAGGCGTTGAGGTAGAATTTTAACAGGGCGGGTGACCAATCATATAAAAGTGTGCGCCATTTCAAAGCTGGTGGGATACAAAATTCTCCTAGAGTTAACCATTCATTCTGCATTTCTAGGTTCATTGCGTGCACCTTATAGGTCTCGTTTTCATCTTGTTGTATGAAAGATTTTGTTATCTCTTTGTCGGTCTGTCTTCTAGCATTTCCCAATCCCACTCTACTGGACTGCGTACCCACCATGAATTTTTTGTGGAATTGGAGCCGTGACTCTAGCTCTGATGAATTTTTGTCTTTTGGAAGGGATCTAACGATTTCGTCTTGGGATTTTGACAAGACATGCATTTTGGTAACTCTTAGGTGTTTGTAGAGTTCCGAAGGTTTTTTTAATTTCATTCCAAAATTATTCGAGCTCCTGTACAACGTTGACGGGTCTGCAGATGGTGCTAGCCCGAGCCACGACTTCAATGTCTTAGTGACTTTCGCGTCCAGTGTTCTTATGTGGTTCTGGTTTATATCATATACTAGAAACGGCCAGTTGAGACGTGATGTTAAGTAGTTGTCGTAAATCCAAGCTTTTTTTACGTTACTAATTGGCTGTTGGTCTACCTTGTCAATGTCTTTTACGAAGTCATCGACTATTACGTTTATAGATGGAGTACGACCTTTGTAGTCTATCTTTCTTCCAAGGAATTTAAAGGGCACGGTTTCTGATATTATTGAAACACTTTCCCCACCAATAGTAATCCCGGGGTCATATGAGGTATACCTGGTGCCTCGCCGGCCCAGACAAAGGCAATAGCATTTGCTAGGTTTTGTCCTCATTCCCTCCGTCCAGGTACAGAAGTCATCTACCTTACGCAGTAGTTCTTGGCACTGCTTTGGATTACGTGTAATGATCGCAAGGTCGTCTGCGAACGCTAAGATGGATTCCGTATATTTTCCATTGACCTTAAACCGATAGCCCCACCTCTTTTCGCATGTTGCGATATTATCTATTAGTATATTTATAACTGTATTAAATACTACTGGAGATAAGCAGCAACCTTGGAACAACCCTACTCTGTATTCGAGGGGTTTCGTATGTCCCTCTTTTGCTGTGATTACAAATTTTAATTTACTGTAGTATGATGCAATTATTTCACAAACTGTTGGCGGGAAGTTATACCATTTCAAGGCAAATAACATAAGCTCGTGCTGTACTGAGCCAAAGGCATTTTCTAAATCTATCCAACAGACTGTAATTTGCCTTTCATTTTTTCTAGCATCTTTGAGACTTTCCGCAAGTAATGAGTTATGTTCCAGACATCCAGAGATTCCGGGCATGAACCCTTTCTGGTAATTTGGTCTGAAGTAATTATTGTTGGACATATACTGTATTATTTTTAATTGAAGACAGGAGAAAAATATTTTAGAAATTGTATTGGTTAGGGCTATGGGTCTAGTGTCCCTGGGATCTACCACTTCACTTTTCTTAGGAATGAGGACAAAATTAGCTTTGCCAAAGGTTGCTGGTATTTCCTTGTTCGACCAGATCTTGCTGAATATACTTAGAAGGTGTTTACGCACTGATGGACATTTTTTATATACTATATATGGTATACCATCAGGCCCTGGAGCTGATTTTGAATGTATGTGTATGATAATATATGTTACCTTAAGTCGTATTCTTTCAAATTATTTAGGTAAGCTGATGATGGAAGGTGGAAGGTACAACTCCTCAACGGTTAGGAGTTGGAGGATAATTCTTTCAATTTCATACGTATCTAAAAATCTTCAGTCGTATACTTTCAAGTTATTTAGGTGAGCTGATGATAGAAAATTAAACTTTTCAACAGTTAGGGATTAGAGGATGATTTTAATATTACACGTACGTATAGACCTTAATTTGTACTCTTGATGATGAAATTTGATGAAATAGTTCAACTTAGGTACTACTTACCTACGATTGTTTGCACTAAAAACTGAAAAATAAAAACTTTTTTAAAAAAAAAACAACCGACTTCCAAAAAACATCCAACGAAAACTCTCTGCCAAAAAAACACTTAAAAGCGTAAAATAAACTTGTTCGTCATAAATTGCCTATAGCTAATTCTTTTTCTACTACTATTTAAATGAATAAAGAATTAGGTATAGGCAATTTATGAAGAACCAGTTTAGTTGTTAAAAAATATCGATAATCAGTTCTTCTAATCTCTAAATGTGTATTTTTGAGGATCAATTTTTTAATTTTTTTAATTATGTGTGGTTTTCTCTCATATCTTTTAATATATTTAGTCATAATTAATTTGGCGTAGTGGTTTAGGCGGTCACCTCGTCGCTTTCTATGCCGATAAATGTTGTGGGATCAGAGGCCCACATTTGTGTAACAGAACAACAATTTGTGTAATCCACAAATTGTTGTTCATAGTCCAAGTGCCGTGTCCGTTTCTTGTATTTTTGTAAAGACCCCCGTGAAACAAGCATATTCATATTTTAAAATAAAAATTCTAACAATATATAGGTTATAAATTTCCAAAATAAATATAAGAACCTACATCGTTACATGTAACATCCCCGAGAGCTGACCTTAACGTACCAAACCGGAACTAATGTGCCTGGCTACTTGGAAAACATATTTTAATTATCCCTGATTCAAAATAAAAGTTAATATTTGTGAAACTTCAAAAAAGTCTGTTGAAGAGTTGCTACCATACAAAGAAATATGTATTTTCTTAAATTGTATTATAGATTATTATCTAAACCCAAATGATAAGGGTGGCCCACCGCAAAATTTTATTTTTATGAGAAAACAACGTTTGCCGTGTCAGCTACTACGAGTAATACTATAAAAGACACTCATATACTTTTAAAAAATACTTTAGATAATGCCAAACCAATCCTCTGTTAAGACGTCATTGCACAGCAGTAATAGTCCAACACCAAGAAGGTAGGATTGAAGTGTTTTAGCAAACATGCTACGCCATACCATCAGTCGTGCCCTTATAATGAGTGTTAAGATTCATCATAAAAATTAAAAATAAATAAACAAAAATATCTTTATGATCATTGAAGTCTCCTGTCAAATTTTGATTAGATATTTTATGATTGCATTGAGGTGAGCTAACAGGCAAATGACTTAGGAAAAGCCTCGTAAAACTCAGTCGGGCCTTTTAAATCTTATTGTTCATCTCACATGCATCTTACATGGTGTATAAAAATTGCAGCTTAACCCATAAATAATTTTATCGATGATCTAAATGTACATTCTTCAGAGGGTGATTAACAGAATGAAACGAACAAATAAAAAATCACAGCCACTTTATTTGCCTTGACTATCATACTTAACTATTCGCAAGAAAGGGATTTGTTATTCTAAGCTGTTTAAAGTGTTTGTAGATCAGTTTTTTTTTGCAGTGTGGTCTCCAATCTAATAGGATATTCTTCTATTAAAACTATAACGGTGTTTTACAAGCCTTACAGAACTCTTCCTTAGACCAAATTACATCTTGCGTGAGGGCTACGAACTCGTCGTAATCACAGACTGGCTGGCCTCCACAGCCATTGATAGCGAGAAACTTGCCAGGCCCACCAGCGTCTTTCGCATATCTAGCCTAGAAGAAAGAAAAGCATACATAGACAGTATTAGATATACCATAGATACATGTTTCTTAACTAAAACTTAACTTTACTTATTTAATGGAGCATAACAAATTTAACTTCAATGCCACCCGTCGAAAAAAATCGTATTCACTTTTAAACTATTACGACGTAGCTTTGAAACCATTAGACATTTGAAAGAAAACATACGCATGTCTCACTTACACGTGTTACAAGAACAATACGGTCGCTAAGATTAGACAAAGACAAAGCATAAACATTACGATGGCGGACGAGTGTTGACTACCGTATGAAAATTTATTTTAAACATTTTTTTTAGATGTTTGATGTTAGCTGTCAGAAAACACAAAACAGTGTCGCAGGTGACGCTTGCACGGCTAAATCGCTGCACTGATTTCCGTGAAATTTGGCATGGACTTACTTACTTGATTTTTCAGAAAGGACATAGCCTACTTTTTTATCGCAAAACCGATATACACCCAGTCGGATCTGTGTAGCTGCTAGTAGTTTATATAAAAAATAGAAGTAAACACTGCAGTGAAGCATCAGATATCTAACTTTTTTTTTTTTTGTAAGTTTATGTGAACAATTTACTTTCATAATACAGTCTTATTTTTACAAATATATAAGTAATGACATCAATTACTATAAATGTAAAGCGGTAACGTATGAAGCGATGAAATTTTGTAAAGTTATAATTCATACGTTCACGAAATTTCACGACTATTATCAAATTGCCAAATACACACATCAAAAGTGTCTAGGGATCAACATATGTGTCTAGGGATCAACATATATTTTGCAATAACTTTTCTCCTGATTGATATTAATTAAAATTTTCTTTAAGGATTCATCAAATAAGTGTTTTCGTTTGTCACAGTAACGATAAACCAAGTCACCTTTGCATTAATAAAGAAATTTGCCATTTTCCTAATAAAGGGATTTTTGACATTTGAACCACTAACATTAAAGTTCGAAAAAAAGACTGAAATAACAGTTTTCTTTAAAATTTTATTAGGTAACTTAAACAATTAATAATCCGTGTTTCTACCGCGAACACTAACAACACAAGAATCGGTTTGGCATACTCAAAATGAGTTCATCCAAATCACACTGTGGAATGGCCGCCCATGTTCGTTGCAACAACAAAAAAAGGTCTTCTTGCGACTGGATACCCTCCATATTCGGCAGAGCTCTTCTCTGTAGCATATCCCATGCATGCTCAATCGGGTTCAAGTCTGGCGACTGAGCAGGCCAGGGCCAAAGCCACATCTCAATCTCAAGAAATCCGCATAAAAATGCTTGATCCCTAGACACTTTTGATGTGTGTATATCATTCGGAGTTAAATTTGAGTGTGAAGACTAGATAACCCAATCCAATGCTAGTTCTTATCGTGTTACTAACACATTTGAAAACAGAACAAAGCAAATTATTGCATAAATTACAATTTCTAGATTAATTATATTATTATAGGGAAAGAAAAAAGATGTTTTAATGGTAACACTGTATATGAATTGCACTAATTATTATTTCGATTTTAGTGTTATTGGCCTTAATATAAATACATAAGCAATATATTTACTTGTAAAAAGTATTTCTGGTTGATTTACGATAGTTAAGTGAACTTAAATCGCATTCTTTCACTACGTATGCATTTACCAATTTTATTGATTGTTGTTGTCACCTGTCAGTCCTGTCACTATGTCAGCCTCGGTTTGCCCGACATTGGTGGTAATTCTGTTGTTGTTATTACTAAACTAAAATTCATGGATTATATAATTTAATCTTATCTGCTTACCTTCCATTTTTGGATATCTCTCATCTCAGCTTTCACTATGTTTAGTTCAGTACCAACTAAAAGTTGAGCAGAAGTACGCGCTTGTTTATATTAACGTCTAAGTTTAGTACGATCTAGAATAGCAAAAGACAAATTATGGCCTAAGTTAAGTAATGTAACTAATTTTGATTATGCCAAAGTAAATTTTACTTTTTCAAGTAATAAACAAGCGTGTATCTCTGATTAACGTTCATTTGTGACTGAACTAAACACAGTGACAGTTGAGCTGTAAGATATCGAAAAATGAACTGCAAGCAGTTGAGATTAAAGTATATAATCCAACAACAAATTTAGTGATGACAACAAGTTTAGTGTTCACGGTGGTAATACCTAGGTAATACCGTGAACACTAAACTTTGGTTTGCCTAGATCAAGAGAAATCTCTTGATTGCAGAGGTATTGTTGGTCCGTAATTACTAATCTAATGTTTAATAGATCAATGGTTGACATCCAAACTTCAATATAATGCGTCTGTAGTTTATTTATTTGCGACACGTTTTTTGCCCATCACGAAAAACTTACAAGTTGAGTTGTGGACTTTTACTTAAATAGTGAATATTATTAAACTAAGTAAAACTGCTAACTCAAAATACTCTAAAGTTATTCTTACTCTGAAAATACCATGGAGCGAAACCGGTCAGGCTAATTTAAATTAAATATTAGAATAAAAGTGAGTTTTATTTCAAAAACATTTGAATGTTTTAAATCCTAATCATAAATGTATTATACTTCCATTGTAAATTTAATACTCGTAAATGTTTTAGTAAATAAAATTAAATTAGTCATTCATATTATTAATCATAATAGTTATTTATGCAGTTTATACTGTCAAATGTCGGTAATTGATGGAACTTGTTAAAATACATTCTTGAAATTAAACTCAATTGTGTACTTTATTTATTCCACTATTTAATTAACTGAAACTTAACCTGACCTATTTTACCCGATTTGGGAATAATTTCTTACACCTACGTATCGTTGTTTCTGTATGCCCACGGTTGTTAACCTAGGTAGTTAGGTTTTAAATGTGAAAAATTCGAGATTTGCAACTCGTTGTAGTAGGATATTGTACCCAAAATACATTGTTTATTAAGATAGGTATGTAAGTAGTATTAAGTTTTAATGTATTAATAAAAACAGACTATGTACTACAATTCCCCCTCCACAAGAAATAAAGATAAGAAGTAGATGAGAGAGTAGGGTAGATGTGGGCATCCCACCCACCATGAGAAAGAAAGAGATGAACGAAGAAAGATATAGTATGAAGTAAGAAAGTGCGAGAAGCATAATCGTTAGAAATGGAGTGACAAAGAGCATTAGTGAGAATAGGCTCCGATTATGTTGGATGTAGGTTGCTGCAATAAATAATAAAAAAAAAATGTGAATAATTTATAATAAATATAATCAATAAGTATTTGAGCTCCAAAGTATATATCATTCGGTGATATTATTGATTTATTGTCAGCATCTCAAACCGTGGTGTAGCATAACATTTATCGTCTCATTTTTTTAAAACTACTTTTACATTTTTATTAGAATCCATAAACATTTAAAAAAAAACACCACATAAATAGTTTTATAAGTTCTTTCCATTATTGTATAATTATTAGTGTCCGACCGAATGTTCGGTTTCGGTTTCGGTCGAGTTTCGGCAAAAAAACGAGTTTCGGTTATGTTTCGGTTTCGGCAGCAAACCTGCCGAAACTACGACCGAAACCGAAACTGCATTCGAGAGTTTCCGCGCTGTGTTCGGGTGTGTTCGGCGCGGTAAATAACATCCAAGCGACGATGACATTTGGCCGCGTCCACGTGCGTAATCATGTCGTAACCTGTTTGTTTGCAGTGCATTTTGTTTGTTGTGAGTTTTCGTGTGAAATGTTTTGAATTCGGTAAGTTTTATCATGTGATATAATATATGAGTACCTCGAAAAGTAATTTAATATAACAAAGGAGTACCTAGATTACAGTAGAATCAAGTTTACCATAAAAAAATAAAAATCTAAACATTTTGTGGTTAATTTAACTCTATCGCTAATACTATATGTAAACAAACATTAGTTAGGTACATGGTATTTACCATAGTGCATTAGTGGTGATAATATTAAGGATTTAGAGTTTCGCGTTCAATTTAATAATTAGTTAGTAGGTACCAATATAATAATTGTTTTTTTTTTACAAATTAACACTTATAATTAAACGAGTAGATACCTACTTGGTTATCCGTATAAAACTAACACTTATACTTATTTTATTTCTGTTTTTTTATTATATATATATAAATAATATAAATAATTTAAAATACATTGAGTACCTACTTATTAAACCTAATAGAGAACCTTTCTTTTGTTGTAGTATTGAATCATCTATTATGAAAGAACAATGTCGTTAAAAAACAGCATTTGGCAATTTTTCGAGAAAAGTTCGTCTGATTCATCTAAAGCCAAGTGCAAACAGTGCAATAAATTATATTGTGTGATTGATTATGTGATTTAAAGAAAAAAAATTAAAACTAACTAATTATAATAAGTTTTTTTATTTTTCTCTGAAAACATGATCCTTATAAGACAGTTTCGGTTTCGGCCGAAACTGAGACCGTTGCCGAAATTCGGTTTCGGTCGTAAAAACCAGTTTCGGTCGGACACTAATAATTATCTTTAAAAACCGTTGAGTATTCTCTTTTAGTGGTTTTGCTACTAAGAACTTTGTGATAAAAGAAAAACATGTTTATGTGCTACGGTCAAAGACCTAACCAACTAGAAAAAAAACAATTTGGGACGTGCATTACACAACAAAATTTAATGTTTTTATTGTACAGAACAGTACAACAAATTTTACCCTGCCTAAAGGTACAATACACGTCGATTACATATACTCGTATTATGTCAATTGAAATTGTTTATATCTTATTATTTATAACTCGGTGGCACAGTGGATAGATATATTACATAGATAAATAACATCTATATAAAATATATATCTACACTTCTACACTATTACATAAAGAGGTAAAGTTTGTGCGTTTGTGAGTTTGTTACGTTGTAGGGGGTAATTTCTGGATCTACTGAACCGATTTTGAAAATTCTTTTACCAATAGAAGGCTACGTTATTTGGGAGTGCCATAGGCTATATAATAACCCGAAAAGTGGAAAGACTTTTTGTGGTAGCTGAATTTGCAAAGTAAGTTGGAGAAAAAAATGTTTACCTCCGTACGAAGTGGGCACGGGTCAGCTAGTCACTACATAGTATAAAACAAAGTCGCTTTCTCTGTCCCTATGTCCCTTTGTTTGCTTAAATCTTTAATACTGCGCAACGGATTTTGATGTGGGTTTCTTTAATAGATGGAGTGATTCAAGAGGAAGGTTTTTATGTATAATAAATGCATAATATAGTATGGGAACACTGTTAATTTTCGAGATTTCTAATGTGATGTAGCAAATAAACACATTTTTTTGCGCTTACATTGTAAACGCTGGTTGCACCCTACGAGATAGATCAAAATAATGTATTACAGTATTGTACACCTTAAAAAGTACTACAAAAAAGTCCGCGACGGTATATGTCTATCTCTTAGGTATAACCCACAACAACCATTTCTTATTCCTTTCTTTTTACGAGAAATAATGGCTTATTTACGAAGTGATTTTAAGCAATACAGAATGAATCCTTATACAATTAAGTAAATTAAATACATTGTGCATTTAATATAGATCAAAATGGTCCTTTACAGTATCTAATTTAAATGAACATATTCGAAGATATTACAGATTTAAAATGCACGAATCGTGTCGTCGGCGGGGGCATCTGAAATCCACCCGTGCGAAGCCGGGGCGGGTCGCTAGTATATTATATAGATCGTTTTTTTTATTGTAATGTCCGATTTGGGCATCAAATCCGAAATCGTAGCCAAACAACAAAACCGCTAAAAACTTTTTGAATGCAGATAATGATGAGCTATCGACCTTTTGAAAAGTCATTAATATTTTAATAAAGACAAAGATAATACATACATATTTATTTGTTTATATATGAAACTTTTTTTTTTTACCATAATCATCGTTGTGTATTTATAATTGAATTTATATTTAAAAATTTTAGATTTAGTTTCAGTCAATTTAAACTTCAGGAAGCTTTTCCGTAAATGCTGGATGAACTTTCTCAAATTAAGTTATTGAATTTTTACTCGAAGCATTTAAATAATTTATATCGATTGTTGGATTTTTTTTGAGTTATAGTAGGTATGAATTGCAAAATTCTTACCGCAATTCCATATTCCCCAGTCATAAGATTTCTTCTAAGTTCTAATGAGAAAGTTGATCCATAATTAGGCTGATGTGCCTCATACACCCTGGCAGCCGCCATCAATCCAGCTACGTTGTTTTCATGAGCCGAAATTAAATGGAGTTTGGGCTCTACAAATTCCGCAAGATTATGAACGACACTGTCAGTCGTATTCAATATAAATTGCATTAGTACTCCTATAAATAAATGTAAACATTAATTCTGTCCTAACTTTTAAACTTTCCGGTTCCATGATATAACAATAATTATTTTTACGGGAATTCTGTCAGACAGAGAGTCAGCCTGTGACCACGGCCGGTGCAACCTGGTCGAAACGTCAGGCAAATCAGAGGTATGTGATACCTTTTAATAAGTGATCGCGTTAATTCCCGTAAAAATAATTATTATTAATTCTGTCTCCAAAACTTAAATAAAGAGATACATACATAACTATCAGTGTACTTACCCGACGCAAGCCTTATTAATTCAGAGTTATAGTATTGAATAGCATATTCGATTTTGGTCATATCTTTTATTTTGGGCATAACCTCTTGGGCCCAAGCCGGTGGATTAATTCCGACATTAGACTGAAATATATCAAAATTAGTTCACCTATATTATGAGAGAAGAAAATCTTAGAATCATATCAACCATTTTTCTTCAATGTAGCGCTTACCAATGTTTGAAACAAATTGTCCAAATTGAACACATCTTCAGGTTTCGTTATATTTGCACCAGTATGTTTGCTCATGTATTTGAACAATCCCTCGTAAGGTTCCAACCATTTTTTTATTTCGGGCTTCTCATACATTTGATCCTTCAGTGATAAATATCTTGGACAGTTATACCAGTACATCAGCTAAAATATATTTGAATGTGTTTAAAGATTCAAACATGTTAGGTTTTTTTGATAGGACGAAAGCAGTATGCAAATACCAAATTTTAGATAGATATATCTATATGAAGGCTAAATAATTAATTTGTTCGTTTGATTATATGCGCTAGTCTTAAGAACTCTTGGGTGTAAATTGATGTCTTTGAGTGTTGGATACCTCATTTATCGAGGACGGATATTTTTTCTTTTTTTTTATGTATGGGCCTGCTAAAGTTACTCTACTCTGCCTGATGGAAAGCATAAGCAGAATCCAAAAGTGGTGGTCACCATACTCACTGTGAATGCAGACAATGCACCAGTGCAGCATGGTGACCCACACCATGCTGACATGGTGTGGGTCACCGTGCTGCACTGGTGCCCAATGATGCAAAAGCAGCTCACTAGACCGATCTAGTGAGCTGCTTTTGCATCATTGGGCCTCCGGTCTCGCACTCACGAACGAAACACAACAGCACGCATGCTGTCATTTTACTTTGATATAATATAGGCTAACATCACTCTACGCCCAATAGCAACTGAATATTAATTAAAATGTAACAAAAACGATAAATATAATTTTTCGGACTGTAAGGCCCCGTTATCTTTATAAATACTTACATCATCCTCAGCAAAAGGTGTTGTGTTGTATGGGATCGGCTGCCAGTCTAAATTTGGGTTCCACTTTTGTGCTGGAAGTGGCGGATACAGGCCCGCAAGCGCAGCAAGAGCCGTCATCTTTGTCCTGGCATATGCTGTGGTCCGTATGGTAACTTCATCCGGTAAATATAATGTAGAGACTAAACCATTATAAATCTCTCTCAGATATTTACCTGTCATGTAGGCGCGTTGTTTACCTTTCTGTTAACAAGTGACAGTAAAATAGAAAAAGAATTAATAAAGAGTATAATATAAACTGCTTGACAATATATAAACTTAAATTATACGAGATCTGATGAGGTACTAGGACGTAACGATGCTTTAATAGTCACAGACTTGCTTAAAAGAGTCGAATATTCGTGTGATCTAAAGTTTTTTTTAAATGCTATCTGCAAAACTATCGCTGGGAATCCTACTTTTTTCACAAGGTCAAATGAACCAGTTGTAATATCCACGTGTTGCATAAGAAATATCATACACCTCTATATAAGTTAAAGTTCAATCAAGCCTGATATTGTAGTGTAATGAATGTTCACATTATTCAAATATTTACCAAATGTAAAAGCGTAGCTAAGCATTTCACAGATTTACAGGTTGATATTACAAACCATATTATCATGTTTTATTACTACTTTTACCACTATTACTTATGTACTTACGACTTAGTCTTTAATAAAAAGAATCTCCAATTCGAACTAAAAAAAACAAAAAGGGACCGTAACCATGAAGTCTTCTAGTCAAATGAATGACAGGAAAATCTGTTTTTTAAATAACCGATCAACTAGTATACCACATATTACCAGTTTCGAAGGTTGCAGATACTTGCTGTAGGTTTTAGTGTCACTTGAATCTAATACGACTTCATTACGAGGAATGGTACCTATCTTCCAAAATGTAATATAGCACTCTGTATAGCTTGTTAGCTGTAATCGATTGTATCGGTTCTATCGTATGCTTTGCAGTATAATAGTCGTATTTCGATAACTAAGTCCCGAATCATTTAAATTTCAAGTCTATATTCTCTCCATGACACTACATAATAATTTACATTTCATAGACCTAATTCTCTCTACCTAAAAATGTTTATAAACAGCTATATTTCAAATAATGCCCCTCGTATAAAGTTGGTTATGAAAATCGTCCACCAATACACATAATTATTGAATTCAACGTTACTTACGTTAGTGAGGGCCTTTTTTCCGTAAGGGAAATATATATCCGGACGAATGTGATTTTGGGATGGATACAAGTTCAACTCTTCGTCATCCGGTGTGCGATCACCATGACGGAACATCTGTTAACAACGTGTAAAAGTATTTTACTGTGTGATTAGCCCTTCTAAGCAAATTAAGTTAATTAGTCGTTTCGTCTGTGGTATCATCAGTAATAATATCTATAAATATGTAATTAAATAGTTAATTGGCACGTGTTATTGCATCCCTGCAATACCGACTATTCATGTAGGAATCTAGAATTACACTTGATGATCATCACCGTCGGGTTGAATAACAAATATTGTACCGAAAACGCGAGCACCAGTTCTGTGTCTTCCAACCCGGTGTGTTTTGCTTCGCTGCTCGGTTCCACCACTCTGCTTCCTGGGTTATCCTTCCCACACACTGCTTCTGCCCCCACCAATATAGCCAACACTAACACCAACCCCATTTCTCATTTGTTATTTCCTGCTTAACGGACAGAGCGGCTTTTATCGGCAGTACGTACGCGCGTTCGCGAGCAGTTTTCGACTGCAATACTCAGAGCCTCAGTTCCATTTATATACAGATACATAGATTTAGATTTCAAGAGAGCCGGCGACACAATACTAATTCAATAGTAGTGCGAAGCTCTAACCGTTTTATTTACTAGTAAATATCTAGTATAATTGGATTTCTGCTATTATAGTAATTTACATAGTTTAATATCCAGGTTAATAAAAAAACAAGAATAATTTTTAAAAGTTTAGATAATTTACACATATAATGAGAGTCAATACAAAGATTATAAGCACAACGTTACATCAAAGAAACGAAAACAAATATCTTTATTAATATGTAAATATCAGTTCGTTTAATCTTTAAATCTCGTCGGGTTGTCTTGATAAACATTACAACTTACATTAGGTAAAAAAAAAACTTTTTCAGTAAAAAAAATTATATTCACCGTACAATTCATGAAAAAAATATCGACAACGGCCTTATATATTTGAAGTTATTCGTTTTTTTTTGTTTTTATCTGACTGTGAAAAAGAGGATATGTTCTTCGAGCTAGTGCATAAATTTCCATTTTTTTCTGGCTCTAAAATTTCTATTGCATGTAAACGTGTAAGATATGCTATGTGAATAATGCGACTAGTCTGATAAGCTAGTTAGCCTGTCCTATTATTGCCTAGGGCATCAAACCATCGTTAACAAAAACCGTTGAATCTCGACAAGAGTGACAAGACACATTTTATGAGAATTATGTCGCATTGCTGCTTTGGTTCCATTATCACATAAGCTTTAAAACGCCAAATTATAGAATATAGCCTTCAAACACTATAGTTTCATTTCGATAAGAAATGTAAAATTAGTCGATTTATTTACATAGATAGTGCAAGATGACTGCACAGTTGGCCTAGTGGTTTAAGCGGTTGCCACGCCGCTCTCTACTGCACCAAGTGTTGGGAATGCAAATCCCACGTGGGACAACACTTTGTGTGATTCACAAATTGTTGTTCTGAGTCTGGTTGTGCTTTATGTCCGTTTCAAGTATGTTTGTAAAGTCCCCCGCGACATAGGATGTTTATTCATAATGCGGGAGTTTTCTTTTTGAAAAAAAAAAAAAAAATCATAGCATAGTAAAAAATTAAAAAGTAAATAAAAGTCAAAACAAAAGAAGCAAGCCCATATTGCAGCACATGAACAAAAAAATGTTCATTAATTAAATTTCTCCATTAACAGATAATAAACTCGTTTAATCGTAGCTTGTCCCCGCGTACTACGACGCTAAATGCCTCGTTACTGCTATCTGGCAATTTCCCGCATGTCATTGTCAATAAAGCAGAATTCAGTAGTAAACCTCGCGCGGGAAATTTTCGAGTACTCGAATACGTTAGCATAGCGAATACCTGTCTTTTTTTCACAATTATCGGAACGAAGTGACAGGCAGTTTTCTGTAGCAAATAAGCTCGCTAAAAAGACAATAGGTTACATTTTTTCGCATATCATTTTCAGACCAATGAACTAATGAATTTTATTCAAAATGGTCTTTTAATTTAATGATTACTTCATATTTTTATTTTGTTTAGTTCATTTCTAAAGAATATTAGAAACAACTACCTTTTTATAACATTAGTATAGACAATAGGATATAGTAAATAATATTAAGGTAAAAAGATATTTAAAGTACTACCTACTATAAAATATTCATGAACTTCTCCTTGCTGTCCTATCCCACTTCTCGGTCTCTAAGGAAGCACTGAACTGGTTTTCTTTCTATCTTCGGTATCGTCAGCAATCAGTCAGTATGGAAGATTCTTCCTCTAGCTGCTGTGGTCTTATTGCTGGAGTCTGTTTTCCATCTTCATTATCTTTATTACCTTAAGACTTCAGTGTTCCTATCACTTATACGCTGAGATGACTTGCAGCCATACTACCAAACAGAGTTGTGCACTGGCACCTGGCAACTATTAAACACTGGTCCGACGTGTTTGGTGTATTGGTAAATCCGAATAAATGTCAGGCTATTATCATCGGGATTAGCCATAGTATGAGCCTGCTAGACCTAGCTTCAGTTCCACCACTTAGATGGCATGGTTATTCCATATTCTGAAAGTGTAAAAGACCTCGGAATATACATTGACACAACTCTCAGCTGGTGAAAACAAGTCGCATCCGTGTGCCAGAAAAATCCTTTGAAAAATCTGTAGTGTTCTAGATCTAAAAGACAACTTTATAATATTTATCACTAACACACTTGTGGGATAGGGCGTTAGATATGTATCATTCTCACTAAGAGGCTATACTCGACTCGAACTGTCTGTCTACTCCATCAACTAGAGATCTCTACTCCACAGTACCGTTCACCTGTTTGTCTCTAGCGCCATTTGCACGAGCCCAAACCATGTTGCCCTCTCCGATGCTTTGAGACACCCCAGCGTTTCCCGCGTAAGTACTTTTTAGTTCAATTTTTTTTTATTTCAAGATAGAATCAACAAAAACATGAATTAGTAAAAGGCAAAGAAGTTCGGATATATGCTAAAATCCTACCAAGTATACTGTCTCTTGCATTTCTTCTTACATCTTTACTTGCAATGCGTGAGTAAAAAGTTTTCCACAAAATTAGCGGAAGTATTTTCATTTGATGAACTCGTGGAACATTCCTTATACGGAAACTGTGACATAGACACACAGATCTTACTTGACGTCATGAATTCAATGTCGACAATAACCTCGAAGCGGCCATCATTGGAATACCTTGTTGCCTAGAATGTTTGTCAACGGATTAAGGTCTGTCCTCGATATAAACTTACGTCCATAAAGATAAGATAGTTTTACAAACTCTAGAAAACTGTGACTAATGCTTTCCGGCCAATCTGTGAATATTCATGTTCCGACTACATGAACAAAACACATTGCATCTGCTATCGGCCGCTCGCCCTCTGAAGTTGAGTGCGAAATCTCTATACAGCTGGCGTCCGTCGTTAATATTAGAACTAAATCTGGCGTATAGAAAATCTTTATCTAATACCTCTTGAGATTGCTTAGTCCAATAATAAGCACTTGTCTTGGTAAGTTAAATAATTAGGCAAGAGTTCTACTAATATTCTTAACAAACCTTCTATATATAATACATAACCATAAATGAAACATTTCTTAGTGGTGAGGTTAGTAATTGTGGCGTGCAATTGGAGAGGCCTATGTCCAGCAGTGGACTGCGATGGGCTGATGTGTGATGATGTGAGGTTAATGATGGTCATCATCTTGTCAGGACAAGTTTCAATTCCTTTTAAACTTATAGTATGATCTAAATCATGTGGAGAGGCAGCAAAGAACATCTGTTTTCTTGTCTAAAACCGTATTACTTTAAACAATCAAATACTAGTATGTATTATAATAAAATTGCGTATTTAAGAATCTCTCGTAGTGATAACAATAAAATCATCAAGATAAACACCTACATAAATTAGCAAATAGCTATTGCTTATTGCTATAGCAATAGTAATGAAACTACAGGTTTACTTTTGTGGAAATGTAATTTTGGAATATACTTAGTTATATGATTACGATCGCTGAAAATTGGGCTTACCATTCATTACTTTATCGAAAGCGAAGTTACAGGAGGACCGGTTTTTTTTTTCATTTGACAGAGTCACTGCCGTTGCCCTTGGGTACATAGAGTAATAAGAAGTCAGTTAGAAAAAATGTCTTTTACCGGCTTCATAGTTAATATACCTAGGTCTGTCTGTAAAAAAACATAACCCTCCTTTCGCAGTCGGGTAATAACAGTTGCCTTATATTTTAAATACAATGTATATTATGATTTTCTACTTTCTGCCGGTGGCTTCCCTCGCTGAAAAAATAAAAGATGATTGAAGTACAAAACCGCCGCGTGGTGTCCGGCAGAATAGAATAGCACCAACCCATAACACTTCGGGTGTCGTATAAGGCGACTAATGAAAGAGAAGCTAAACATCAGAAGATTCCGTAGATCAGAGAATGGGCAGCAGCGTTCTCTGATATGCTTCATTCACTGCGATCGCCAACCCGCTTGCCCAGCGTGGCGATTAGGGCATTACCTCCCATGAGAGACACACTTAATAAACGGCCCCTAGTTCCCGGCCGCCTCACCAGGCTCGACTACGGTAGCGGTCACAGCATCGGTGGGGCGCGGGGTGCTAAGAATCCCCGGGTTACGGACGGCTACCACATTTGCAACACATTGACCTTGGCTACGTATAATGGACGAACTCTGAGGCTCGACGAACATCTAGCCGAATTAGAGGTAGAGTTAGAAAAGATACGATGGCATGTTCTGGGACTATCTGAAGTCCGAAGAGAGGAAGAGGACACAGTAACGTTGGAATCAGGCCATCTACTCTACTTCCGAGAAGGTGATAGCCTCTCCCGGGGCGGTGTCGGATTTCTCGTCAATAGGGCTCTCATTGGCAACATTGTGGAAATATCCAGTGTGTCACCAAGGGTAGCGTACCTCATACTCAAGTTGACCGAGAGATATTCTCTTAAGGTCGTACAGGTATATGCGCCGACCACCTCACACTCGGATGATGCTGTGGAAGATATGTACGAAGACATAAATAAAGCCCTGCACAAGACCTCAAGGGCTTACTTCAATGTTGTCATGGGAGATTTCAACGCAAAAGTGGGAGTACGCACGGTCACCGAATCGGTTATGGGGCCACATGGTATAGTTGGCAGAAATCACAGAGGGCAGATACTGGTTAACTTCCTGGAACGAGAGGGACTATTTCTGATGAACTCGTTCTTCAAGAAGAAGCCCCAGAGAAGGTGGACCTGGCAGAGCCCTGATAGCACTACCAGAAATGAGATCGACTTTATCATAACGGATAAGAGGCGGGTATTCAGAGATGTCTCAGTGATTAACAGGTTCAATACCGGAAGTGATCACCGACTTGTACGAGGCACTCTGAACATAAACTTCAAGCTAGAACGCACCCGTATGATAAAGTCCACGCTCCGGCCTATTCTGTCCCAAGCCGTTGTTGGCTCTGAAAGTTTCCAAATGGAACTTCAGAACCGATTCGAGGTGTAGGAAACCGATTGCAGCATTGACGAGGACTTCAGTAGAGTAGTGCAAGTCGTGAGGGAAGTGGGTAGCAACTTCTGTCGGAATAGGCATACGGACAGGAAGTCCAAACTTTCAGACGAGACTCTAAAACTTATGAGAGAAAGACGCGAAAATAAGCAGGCCACGGCGGACGACCAGCGAGCACTCGCGAAACATATTCGGAAAGCGGTACGGCGGGATCTCCGGTGTTCCAATACACGACTCATTAAGGAGGCAATAGAACAAAACCAAGGTTCCAAAGTATTCGTGAAGCGTCTCGGGAGGAGCCACATGTCCAAGCTGACTACCGCCGACGGTCGTGTCGTCTCCTCTAAGCAAGAGATCCTCTCGGAGGTAGAAGATTTCTATGTCCAGTTATATGCCTCGCAATCTCCGTTGCCTGAACCCGTCCCCAGAGACCCTCGAGCTACTTTAGTCCGACATTATACCGACGAACTTCCCGACATCAGCATTGACGAAATTGAGCTAGCCCTGAAACAACTAAAAAATGGAAAAGCCCCGGGTGAGGACGGAGTTACAACTGAGCTCTTAAGAGTAGGGGGAAATCCTGTTCTTAAGCAACTGCAGCGTATATTCAACTTCGTTCTCCGTGAAGGGATAACTCCAAGAGCGTGGAGCAGGAGCATGGTAGTCCTTTATTTTTCAAGAAAGGAGATAAGACCCTTCTCAAGAACTACCGTCCTATATCGCTCCTGAGCCACGTCTACAAGTTGTTTTCCAGGGTTATCGCAAATAGGCTGACGCGACGGCTGGACGACTTCCAACCACCGGAGCAGGTCGGGTTCCGCAGAGGATTTGGCACCATAGACCACATACACACTGTGAGGCAGATTATACAGAAGACCCAGGAGTATAATCAGCCTCTGTGTCTTGCTTTTGTGGACTATGAGAAGGCCTTTGACACTGTCGAGACCTGGTCCGTTCTGGACTCCCTGTAGCGGTGCCAAGTCGATTTCCGATACATTGAGGTGCTGAGGAGCCTGTATGACGCCGCAACTATGTCCGTCGAAGTACAGAATAGTCAAACAAGACAGATTCCTTTGCATCGAGGAGTAAGACAGGGGGATGTGATATCCCCGAAACTGTTTACAAATGCTTTAGAGGACTTCAAGACTTTGAACTGGAACGGGCGGGGCATCAATATAAACGGCAAATACATCTCGCACTTAAGGTTTTCCGATGATATCGTTGTCATGGCAGAATCGCTGCAGGAAGTTCAAGAGATGCTGCACAGCCTAAATGAAGCCTCCCAACAAATTAGTCTCCGGATGAACCTGATCAAGACGAAGGTCATGTACAATGACCTGGTCGTTCGGGACAAGTAATAATTGATGGCACGCCTCTTGAAGTTGTCAAGGAATATATTTATCTCGGGCAACTTATGCAGTTAGTAGACACAACTTCGAGAAGGAAGCCAATAGAAGGATTCAGTTGGGCTGGGCAGCATTTAGGAAGTTAAATCACATATTTACGTCAGATATACCACAGAGCCTGAAGACGAAAGTCTTCAACCAGTGCGTCCTCCCTGTAATGACGTATGGTGCCGAGACGTGGACACTGACTGTGGGGCTAATCCATAAGCTTAGAGTCGCTCAACGTGCCATGGAGAGAGCTATGCTTGGAGTCTCTCTGAAGGACAAAATTCGCAACGAAGAAATTCGTCACAGAACCAAGGTGACCGACATAGCTCTGAAAGTTAGTAGGTTGAAGTGGCAATGGGCTGGTCACATATGTCGCAGAACTGACAACCGCTGGAGTAAGCGCGTTCTGGAGTGGAGACCGCGTCTTGGCAAACGTAGTGTGGGACGCCCTCTGGCCAGATGGCGGGACGACTTGCATAGGAGGGCTGGCAGCGACTGGATGCAAAAAGCAACAGACCGTGCTCTGTGGTGTTCCTTGGGAGAGGCCTATGTCCAGCAGTGGACTGCAACGGGCTGATGATGAAGTACAAATGTTTTTAAATTTATTGCAATTTGTCAATGTATTAACAATAAGTGGATACAATGGTGGATGACCGAGCGTCGCTCGGTATTTTTTTTATAAATGGGTTTTTTGGCAACGTTGGGACTATCCAAACGCCACCTTTTTGTTATTTTTCTTCCAATAAAAAAATAAGTTAAGTGGCGCCCTATCTTGGTACGCCCTGATACAGTTTATTCTGCACCTTATTCCAGTATAGTTTAATGTAGTTCGCTCGAGTTGCGATAGATGGTGCTAGATGTACATTGATTTTATATATTTGATTGTTAAAAACAGGAATAAAACGACATTTTCTAAAAATGAATCCTAGCTAGATCGATTTATCGCCCCCGAAACCCCCTGCATACAACATTTTATGAAAATCGTTGGAGCCGTTTCCGAGATTCAGATTATATATATATATACAAGAATTGTTTAAAGGTATTAGATATTACCGTAAATAAAGAACGTAGGTATGAACTTGAGGGTTACATTTGAGAACGAAATAAAAAATAACATTTGCAAACTGAACTGTGTAACATACCAAATGAATGGGTTTGATCTGAAATCCGAGAATGACATTAAAAATTCACAGTCTTATCAAAGATAAATATAACAATTGACAAAGTGGCCTAACTTAGAAACTGTTCCTAATAAAAATGGTAATGTTGCATGTGCATTATTAGCGACGTACCTAGTGGTAAAATATATAAGTCGTCGATCCTTGAGTTATCTGAAGATGAAAATATTTGTTTGGTGAAGTGTCCCTGCCGCATCCTGTAAACTAAACAGCGTTAAGGCGCTTCTCCACCGAAATTGTTGGCAACTTCAGTGTTTCCAACTGTTCACAACACTTCATAAAATCGCCAACTTTTGTTTCCATTGTGTCTACACCGAGTCGCCAACAATTTCAAAAACATTCGAACTAAGCGTCCCTACAGAGCCAATCAAAAACTGCAACAAGCGTATTCTTTTGATGTTTACCGCCAGAAACACGGTTGCCAATATTTAACATTTTAACATTTATAATCGCTGTTTAAACGAAATCCAAGATATGGTTTTGTCTATTGGGTTAAAAGGAAGAGTGTAGTAATCGGGAGTACTCATCTAAAAGTAATTACGCAGTTGAGGCTTATCGTCCTCCATCAACGAGCTCATTCGTCATATTGATTGTGCCATGGGTGGAATTACAGTTTTGTTTTGTGGTGATTTTTGGTTACTTCACGTGTGGTACCACCCGAACTGACAAATTAAATGCGTGTCTCAAGAGTTCAAACTTTTGGCCTCATATTTCAAAACTAAAACTTACGGTTAATATGAGAGTGCGCAGAGGAGGAAACCAAAACGCAGAGAGAAAGAATTTTACGATTTGCTTTTCAAATAGGTGACTTGAATGACTCATATTATCAGTTTATGGAAATCTTATTAATATCAACAACTCAAGAAGATTCTTGGCTTTGAAACCAAGAAGTGATAGACATAAATTATGTTATTATAGAGCAAGTTGAAGGGTCACATGTTGAGTACAATGCCATTAACAGTGTTGTCGACCAAGATGAAGCTACGACGTATCCAGTTGAGTTTTTAAATTCTTTGTCCGCACCTGGTCTTCCGACACATGAGTGCCTATAATTTTACTGAGAAAATTAAGTCTACCAAAATTGTGTAACGGCACACATTTAATAGTTATATCACTCCAACGGAACGTGATAGAGGAACAAATGTTGCCTGGATGTGGTGCAGGACAGCGTGTTTGCATTCCACGAATACCATTAATCCCAAATAACTATCCGTTGAGATTTAAACGGGCGCAGTTCCCATTAAGTGTGAGTTTTTGCATGATGATAAATAAAGCAGGGACAGACTGTGAGTCGTGTTGGTGTAAATCTGCCAAAGTACTCTGTCTCTCATGGCCAGCTTTATGCAGCTTTGTCATGTGTAAGCAGTGCGCAAATCCTGTCTATACTGACTGACGCAAATGAAAAAACAAGCAATATTGTTTAAGAAGAAATTCTGTAATTAATGTTCGTAAATTACAAACTCATACGTACACATAGACTTTCTTAAATTAACTTTGTTTTGCTTCTCTATAATTTCAGAAAAATGATTGGAAATTGAGATTGAGAACAAAGATTTGAATCTATCTACGCACGCGCGAACGAAGTCGCGGACACAGCTAGTAATTACACATTTAGGTATTATAAAATTCTTAACATACAAATTAAACTTAAATTAAATTATACAACCTCTGTTTGTTTTACGATCTTTACAATTCGGGTTATTTAAATTTGACAAGTTTGACAACTTGTTTTAATTTAGCCCGAACGCACTATGCTATGACTGAAGTTTTTTTTTTAAAGTAAAAGGTTTTTAGACGTTTATTGAGTGGGGTATTCAGAATTTGTAATCCTAAAAAAAATTACAAGGACGGGACTTACGAAGGTAAGTTAAGGATTTTAAATTAAACAAAAAAAAACGAAACATTGGGAAATTCCGTCTTGCATAAAAACAAGAAGTAAAAAACGGTTGTTTATGCAGAATTGCAGATGCATCATATTCGTGTTTGTTTGTCTTAAATAAAATGATGACTTATTTTATACTAAGGCAATACGTATAATAACATATATTTGTAGTTTTATGTTACAACATAAAATGTATTTGCCTCAAAACTATCTTGTCAAGTTTTATGGAGGCAATGTTAACGAGGTTGATTAGGTAAATTAATTATGCGTTTGTATCACATTCATTACCAACCAGTCATGTTGATAACTACAATATTATTTATTTAATTTTAGGCTATTTTTTCATTTATTACTAGTTACTAATTATATTATTTAAAAGAAATATTTCACATTACTTTCCTAACTAAATTACTTACCCCTTTTATTTTAGGTTTGGGTATTATACACATAGACATCATACAAGTTATGACAGCAATCATAACTAACGACATAATAGTGTAAGTTTTGTCTTTGAAACTTAGCTCTCTAACTTTAAAAACTCCTTTCGACAACATGGCGACATTTTCTTATTTTCCTGGTGAAAATATATGTGGTTATGATGTCGAAGATCGAACGAAGGATAGTGTAAACAATGCTCTTATATTTATAACTGAAACCTTGATTTGATTTTTCTAATATTTAAAAAAAATAACAAAAACATTCGCTCTCTACCTAAAATGGGGGAAGAATAGATATCGATTTAAGTACATGGTCTAGTATTTTAAAATGTTATAAAAAATATGGTAAGGATTCTCAGATATTGTTTAATTACAAAGGAAAGACTTAGGCCATTGACAACCATTCGTTTCAAAGGTGGTACTTTTGTAAAACTTAACGCGTAACGTATACATACATAAATATGTTAAAATATGTATATAATTAAGAATGCGAGACCATAGTACGAAACAGTCCCAAACCATTTTATTTAATGTCGTATATTGTTGTCAATTAGCAAAGGTCTCTTATTTAATCACATAAATTAAGAAAGGCAACAATTCATATCATTTGAATAATTCATATTTTTTGGTTTCAGTAAGTTAAACAGTCATGGTTAGTGACTTGTTTATTTTCAAAGAAAAACATAGTTTAAATTATGTAGCTAGTGTGTGTTGTATGTGGAGACGGTAGTCGCATTGAGAAATATCATTTACATAAGTTAAATAAAAATAATAAACCTTTTTATTTCCAACAACCCTAAAATCCTTTATTTTCTTACTGATATTTATACTAATAATAATCTATTATTTGAATCCCACTCTGGGTAAAGGCCTCCCCGGGCTTACTCCATGTTTTTATATAAATGTTCATCAATCAACCTATCGCCGTCCACTGCTAAACGAAGGTCTCCCCCAAGGAGCGCGTCTCGGTCTTGGGCAGTCAGCATCCATCCGCCACCAGTCACCTTCTTTAAATCATCGGTCCATCGTGCCGCAGAGCGCCCTACACTACGTTTGCCTAATCGCGGTCTCCACTCTAACACATTTCGGCTCCAGCGACCATCGGTTCGTCTGGAGACATGGCCGGCCCAATTCCACTTTAGCGTCCTGATTCTCTGTGCGATGTCGATTACTCCAGTTGTCTGTCGAATAACCTCATTACGAATGCGAAATACAAACGCACAGAGAGACACCCAGCATCGCATTATATAAATATTACCAGGAGCTAATCTACTAGTCAGTGCCAACTAACTAAAAACCCTATCGGATCAACTCTTAATATGTCTTTTTTTTGTAATGAGGTCTGTTTGACATCTCCGCTTTTCCCCGTCCATGAAAACGACAGGACCTTATTATTCTATCTTATATTTGTATCTTGGTATCTCGTATTTGGCTCTTGCACCAAGTGCCTCCCATCCGTCTTAATTACTGTAGGATTATTGTTTAGAGCTTATCTATTCTTGTTATACGTATTCTTTCTTATACATAGTTTCTTTTACTTTGTTCTTGTATAGTTCTAATGTCTATTTCTTTTCTAAATTGATGTTATTTTTAGTTGTTTACAATTTTTTTTTCTATTTCGTTCAAATGTCTTCAACTCAGTTTTATAATTTCTTCCGATTTTAATTTCTCCAAGATGTCCTTTGTTGTTATTTTCTACGTCACGAGATCTTGACATTTATGTCTTTGTGTGTTTGCTTCTTTGCTGTTGTTTCAGTTGTCTCTTGTCAATAGTAGTTTGTATATTCTCTAGAATATAAACTTATTGAAAATTCTTACTGCTGATTTGTTTCTTGAGCTGTTTTCTATTTGGTTGTTTGTGTACGTGTTCAATGTTTATATGTGTTATTTGCGTTTGTTTAATTCTTAAATTTTATTTCTTATTCTATTTAACGATGCTTGATAGCTTGATTTTATGATTCTGTACTGTATAGTTTATCTAGGTGTCTTTTAAATGCTATTTAAATCTGCAAGGTGGTGATATTGTGTCTGAGTGTACCTACGTGTTCAATGCTTGTGTGCATGTTTTGATATGTTCGTATATAATCATTATATATCTCCTAAATCAGTGTGTGTGTGTGTATGTTTCTGTGTAGTGTGTGTACATGAGTGAGTGAGTCATAAATATTGTGTATTCTGTCTCGCTAGGTAGTCCCATTTTTTCCGGGTTGGGCACTCGGCGCTAAAGGCATTGTGGCCGGTATTCCGCAGCCCAGAGTGCGAGCAGTTGCAGCACCGCGGTTCGGCTCCCGTGGTGTACTCGGGGCATTTCTCACGTAGTGCGGGCCTCCGCAGTGGCTTTTGTTTGAATGACAACGTGGGAGGTTCTTGGGTTTCTGGTCCTCTTTTTGTACTTTATTCTCAGCTCTATTTCCTCTTTCGGTAGGCCCATGAAAATGTCGGTGTTCTAAGCTAATATGTCATTTAAATCTCATGATTTTGCTTTAATAGAAGTGTATATTGGCAAGTTCCAATTGTGACCTGTTCATATCATACCTACATCATAGGGTATGGTAGGCTTGGAACGTCTACTTAATTTTTTTTGTTTCTTAAAATACAGCAAATATCTTGACAGAAAACATATCCCATACTTCAACAGATATAAAGACATCTTCATTGCCACAGAATTAGAATTGATTGTTTTCAGATATTTACCAATTTTGCACTAAGGTGTATTTAACTTTTTTTTTTTTATTTATATGTAGATTAGAAATAGTAAAATATATTTTTTTTTCAGGTATGACAGACGTTCACTACAATGAACAAGCTCTTCTTGACCAACTGCTAATCTGCACGGAGTACGTCGACAAAGCGGAGAGATACGAACTACTCGGTCCATTGTACAGACTAACTATACCCATTTACGAACGACGCAAGGACTATCAAGCACTTCTGGGATGTTACCAGCATCTTACCAAAGCATATGCCAAAATTATAGAAGTAACAAATTCAGGGAAACGTTTACTTGGTAGATTTTATCGAGTGGCCTTCTTTGGAAAAGCGCATTTTGGCGAAGATGAAGAGGGAATCGAGTTCATTTATAAAGAACCCAAGCTCACATCACTCAGTGAGATATCAGAAAAACTACAAAATTTCTACGAACAGAAGTTTGGTGCTGGCAATGTTAAAATGATTATGGATTCAGCGCCGGTAAGTGTTCAATGTTATAATGTTTGTACTATTCTAAAAGTATTAGATAGATTTGGTCTGGTATATGTTTATCGTCAACCTAAATACTGATATTGTTAGCGAAAGATATCTTACGCTAATTTAGTAGCTGACTGATTGATTTTTCAATCACAAGGCCTGTCGACTAACTATACCTAATACTATATTACTGATCTGCTAGTAGTTTATAGTTTCTTTAATAGGAAAATTAATAGAACTCCTTCACTTCAATATGTCTGACATATGACATCGGATCTAACTATACAAGTTTATCCAAGACCTTCTCTGTCTAATGCCTCCAGACTTATTATAAATTGCTATGTGCCAATTCTTGTCTATACCTAATTCTTTATTCATTTAAATAGTAGTATTATAATGTGTGCTAGGTACCTAAAATCTGTTTGAAGTCGGTGCCAAGCCAAAAACAATACGAACGAACAATTACAAAAGTCTAAGCGATAGTCGCTTGGCACCGACTTCAAACAGATTCTAGGTACCAGCAATTTATGAAGAACCAGTTTATTTTACGCTTTTTAGTGTTTTTTGGCAGAGAGTTTTCGTTGGATGTTTTTTGGAAGTCGGTTTTTTTTAATAAAAAGTTTTTATTTTTTCTATAGGACAAAGGTGCTTCCCAATCCTACTTTATGTTATTATGTACTTATTAGTTATTTAGCTAAACATAATGACTACAAATTTCATACTGTATTTTTGTAACGCTACTAAAGGGCGCAATCTTTGATTTATTACATACCTACCTTTCTAAAAACAGCCAATCTCATCTCACTCCCTAAGAAGCAATGGCGAGTCCATTTTACAGCCAAAATGATAAGAAAACAACTATGTTGTATTACTTAATAATACCTTTTCACAACGGTCCTCTTTACGCCACAGCTGGTGTTACCATAGTCAAACTGATCTGTTTATAACATTATGCGACATGTGTAAATTATCTTACAAAATTAATATATATGTCGGAAGGCACACGAATAAGCGAGAACATAAATCACTGATACAGCCAATCTGGACTAAAGCCAAACACTAATCACTACTAAACGGATACGAATTAACTTAAACACCATCAGCAACCCCCACGAGGGCGTTGGGGCAACGCTCACTCCTCAGCGGTGCAAATCAAATCAATCAAATCAAAATCATTTATTCATCTAAGACACCAAGTGACACTTATGAACGTCAAATTGAAGCTATAGTTAAAAATCATAGATCGACACAAACAGAGGCCACAGCATGTGCTGTATTGTCGAGGTAAGTTAGGCGAAAACACCAAAATCTACTGCCTGCCTGTGTCGATCCATAACTTCCAGTTTCCAAAATGCGTAGAGCTCATGAGAAGAATACTGGCAAAGAAACTCATGGCTACTCTTCTTCAAAATCTGATTTTCAAGTACAATAGTGTTAGTATTACATGTAAGGTAAACAGTATGCAAGCTGTTGCCACCTGAAATTCCTTTTATTAAAAAGCTCCAAAATCTAACGCACAAACAAAAAAAACACTCAGTGATAACGTTGAAGGCTTGAGTCTATTAAACATAGAACAAAATAGAAACAAGGTGCACATCCACTTACATTCAGTTGCAAAATCTACTGTTGAAAATAATTCGTGACTGGATTAAGAGGCTAGGATTGCAGTTGAACGAACCAGAATAATAGTATTGTCTAAAGAATCGCTGACTAGGCCGACCAGTCACCCCAAGCAGCACCCGTTCACGAGTATGACGCATGGACCAACCATCATCTCCTTCGCCATATCAGAGGGAAGGAAACGACTCGCCCCACGACGACACCGCTAGCAATGACATTTTAGTGAGCATGACAAACCATAGTCGAGATACTGATAAAAATGACTACTAATTAAATTACCATAATAATCGCCACGCATTACTTTCAACTAACAATGGTTTGTTAATATTTAGCTTTATTAAAAGACAAAGAAGTTTGTGTGTATCTATTTAAATTCTAATGACACCTTAAGCCAATGACTGTTTGTCGTTTAGATAATCGTTGATCGTATAGTAGGCTTTCCTAATAAGGTGATTTTTTACAGTTAGCTTGGATTTATTTACAGGAAGGTCGATTACATGTATAGGAATTTTATTATAAAAACGTGCACCAAGACATTCGAACGAGTTGTGTACCTTATGTAATCGATGATAGGTACCAATGAGTTTAGATTTGTTTCTAGTATTAATATTGTGTACATCACTGTTTTTCTTATAGTCATTAATGTTGTGTCTAACAAACATAATATTAGCAAATATATACTGTGATGCAACAGTTAAAATACCTATATCTTTAAACAACTCTCGAAGAGAGACTCTAGCACCTAAATTCTACATTTAGCGGATGGCTCGTTTTTGTAGAATAAAAATCGTTTCAATATCAGCCGCCTTGCCCCAAAGTAGTATACCATAGGACATGACGCTATGAAAGTAGCTAAAATAAACTAACCTAGCTGTGTTCGTATCAGTGAGCTGACGTACCTTCCATACTGCACAAGCTGCCGAACTAAGTCTACCCGCAAGGCTATCTATCTGGGCTCCCCATTGAAGTTTACTATCTAATGTAATTCCTAAGAATACTGTTGAGTCTACAATACTTATGATTTCATTATTTATAGTTAGATTAGTGCCTAGTTGTTTTACATTTGGCATAGTAAATCTCACACACTTTGTTTTATTTGAATTCAGTAGGAGATTATTCGTTGTAAGCCAATTCAATACATCATTTAGTGCCCTATTCACATCGTCAAAAACTGTTTTCTTACGCTCGACTTTAAAAATAAGTTTACCGCAGTTGACACAAGATCCCCATAATATACTACCCCAGACGTCATTTGTAAGCTATTTAGCATCATGTTACGTTCATTGTACCACAGACTACATTCCCAGAGGATATGATGAGCCGACTGTTCACAGCTAGAATCAGGTGTTGAGCATTGACACAATGGTGAATCGACTAATTTAAATGAGTTATTAGAGAGAATTAGTTTGCTCTTAAAGTTACCGTGGCCTGTAAGAAATTGAGCGACACAGTGATCTACCTCGAGCCATGTCCTTGACAACCTTTCGCGAACAGATGGAAAGAACTGGTAGAGGTGGCGCCCCTTAGGTGATTCGTCCCATCGTTGCTGCCATTCATCCAAGAGGTCGTTATAGACATTGGATTGCTGTTGAAACAATCTTATGATTTTACTGCGGTCTCGTATGCCCAAAAAATCGCATTCCATGTTTTGTAGTGTGGAATAGTACATGGCTGCACGTCTTTGCACCTCGAGATCGACCGGAAGAACACCTGCCAACACCGGTAAAGCCTCAGTGCTAACCGTCCTATATGCCTTGCACAAGAAATTCAATGCAGGTCGTTGGCCTTGTAACAGTTTACGACGGACAGCACCTACAGTCGCCCTATCTGCCCATACAGGAGCACCATAGCAAATAGAACCCAAATAAGTAGCTCCATATATGATCTTTAGTGTATTATATGACAGACCCCATGTCGCAGTTGATATCCTCGTCAGTGCAAAGAAACTCTTTTTAGACTTTTCATTAACTGTTCTAATATGTTCAATAAATGTAAAATTTCTTTCTAAAACCAATCCTAAATAACAAACCGAGGTTTTATTTTTAATAGTAACATTTTCAAATTTAATACACGGCGGTGATTTGAGAAGTAGCTGGAAGGTTTTGTTTGGTGCAAACGTCAACCGATTACGCCCACCCCATCGAGATATTAAGTCCAAACATTCACTGGCCAGCCTCTCAAGGCCTGTTCTAGTATCCGACTCTATCAATAACAAACCGTCGTCCGCGTACGCATTCAGGGTACATCCGGACGGCACTGGCATTGCCAGAAAATCGTCGAAGCCTATTTTCCACAAGTATGGACCTAGCACTGACCCTTGAGGACACCTCATCGTAAGCGCCTTCGACACAGAATGATGCCCAAGTCTCAATTTAATAGTACCTTGTAAGAAGTACGAGGAGATAAGGGAGAATAAATATTTTTAAAGCAACCTCTTAATTTTAATTTTAGCAATAGCATGGGCCACCACGCATTGTCAAAGGCGCCAGATATATCTAAGAAGATGCCTGAAACGTATTGAAAACTTGACTCGGTGACAGTTTTTCTTACAGATATAACCGCATCAGTTGTCGATTTTCCCAACGTAAAGCCGAATTGTCTATCATGAAATTTAACTCCACCCGGTAGAAGTCGTGGAAGACGCTCTAAAAGCTTTCCTAGCGATGGTAACAGTGTTATGGGTCGATAGGATTTAGGATCGTCCGGCGGCTTATCGCCGCTTTTTGATATTATTCGAATATTACCGCACCGCCAAACACTAGGAAATACTCCTTCCGCAATGCAACGTTTAAAAACTGTTAAAACCGTATCACCCGAAAGTTTACAAGTTTCTTTTATCATTTTGTTTGATATTTTATCGTCGCCCGAAGCCTTATTTAGTGGTAATCACGTAACAATACTGAGGAATTCGTCTGAAGATGGAAAGTCAGACATTGGAGACAATGGTGGTTCAATAGCCCACTGCCTAATTTGTCGGTGATAATCCGTGTCATCCTCCGGCCGATCGTCAGGCACAAGTGATTCTAAAAGATATTCTGTGGTTTGTTCTACTCCTGTAGTATAACTATTATTAATTTTGATGTTCTGTACGTATGCAAGGTCGATTGATCTATTTGCTTTAAATTCATGATACAAAGGTGACCAGAGACCCTCTCTATCGAGTTTATCAACAAGTTTACGTATTAAATTTCCCTTTGATTTCTCCACAGCAGCTCTATAATGAGACCTGGCAACTCTAAGAGTTATTTGAAAGTATATGGAGTTTTGGTAATGTTTATAGATGCCCTTAGTCTTAATAAAAGGATACGAAGTAAGAATGTAATTCAAGACCCATTTTATGACCAGGTAATAAGACATAAACAGTTTTAATGTACGCTTGAAGTACTTCTCAGGCAATTAAATGCCAACTAACAGAATCAGTAAAAGTTGCTCGTTTTATTGCTCTACCCTAGGCATATCAGACACAAAATTAAACGTTTAAAAGTCCAAAATAAAAGTAACCATTTATTTTAGAGCAACAATAAAACATAATTTACATTTCTCATAGACAATTAAAACTCAAATTGTGTATGAAACTGAAAATACTATAATAAAAACTTATCAATCAACCAATCGCCGTACACTACTGAACAAAGGTCTCCCCCAGGAAGCGAAAACCGTCCCGGTCTTGGGCAGTCCGCATCCTTCCGCCGCCAGCCACTTTCTTTAAATCGTCGGTCCATCGTACCGCAGGGCACCCTAGGCCCTCGTTCTAGTATTGGCGATTTGAAGATGTAACGTAGCTTCCTGTACGCCACCCAGCCCAGACGAATTCTTCTATGGGTTTCGCGACCTAAGTTGTGCCGACCGAGTTGTCGTTTCGCTAAGGTAGATGTATTCTTGCCCAACCCCGATAGTAGCGCCATTTACAGACACGGGACTCGGGGATACATACCGATTATGCATGATTTTTGTCTTTTCTATGTTCATCCCCAGATTTGCAGAATCGTCCAGGCTGTTAAGCATTTCTTGCAGGTCCTGCAGAGATCCCGCCGCGATGACAATGTCGTCTGCAAACCTTACATCAATAAACTTATCTATTCAAACTGCATTAAAGGCCGGCAAAAAATATTTTATGATATTTTATTCTCAAAAATATTTTTTTTTGTGGGATAGGGGGCAAAAGAGCAGACGGATTGCCTGATGGTAAGCGATTACCGCTGCTCATAAACACCCGCGTTCTTAATATACAAACGTAGAGTTAAAATTCAATCGTATATGGTCAAATGCTTTCTGTATAAAAGTGGTATTAACTTTTATCTATATGTAGAGTACATAACATGTATCTTATAGCTTGAGAGACATTCAATTTGTAAGGAAGTTTAATATTACATATGTTATATTCCTAAAAACAGGTAAATCGGGAAGAGCTTGACAGTAAACTGGCATATATCCAAGTAACATGGGTACGCGCTGCTCCGGAAGGTGTGTCACCCGCATCAAGTAGTGGCGAGGGCTCGTTCGATCGCGCACACAATATTCGCCGTTTCGTGTTCGAAACACCTTTCACCCGAGACGGAGCTGCCCGTGGACCTGTACATCATCAAAGACTGAGACTAACACACCTTACTGGTAAATATTATACTTTTATCTGCTACTTGCGAGTGTGCCCTTGCGTTCTTACAATTGACTTAGTTATCTAATTATTTCCCTAATCCCTAGTTAATTCTGGATACTGGAATTGTAATCCCATATAATACAATGAAGTATAAATGTGTCTCATTCCGCATATGGTGCACTTTCCGTTGTAGGTACTGGGCACAACATTTTGTCGTACCGTCATGCTTTGGGATAGTCGGTGATAGTACTGAGTATAGTACAGTAAACATACATATAGAAAGTACTAGTTTTGAAAGAAAAGAAAAAAGCTTGGTGGGTTATTAGAAAAAAGTATCACCTGTAAAATATCTAGTTTGCAGTCCCAGCAGCTTAGGCTCTCACTGCCTTGTCGCTGATGAATCGATGAGAAATTCAGAGCCAGCAATCCTACATGTAGAGAAAATGCACCTATATAATAGTCATATATTTAAGTTAGAAGAATATCTAAAAATAAATATAAAGAACAAACTTCTAAATACGTTTTCAGGTCAAATTTTAATTTCAATGTCTTTCTTGCAATGCTGTAAACCTTTTCTTGGAAAAGTGAAAAGGTATATAGTTATGGTAACAAGAATTGTCATATAATAACGTTTATTGTATTTTCATTTATATATTAAATCTAGCATTTTATCGCTTTACTGTTCATAATTCATTCACAACAAAATTGACCTCGTAATGCATACTTCAGTGAAGAAGTACAATCAATTCTAGTTACAGAGGGTACGTCAATTGAAAAATAGTCTGTAAACCTTTTCTTGGAAAAGTGAAAAGGTATATAGTTATGGTAACAAGAATTGTCATATCAATAACGTTTATTATATTTTCATTGATATTAAATCTAGCATTTTATCGCTTTACTGTTCATAATTCATTCACAACAAAATTGACCTCGTAATGCATACTTCAGTGAAGAAGTACAATCAATTCTAGTTACAGAGGGTACGTCAATTGAAAAATAGTCTGTATAATAGCATACGCAAACAAAAATACAATACATACGCTTAGACGATTTATTCACGTGATCGATAGAGTACTCCCGAAAGTATATTATTAATTTTTTTTAGATACTCACCACATTATCACTGTCATAACCACATTCGAAAATGTTGGATATATACCTAATATCTACATCACTAATTGATTTGTTATGAGAACATATAATGTTAGCTTTGCTTTGACCCGCGCCTACATCCGGATGCATGTAGGTTATTGCAGTAAAAAGTAGCTTCTATACACGTCGATAGCATTCCCTTGTTGAAATATTTTTTTTAAATCGGTTAAGACGTTTAGGCCTGAAAGCGTAATAAACTCACATTCGCATCATCACTACATAGTATAAAACAAAGTCGTTTTCTCTGTCCCTATGTCCCTATATCCCTTTGTGCTTAAATCTTTAAAACTACGCAACGGATTTTATCACTATATCTACTAAAGAAACCCACATCGGTTTCTTTAGTAGATATAGTGATTCAAGAGGAAGGTTTTTATGTATAATAAATGCATAATATAGTATGGAAACACCGTTAATTTTCGAGGTTTCTAATGTGATGTAGCAAATAAACATATTTTTTGCGCTTACATTGCAAACGCTGGTTGCACCCTACGAGATAGATCAAAATAATGTAGTACAGTATTATAAGCCTTAAAAAGATCTACAAAAAAGTCCGCGACGGTATATGTCTATCTCTTAGGGATAACCCACAACAACCATTTTTTATTCCTTTCTTTTTACGAGAAATAATGGCTTATTTACGAAGCGATTTTAAGCAATACAGAATTAATCCTTATACAATTAAGTAAATTAAATACATTGTGCATTTAATATAGATCAAAATGGCCTTTGATAGTATCTAACTTAAATGAATATATTCGAAGATATTACAGATTTAAAATGCACGAATCGTGTCGTCGGTGGGGGCATCTGAAATCCACCCGTGCGAAGCTGGGGCGGGTCGCTAGTTTATAATATTACTAGCGTTTGCCCGCGGCCCCACCCGCGTGGATATTGATTATCCCGGTAAATCGTAGCTTTATGTGTTATTAGAATGCATAAGCTATATTACTGTATAGTGTCATCTAAATTCTTCAGTAGTTTTACCTGGAAAGAATAAAAACATCGATACATCCATCCTCACAAACTTTCGTATTTGTGGCATATGTGGATTTAAGGATAAATACATCACATCACATATTGATTTGTTATACTTAAGCATAAAAACGATGTCGGTAACCTTTTGTTATTTCTAAAATAAGCAATTTTCACAGTTGAACACTGGTTCCCGTATGTAACGCGTCGAGTTCCGGTCATTGACACTCAAATTGAAGAGAAAAGCCCAATTGAAGTCGCTTTGTCAGAAATGGAAAGTCAGGTGGTGGAACTTACCGAGATTGTCAACGCCAAAGCGCCTGACATTAAGAAATTACAACTCAGGTTTGTAAATCATTTATTTCACATTTTTTATGTCATGTTAATTTGTCTTCCTCTCAAAAATTATAACAGACAGAACTAGATTATTGACCAGACGTTAGATTTTATCGTCTTTTTTTATCCTAGGATCTGATACGTCAGATGAATAGAAATGACACTAAGAAAATCAGATAGTACATTTTTTTCTTTAATTTTTTAAGTTATAAATTGCTGAGTTTCTTCTTTATCCTAAAATATTTTTGTGGACCTGTGTTCTAAAATTAGACCTGGAGATCCACTTGTAAAAGAGGCGTTTTCCCAACGGCCATCAGTAGTGGCAGTTTAGTGGTCGTCGTTAGAAATAAGCTCGGACCGTAATAGATAGATTTTTATAAAGTGCCAAATTTCTCAAACCATTCAGTGAAAATGTCACTTATCAGAACATATAGTACTAGTACTACATAGAAACACTCATCATAAAACTTGGAGTTGTTATTGAATCTCCAATTCAGTAGAGAAAATGTGACGGTTGAATCTTGCACAATATTTGCGTCACAATGTAGAAAAAGACAATAAATTAAATGGAACCCAATTTTTTTTTTTCGAACTAGATTAATTATAATGAATAGGATGTTTGTTTTGACTGATAAATTAATTAAAAAAATGGAACCAGTACTCATATCAAGTAATTATTTGATCACCTGATCGCGACAGGGCAGGGGTTAAAATGGTCATTAAACTTACAATCTTGTATGTAATAGACAAGATCCGATAGGAGTTCATACAATAAATGTATTAATTCTAGAGAGAACGTTAGGTATGCATTATTTAGATTACATATTATTATATGTGATTGTTACTAACAAATCAAGACGATGTCCAAAATAAACGATATTTATTATTTAAATAAGAATAAATTGTTTTGTTTACATCATAATAAGAATCAGAATAAATGAAGTTTCTGACCGAAGTTCGTTCAAAATGATAAATCTTTTTCATAAATATAATTGTTTTAGGAGCATATCCTTCATTATTGACTAAAGAGTATGATAATCATAGTACTATAGTTTTGGTGTGACTAACTGAAAAAGAAATATAATCAGTTTTTTATTATAAAAAAACAAATATGTTTTTAATGAGTTTAACAAATTTAATTATAATTTATAAGAATGATTAATTATTAAAATCTTCTATGGTCTTTTGATAAAAAATCATTTTCCCTATTTCAAAAGACTTACACGAATTTAAATCATTGATCACATATTTTATCTATTCTATATATTCGGGGCTTCGGGCTACTGACGACACGTGTCAATGACACCAGGAGTCACGCCACTTGAAAACAGCTAATCTACGTGATGGCGGCACCCGTTTCGCTTTATTGCTTTCCGTGTATCGTATTTTTACGTGACCTCTGCTACAGTCACCCAGCACGTCATTGTCGTTTAGAAAATGAGGCAAAAAAATTAAGCAAGTATTTTTATAAACTTTATTTATACTTTAGCCTCAAGCTTCGGACGCTCTAATACTTATAGTTTTTGTCAATTTACTTTCAGAACCGTATAACCGAAAAATTCACTGTTTCGAAAAATTAATTATTTCTTCGGAATGAAAATGTCGTGTCCATTCTTTCTAATAAATAAAATAAATATTTCGGACATCTAGAACACAAGGCCATCTATTCCCAAACTAAGCAGAGCTTGTATTATATACCTTTTTTTGTAAATACATACATATTATACATAGAAAACACCCAAACTCCGAAACAAATATTTGTAGATCACACAAAGATTTGGGCCAACCCAGGATTTGAACCCGAGACCTCAAGCACAGCAGTCGCATTCACTACCATTGCGCCACCAAGGCAGTCACCTAGTCACAGTCTAAGACCCTAACAATGCCCTATGTGTAAAATGATTTACGAACGGGCCGGCTCGACCGGGGCGGTACTACCCTCGCACAGAAAATCAACGTAAAATGTCAGCGTTCGTGCTGTCGTGTTTCGTTGGTGAGTGCGAGACCGGAGGCCCAAAGAGTCCCAAGTATGGAACTTGTTGACTAGACTAAAAGATGCAGCAGCATCACTAGGCCGGCAGGGTGTGGGTCGCCATACTTGTCTGCATTCGCAGTGAGTATGGTGACCGCCACTCTTGGATTCTGCTTATGATTTCCATCAGGCAGAGAAGAGTCATTTTGGCGGGCCATACATTAAAAAAAAATGTCATAACATAACGATTGTTTGAATAGTGAATATGGGAAAATGTAACAAACTTGCATTCGCATTTATAATGAAAAACATAAGAATTAACTTATTTATTGCAAAACTCCAATTAAGTAATTAGGAAAGGCATTTCAATTTTTTACGTGCTCTGTTGTATGTTTGTTAATGTGTATGTATGAATTTAAATATATGTTGTGAACTGTGTAAATTTTAATTGACGACATAATATGCACCTACCTTATAACATTTTTACACCACGCGAAGGTTGACTGAAACAAGAATGCCCTGGTTTACATAGCTACTACGTAAACCGATGCTGACAGGGAGCCGGTCTAATTCCCAGTCATCAGATATGTTGAAGCGTAAGCAGTCATATAATGGTAAAAAAAAAGTCCGCCGATGTACAAATTTGAAGTGTCCCGGTTTCAACCACATAAAACACATTTGTGAGCTCACACAAAATTTCAAGTGGGATATATTTAAACTGGAGAAGAGTATAATATTTACTGTAGTACAGAATACCATAAAAGTATTAATGATTAACGCTTCTTATTTACAGGTTGCAAGGCAGCATTTGTGTTCAAGTAAACGCGGGACCGTTGGCGTATGCCAACGCCTTCTTAGACCCAACACTCGCACCCATGTATCCTGACGACATGGTGGATAAACTGAAACATATATTCAAGTTAGTTTTATCTAAAGTTCTTCACTTTTATATTGAAATATAGTACCTATTTTATATACCTACCTACAATCTTGCATCCATATAGAATTGTATGTATGAATCTAATTTGTGTGGAGAGCAGCTCAGGTCTATGCTACCAAAGAATATCGATTATTACAGGATTATTATAATTATATCAGAAAATGTTATATTATAAGTAAAAATTTATTTTTATTTTTTATTTATTTTAAAAAAGACAATAACTCCCGCTAACTAACTAGGAATAAATCCTGTTTCGCGGGTGGGATTTGAACCCACTACACTTGGCGAAGTAGGAAACGGCGTGGTGACCGTTAAACCACTAGGCCAAAGGCACATTACAAAATATGCTATTAAAAAGAATACTTATTTTGTTTTTCAGAGAGTTCCTAACAGTATGCCATACAGCTCTACAACTGAACGCCAAGCTGATCAGCTCTGATCAAGTATCCTACCACGAGGCTTTAGAAACAAACTACTACAAACTGAGCCATTCATTATCCGGCATGCTCGGACAACCGCTGCACGACATTCTGGTGAATGGGACTCTTAGCACCACTGTCACGGGCGTCGAACTTGAGTCTAGTAACGCTTAGACTAAAATCTATATTTCACTACAATATAATATTCTATCAGATACACCAACTTTAGTTCAAGAATGTATTAAAATCACGACTAGTTATTATCGACGATAGCACAAAGCAATATTAAATAGTTTGTAGAATCGTCGAATCTGCTGAATCAATAGTAATTTTAGTTCTAGACTTGAGTAAAAGTGTAAAGCATTTATAAAAAAATCATATGACCACTGTAATCTAGTGGGAAGGTAGATATAATGATAACACATCATAATCTCTCCCTCTTTCAAATGAACAAATAAATTTACAGTTTTTTTAAACGATTTTATAAATTGCCCTATATTGATTAAGATCCTAATAATTGGCATGATGACTTATTTTGAAAAACTGTTTTATAGTGTTCGGAAGTATCTCGTATTGCCAAAAACAGTTTCTACAAAAAATAAAGTTTTAGTAAGAAAAAATTGTGATTTAAATTTTAAGTTTAAAATTCACGCCAAAACAGGTGGTTTCATGGCGACTGTTTGTGTAGACGCGACGTCACCATTTGTCAACCAGTGTTAAATATAGCTCTTATAGACAGTAAAGTGATCGTCGATTATATCCGAACAAAGTGACCTTTATGCATCAGTGACGTAACTCGCTCTGATTGGTGTTCAACTTAAGATGGCGGATTGCTGTATTTTGTAGTTTTATTTTTGTTAATTAACTTTTAATCTCGCTCTAAATATGAAAATAAATACGATTTTTATACCCTAGAACCCCATTTCATTAGATAAATACATTATTTTAGTGGTTCTGGTTTACTGTCATCATGCCTCTTATAATTGGTCAAAACCTCCTTGCTAAGGAGAGGCCAGACCTATGTACAGCAGTGGACTGTTAAAGGCTGTTGATGATAATGATTGATGAAAAACAAAGTTAAATAGTATAGATAAATCTATTTACCCTTCATCATGATATTTTTGCAGGAAATTGTGACGTACAAATTACCCATATAAGCATAGAATGTGATGTTATTTTTCTTTATTATTTTAAATTTGCTATAATACAAGTAATAGTCTTAACCTTACCAGTATCTTCTTTATGTTAAAATAAAAACAAACAGCTGTTGTCCAACCAAAGACAAGTGTTGTCGTAAATTAATATTCAAAAAAATAGAAAGCCATTTATGTTTTATTTAATGATTTGTAATTGTCAATGTGTGATTACACAACTGTAGTTTTACTAAATAGTCAGTCCTGTTAAACCGTTTAATTTTAACCATTTAATTCACATGTCATACACGACATATAATTCAACCACCATCGTAAAAACAAAACATGTCAAGTTTCGTTATTTGGTTTGTGTAATTTTAAACTAACGCAATTTCAGTAACCTTTTACTAATAATAATGTGACATCAGTATCAGTCTTTCTTTTTTAAAAGTGACACAATTTCCAATGTACAGAAATATCACGGTGTCGATCATATTACAAATACAGGCGAATAAGAGCATCTTTAGACACCTTTGTAATAGAATTAGATAACATACAAACATAGTTACGACAATTACTGCTTTCTCTCACTAAGATTATCAATTTTAAGTAATTTCGTTTGAACTAAAAAATCTAAGAATAAGATCTGAACAAACTACCATGACTGACTTTTTCTCTCTTATGTAAGACTAAGACTAGAACTTCTAATTTAGATAATTTACTAGTCTTTCTGTAGCAATGCACGAACCACGAGTAAATTGCGAGTTTCACGCTAGGTCACTCGATGCACTATATCGATTTCTAATATTGCTATCGAATCTGTGTTCTAAGAACAATAAATTAATAACGCAAACATAACTATAACTCCTTTTCCTAGACCATAGTAATTCTAAATTTATCTGTGAATCGACTAATTTTATAATATACCACATTTGCTTACAGCAGAATATTCATTAATAATAATAATTTGTTCTCATATTTAGATAAAAAGAAACCACTTTCTTGCGTCAGTGTTCTTAAGTGGTACAGAATCAGCTTAGAACGTAGTTCGATGAGTTAATTTTGACATAACGTCTTTGTACTTACCTAACTTTTTTTTTAAAGATACACTGAGCCCTATCTCAAGCTTCACCTGATCTAGTGCACAGTGTCAAATGCACAAAAACTATTTAAGATTTATTAATCCTTAGTAGAACGACCTAAGAGGAGCAAAATATTAAGTAAACTTATGTTTACTTTTGCCATTCTAAAATTAGTAATAAGGATTTACATCCCAATTTGGTCTCAAATAGATTTTAATAAAACACCTGTTTTGAACAATTGATCATTATTATCTTTGGAAAACTCATTCTATAAGAGTTCTATAGAGGGTTAGAAAGGCTAGCCTTTGAGTGCAGCATCAAATTATACAAAATTTGTTTCTTTACTGAGCGCTAGAAGATAGCGTGTTTTTTCTAAATTATCGTACCTAGTTCCTTAATTTATGTTTGTTGTCTATGTCATACTAACATTTTGTAATATCGATGTTATTTACTTAGTATAGGAAAAATACTGATCAAATATTCGCCGTTATCGATTGTCCACGATAAAATAACCAAATTGCGTGTATGGTTTTATTAAAGTAAACATTGAAAGACATAGCAGATGCTACGTGTCAGAGCTGCCCGAATGTATTTCTATTAATGAAATAAACAGATTCGCTTGATTGATTGCTGGTATGGTTGTAAAAAATATTTTTGTGAGCTTTCAAAGAGTCAAAGACAAGCAAAATATAACAGTACACATACAATATACAATTCATTCATCATATTTAAATCTCTGTACATTACCAGTTAAGGGATATCTACTCATTAGTGTTTTTAGCTACTATTCTCAATTAGGCAATGAGCTATCAAGATAAAACATTATTTTATCGTGGCAATATCGATTAATGGCTCTTTAGTATATAAGAACAATTTATCGATCGTACCATCCTTATGTTTTACCCTTTGTTTATCGGGACCTGAATATATGTGTTGGTTTTTTGTATCTGTAAATCACAAACTCGCTGAAGTTAGATGTAATCAATCACTTTTTATATTTTTATATCAGAATTTTAATGTTCAGTTGGATATTTTTTTTTATTAATTTGTGTAAACAAAGTTTATTACGCAGGTTTAATGTCTGTTTAATTTATTTCGTTGTTTATGTTAAGACGTTAGTTTAGCTGTCACATACCGTACACGTCCATGGCAAATATAGCTTACAATATCACATTAATAATTTTGATTTGCCTTTGTACCAACTTTGTTAAGATGTATATACCCAATCATACTTTAACTGTCTGATAAATATCACTGCTTAATATTAATTACTGCTTATTTTTCTAGGTATTAAAATTTCAACTTGTTAATGTTTGCAACGTATGGGTTGCGCCTGATTTAACAAATGTAACTCTTAACAACGAAAATATTGTAGGAGATTTTCTCTTATATTAATTGTTATATAACATTGATAGCAAAACTTTTAATCTGGACCACCGCTTTTTACCTTTCAAGGCAAGTCACGAATCATTGTTTTATCAACAGGTTACAATAGTGTATAATAGGTATCAAATCAAGAAATCGTCGTTTCGTATAAAAGCTTGAAACCTCATCGTGCGAGCCTTGATCGATGCGACACTATTGTCTTAACGTGAATGTAATATATATTTATTACTAAACTGTCTATTGTAATATTTTAAAACGTAATTGTCAGTGCAACAGAGAAAAATCTCGCTTCAATTCTCCCTTTTTTATTTTAATATAATATATTGTACCAAATACCTATTTAAAAATTCACCTAATGTAATTATTGGAAAAAATATTGTTTCAGTCAAGTAAAAGTGAAATCGTCAAAGCGAATGAAAATCTAAAATCTTGCTTTTTTTAGATTACTTATCATTAAGTCATTAATATGCTAATAATGTTTTCATTCCACTGCTTACCAGTAATGCTTCGTTTTAAGGTACGTACAGTGCTTAATTGTGTAATATACGTTCTTTTATGCTATTTATTATATCATAGCAGTCATACTTATTTTCTCCAATATTTAGGTATTTATTTTAAATTCACTTGCACATATTCTAAATATGTTAGTTCATATTTAAAAAGGAGGTAAGAAAAACACAAACGTTTTACGTAATAATATAAAACATATATTTAAAAGTGTAGTTAAAATACCTAGTAGTCTAAATTTATCTGTATACATGATGTAAAAAACGATCAGTATGTTAAAGTAGATAAGTCAAACCATATGTATCGTTATCATAATTAACATTAAGGATGCGTTTGCAGAATTCGATAATTGTTTTTGTAGAACCCATATACTCGGATACGGTTATCATTAATTTTATGGATTGGCTCTTAAATGAGAAAGGTCTTGGAGCTTTAATTCAATCCTGGCAATTTCATTGTTTTAAAAGCAACGATTCTGATACTACGGTTCATTGTTAAACCTGTCGACGGAAAATTGTGTATTTAAAAACAAATGTCTGCAAATTCGTCCTTAATGTATTATTTCATAATTTATTCCTTTAATATTGGCAATAGTATAAAATCATTTATTTCATTTGATCTTTTTATCTGGCTGTGTTGTGGATAGGTAATATAATTTTATATACTCTTTAATTGTTATTAACTCATTCGAAATTTGGAACTAGACTATTCCATTCTTGATCCTTGCAAAAGTGTAATCTAAATTTCATGTTTTAATACATTTTATAAAAATATTTATTTTTGATTTTACTCCTACCACTACTACTCCTACCAACATACATGAAACTGTCACAAAGAACACCCAGGCTCGGAACAACAACTTGTGGATTACAACAAAGTGTTGTACCATGTGGGGATCGAATCCACAACACTCGGGATGGTAGGCAAGGTGATCGTTTAAACTATTAGATAATCAGACAACTGAATTACACAATATAAAGTTATTCCTACTTGTTTACAAAAGACGTTTCTTCCCCAAATTTATTTGTTTTCGTTTCGTTTTTTAAAAAGACATTCCGCATTAGGAATATGCAACTATTGTCGCGGGGGGCTTCACAAAGAACACTCGGACTCAGAACAACAATATGTGGATCACACAAAGTGTTGTCTCGTGCGGGATTTGAACCCACAACACTTGGCGCTGTAGAAAGCGACGGTGACGGCTTAAACCACTAGGCTGTGCACTAGGCCAACCGTGCAGTAAAACACATTATTTTAAAGTGATTTTAACAAAAGCCATAATATTGTTTAATGGAACCAAAGAAAGAGTCGAAATATTTTTAACATTGACGGGAAAGGCGCTTGCAAACGTCGCTCTAGGAGATTGGTTTGTTCCACGGGTTTGTTCAGTGCAAAGATGTTAGGGGGCGTCCATAAATTATGTGAGGTGTTTTTTTTAATTTTCTGTCCCTCCCTTCCCCCCTGGTGAGATGTCGTGAGATTTTATTCAACCCCCTCCCCCATCCCTCAATCTCACGTGAGATTTTTCAAAATGTGGGTTTCTTACGTAAACGCGTTGGATTGTTATTGTAAAAAGAAAAAAAAATTGCTTCGTGCTTTTATTTACGACTAGTTAAGACTAGTAGTCCATATTGCTGAGAGTTTAATTATAGGTGTAATAAAAATTTAACAATAGAATACTTAAATCGTAACTACTGTGATTAAAAAAAGAATATCTACTCTAATTCAGTTCATGGAGAATCATGCGCGGTCTCAAGAGAGACTATTGGAACGAACATGTACATTGTCCATATGATTTTCAGTAAAATCATCTGCTCCTTCAATTTCGTTCTGATCTAGCTACTCTAAGCCGTTGGCGCTTGCGCACAGTAACTCATTAGCTCGTCTAGTGACAATCCGTGAGGATCGCACTTTGCGGAACATACGCGCTTGCTTAGCTGGTGCTGTAACGTCGAAGTATGAATGAAATTATTTTCTTTCGAACGAATTAGTGAATGATCTTAATCGTATTACGATTACGCTTAAGATTGAATCTCAAGCATGTACAATCTGGATTAAATGGACCAAAATAGTTTTTTTTTTTTGTTTCAATCAGAAAAAAAATTGCGTGATATTTGCCGAGACCCCCCCTCTCTCCAACGTAAGATTAGATGAGATTTGACTCGACCCCCTTAAATATATCACGTAACTTTTGGACGCCCCCTAAGTATTTATATTAAGTATTCATATTAGAAGTGATAGTGCAACAAAGTCTGATGACGATAAAAATATGGATGACTATAATTTAAGCAGTGACAGTATAGCATATCTGCATACCACAATTTATTATGTTATTAAAATAAAAGAACTAAAAAGTTTTAGCTCCGTTTCATTTTAATCTCTTTTCCCTTAGAATTTATTATTTTTTTAAATATGTAAACTCAAAGTGTTTGTTTTTATTGAATACCTCCCGTGTTACCTCCTGTTATATATCATGTTACGTTTTAGGGTTCAATTTATTTGAGAAAGAAACCTTTTGACGTGTAAAAGAGATTATATTAACAACACTCTTACAATAACAAAATCAATTAGAATAACAGTCCTTAATTATCGCCAAGGTCGCTAGATTGAGCATTGATATCACTTCCAATATTTATCGCACTGTAGCTCAAACCGAACTGAACTGCGGCCCGCGATACACTATTTATACCCATATAATTTATTACTTCTTTCGAGAGACATCTCGTACATACGGGGTCATTCACCATACCAAGGACATGCCCGCCGTCGAAATCGTTGTAAACAATCACGCAACAACCAATTGATTTTATAGACGCTATAGCCATAGAAATAAGGTTCATTATTTCGTGCCTCGGGAGATCGACGAGAAGTTGCCGTGTGTGTTGTGTGCGTAGATACATCGATACGAGAATTGTTCGCCAATATCTTTCTCCGTAACAATAATATAAATCCACCCGCTAACTAGAGATTTTTGGGGAATTCAATAGTAGTAAAGGCTGACAACATTCCGTCGCATAACTGCAGCGCCGCGTCTGTGAGACTTCTTCCGTGAGACGGACTACAACAAAAATTCTTATATTCATTAGCATGTCCTGGCAAGACACCGGCTCGTGAAAGACGTAAAAAGTATTTCTCTATAATTTTAACAAGTTTTTTTTTGTTTTTTTTAAGTCCTTTGTATTTAGAATAGGAAAGTAAAATGTATTACCTGATTAATATATACAAAATATTATTCATTAAATTGAATTCTTATTATAAAATTTAATATATTACTAGTTTTTATCACGGCTCTGCTCTTCAACCGATTTCTACAAGATAAGAATAAATAAATTTTCTTCAATAATAAAAAAAATAAATTGCATAAAATTCAGTTCAACCGCTCTTGATATATTTACCTCTAACCCGACTTTGTTTTATTTGATAAGAAGATATCAGAAAAAAATCGCTGGTGGACTTAATTATACAATCATAAATTGGAAATAAATGTTTTTGCAGATGAATGGTTTCTAACCGACTTCCAAAAAGGAGGAGGTTCTATGTTCCACTGTATGTTTGTTTTTTATATGTATGTTCACCGATTACTCCATCAGTTGTCAACCGATTTTGTTTTTTTTTTTTTGTATTCGTAAGGGTATGCTTCCGAGGTGGTCCCATTGCCAGCATATTAGGATCTGATGATGGGATCCCAGGGAAATCGAGGGAAACCCTCATTTTTTATAGGCACATACTATATTTTTCGTATATTTTCTGAAGTTACACCGGTATTTGCGTCTGGTAGTCATCATTTTATGATGATGAGCTGTTGATGTAAGGTACAACTCCTTACCGGTTAGGAGTTGGAGGATAAATCTTTAAATATCATATGTATATATGTTACCTTTAGTCGTATTCTTTCAAATTATTTAGGTAAGCTGATGATGGAAGGTGGAGGATACAACTCCTCAACGGTTAACAACGGCACCGACTTCAAACAGATTCTAGGTACCTAGCACACATTATAATACTACTATTTAAATGAATAAAGAATTAGGTATAGGCAATTTATGAAGAACCAGTTTATTTTACGCTTTTAAGTGTTTTTTTGGCAGAGAGTTTTCGTTGGATGTTTTTTGGAAGTCGGTTTTTTTTTTTTTTTATAATTAGTAATAATATTGTAGGCAGTTCAAATTTCATTTCATTACGAATTAGTAAAAAGATGTCGACTATGTTCTCACTGTCATTTTATCTTTTATGAAAGTTGATTTGTTACCTAATTCTTCATGGATTTTTCTTCAAAATTAAATATATATTATGATCCATAACAATTTTAAAACATAATGTAACTTGCTTATTTTTACCATTCATCCTGGCCAATTTTGACTATTTAGAAATTATTATACCAATAACCATAATAATTTCTTTAATTTTTACTAGTCTCCACCCACGGATTGATGGAAGTTGGAACAGCCCCCCTGGTCAAGTTGCAAGCGTTTTCCTTTCTGCAATCGTTATCGCCTAAATTCTCGTGTGTTATTGAATAATACTTTGTCTAAGATTAGCCAATGACACACGAGAATTTCGGCGTTAACGATTGCAGAAAGTCTATAAATATACATTGTACTCTGTGACAGAAAGCAAAACGCTTGCAACTTGGCTAGGGCCTCCATTAGAAAATGGAACTACACAGTTCACACCACAGAACACTTTTTGGGTTCACTCACACAGTTAATAAAATAATAAATAAATATTTCGGACATCTAACACACAACACCATCTAGTCCCAAGCTAAGCAGAGCTTGTGCAAGCTTGCTTGCAAGCTAAACTGCTACTTGACAACTGATACAAATACATAATGTACTTTTTTTTTTAATACATACATAAATACATAGAAAACCCCCAAACTCCGAAACAAATATTTTTAGATCTTACAAACATTTGGTATCGGGAATCGAACCCGAGACCGGATCAGCAGTCGCACATGCCAACCGCTAGACCGACGAGGCAGTCATTTTCTTGCTTTGCCTGCAGAGGCACTGAGCTAAAGTCATTTCAGTTGCCAGTCTATTTCAGTAAATATATTTTAGCATAAACTCCATTTCACGAAAGAAGTCCCGCAGACGCAGCGCTGTATTCGCGCGACATAATGTTGCCAGGGTTAAATATGGGGAAATCAGGGGAAATTATTTATCGTGAATTTACTTTCATTTTATTAACTACTTTTTCTACTAACTACTAACTCGAATTTTTAGATAAGAAAAAAATTGTTTTTAATATAATGTATTTTTAATATAGGTACCTATTTGATGTCCATACTGCTAAGATCAGATTAGTGAAAAATAAATCTTCCTGTAATTTCTAAAATATAAAATGGAGATGTTCGACCACTTTTAAATTAGAAAAATAAAATAACATTTAAAAGTTTTATTCAAAGTATTATTGAATAATTATGATCGGTCATACTATGATCACTGTCAGAAGAGTGAATAGAAACAGAATCAGATTCTGTTTCACTATCACTAGCCGTGGATATAATAAATCGATCCATTTCTTCATCCATAAGACAATCATTTTTTAAATATTCTTCCTCCAAATGCTGTACATGTTTACATTGAGCTGCCCAATCTTCCGCTTTAACAGTCTCAAAAGCCTCTTTATTAGGCGTGCCATTTCTTTTGGATCTTGGCCCACGGTTTTATCCGCTACCCGTCTCTTTACAAGGCTCCACATTTTTTCGATCGGATTTAAGGTTGGTAATTCCTTCCTCACAAAATAAAAACTGTGCATTTTTTGCCGTTTAGCGCACAAATCAAATCCATCCAAGTTGAACTTTTTGGTATGCGGGCGACTCTTCCCTGGGGTGACGATAACTTTAGAAGTACTCGCCGCTGTTGCGCCTTTTTTTGTAACTCTCGTTACAGTTTTCTCTGACCACCCTGCAATAAAATGAACAAGTTTGAATCATTTTTTTCGTATTTCATTACATTACTGTTGAATATAACTTTACAACTTTTTGTTGTTTTATGTTAATTACATTTTAAATTTTCCTTAATAAAAATCATGCATTAAAAAACTTTATTCGAATCTGTAAGAAATCAATCGGGAAAAAAATCTGTATATGGCAGCCCCAAAATTTACCTGTCATGGCGGCGACTCTCTTGCGAACATTGTTTAGTGGTATTAAAACACAGTGATTCTTGTGTTCTGCTTTACAGAACTCCTTCACTTTTAATATCATTTCTCGACCTGCACTTTTTACAACTTTTGGCATCGTAAATAAACCTTAAAACGCACTAATCCAATAATAAACTCACAAAATATCTACCTTAACAAACGCACCCTGATAACATCGACAAACGACAACATGGCCAATCTCCCCGTCTGTCAAAATTAGTTCCACAATTGTCCGCGGGACTTCTTTCGTGAAATGGAGTTTAGGATGCACTGTACTTATAATTGTGGTCTAAGAAAACAAGGTCTCGCATTCCGAGAGCGGCTCGATGTGACGTCACTATCCAGTTACCACTTTATAGCTTAGAGCATATATATTGATGGAGGGTCAGTTGAACGGGCGGAAAGCGTGATCGGAGCAGAGAGAGAGACTTAGTTTAGTTAGAGTCTGTCTCTCTCACACAAACTTCTGATTGGTTGGTGTATTTTCCGCCAAATTAGTCAAGCAAATTGGTATGTGCGTCCACCAATCAGAAGCTTGCGTGAGAAAGACAGACTCTAACCAAACTGTCTCTCTACTCCGATCACGCTTTCCGCCCGTTCAGCTAAATAAATAAATATGCTCTAAGATCTCAAACTGTTGGTTGAAATAATCAAACCAGTATATTTAATGTTCTATGACTGTTCTTTGAGTTGAAGAAGAAGTATCACTCAGAAGAAGCTCAGACCACTATACTTTTTTATTTAACACTTGGGCGCTCTACTTTCCACAAAAGTGCTGCCTCTACAGTTCGTGCACGATCCCAATATTGCATTTCATAAAGATTGCAGTGGGAATTTTTAAAGTTAACGATACACGAGGTCTCGAGGAGCATGCAAGGAGTATATAATAACAATAAGCACGAACCCAAAGTTGCGTTAAAAAAATAATCGAAATTGATACGAATTTGGTACTCTAAAATAAAAATCGAAAATCGAATTTATCGCGATTTAAAAATTTCGATGATCTATATCGATAATTTTATGGAAAAATATCGATATTTTGATATATCGATATTTTTGCACATCCCTAATCTGTATCATCATCTACATGAAGGCACATCACATATCATGCAATTAGGTACTTTTGTATGTATTTTTTAAATGTAGACGCATAGGCATATATAAGAAAACGTCTAAATCGAGTGCTCTTTTGAGTGTTTTTTATTAGAAAAAAGTTTTATTTCGCCAACATTGCAATTTTATAGAGAGGGACATGGAAGACGAATTAGAAGACAGAGTGCTGTACCAAACATATCTTTCATTTATGAAAATCTTGTCACGCTTTACGAGTAGTGTTCCGTTTGATACTCCTGTGAGCTATTTATGGAAAATGGTCCGAGTTTATTTACTACGATCCGAAGTTGTAGTGTTCTCGCTAGCAATAATTATATTATTCATGTATCTGCAAACTATCGAGCTATGGAGCCGCACAATGTTAAGCAGATTATCTCAGGCTTTGAGCCCTATCAGTGCAGTTCAACGAATGAAGATTTTGGAAGGTTCAGATACTGATAAACAAAGTTGGGAGTTGAAAGGTACGCAAAGTGCTGCATATGCTATTAAAGGCAGAAGAATGCACATGGAAGACAGGTTCATTATTAATGAGAACATAAACAACTCGGGGATCTCATTGTTTGCTATATTTGATGGTCACGGAGGTGAATTTGCCGCCAACTACGCAAAAGAACATCTTATTCAAAACCTGTACAATAAAATAGTGGAACTACAGGCATTCAGAGAAGGAAAAATTTTAAGTACCCCAATTAGAGATAGTCCAGAAGAACCTAAGAAAGAAGAAAATCTCATCTCTGTAGAAAGGAAAAGTAGCTTTAAAAAATCTGTAAGTACGGCTGACGACACATCAAAGAAAGAAATAACTGACCCCCAGCTTTTAGCACAACTGTCCAAAGCACGGCCTATCACAAGAGAGGTTCGACCAACTTCAACACCCATTAAAAATGTGTCTATACCTCTATCTAGTTATATAGATAAATCAAAAATAAACTTTGGAAAGTTATTGACTGATGAAGTGCTTGCTGCAGACAGACTTCTCGTGGAAGCAGCAAAGAGATCTTTAAATGTTGCTGGTACAACTGCTCTGATTGCCATAATGGAAGACAACCATTTGATAGTAGCCAATGTCGGAGACTCGAGAGGTGTAATGTGTGATTCACGTGGTAATGCTATACCAGTGTCTTTTGACCACAAACCACAGCAGGTAAGAGATTGCAACACAATGCAGTAGTTTATTTATTAACTTTTTTGTCAGTAAATTCACTTCATTATAAATAATTTAAACTTAGGTTAGATCCAAAGCATTAGTGAGATTCTGTTGATAAAAGGACCTGTATACCAAACTACTAGCTGACCCCTGCAACTAACTCCATCTGCGTCTCTTATAGTGTCTGCCCATGGGGAGATGTTATACAGCATGAACAATTTTTTTTTACCATAATGGATTTACTGAGTTAACCTTCAAATATATTCTGCTGAGTAATTATTTTAGAACTATAGCCGAATAATTTATTCATTTTTTGTGAAACTAACCATCAGGAATAGAAGCTTATTACTCTGCTCCTATTGTTTGTAGCATGATGATATATAGCAAATAGCCTTCCTATATAAATAGGCTCCTCAATTAATCTACAAAATCAATGAATATTTCAAATCGAACTAGTAGTTCCTGCGATTAGTGCATCAACAAATGAAAAAATCAAACAAACACATAAAACTCTTTAGCTTTATAAGATCAGTGTAGATAATACAGCTGTCATCCACAAAAATTGTAACCAGCTGTTTAAATGGATGGAGTAAATTTGTTTTGAGAAATACTGAAACTCCCACAGTTATTACATATTATAAAACCCTCTGCCACATCTGTCTGTTCGTGATAAACTTATAAGCTACTGCATGGATTTTTATGCGGTTTTTACTTATAGATAGAGACTTTTGAGGAAGGTTTGCGTATATAATTTGTTAAATTTTTGAGTATATTGGCTAAAATATAACAATATTTGTTGGAGTCGTCAGTAAAACTTAAGCTGCACACCTTAGAGAAACATAGGCTATATTTAATTTTCCGTAATCAACCTGTGCTAACCCGATGCAGGTTGGTAGTTATTTATATATTCATTTTATTTAGTCTTGTAAAAAAAAAATTAAAGAAATTGCCTTTTTAGAAAGTAGACAATTATTGAACCGAGAAAAAACTGAAAGGCTCATTTTATTTTAATTTAATTTAGCCAAGTACATCTGCAGCACAAGGTAATAAATAGCCATCACTGCAAAAATAAATAAAGATCAGTAATAGAGCCATAATACGACAGCTTCCAGGAACATAAATATAAAATTTAAAGTATGTTTTTTTAACTAAATAATAGGTCTTTACCTATGAAATTGCCGTTTTGTATGCAATAAGTGAAAGTACTTATTTTTTCAAACTTTTTTATTTCTGTAAGTCGAAGTAAACACCTATGCAATCGACGCATCTTTGCCAACGCATTGTCAGTTTATTGATGCCCTTCTTGTAAAAATCAGCTGGACGGGAGGCAACAAACTCTTCAAAGGCATTTTGTACTGCCTCTCGGGAATTGAATTTTTTACCCCCTAAAAAGTTGTCAAAATTTTGGAAAAAGTAATAGTCGGTAGGTGCAAGGTCTGGTGAGTATGGCGGATGAGGGAGAGCTTCCAACCCCAGCTCTTGCAGCTTGGAGACTGTCTGCTGGATACTTATTATTTATTTATTTAAAACTTATTGCACATGAGGTACAAAGGCGCACTTAATGCCATGAGGCATTCTCTCCCAGTCAACCTTCAGGTGATGTAGAAGTATGATGTGGTAGGTGCAACGTCAAAGAACGAAATTATACAAAATCACAAGTGAATAAAAAAATTACTTACATCAAATACAACTAATATATACTACCAAAACTATATTTATTTATACATATATAATTGTTTAAGCATACACATACATATATTTAATAAGATATGAGTATGCACAGACAAGTACTAGCGTTGTGTTTGTGCTGCCAATTCCCCCTGAAGAAGTTCTCGTACTTTTCGCTTAAATGTGAGGCGGTTTGTGGACATCCTGATTTCAGCTGGAAGTGCGTTTCAGAGTAGAACTGACTGTACATGGAAGGAAGAATTGATATTATATATAAATACTTTCACTTATTGCATACAAAACGGCAATTTCATAGGTAAAGACCTAATATAAATAGTAATTTGTCTGACAATAAGTATAGTGTATAGAGTGGTTTTATTTCATGTAATTGTGTACCACATATCTAGAAACTATATTAATTTAAAAACTATTCATTCAATGTAATTTGTTTAATATCAGATACGTTCCTGCATGGCAGTGTTAAAAATCTTGCATTTATCACTTCATTTTGCCACTAATTGCAAATACTGCAGGCTTAGCCAAGTTTGCATTCTAGAAACATAATCATTATTAGAAAATCAATTGAATGTATAGGAATGACATCATCTCAACATTAAGTCACATGGTCAAAACAAAGATTATATACAAAACACTTGTATCTTGGCAACGCCAACTGTTCAGTTATTAGAATGACTTGTTATATTTGAAACCTTTTGTATGTTACTAATTACTATAGGATACAATGAGGCTGCATAATCATGTTTGATTAAAAGCCTCTACATTAAATTAGTATGTAATCTATAAAGATAAAAAAAAATTGTCATATTTCACACACAAGAATTAAATCTACATCCTCTGGCTTAGCAGTCCGGATCACTAATGCAGTGGTTACTGTCTAGTGACCAACAGGCCCAATAAATAACTTATTCTAATACTGATCAAACAGACATACTCTAGACCTGATTAGAGTTTCATAACCATTTGCATTAGCAACTCAATGTTTTAGTTGTTATAATTCATGTCTCATATTTATTAAATACTAGCTGTGCCCGCTGCTTCGTACATGTCACATTTGGATTTTCAAGTTATTTTGAATTTTTCACCGTTTAAATCTTCCCTGAAGACAAACATTTCAAAACCAATATCAGCTAAATTGGCCCAGTTGTTCTCGAGTTTTAGCGAGACAAACGAACAGCGATTGTATTTTTATATATAAGATTTATATTTACAGGTTCGGGAACAAAAAAGAATAGAGGCAGCTGGTGGTTACATTGCATTTAATGGAGTTTGGAGGGTAGCAGGCATATTAGCAACTTCACGTGCCATGGGAGATTATCCCCTAAAAGACAAAAAGTTTGTTATTGCAGATCCAGATATTTTAACTTTTAACATTGATGACCACAAACCAATGTTTCTAGTTCTCGCCTCTGATGGTTTATGGGACACTTTTTCTAATGAGGAAGCGGTCAAGTTCATTAAAGAAAGATTAGATGAACCTGACTTTGGCGCTAAAAGTCTAACATTACAAGCATATTACAGAGGCTCAGTGGATAATATAACAGTGTTAGTAATTAATTTTTTAAATAATGTTATAGCTGTCTCACAGTAAAGCTGTACTATGCAAACAGATTTCGAATTGGATTTGAAAGGTGTGTTGTAGAGTTTTTACTAACTCCATCATAAATAGTAGTGGTACCTGTGTAGTGTAAAATCAACATGACTAATCAATTATAGAATCTGTAATTCACGAGACACACACACTTCACTAAAGTGTGGTGCTGAGCATGTATTTGTTTGTACCCTTATAATATCATAAGTCTCACCTATAGTTGGCATAAAACATAGTCAAACTGTGTCATAATACTTTAATTATCATCTGCATAATTTATTTGATCATTTATAACATTTTATTAACGATATTTATATTCAGTATACATTAATATATGGCCAAATGTTTTTACTGTGTAACATGATAATGATTGTACATAAAGATGAATTTTAATGCTTAAAAAAGGTCTTGTGTATAACTTCCTGACTTCAATCCAAGTCCTACAATAAACAGGAACATCACACATATGGCCATGTAAGTTATGAAAGCAATCACTAGAAGTTCAAATGTTCATTGAAGTTTATTGGATTTTTCTAACCTGAGAGTAAATAAAATTATTGACTACATTTGCAAAAAAAAAAAGAAAGATTGGACATGCTGTGTCGTTTCAAGATAATGAGTCTAACTTTAAAATGTATGTATATAAAAAAAGTGAAACAGTATTTGAACATTAAGTTAAGTAAAAAAATTATGGTATACTTAGCTCTATGTATTGTTTTGTTTTTATCTATACATCAAGACAACATGTATACTTAAATTTCTTGCCATGACTTTGCTCGTTTACAGACGACTACATTTATTACTGGATTGAATTGATATGAGCCAAATACTCCACAATAAAAATATTTCTTTAAAATTTTTGCTATTTAACTTTCACACTCAAAGTGATCTAAGCAATTAAAAAGTTACTACATACCTAGTGTTTTAACTTTTTATTATATACACATTTTGTAATATATATTACAAGACTATTATTGTTGTATCGTGTTCCTTACCTAATATAGTCAATATACATTGCAAACTGAAAATTACATTTCAAGTTTGAAATTTTATTCTGGTAAAATACAGTTTCAAATATTTGTCTTTCGATTATGGTATAAAGGTGGTGTAGGTACAATAGTTAATAGTGTGTAATTGATAACTTGTCACATTGATGTTACTGTTAATATAATGAGATTTATGTAAATAGTTACGTCCAGTAGATGATATATTACGTAATCAAGAGCCATTTATATTTTTTAATGTTAACGTGTATGTATACCTAATATCACATTTTTTAAAACCTAATGTTTTGAATTTAAGGATGGTTGTGATGTGAATACAGTTATAACTGTTTGGATAAGAGTACTTTTCTTATTTATTCTTCATGTAGTTTTGAAATCGGTGTTTTATTATTACTATATTACTGTTTGGTGTTTCACTTAATCTCGACATCACATTTCATCCAAATGCTATGGAATGTTATATAAAATGTGTTTTATTCCTAACTGGTAGTTTATAAATTTAAACGAATATCTTTAAGTACTTTTCAATACCCGATATTAACAATACATACCTACTAATCTAATGTTGTATACGAAATACCCGATTTTGTTAATTTTGGGGTTATTTTTAAGCTATTGCATAGCTTTTGTCGCGGGCTATTGCGGCAACCGAATCAAGAAATTCCGTAACGAAAATAAAACCTAAAGCCGGGTCTCCACCAGAAGAAAAGTTGGCAATTTTTGTGTTGTCAACACGTGTTAGTGACAAAAGTTTCTGAAAAACCGAGACTCCACCGAACAAAAATTGTCAACTTTTGCGTTGTCAACCTTTTTTGTGTTGTGAAAATTTCAGTGGAGACGCGCCTTAACACCCCCAAATATTTTGGTAGTAGTCGGCGAAAATACTGCATAAATAAAAAATAAATAAATAATTATAATTGCATAAGTTGATAAAAAATGCTATGTAATAGCTTTACCGCGGCAGTTCCCGAGTGCCACAGGTTTTTTTTTTATAAATGAAAAGGGCAGTTGTTTTAATTTGTAACTAAAGTTATATTAAAGACAAAAAATTATTCACATTTCGGCGGCAAACTTTGAATCTGCTGAATCTTCGAAACCTTTTAAAGTCTGTGAAAAGACTCTGGAGGATATCTATCATTTTGTATTTATTATCGCATTTGAATTTTGAGTATTAGTCTTATGTTATAAAGTATACGTTGGTTCTTTATTATTGCCTGGGTGCTAGTCATATTAGATTTTATATACTAACTAGCTGATTCGGCAAACTACGTTTTGCCAAAAAAAATTGTGTATCAAAAATAGATGTTGGTCGATTCTCAGACCTACCCGATATGCACACCAAATTTCATAAAAATCGATCCAGCCGTTTCAGAGGAGTATGGTAACTAACATTGTGACACGAGAATTTTATATATAAGATTAACTGTTTTAAAAAAATAATAATAATCTCCAATATTTCATAATCCGCAAGATGTCACAATAGTAACATACTTCGATGACGTTGCGAAACATTAGTAAGCTACAATTTCATTACTAACGGATCTTCACAAATATTTTTGTAAGAATATCTACAATCAGTAACCACATTAACTGATCTAATTAAGTACAAAACACTGTTTTAAAGTATATTCATCGGCCTAAGGCGTATTATTGTTGTCTTATAACTTCACGTTGTTGGGGCCAAATAAAACTATCTTCTAACATTTGACCTTATTGATATGCCCAATGCCAACAATGTTATGGACACGGGTCACGTGGACAGTGCTAATATATAACGTAAGGTGCCAAAATTTTGTAAAATGTTTCTATTCATTCAGGTTTTCGGTAAAAAATATTGCATAATGAAGTTTATATAAAAATATTTTGGAGCCTCTATCTACCTAGTATGTAATAAGTTAATAACTAAAACCTGTGTTACCAATTATTTTGTAGATATTTTAACAAACTGTAGTATTTTTATATATAACTGTAATGTGTAAATCTTATCAGTGGTTTCGTTTAAATGTTGTATTGTCGATGTCGCTTGCCTCAGTACTACCTACCAAAGTATAACAATATTAAATGTAATACATAAATAAATCGTATTGTAAAACAGCTGGTTTTATTCAAAGAAAATATGTGACCCCCTCAAAAAGTTGCCATCTGGACTACGTTAACTATCCTTAAAGACATTTTTTTACTAGTGAAAGTAGTATCGGGGCGTAAACAAAATTGTTACAAAAAAAAAACCGACTTCAAGAACGATCAAATTGAATTGGGTCACCAGCTTTCAAATAAAAAAATAATCATCGGTTGGCGTGATATTCAGTTATTCGTTAATTTGTCGCGCACATACTTAAAATGCAAATTTAAGACATATGATTTTCTCTAATACCAAAAAAGGGTTCTCCCACTGTCAGCTAGGTTCTCACACCGTCAGCGGCGTTCTCCCACGGTCATCGGGGGGAGATTCTCCAACAGTGAGTGAGATTCACCCACGGTCAGCGAGGCTCTCCCACGGTCAGCGAGGCTCTCCCACGGTCAATGAGGTTCTCCCACGGTCAATGAGGTTCTCCCACGGTCAGCACGGTTCTTCCATGGTCAGCAATACCAAAAGACCATAAAAATGAAAGTCGTTGAGACCAAAAAAAATGACTAACGGTGAATTAGCGGTATTAATAGAGAAAAAAGGAAGGAGACTTTTTGAAGGATCTTTGCACTTACGTAAATAAAAAAAAACATATTCAAACAAAATTCTCTGTAAAAATCAAAGTGAAACAAGTACTTTAGCATTTAAAACTTTAATTATATAAAAATATTTTGGATAGAATTTTCTATCCAGCTTGCTTTTTTCGTAACAAAATCGTTTACCCTACGATACAACACAAACTGTTATTTCAACACATTACCTTAAGAAAACATTAAAATATTTAGGTACACATTCATGATGTACCTTTATTAATAATATACTAGAGCATATTTAATAACACATATTGGCATATAATTAGCTCCGAAATACAACTAAAACCGACTACTAGCAATTAGCTATTATGCAATTAATGTAAAACATTGGACTTTAAAATTAGGACATATTAATCAACCATTGTGTGACATGTAATGTAACTGATATATTATTGGAGAATTTCTTGTATTAAAGCACGTCTAAAAATTGACATGAAAAGATAAAATTAAAAATCAAAGTTATACATATCGAAATGTAGTTGAGAAAAGAGAGTAATAGAATAGATAGAAGAAAAAAGAAAGGCAAAGAAATAAAAAAAATGATGAAAGAAAATTAAAAAGAAAAATAGTTTTCAATAAAAATTTACAACAACAAGTTACAGGTTGTCAAGGTTTTATTATGAATTCAATGATGTCGACGGCGTTTCAATTAAATATACTACGTGGTTGATGGCCATGGCAACCAACCACGCAGCCATCTTGTTATAATAATCACCGTTGCTAGGCCTGTACGAACACGCGTGTATTACTTTATCATATAAAATTAATTACTATCCAATTATCATATCTGTTTATTATCAAGTATTTGTTTCATGTCTATCTAAACTATGACTAGATGATACCTGCACTCTCGACGAGTCGCCTATAAGATGCACTGATTATCACATATTTTTTTCATAGGAATGTTAATCAGTGTAAACTGTTCACCTCTATTTACATAAATTGCACAATAAAATAGTAAAGGCACTGCAAATAATGTAGCTGCTTACTTTATCACGTAAGATGGCGGTTTGCGCTGCTACAAGTCTCTTGCTAAATAACCATCACATAAGAGTATACATTATTCGAATTATTTAAGGAAATAGATTGACTACCGACTCGATAGGTAATATCCTTTAATATTTTGGTTATATCCTTATACTTAAATTGAAAATAAGAGATAATAGGATGTAATGACATGTTAAGGTTCGCGGTGTAGCTTTTGCATGAACTAGTAAGACAAGTAGAAAAAAAAAACTTTGTAATGTTTTTTATTACTTTGATTGACTTCATTCACTACTTTTACTGAATGTCAAGGTAATAATATAGCGACAATGCTAAATACAAGTCTACAACTGTCGGCGTACATTTATTTTATTACGCTTTCGCCTGTGAGCGCAAATATCTAGAGAACAATTTTATTAGTAGTTTCAAATAAAGTATGGTCAACCTTAACAACGATTTTACGCGTGATGTTGCCATTCATAAGTACTAGTATCGTCATTATTCTTCCAAATATTAAATTCTATCTACATTATGCTTCTGTGATGTCTTCAGGATTCATTGTATTGTGGAATTCACAAGATTTCGAACTCATCGTCGGAGTCGTCAAACTGTCGGTCTACGTCTTCGAATTCTGTAAAATAAAATATACAAAGGTGTGAGGAATGTGGAGTTGTGGAAGACTTACAACATTTATTGATGGAGTGTGTCAGATATGAGTCTAGTAGAAATAGTTTAGTGTCCGACTTGAATTTAAATGGAGCCGACGTAGGAATGTTTCACAAAATTCTATCGGAACCAAATAGCGATCTGTTCTATGTCGATTGTTCTTAGACGATAAGTATGTAATAACTTGTTCAGGATCAGGGATATTCCGGTTAGGGTTAACCTAACCGAAATAATCTGTTATTAACCCTTTTGGAAATGGGTTAACCTAAATTTAGGATTAACCTAAATATGTGTTACCGAATTATAACTGTTAACAGGAATAATCTAATACAGGATAATTACGGTTAACCTTAACCGAATTTGATATAGGTTTCTGGATATTTGTAGGTCCGTGATTCATTTTTCGTTACAGTCGTCGGTGACGTTCATTATTTGCGTGGAATGGGAAAAGGGGATAACAAGTTAATTTTTTTTCACAAGAGATCAAGTAAAATTGATTAATTTTCGAATCGCGTCACGTCGTAAAATAACCGAAATCTTAGGTTAACATCTATCATTTGGGTTAACAATTTCAAAAACATAAACCCTTTAATTTGGGTTAACCCTTATTGTTTGGGTTAAAACAATAACATATATAATCTGTTAACCGAATCGATAAGTAACCCACTCATCGATTCGGTTAACAGATTATATATGTTATATATATATATGGTTGTAAACCCTTTAATTTGGGTTAACCCTTATTGTTTGGGTTAAAACAATAACATATATAATCTGTTAACCGAATCGATGAGTAACCCTTTGAAACGGTTACAGATTGATTCGGTAACCGTTTATAACGAATACCGTTATGCATGGGTTTTCCGATCCCTGTTCAGGATACGATGGAACTGGCATACCAGTGTTGGCATTAATCGATTAATTTTTCAATCGATTACTTAATTTGATTAATTTTAATCAAAATTAACTTAATCGTGATTAAATTAATCGCGATTAAAATATTAATCGTAATCGCGATTAATAAAATTAATCATTAATCGTTAATTTGATTAAGCCGATTAAAGTACTTTTATTGACGGGCAAAAAAAATCTTAGTCTATATATGAAGCCAAAAGCTTAAAGGTTACATGCTAGATGAGTGAGGAATCATATATTTCTTCGATTTGGAGTCTTAGCTGTCATTTTTAGGGTTCCGTAGTAAATGGCAAAAAACGGAACCCTTGTGGATTCGTCATGTCTGTCTGTCCGTCTACGGACGGAATAGTATAGAAGTATAAGTAAAGAATAGTTTCGAAAATGTCAGACATTTTTTTCCGAAACTATAAGAACTATAATGTTGAAACTTGGTAAGTAGATGTATTCTGTGAACCGCATTAAGATTTTCACACAAAAATAGAAAAAAACAATAAATTTTGGGGGTTCCCCATACTTAGAACTGAAACACAAAAAAAAATTTTTCATCAAATCCATACGTGTTGCCTTTGGATAGGTCTTCAATAATGTTACTGAGGTTTCAAATGTCTTTTTTTTCTAAACTGAATAGTTTGCGCGAGAGACACTTCCAAAGTGGTAAAATGTGCCCCCCCCCCTGTAACTTCTAAAATAATAGAATGATAAAACAAAAAAAAATTATGATGTACATTACCAATTTACCATGCAGACTTCCACCGAAAATTGGTTTGAACGAGATGTAGTAAGTAGTTTTTTTTAATACGTCATACTCTTAAATCGTAAAACTTAATTTACCTTTCATTCAATCAACACAAATATAAAAATAAAACAAAAAGTTATATTATGTTACTTGCTGCTACGGAACCCTTCATGGACGAGTCTGATTCGCACTTGGCGTATTTTGTTTTTTTTTGTTTTTATCTATGTATGTATACGTTATATAAAATTGTATATAACATATAAACTTACATATATAGTACACACAAATATACATACATTTACATATGTATATGTATGTTTGTGTGTACACCTACAACTACCGCTGTTTCCTGCATACATGTACATACATAGGTTTCCTTGGAGAAATTACTGTTGGCAATAAGGCCGTCCCTTGTACTTTATAATTAAGACAAAAAAAGGAACAAACAATTTTGATTAGCTATGTAAGTTTTTTTAATTTTTTCAAACTTTATCTATTAATCATACATTTTAATCGTGATTAACGATTACGATTAATAATCATAATCAGCAAAATTCTGATTACGATTAATTAATTTTAATCGCAAAAACTGCGATTAACTTTTTAATCGTTAATCGGATTAACTTTTTGCCAACACTGTGGCATACGCTGTGCGTAAAAGTTCCAAAAAAATAATAATAATACATATATACAAAGGTATGTAATAGAAATAAATATCCTGTTCTATTTGCAATAACAGATATGCACAATTTTATAAAATTATTTGTTGAACACCAAAGTTTAACTAGGTATGTATAAAAAAAAGTAAAATCAGAAATCGGATCGGTAAACCAATATTTCTTTCTTACGTGGGCGTGGTACAAAAAAAGCAGTAAATTACAGTTCCTTCTTTTAATCAATAAATATTAATTAGATCTATATTCTAAGTGATCTTGTTTTGTGAATAGTCACATGTCTGTCTGAAGCACAGATATTGAGTTATATAGTTTAGATACAGATATTCAGTGCATTATATTCCTTGATGTATTTGAGTTTTTGTATCCTAAAATTATTAATATATTTTTGGTTGGAATAAATTAATATTATATTATTAGTTTACCTGTGAACAAGGATGTGTTCTGCAGATCAATGTCGGCGGTGCTAGGACCCCAGTGCGTGGGACGCTTATCGCAAATTTCGAATAACGGTTGCGACTCGCGCATCAATTTACATTCTATAACATTACACAATTCTTCGAAATCATTCTTTGTTCGACAAAGGAAACACTGGAAGAGTAAGAAAATTACAGTCATTATTACTCTTATACACCGAGGTTAGAAATAAGGTGCTAGCATCTTAATATCAGCTACAAAAGTTAAAAAATAAACGGATTTTCCAAGATACGAAAATACGCCAAAAACTTTTTTTTTTAATTGAAAGTAATGCGTAATCTTGTACAATAGCAAAAAATCAAATGAAAACCTAGCTTGTTTAAAAAAAATATATTTAAGTTACAATTTCAAATTATCATCGTGACGATCGTGTTTATGTGAAATAAACTCACATTAGGCTCCGAGAGAATGTAAGAATTTTCAGAATAAAAGGATCATACAAATAGTATTAACTATGATAGATGCCACATGCAGCAGTAGATGGCATTTACAATAGATTTTTTCATTATTTCTCTTACTGAGTTCTCATACTTATTACGAAATATACAGTTATAGTAAGGATTGTGCCTCCTTGCTTGTCTTAACTTGTTTTTGTCGCTATTACCTATTAGTTTTGAATCGGTAACACAAACAAATCATCTATGTGGTGACATTCAAATAATTGTATTACGGATTACAAGTAAGAGAATTCAAAAGATATCGAGAAAATAGAGGATTGTTTTACTTACAACAGCAACAGAAGGATCCATGGCCAACATAGGTATTCGACAAGCATATTTACAGTGATATGAGCAGTCCATTTCTTTTTGTTCATCAGTCATCTTATTCTGCAAGTCAATGAAAAATTATATTATTTGTATAGGTTCTCTTTTCAGTAACTAATCAGTGTTCATTTCAAATATAAATAAAAAAATTAAGTGTAGTTATATTTGTCAATACACTAAACGAAACAGTTTATTTCATATTTCTGTACACAGTTTTGATGTGTATTGCAATTTTAGAGTTTATTTGCTATTTATAAAAATGTTCATTCTTTTTTTAACCGACTTAAAAAAAGGAGGAGGTTCTCATACCACCCTATATATGTTTTTTTATGTGTATTTGCAGATAACTTCGTCGTTTATGAACTGATTTTGATGATTCTCTTTTTAATGGAAAGGAGTTATCCCAACGGTGGTACCATGATAAGGACACTAATATATGATGATGGCATCTGAGAGAAATCGATCGATTTGGTCGTTCTTAAAGTCGGTTTTTTATTTTGTTAAATTTTACTTGTTATATCATCAGCCTATTATTGCAGTCCACTGCTGGAAATAGGCTTCTCCCATTGCACGCCACTTTGACCAATTTTGGGCTTGTCGCATCCATTTTAATCTAATTCCAGTGTTGTTACACTGGAATTAGATTAATTATATGATTTTTTTTGATTTTTTTTATTTATATTATATCTAGAGTTAATAAAATAATATTTTTAGAACTGAATCTTCTCTTTTGTGTTGATTGTGATTGTCCAAATTGGTCCATTGTGACCAAAGAGATCAGAACGAGAATGTGTAGGCACCACACAATTCGCATCATTTTAACTGCATGACAAAATCGCATTACTTAACCTTTCTACGACGACTAAGAGCAGTCGTAACAGATTATTACAAATAAAAATCCATTACCTCTACTAATCCAGACTTCTGTGTGGTATGAGGGTCCAAGTATATAACTTCGTCTTCCACACATCCCACCAGGTATAGAGCTTGGTTAGGTTTGCCACCTATCACACCAATCGATTGAGGTGATTGGAAACATATCTAGAGAAGTTAAAACTTAAGATTAGGGACACAGACTGTAGCTGTTGAGAGAGAACCTCTACTTACACAAATAAACTTAATTACTGGGTGCATTACAGTAATATCATGTATGGTACTAGGTACTCACGATTTATACAGAAAAAATAATTTATTTAAATGTAATGTTTATAGAATCTTTATTCTCATAAGAACAATTAAGTTCACTTACTTGAGAAAACAATGTCTTTAAGTTACATTTAGTGTCATCTTGTGACGAAGCATGCGTATACTATTCATATTACAAAACATAAATACACAGGTAGGTACAATTTAGAATGTGTATTCTTTCGCAGTCGGGTAAAAAGTAGAAACTCAAATATACTCTTTGCGCTGTAGCATGGTGCGGGATGTGCTTTGATTTTATTTGTAGACTAGAACATTCTGGTTGGTTATTAATTCTCTGATTAAATACCACAAAAAAATTATGTTATAAATTAGACTAATAGTCATTAAAACATGTTTAAGAAAGTAGAACAATAAATATATTGGTAATTAATAACCTATATATATAAAAATTTCGTGTCACGAAGTATGTGCGTGATAAACTCCGAAACTACTGAATCATTTTTTATCAAATTTTGTAAGCATCAGTAATTTGGTCCAACTTGGTAGATAGGGTAGTTTTATCTCAATATTTGTTATTGCAAATTAAATGTTTATTATACGACTTTAGTGTGTATATCGGTTAGTTCTAATCCTAATAGATGGCGGTTTGGCATCTAAATTGCACAGATATCCGGTAGGTGGCGCGGTATTTCTATTTCTAGATTATCCGGTAGATGGCGCCGTATTTCTATTTCTAGAATTTACATAGAAATGTAGAAAATATTTATAAAAAATGTGGCGGTACGAAGTTCGCCGGGTCAGGTAGTATATCATAAATTTAGGTGGTTCTGTTGTGCAAAGCATATTGTTCGAATCTAATATATATAATTTTCGTGTCACGTTGTTCTTCGTGATGAACCCCGAGACTATGAAACCGATTTAAATTTTTTTTACTGTGTTTTGCTGGTGTGCCTAAGATCGGACGCTTACATAAGCTGAGCATGATTGAAAAGAGACCCAGACAAAGTTATGTGCGTTAGCTAGTTTCTCTATATGACTGAATATCTCAAGATGATGAAAGAGTTCCTTATTAAATTCATATGTACCTTTAATCCATTTATATATACAGGATTAATTTCACTGAGTCCCAACCGCAGTGGCACTATTAGCAGGAGGGGCATCCAGTCCGTGGGCAGAATATCAGGCGTGGATGATGAATCACCTCTGTCATTGTTCACCACACATTGTTGCACTGAAATTATGATGTTTATTTATATGTAAAATATTTTACTTTGAAGACATTTAGATGGTGTATTTTGTGATATGCGTATTATGTTAAATGATTAACTATAAATAGATGAGTAATTTGTAGGTTTAGGATGTTATAGCGCAAAATTCATCTTCTCTTTGTCCCATCCCAAAATTATTACATTTCCAAGCAGAAGTGGTCTCAGATAAGTGATAAGCTATTAATGAGATATGGTAAATAGGCATGACGATGACAAATTATATTTCTTTTAACATTCATTTCACAAGTTATATATGTATAGTGTCAATCAACACATAATACAACATGTAACAAGAACAATTCATGACTGTAGCATTATATGAAAAAAATAATTATGACAAGTTGCATTTTACATAGAACTTGTGAATCATAGAACAGACGACTAAACAACAGAACACATTATTTAAATTATAGAAATACTCACATATATCCTCCTTAACAACAGTATTATCTAATGCAACATGAATAACCAGGGAACTCCATTTATCATAAACTACTAATTTCCTAAAACAATTAAAGAGGTTTATTTTTTTTAGCCAAAGTTAGTTAAGTGAAATTTTGAAAGGTTCTTTCACTCACTTCAAAACTTGTGCCACAGTATTTGGACCAAACCATTGTCCCACACTTTTGCCTTCAGAGGCTCCCATCAAAGCAACTTGATGGATAGAGTATGGAGCCTGCTTCCTTTCTTCAAACCTCTGAATAATTTTTAAATAAGTTGGATCTCTGAAACAAAACAAATATTATATTTGTTGTGAATAGTAATAGTAGGGGAGCCCTAGAAGGAATTTCGGGATTTACTCAAGCGCGGCAGATTAATATACAGGTGGATACCTTATACCCGGTTAAGTACCTCCACCAAATATGAGCCATGTATATATGGCCGCCAGTCAGGAATAAGGATCAGATTAGTACAAAAAAATTGATCATCAGACATTCTGGAGCGCGTCAGATTAAGGCATGGTGAGTTAATTACAGGCTAAAAAGTGTATATTCCACTAATCTGACAATTTGAGAGTGACGTAAGGAAAGGGGAGGGCTATAAAGTTGTAAAAAAAAACGTCGTCTCGACATTCTCGAGCGTGGCAATTTTTTTTTTATTTTGTGGGAAATCATTCAGGGATAACGAAAAATATATAATCTGACGATAGCCACAAACCGAAATAACAAAATTTCGTCGATAAAGTTTAATATATTGATGATGGTGATGCCTATATTCACACTAATGTAAAGTACTAATTCACGTGTTAGAGAAATAAGTCGAAGATATGGAGCAACCGCCATCCCAATTTGACCTTATAATTGTAGATGGGTTCTTTTTTACAAGTTTTTATTTAACTTGTAATGTATGTATGTTTGGGTGGAATCTTGCAACTCAATTTTGAAGCAGATATCTTCAACCAATTTTGCTGAAATTTTGCAAGCATATGTATACAGCGTGTCAATACAATATTATAATGACACGGAACTAATCTGATGCTGGAGCTGGAAGGTGGTCATAGGAACTCTATAAAGAAACGTGGCAAAACTATCGAGTTTAGACTCGTTTGATTCGTCTTGACGAGTACTTTATGTTTTAATAGTATCCAGGGTCTGATGATGGAGCCGGAAAGTGGTTATAGGAATTCTGTAATTGAAGTAATTGAAATAACTTGATTTGACTTTGTTTAAAATTTTCAAACTAAGAAAAGTTGTAAGTAACTAATTTGTTGATCGATCATTGGGCTGAACAGGAGATGGCAACGATTATAGGTAGTAAGGTAATTTTATGTAATTACCTCGATTTGTGTCATAAATATTCAGTTATTGATAATTAATTATAAATTGATTATGATTTGTCATGCCCTGATCATGAAGAAGCGAAGACGAACATAGCATTTATTGCTTGCCAACAAAATGAAGATTCTACTATTACTATCAGAACTTCAGATACTGATATTGTGGTAATTTCCTAAAAAGCACGTCTGAATTTGGGATCAATTTTTTTTTAAATTGTCAGATTAAGCGAACCCCTCCAGATAATCGTCAGATTATGAGCCAGCACGTCTAGGACATAAAGATGAACCATATATATCTTAATCTGACGCGCTTGAGTATGTCAATTTGACGATTTTTTTTTGCACATTCTTATAACGGCCGTGAGTTTGCGTCACATCCAAATCGTCAGATTATTGAATGAGAGCTTTATTTTAGGTTCACTTAACATCCCCTTTGAAAATCTGACGTGCTCATTTTTTTTTTTTATCATTTTCAAACCTTACCTACGACCACCCCCACCATGCAAACGATCAGATTAACATACACACATTATTAAAAATACGTAGGACATGGATGCTATCAATATCTGACACGCTCGAGTATGTCCATGCATCAGTTTTTTTTTACATTTTTGAACTTCATAGCTGCTCACCCCACCGATGAAAAGGTATACAGTAATAACATTTTTTTCTTTTTATCATCTAAGCTCTGCAACCTGATAAGTCTCTATGACGCTCGAGTAAATCCCCATTTAGCATCGTGGGCTCCCCTACTATAATGTTTTACAATCTTGTTGCATTGGTAGCAAGTATGACACCTGCTGTGAACCATATAATATATGTATCTTTATGTGGCACATGATTCTGCATGTGGCACACAACAACATTCGACAGGTGACTTAAGAGTATAACTTAAAGAATCATCAATGTAATGTGATCTTATATAATTATGTTACTAATATTATCAATTATCAATATAAGATTGCATGGTATAGGTAATATTTGCTGTTTTTTTTAAAGTTGCTGAAACGATCTGGATTTAATTTTTTTCATGACAGAATACAGCTAGTAACACTTAATTAAGAATATGAATTTGATGAAACCAGGTTTTTATTTTACTACAATAATTTTTGTGGTAAAATCTTTACTTAATTTGTGGAATATAATTAAAGATGATGAAGTAAACAAATATTTACTATTTCGACCTATATGGATAACATTACCACATTCATGTAATATTTGGAATACCTCGTATCTGGAGTCCAAACCCAATCAGCTGATAGATGGATTCTGACAAGCGCTACACCAAGCACCATCTGACCACATCGAAGCATGCAGCCCCATCCTTTATCCGACGTTAGTCCCTCGTCTCCAATGGGTATGAAGCCTTTTCTATACGTACACCAAATTATTGACGTGATATCACGTCTGATGCGATCCAAATCTGGAATGGATTTACTCATTACATTTCTAAACACATTGATATTTACCTCTAATATACAAATTTTACATACCCTGAACAGGACTGTATTTTTTGCCCAGGATCCATACGCTTTCCTTTGTCTGAGGAATATCATCAGGTTCAACATTGTTACCCTCAGCCGATAGGTAACATATATCAAATACGGCATCCATATTCTATCATAATTTGGTAACTAGCGACGATTTTAGAAAGTTAATGAAAATAATTAAAGAATTATTTTTAATCACAGGAAAAAAATAAACACAAACGTATCCCGAAAAATAAACACAAGATGATGAATGAATGAAATGAATGACTGTCTGTCTGTACTGAATGAATGAAAATGACAAAATGAGAATAATTCTTAGAGCATACAATAGACGGACGGAGCACTGAACGAGCGGAAAGTGTGATCGGAGTAGAAAGAGAGAGACTGAGTTTAGGTAGAGTCTATCTCTCTCACACAGTCTCCGTGATTGGTTGGTGCATTGCGCATGTGCTGCTCAATCAATAGCTCAAACAATCAGAAGCTTGCTTGAGAGAGAAAGACTCTACGTTCTACCTAAACTCAGTCTCTTTCTCTCTACTCCGATCACGCTTTCTGCTCGATTAGCGCTCCCTCCTTCGATCAAATATATTGTTCGAAGGCTCCCTCCATTTATTGTTTGCTCTAAGGAATAGTTATACTTTAGCTATAAAGCTTTAGTCAAACGTTCTAACGGTGTACGTAACATGAGAACCATCATAGCTAGATCTTATGTATTTAATTTTTTTTAAATCTTATTTAGCGAATTTATTTGATTTTAATGATTTTATACGAATTAATAGGGACACACTTGCCTGACGTGTTGTACCGTGGCGCAGACTGCCGTGATTGTGTCGCGACACAAGTAAGTGCTAGGCTAGGCCGTACTACGGCTAAACCGCCGCGGTTTCTAACCGCTTAATTTTGTAACTAAAGGAAACTAATGGAAGCGGCCGCACTGGCGGTTTTTTACCGCGTCTGATTTTAAAACCACGACCTCCTACAGAATGGCTAGCGGGAAAAACCGCTGACAGTGACAGTGTTGCCAGAAGGTTACTTTTGTAATGTTTCAGGTGATTTTTCATCTCTTGGTTACTTTTAGGTTATACAAAAAATGTTGAGAGACTATTTAGCAGTATGAATATATTAAAAAAACAAGCAGAGAAATAGAATGAGGTTAAATCTTTTATCTGCTATATTGAGAGTACGCTGTGTTTTTTTTATGGAATAGGGGGTAAACGAGCAGACGTATCGCCTGATGGTAAGCGATTACCACCACCCATGGACACTCGCAACACTAGAGGCATCACAAGGGCGTTGCCTGCTTTTTAAAAAGAAGTACGCTCTTTTCTTGAAGGTTCGACGGTCGGAAGGCAAATGCTGATTTGATTATAAAATTCCAGACCATTGTATTATATATTTGTTAGTGGTTTTCTGGTGGTTTTAGAAGTTGAATCTTGAGTTGAAAAAGCCAGTTTATCTGTTGGCAACACTGTTCGCGGTTTTTAACCGTAGTGTGTGCGCTTAGAGCGGTTTAGCGGTTTGGCGGTATAACCGCTAGCTGGAAAAAACCGTAGTGCGGCCTCAGCCTAAATGTGTAGGATCTGCAAATGCTCGTGGCCAACTACCCACTAGCGTCATTTAATGAGATGAACAACCAGCGGACGCTCGTTTGTAGCGTAGTTTTGGAACATGGTTTACATGTTTATTGAACATGTAAGGCAACTGAACATTATGTGCGATTCAAAAATCTAGGCCAGAGTGCGCCATAATATGACAAAATAGTGTACACACACCCACTGTAACGACACTAAACGCCTCGACACGACAGTGTGCTCCCTGTTAGAAAGAGGTTTGCAAGCGTGACTCAGACTGGCTGGTATAAGAGATGACGGATGTTTGAATATGTTTGTTAGGAACATTACATCGATTACTTCTGTTACATCTGTTACTTATATATTCCGTGTTTTACTATAATTTTATAATCTTGTATCCTATTGTGTTTGGCAAATATATTATTTAAAACTTCTACGTTGTTTTATCAGTTTTATCAACTGAGCTTCAAGGTGCGCTTCACCAGGTTATGGGCTTGCACGTATGCACGTAGAAGATAGAAAATAGTATGCCTACAGACGTAAACACAACTACGGGTGGCAAACTAGAGAGTTCGCAGCCGGCAGGAGATACAGGAGGTATGAGTTTCATGTCGATAGAGAAACTTGACGGAATCTCGAATGTTCATGGAAATTTAATCTGGAGTTGTATTTAATCCATGATGATCTGTGGGAGTACACTCAGAAGACACCAGACAGTACAGATGTATTAGGCTTAAGGCGAGACCAAAAAGCTAGAGTCCGAATATGTATGATGATACAGTCGCATTGCCAGATACATGTGAGAAATGCGAAAACGGCAAAAGAGGAGTGGGATTCTTTGAGGAGAGCTTTTGAGGATAAAGGGCTAAATAACCGATGCAGACTTTTATCAAAGCTAGTAAGCCTAAAACTTGAGCAGTTCACAACTATCAGAGGATACGTGACTGAGCTAATGTTAGTAGCACAGCAGCTGAGACATATCGGAAAAGAGGTTGACGATGAGCTGTTAGCGGCGCTAATGTTACAAGGACTACCGGAGGAGTAAAATCCGATGAGATTGGCGATAGAGAACTCCAATATTGAGTTGACAACAGACTATGTCAAAACTAAACTGTTGCAAACGGACCAATCCACAGCTTGCGGAAGTTCCAGTTCGGCGAGTAATGCACTTACAGCAAAGACAAAGAATCAGAACCAGAAGAAGTTTGTTCAGAGGAACAAAGAAAAGAAAATAAGATGTTTCATTTGCGATGTATCGCATAAAGCACGTGACTGTCCAGATAATCCGAAGCAGAAGGCGAAGGCGGTTAATATGGTAACTGCAACATCAACGGCGACAGCGACGGCGACGGCGCTTCACACGAAAAGTGAAGAGGAGCAAGATGATGCATGGGTTATTGATTCAGGAGCGTCAATGCATATGAGTAGCAGAAAAGACTGGATGAGTAAATATGCGGCAGGTCATAAGGTTGAAGTGTCTTGTGCAAATGGAGGTAAGATGTATGGAGAGGGTTATGGTACTGTAGCAGATGAGTATCTGAACATTGAGAATATATTGTATGTACCAGGACTGACATCGAACCTACTGAGTGTGAGTAACACTGTAAAAAAAGGTAAAGTAATCGTTTTTCTAATAGAGGTTGCGAGATATTCAATGAGTGTGAGTATACGTCAAGTGGACAACCATGTGTGACAGGTGTACTTGTGATAGGTGTGTACAAAATTAAATCCCCTTCTCTACAGGTTTGTGCTTTAGCATCTACAGAGACAATGAAGCTATGGCATAGGAGAATGGCACACTTGGGTATACGGAATCTACAACTACTAAGGGATAGAATGGCAACTGGAGTAAACTTTGAACAAGGTAACGATAGATTAGACTGTGTAGCTTGTTTAATGGGTAAACAAACGCGGCAACCGTTTGAGAAAAATAAAGCTAAGAGAGCCAAAGATTTATTAGAATTGGTACATTCGGATATTAGTGGACCAATGAGTGAGAATTCTTTTGGAGGTTTTAGATATTATATTACTTTTATAGATGATTTTTCGCGTAAAACTTTCGTATTCTTTATTAAGCAAAAGAGTGAAGCTTTTGAGAAGATGAAGGAGTTCAAGAGTTTTGCTGAGACACAAACAGGAAAGAAGATGAAGGTGTTAAGAACTGACAATGGGCGCGAATATTGTAATAAAAGTTTTGATGGATTTTTGAGAGAACATGGTGTTCAACATAAACTCACGATTGCTTATACACCTCAACAAAACGGTGTAGCAGAGAGAGCCAATCGTACCGTAGGGGAAAAAGCACGAACTATGCTACAAGAAGCAGGTCTTCCCGTTCGATTCTGGGCAGAAGCAGTAAATACAGCTGTATATTTGAAGAACAGGAGCCCGTCAATTGCAGTGAAGAACAAAACACCTGAAGAGGTTTGGAGTGACCGTAAGATAGATTTATCTAATCTTCGTGTGTTTGGCTGCAGAGCTTTTATGCACATCCCGGATGAGAAGAGAACCAAATGGGATGCAAAGAGTAAAGAGCTTGTATTTGTAGGATACTGTGAAGAATCGAAAGATTACAGGTTAGTTAACCCTATGAATGGAGATCTTCATAGAGCGAGAGATGTGGTATTTTTCGAAAACCAGATGTACCAGCAGCATAAGTTGAATCATACTAAAAATAAAAGAGAAACTGCTACAATTCATCTAAGGAAAGATAAAGAGAGAGAAGCTGTTATTCAAGAAGACACCGATCTTCAACGTGATAGAGTTCATACAGATGATGGTAGAGATGCTGAAATCATTGAAGAAGAAGATGAGCAGTGGACATCATTTGAAGAAAGACCGGAAGAAGAACAACTTGTTGAACCAGGACCTTTGGTAGAAGAGAGGAGATACCCACTCAGAAACAGGAAACCTGTGGAATTTAAAGATATGGTCATCTATGAGACAATAGTGGAGGAGAGAGACCCACTTACAGTAGAAGAGGCATTGTCGAGACATGACGCAAAACAGTGGAAGGTTGCGATTCAGGAGGAGTTGGACGCACTGAAGAAAAATCATACTTGGGTATTGGTAGAGCCAAACCAAGCGAGCAACATTATTGATTCGAAATGGTTGTTCCGAATCAAAAAGGAGGCGGGAAATAAGATCCGGTATAAAGTTCGATTGGTTGCAAGAGGTTTCAGAGAAAGAAAAGGTATTGATTATGATGAGACTTTCTCCCCTGTTGTACGTCATAGCTCGTTAAGACTGTTAATAGCACTGGCAGCGCAGATGAGACTGCAAATAGATCACGTGGATGTGAAGACGGCGTTTCTTAATAGAGAGTTACAAGAAGAAGTTTACATGCGTCAACCACCACACTTTGAAGAGAAAGGGAAGGAAGATCATGTATGTCTGCTGAAGAGATCTCTATATGGATTGAAACAGGCACCACGTTCATGGAATTCTAAACTACATTCAGAATTAGAGAGTCTGAATTTTCAGAGGTGTAACAATGAACCATGTGTGTACACCAGACGTAATGAGAAGGATATGATTATTCTTGCGGTGTACGTTGATGACATCCTATTTTTTATAACAATGCAAGAGAAATGCAGAAGGTCAAGAGAGAACTTATGTCTAAATTCGAGATGAATGATTTAGGAAAAGCAGAGTTATTCTTAGGGATGCGGCTTAAACAAGAGAATGGCTACATAAAAATAGACCAAGAAGAGTATATAGAGAAGCTGTTACGGAGATTTGGCATGGAGAACTGCAAGACAGTTGCCACACCTGCAGTACCTGGGCAACACTTGAAGAAGCCAGAGGGTTCATACATACCAAGTGACAAAATACCATACAGAGAGCTGATTGGATCACTAATGTACTTGGCAGTGTGCACGCGGCCAGACATTGCTCATGCAGTGAATATTATGAGTCAGTTTTGCAACTGTTATCAAGAAATTCATTGGAGTGCTGCAAAGAGAATCCTAAGCGACTAAGAATATGGGACTAGTGTATTCAAGCGATACATGTAGTACAGAAGTACTAGGTTACTCGGATGTGGATCATGGAGGGAATATAATAGACAGGAAATCATATTCTGGAAATGTATTTACACTTTCAGGAGGAGCAATATCCTGGCAGAGCACAAAACAACGGAGTGTTGCTATATCAACCGCAGAGGCGGAGTATATGAGTTTGTCTGAGGCAGCCAAGGAAGCGATTTTTCTGAGGAGATTCCTTGGGGAACTAATGGACGGGCAAGTGAAAGCTATCACGGTTCACACGGATAGTCAGTCAGCCATGGCCATAGCTCAAAATCCAGTGCACCATCAGCAGACTAAGCATATCGATTTACGATATCATTTTGTTCGAGAGGCCTTAGAGAAGGAGATTATAAAGCATAAATATCTCGCAACAAATGAGATGGTTGCTGATAGTATGACAAAGCCTGTGCCTAAGAGCAAGCACGAGTTCTGTCGTAAGGCGATGGGTGTGCAAGAGTGAGTCAGAGAGAAACGCTTGAGGAGGAGTGTTAGAAAGAGGTTTGCAAGCGTGACTCAGACTGGCTGGTATAAGAGATGACGGATGTTTGAATATGTTTGTTAGGAACATTACATCGATTACTTTTGTTACATCTGTTACTTATACATTCCGTGTTTTACTATAATTTTATAATCTTGTATCCTATTGTGTTTGGCAAATATATTATTTAAAACTTCTACGTTGTTTTATCAGTTTTATCTACTGAGCTTCAAGGTGCGCTTCACCACTCCCGCCATTGTGGACAATGACATTTTGTCCTTGCGAACGTCCAATGAGTAAAGAAAATATAAGGAGATGCCCTATTCTACTATACGAACAATTCGTTATACAAATATATATAAGATCGACACATATATATAAAAAAGCATTTTGTCTCTTTTCAACTTATGTTTACCTTGGTGAGAAAAGAGAGATAAACATAGTTTAGTGAGCACTAATATTGGCAACACTTTCGAGTGACGTCATGCACTTGTCAATTCGTGACCGGCGACGCCATTTTAAGCACCAAGTTCTGAGGTAGATCTGCTGCCAAGCGGTTGCTGTTGGAAATTTTGTTTTTGTTTTCGTGCCAATTACGGCTTTAAATTGGTTTTTATTGTAAACAAGGCTTTGCCCTAGACATGAAAATCATGCCTTCGTGCTCCATTAAACAATCTGGTGCAAGAAAAAACAAGAATCATTGTGCATTACTCTTTACAGGTTAGTACAAAAATGCATTGAAATTGTTCAATATTTTACGATTTTGTTTATTTTATTGTATTAAACATATTCTTTTTATAATTTCCGAAGACGTTTGTTAGTTTTTTGAGGTTCTCAATGGTATTATTTGCTTTGTTTCACTTTGATTTGTTTACATACGATTAAGGATAGTGATGGTAGAGTTAAAGTGTCGATACTTATATTATTATATAAAAAAATATGTTAACATGGTGTTTCTTCATCAGATTTCCTGTAAATGAAATTTTAAGAAAGAAATGGATCGAAATCATTGGTTTGGAAAATATAAACCCTCAACATAAAATGTGGTATGTCTGCTCGATGCACTTCCATGAAACATCCTACAACAGAACTCTCGACGTGACGCGATTACGGGACTGCGCAGTGCCCTAACCTGAATGTGTGATTAAATGAATAAATATTACAACTATTTAAAACGTGTTTTATTTACTCAATTTGTTATTTCGCTCAATTTCAACATAATATAAGTACTTTTTATGTTGATATCGGTATCGAAGAACCGTCGGAGCTACGAAAAAATAGGTAAACTACGATATATATTCTCGTTGGTTTGAATGCGGAGGTATTCTGTTCTTTATTTAGTCTTGTTGCTGATAGAACGGATAGGGCTGTTTTCATAGCCGGTAACAAATGGTTTTAAAATAATAATTTGAGAAACCTCACCTACGATCATCTATTCCCAGACTACAGAAAGACAAGGATTTTAGGGATTCCAAGAGGAATCCACGGCCTCATTTTGGGAGGAGGTGATGTACCCCTAAAAGGTGGGAAAAGGGAGAGGACTAGCACTCTCCTATCCCACAATGGACTCACCAAACGCTGTAGCACTTCAAATGGCCTACGGTTTCTTGGGTAGAAGCCCAAGGAACGTTTAAGTAATATTTCGCTCATATCATATCTAGCCGAGTGTCCCGTGATGGCCAGCTTTCATTTTTGGATTTTAGTCTTAAGTCCATCATTCAAAATTTAATCTATAATTATTTAATGTTATCGTTATTTTTGCAATTTATTAAATATTTCAGTTAAATATCGATATCGACATTTCGAGTCACTCGACATAGGTACAACCCTAAAGGCTGCCATTTTATGCGCCAACTTCTTGTGTAGGTAGGCACGATAATTTTGTAGGTATGCGTAGTCCATGTACTGTAGGTCAATGCGAACGTCTGTGAATCTGTGGAAATCTGTGAACTGTGAATGTCAATGTCATCATAACTCATGTCATTAAGTACCTGGGTACCAGAAAAAACAACTGTTATTTGTTTTCCTATCTTTTGGAAGTAATTAAATAAAATGGAATCTAGTATCTTAGATTTTGTAGCTCAAGCCTGTATGGATTTGACTGAAGCTATTGGCTCAGTAGAAAGTGAAGCTGAACGGGACAATCTCATTACGAACCATATTAAGAAAGTTTCTTCTGTGGTTCCTCCAGTGGAAGACTTTAAAAAAAGTATGTTTTGAATACAAAAGAACATTTTAAAATTCATCAAAATATTTTATGATTCTAATATACTTATTATAATACGAATCTTTTATTATTAAAGTAAAGAAACTTGCGATGAGTCCATTAACACTGTTTGCTTTCTATTCCATAATAGGCCCTTGTCTATTTACATTTTCCTAGTTTTGAATGTCGTTAACAGCATAATGTTCATATAGTTTGCACAAAATTGTTCCAATCCATCAATGAATCAACAAACTTTAATAGTCAAATGCAGGATATAGCCCTCTCCTTAGGAAGGACTTTTTGGTTTACTGTATTATCACACCGTCCAGACGGTTAAATTTGTTTGTTTCATGTTTGTTGTTAAAACACATTACACTTAAATAATATTAAAGGATTGTATCAGTAAAATAGATTTTTGAAATAAATTATCATTATTATATACTTTATTTAATCAAATTTATTTTTTGTGTTTTAGATTTAGAATGGGTTAATGTTTCTGAACCAATATCATTATCACAGCACTGCTCGGACAAAGTAGTTATTTTAGACTTTTGGACATATTGCTGTATCAACTGTTACCATGTGTTACCTGATCTAGAACATATAGAAAACGTTCATAAACTTGGCAATGGTTTAGTTGTGGTAAGTTGCTATACATACTTTACCAACACTTTTTAAGTATCTAATGCTATTTTTAGTGCTGGTTGTTTTACATTAGCTATTTACCAGTGAAAGTCTGTTCTATAGATTAGCTGGAACAAACAGACAGACAAGAATTTTAACCATATAAACTTCAATTTGCATGTAGTGTAAAGCTGTTAATTTGAAATTACAAACAGGCACTTCAATTTTATTTATTTGTATAGACTGGACTAGGACTGTTTTGACAGTGGCAATAATCACACTAATATATAAAGGTGAAAGTTTGTGTGTATGTTTGTTACTTCTTCACACAAAAACTACTGAACGGATTTGGATGAAACTTTACAGTAATATAGCTTATAAGCTATGTGTTATTCTGATGTATACATCAGAATAACACATAGGCTACTATTTACCGCGAAAACCAAAATACACGCAGGCGGAGCCGCGAGCAAAAACTAGTTTAAAATAAAGTAGAAATACACCTATAGACAAATAGTGTTCCAATTTTACACTGTTCTGGTTGCTTCAAACTTTTAGGTTTACTACTTTTAAGTAGGATACTGTTTTTGTACTGCTTTCATAAGTAAATGGATGGAATAGTGCTTTAAGTGGTAACTTCACCACCTCCTACTACTCAAGTGTTGGGAGTTTACACCCGATATGCAACAACATTTTATGTGATCCATCAAGACTCTGAGTGTTCTTTATGTCCCTTTTACATATTTTTGTGCCCAGTGTAAGAAGTTGTCATTTTGTGAAAAAAACCAGAAAAATAATTTTTTTAATCAATCTATCTGTGGAATGAAAACTTAGAATTTGCACTAATGATTTTAAGTATACTTTTGTTACATAGGTATTTCTTTTTTTACAGATAGGTGTCCACTGTGCCAAGTTTGCAAATGAAAAAAACTCTGCTAATGTTTTAGCAGCTGTGCAGAGATATAATATTCATCACCCTGTAGTCAATGATGCTGACAGTTGTATGTGGGATGCACTAGGAATCAGATGTTGGCCAACTCTACTTATATTAGGTAGGAATAATTTTTATGTATAGTCCATTTGTTTAGATAGTGTTGGTGCACCAGTACACAATAATTGTGGTTATTGTTGTGAAATACCAATATATCACTACATAGTATAAAACAAAGTCGCTTTCTCTGTCCCTATGTCCCTTTGTTTGCTTAAATCTTTAAAACTACGCAACGGATTTTGATGCGGGTTTCTTTAATAGATGGAGTGATTCAAGAGGAAGGTTTTTATGTATAATAAATGCATAATATAGTATGGGAACACTGTTAATTTTCGAGATTTCTAATGTGATGTAGCAAATAAACATATTTTTTTGCGCTTACATTGCAAACGCTGGTTGCACCCTACGAGATAGATCAAAATAATGTACTACAGTATTGTACACCTTAAAAAGTACTACAAAAAAGTCCGCGACGGTATATGTCTATCTCTTAGGGATAACCCACAACAACCATTTTTTATTCCTTTCTTTTTACGAGAAATAATGGCTTATTTATGAAGTGATTTTAAGCAATACAGAATGAATGCTAAATAAATTAAATACATTGTGCATTTAATATAGATCAAAATAGTTCTTTACAGTATCTAATTTAAATAAACATATTCGAAGATATTACAGATTTAAAATGCACGAATCGTGTCGTCGGCGGGGGCATCTGAAATCCACCCGTGCGAAGCCGGTGCGGGTCGCTAGTTAATTCATATAACGGCTTAAACTGACAAATCATACTTGCTTGTGTTGTGGCGGCTTGCCGCACGTGCGACGGCAGCGCGATCTAGGTGACCGTATAATGGACTATAAATATCAATTGCATTGTCTCATTCTCCAAGAAAAACATTTTACTATCTGAGGTGTGTGTTATGCAGTCTAGTGCATATTCTCTATATTAGCTTTTAATTCATTCTATTTTTTTTTGTGTCAGTATTATGTTTCATAATTTAAGATATTGACAGTTGATTAAAACATAGTTATAATTATTTAATTATTGAGTTATTACATAATGGAATGAAGAACTATTTTAAGCAGTGTGAATAACACAGTTTTAATATGTAGTACCACTAGGGTTCCCAACCCTCCCGGATTGCCCGGGAGACTCCGGTAATAATGGTTAACCTCCCGACCTCCCGGAGTGCTATAATTTCTCCGGTTTTTCTAGAAATTAAATGCATTATATTCTAATAGCTACAAATTAAATAACCTGAGTTCCCTTTAAAAAGTAAAAAACACGTTATGCGCTTTCATTTGAGACCCCACTCGATGATATTTTTGCAGACATTCCGTTACTCTTCCCCACTTTCACCCCCATAACATTTAAACGGCTCAACCGATTTTCATGAAACATGTCTAAGAATACTCCCACGTAACTCACCTTTCATACAAAAAAAGTAAATTGAAATTGCTTCATCCGTTCGGGAGCTACGGTGCCACAGACAGACAGACAGACACGTGAAACTTGTAACACCCGTCTTTTTGGTCGGGGGTTAAAAAATAATTTAATGACTGATCTGAAAACGAAGCTACAAAGCAGACAAGCTGACCAATTTTATGGCAAATCTGCCATGGACTTATTAAAGTAGTTTTATGAACCGCAAAAACAAATTTCAAATGAGTTCAATAACTTTTTTAAGCGATTTTTGACATATTTACAAAATTGAAGATTTTCAATACCAAGCAATGAAAATGTTATCTTGAAAAGAGCTATTTACACACATTACCAGACTCCAGAAATTAATAATTTTCAATTTAAGACCCCCCCCCCCCGAATTCTCCCGGGTTGGTGCTTTCGAGAGTTGGCAACCCTAAGTACCACACTAATTAGGCGATTTAAATGACCATTATGTTAGCATATAATGCAAATAATAAGCTTGACAGACTATAATTGAGAATGAAAATAACTATAAGTAGCTTTTAAATTTAAAGAAACTAGCCTATAATTCAATTATTGAGTAATTGTAATCATTAAAATCAGTTTCCTAAACGACGAAGTTATCCGCGAACACACAAATAAAAAATAAAAAAACATACGGTCGAATTGAGAACCTCCTCCTTTTTTGAAGTCGGTTAAAAAATAAAAAGTATTACAAGCATTACTTAAAACACACCAAGCCTGTTTAAGACTAAAAGAACAAAAAATTATAATAAAAATAAATGTAAGGGATCTTGGTGTTGGTTTCAGTGGCAGTAGGATAAGTTGTTCATACTTAGCTGTTCCTACTATTTTTCTATAGAACTGAAATATTGTAGAATATGATAAACTCATTTCTGTATCTCCAGGGCCAGGAAACAAGCCGATATTTATTCTTACTGGTGAGGGACATAGACAAGAACTTGAATCATATGTCGGAGCAACAATGTCATATTTTGGTTCTCGTATATCTAGTTCTGAACTTCCTATTTCTCCAGCGAAACATTTGGAAGCTAAAGAAGAAGAGATATTGTACTTCCCGAGTAAGGTTAGTAAATATTCAAACATATTTAAACTTAGCCTTAAAGCATTCAGTCTTTGAAAATTTTATCAATGAAAGTGCCACATAATAATCACAAATGTTAACAAAATAAAAACCGACTTCAAATGGGGTCAACACGGGAAGCACCAGCTTTCAAATAAAAAAAGAATCATCAAAATCGGTTCATCCAGTCGAAAGTTATGAGGTAACACAAACATAAAAAAAAATACAGTCGAATTGAGAACCTCCTCCTTTTTTTGAAGTCGGTTAAAAATTAAAAATAAAGTTAATGTATAACTGTGCATAAAAAAAATTGGTTAAACCGACTTTACAGACGTAAACTCTCATACAACGACTTACAAAGAGCGTAACGGACAATGAACGTAAAGGGACAATGAGTCATCCTTTTTCGTGCATGCAGCCGGCGTTCATCAATTTATTAGACGTTGTCACGTCAAAAACTAACACAACATAACACTTGATTTACTTCTGATGATGTGTGTAATTACAAACTTATAAAGAAAAAGCAATTATTTGACCATTATTGTGGATGCACTTGTAAGTTTTCTGCCTCTTTGATGTTGAATACAACAAAATGTAATTATATTAAAGACTTTCATCGGGTGATTACGTTTTTACAAAATAAGGCTCATGTAAATTTTGCAAAAAAATATGTTTTTTTTGCAGATAGCTCTAAATCCATTCTATCGAGGTCGATCTGAAGAGCCTTTCCTGGCGATTTCTGATACAGGACACAATCGAGTGATACTTACGGAGTGTTCTGGAATCGTGTTGCGGATTATCGGTGGACCTGATCCGGGCTTCAAGGATGGCAGTATGTGTTCATTTCATAGAAGTGATTTAAGGAAAATAATGCTTAGATATTCGAGTATAATTCTTTATTGTCACAAAGGATGCATACAAATCAAGTGTAAGCCCTGATTCCCAAACCAGCGTAATCTATATGACGGGAATCACTACCTTCCAGAAATCAATGATACAATATTTTTTTACAATTAAAAGTGGAACATACATAGAAACGTTGAACACACACACTTACATAATAGATTATGTTTATTTGGGTGTGTGTGAGCTTGTTATTATTTGAGTTTAATTCTGAGCAATTTAAGGAGATTAATTGTAACTATTTTATGGCGAATCATGACTGGCCATGCCTCTTAAAATAATACCTAAACATTAAATCTATGATGATGATGATTTTGTAATATTTTATTTTTCCCACAGAATTAAGTGAAGCCCAGTTTAACTCACCTCAGGGCGTATGTTGGCTCTCCAGCAACGTTTTAACTGTTTGTGATACAAATAACCATGCGATTAGAGCAATTCATCTTGATGAAGGCACGGTGGAAGTACTAGCTGGCACTGGTGAACAATCTGCACATGGCGATCTTGGTATGATGTAATCTATGAAACTAATTGCTAACAGTACCTACATATCTTAATCTAAATGTATAGGTTCTTATGTCTTGTGTTCTCAGGGGGTAAATGCCTTGGAGTTCAACCGTTAGCGTCACCGTGGGATTTGCTTCTTTATACTACTCCTGACATGGACATGTCGGTTAGACCAATATTACCTCCTCCACCGCCACCCCCTCCTGCAGGACAAACTGTACCCGATAAGGACCATGAGGCTTTAGAAGAAGTAAAAGGTAACTAGGATAAATAAGAGAAAATAGTTATGCATCAACTCCCAATTCTTAACCAATGAGATTCTAAGCTTTCATATGAAACAATGATTTCTTGGAATCTGATTGGTTTAGGAATAGGGTTTTAATCGATATGTCCTTAATATGTTAACGCAAATGGACTAAATTTTTTTTTATTTTATTTTAAGATACTTGCTTTTTTTTCTACTTTTTTTGGAACTTTTACGCACAGTGTATGCCGGTTACTTGCATTATTGACTTTAGACACATGATATTGAACATGTACAGCAGCAGCATATTCATTATTTTCGGTATATAGAACTGTTAGGGTCATCACCCTCTTGGTGATGACCCTAACAACTCATGTTCGTGGGTGTACAACATTTTTGATGGTTTACTCTACTAAGAATGTTATTTACAGAAAGGGAAAAGAAAGATGAGAAACGTCGGGTGCTGCTCATAGCGTGTGCTGGCTCTCATCAAATATGGGCACTATTTCTAGACACTACTATTTGGTGGAAATATAAAAGTTATACTGAAGGTATGAAAATATATTTTTTAAAGTTCCAAACAGTTAATAGGGCATTACACAATTTTTTTAAAAGTGTCTTAATTAGATTCTATAGTGCTATTAAACCACTGAAAAAAATACAAAATTTTTATTCAATCGATAAGTGCCATTAAAATGCATTAAAATTTAACATTTTCAAATTTCGCGCGTAATTTGTCAAATACGCTGGATGCAGTGGACGCCATATTGCTCTGTGGTATTGACGTCAGTTCGCTTTGTAAACAAAAATAAATGCGCTGACGATATAAAGCATACGCTGATCACTTGATAGTTGACACTTTAGTTTACACAGCGGTTTGAAGTAATAACATGGCAGCTACTATTTCATGGTGATAAAGAACAGATTAAAAAACTAAAAAATTTGAAATAAATTATATAAAATATTTTATTATTTTATGAACTAAAACTAACATTTTCCGACTGGTTTTTGCCTAAGGTATCTCAATAATAAAATTTTAGGTTTTTCTCGTATACAGTAAAATACCCTATTGTGAGTTCCAAAAAGTTTATCATCATCTGCTGGACATAGCACTTCATCGAATTCTGCCACAACAACCAGTCCTCTCCTGCCAACCTACAACGATTTCCCACGACTTTCACCAGGTCGTCAGACCAAAGTGTGAGGGACCTGTCCACACTCCGCTTTTTGGCGGTACGCGGTACCACATGAGAACTTTTTGTCTGTTGCGAAATTTAAAATTTAAATTACTGAAGATGATGAAGATGGTTACATCACAAAACATTAACTGTGTAGGTAATTTTTTTGTTAAAAAATCTTACATATTAATGATTAATGTACATATTTTGATGCTGAATCTTTTCGTTTTTACAGTCTCGGTAATATATTATTAATTTCTAATAACATTATATGCATGTAAAGAATAGAAGATTAGTGGCCAAGGGCTGTAAGGCATCAATTGCAGCCCGAGATATTTAGGCGCACGCGCCTATAGTTCGAGGGTGCAATTGGTGCTTACACCTTTTAATTATTTTTTTTCAAGAACGAAATTGAGCTTCGCCGTTCGATATTTAAAATTGATGACTATTATACTCACACGAAGACAAAGCGACCTCTTTGGTTGAATGCATGATGTCTATTGCCAGTATGATGGTTAGATGTACGCGAACTTTTTGAAAGAAAGAAGTGTTTTTTTTAATTACTTACCGCCCTAGGGCTCTTCTAGCTACATTATTACCCTAGAGCGCTAATTAGTCACCTACAAGCCCCATTTGGAGGTAATACGAACCTACTTACCGAACATGAGAGATGTAAAAATGATATATTGATTGAACTGATCGTAGGCACGTGCGCGTGTATCGCGGGGTCGGGCGCCGAGGCCGCTCGCAACAGCGGCTACCCTAACACGGCGGCCTTCGCACAGCCCTCGGGCCTAGCGCTCAGGACTGGTAAGGAAATAACAATACAACTTTAAATTTAATCAATTTATTTAGAACCCACTCGAACCGAACTGATCTAGAACCGCACGCCGTCTCAGGTCTAGTAGACGAGGAACCAGGTGTACCCAAAAAAGAAATCCCTAGAACCTCGGCGCTTCTACGGCTTATTAATGTTCCTCTCCTGTGTTGGAAGATTTGAGAGTAACCTGTGCTGTGTGTTGTGGGTTCGATCCTCGCACGAAGCAAGTTAGTTTGATCCACAAATTGTTGTTCTAAATCTGGGTGTTCTTTGTGGTCACCCATCATCAATTATAGACTGACACCTTTAGGATTGCTTAAATTTGCAATATGTTAATCTGCGGTTACTTATGAACCAGGAGCCCCACCTCCACGCCATAAACAAATAAATGTGCAAATTTCTACAACTAAAGGTTTATTGAGAGGAATAATATAGTGGGAGACTTGATTGATGCTAATGGAGTATTAATGTCACAAGCTGTATTACTGTTATGTGACGCTCAAAACTTTTGAGCGTTATCTCTTTTATAAGTATACTTCTACTGGTACCAGTTCTAAGGCAGTAGCCTTTAACACTCATTCAGACACTGATCCCCGGCAATATTACGTAGCCACAACGTTGTCTTGCCAGTCCCCAACCCGCACTCGGCTAGCGTGGGGACGTATGGCCTTAACCCTCTCCTGAGAGGAGACCCGAGCCCAACAGTGGGACGTTATGAGTTGTTGATTGATGACACCGATCCATCCACACAGCGTTTTCTCTGCTCGGTTTGAACCAAAACCATTGGACCGATTTACAATTTTCTATACATTGTTAACTAAACATGAACTTTAAAAATTCAATACCTAAATATACTTTCTATGAATTAAATTTTTACAGGTACAAATCCAGAAATTTTTATAGCAGATTCTGAGAGCTCTTCCATTCGAAGGTTAGCATTGGCATCAGGTCAAGTCTCGACATTATGTGGCGGTGATCGCAATCCTTTGGTATGTACTTATTGCTGTATTTAGTAAGTTCAACATAAACGGTGCAATAATTTCATAGTACACTTGTCTAGTTATCTGTAATGATAATTTAATCAAATACGTGTTACTAATGGCAGCTTTGGTTTACGTTTAAGGTAGCAGTTTATTACTAGTACTTAGGTAACAGGTTGCCTTAATGTTAATCGATAACTATAACATATTGCAAAACTGTCTTACTTTCAATCCTTCTGTCCTTAATCCTTTGCAATCTCTGACGTAATAGATTTGTCGATTTTTATTACTTTTTGTAATTATAAGCTTTAAAATTAGCTCGTAAAAAAGAATAAAGTTACCTTAATACATAAAACACAACGAATATCTATATTTTTTTAAAGGATTAGACAAAAAGAAACATCTAGAATTTTAAAGAAGGAAGAATAGATTACTGGTAAAGTGTAGTTTGGGATGAACCTGGAGAAAATGTATATCTCGCAATTTGAATATAAAATACATTTTGGTGTATTGTACGACACAGCTGATAATGTATGTATGTTTACAATTAATAAGTTGTTCAAACACCCTTTTTTTCAGAACTTATTCGCTTTTGGAGATATAGACGACACGGGCATTGATGCGAAGCTTCAACATCCTCTTGGGGTGGCTTACTGCGAGTCTTCTAAAATTCTTTACGTAGCAGATACCTACAACCACAAGATAAAGAAAGTTGATGTCGGACCCCAAAAAGTGACGTCTCTTAACCCAACTATGATCGAAAGTACCGACCCGGCAAAGTTTAATGAACCGTCAGGGCTATCGATCACACAAGATGGAAAGTATCTGTACATAGCGGATACTAACAACCACTGTATAAAAATACTAAATGTAGCCAAAAATGTATGTCAAGATTTCAAAGTTCGTTTGCCTGATCCCAAGTTTACCGAGCCTGAGAACTTAATCTTGTATAAAAATGATTTATTTGTGAACAGAAAATGCGGAAACCTTATAATATATTTCAATGTGAGTTTGGACGCTGATTCAAAAAATGTTCAGTTTACCCCGGGGTCTCCACAGAATTGGTTAGTGTGCGTCAGAGATGAGAACAACAAAGATGTCACTTTGGAAGATTTCGATTTTATAAGCTCTTCTCATAAAGGTACGAAGCTCCCCGGTCGAGTGGAATTAAAGCTTAAACAACGAACAGATAAATTCCATTATCGCTTGTATCTAAGTTTCCACACAGCTTTATGTGACTCTGTTGCTCAGAGTTGCTTTTCGCATTCATTTACTATTAGATCGACAATTTTAGTTAGAGATTCAGTTAAAATGGTGGAGTCGTACAAGATCACTTGTAAAGTTAACCCTGTAAACAGAAGCGATCAAAAGGTGCCAGAACAAAAAGTTTAGTATGCTGAATACACATGAATATTATTGAGCGTATTAAAAGCAAGACTTCTTTTTGTTGAACATAGGGCCTCTTTAACAACTAAGGTAGCTATCGAGCACACTGGTGGTATTATTAGTCGTAAAGATAATTTGACTCGAAGGCCGTTTTAGAACCTTTTCATATTAAATCACAATTGTGTAGTTACGATGTAATTACTTTCGTGATCGATAACTTATGGCGGCAAGGTTCTATACTGCCCTTGAACTCAAATCAATTTTCTATACATTTAGGAAGAGAGGAATTAAATGATGCAATACTAACTACATTTTCTTAAGTAGTAAAAAAATAATTGAAAAAGTAAATAACACTTTTGTTATAAGAATTAGCAGTTCTTGAAATTAATGGACCTAATTAAGTTTACATTACATAATATAAATTTTACACTTTTCTCATTATTCAAGCAAATGTACGTTTGGAATGGCTTCATTGGTTAACAATCTTAAATAATAGTCCTAAGAAGAAAGTTCTACTTAGGAACATGTGTTATTAGGATGAAAGGAATTGTCTAACTTCATTTTCTGCATGGTTCGCCTAATGGTTTAAGCCGCTTTCTACTGTGCCAACTTTGTACTGTGAGTTCAAATCCCACATGGGACAACACTTCGTGTGATCCACAAATTGTTGTTCTGAGTCTGGGTGTTCTTTGTGTCCCTTTTATGTATGTTTGTAAAGTCCCCCGCGACACAGGATGTATATTCCTGTAATGCGGGAGTTGTTTTTTAGAAGAATAATTCCAGCAAACGTCTGCTGTACCGTATTCCATTTAAAACCAATGCCACAAAAATTTTCATTTATTTAAGTTCCATTTACTGTTTATCTTATTTCCAATTCAATAATACTATTTTATGTTATTTCTGCTCTAGTTTGTTTTATTCTTTTTGGTTGGGGTTATTGATGACACCAATATTTGATATTAAGCGATTAGCAACTTGTAAGTTAACGATCGAGGACAGCTAATTTACTTTCCCTTGTAACATTAATATTTAGTTTAACTTTAAAGTGCAAACTTAATCTTAATAAGAACTTTTTTGTTTTAGTAAGTACTTGTGTTACTTTTGGTTAACACTAATTTGTTTTAAAGTTTATTTTATCATTATAAAACTTCTTAGAAAAAAAAGAAGATTAAGAAGTTTATGATACTCTTGATTGGATCTAATTGAAATCCAACTGATCTAGATGATACAATCTCGACAGCAAAAATAATTATTATAACATGACAAAATCGCCAGTTGTTAGCTTGAAATTCCTATATCTACTTGCGAAATTTATATAAAATATGTTATTCCAATATTTTTTTATAATACTTAAGTTAATTTAAAGGCACAATATGAGCTTCACCTTCACAGATAGTTCTAAGATAAACTGATTATTTTTAAGTATTCTTTTTTAAACAAAACGGATGTTATTTATTGTTTAAGAAGTTTTGTTATAATTGACAATTAAATCCTATTTTGTAAAGCTGTGTTTTATACTGTATCCCTGTCAAACATTACCCGTACGTAGAAAAGTCATTTGTTTGCCTCGGTGGCGCAGTGGTAGAGAATGCGACTGCTAAGCTTGAGTTTTCGGGTTCGATTCCCTGGTTGGACCAAATGTTTTATAATTTGCAGATATTTATTTCGAAGTTTGGTTGTTTTATATTTATAATATGTATGTATTAAAAAAAAGGATATAAATATATCAGTTGTCTAGTACCCATAGTACAAGCTCTGCTTAGTTTGGGACTAGATGGCGTTAGGGGTCGTTTTAAGTATTACGTAAACACTATAGGGGGTGGGGGGTCTAGATGGTGATTACGTCAGCAGTAGTTATTTACATTCTTACACATATGGCAACCTACACATTGTCAATGTTTAATACGAGATGCATACTCGCTTAGAACCGAATAGGGGAATTACCGCGCGCTATTCACATAACTATTTGTTTTTGCGTTGGTCTATTGTTTCGTTTAGACTGTCAATTTGACGTATTGTTAGCAAAGCAAATTAATGTTTGTCTGTAACAGAAACATTAATTTGCTTTGCTTACAATACGTTGATCCTCTTTCACCAACGTTGAATTGTTTCATATAAAGATGTCGTTTCAAATAGACAAATACAAGTTTTACCAAAAATTTATAGAAAGCTTCAAAAAATCTCATACAACTGCAAAAGTACAAAATGTGCAGAAATCAGTTAGCCTTTTTTTGTGCGGAAATCCCCTCGGATACCACTGATGGCTATGTCGGACTCGAACCGACTAAAAGCCGCACACCGTCTCGGATACTAGAAGCCGGGAAACCAGGTGCACCCTCGGAAGGAAATCCCTGGAAACCCGACGTACCTCGGGCCACGTACGGTTTGTAGACGGCCCCCTCCTGTGTAGAAACCCTGATGCTCCTTTTCTATTTAGAAAAGGGAGCACTATGTAGAACTCGTGCCACCATCCTGGCCTGCTTCGGCTAGGGTGACTGGTGGCCTCACCTGCCACCCAGGCTTACGTTTATGGAGGACGCGACTCGTTCGGACGAAAGGAAGAGTTCTAAACCTCTCCCGGTCCCGCTCCGCCATCTCCTTCGCAAGCATAACTTCCTCGCAGAAAGAGACGGCAGAATTCCACGCGCTCTCGCTCCGCAACATGGCCGCAATCATGTAAGCGAGCGAGACCCCACTCCGATGGCCGCCACGAGATCACGCCGGAGATTCTGCCAGCGTGTGGAGCGCCGTGTTCACGGTCTGGCCATCGCCGTGGTGGCACTCAGACGTTGGCTCCTTGCGGATCAGAAACAGGTGCTCTCCAAAGCATCCCTCCCAATGATCACCTGTGTCAGCCGGTATGAGAGGCTCCCGTGATGCCTCTCGAGCCAATCCTCCGTTACGGATCTTACCGCCGCGGCGCCGCGATAACGGCGTGCCCAAGAAATACCTAATAAGCTTTGCATACTTTTGCTGACAAGGTTGGGGGGGGGGGGGGGGGAAATAATTGTAATAAATCTGCTTACGTAATACTTGAACGGCCCCTTATGTGTCAGATGTCCTAAAATATGACATTATTATTTTAGTTTTTAAAATGCATTATGGGTTTCGTAACAGTAAACATTAGTTACGAAATATCTAATCAGAAGATATGTTGCTAAATGTAACTTAGTAGGTAGATACTATATATCTGTGTATAAAACTTAAGTGAAAATAAAAGTAATGTAATGTTCCACAAATATATTCATGGAACAAATACAACAATTAACTACTACTCCTATCTTTTTTAACCGACTTCAAAAAAGGAGGAGGTTTCTCAATTCGACCGTATATATTTTTATTTTTTTTATGTGTGTTCGCGGATAACTCCGTCGTTTATGAACCGATTTTGATGATTTTTCTTTTGTTGGAAAGGAGATGTCCCGACGGTGGTACCATGACAAGGAAACTAGGATCTGTTGATGGCATATTAGAGAAATCGAGGGGAACCCTGATTTTTTTCAGGGACGTACTATGTTTTGTTTTTCGTATATTTTCTGAAGCTACTCCGGTATTTGCGTCTGGTAGTCATCATTTAATGATGATGAGCTGATGATGAAAGGTACAACTCCTTAACGGTTAGGAGTTGGAGGATAAATCTTTAAATGTCATATGTATGTATGTTACCTTTAGTCGTATTCTTTCAAGTTATTTAGGTGAGCTGATGATGGAAGGTACGACTCCTCAACGGTTAGGAGTTGGAGGATAATTCTTTCAATTTCATACGTATCTATAGACATTTAGGTAGTTGTATACTTTAAGATATTTAGGTGAGCTGATGACACAGGCGCTATGATGACTAACCCCTAAATGTATTTTGCTTTAAGTAACTCGTCTGCTTCTATTTCATCACGACATTTAAGCTTGAATACGATTCCTGTTGCCCCGTAGACCACGTTCTCGGTAACAGAAATCTTGCATCTCAACATAATTTGAGCATACTGTTTTAATAATACGTGTTCAAACCACTAAAGTTATTCGCATCAGCAGAAATTATATGAAATAGTTCAACTTACTGACAACCTACGATTGTTTGCACTAAAAATGGAAAAATAAAAACTTTTTATAAAAAAAGAAACCGACTTCCAAAAACCATCCAACGAAAACTCCCTGCCAAAAACACTAAAAAGCGTAAAATAAACTGGCTCTTCATAAATTGTTATGTGCCAATTCTTGTCTATACCTAATTCTTTATTCATTTAAATAGTAGTATTATTATATATACTAGGTACCTAAAATCTGTTTGAAGTTGGCGCCAAGCCAAAATGTAACAGGAGGTACGGGCCGGCACTCGCCGCTGCTGGATAGCTACTTCTCGTGTAGCAGAAAACAACCCAAGCGGGCAGACACGCGCGGGCTGACGCGACGTCGTTGATAGTCGTCTCGAAATATAGTGAGTGTGGTAACTACTATTTCAATTGTCTTGGCACCGACTTCAAACAGATTTTAGGTATCTAGTACATATAATAACACTACTATTTAAATGAATAAAGAATTATGTATAGACAAGAATTGGCACATAGCAATTTATGAAGAGCCAGTTTATTTTACGCTTTTTAGTGTTTTTGGCAGGGAGTATTTCGTTGGATGGTTTCTGGAAGTTGTTTTTTTTTTTATAAAAAGTTTTTTTAATGCACGCTGGAAATGAACAAAGTAATATCACTAACGCATGGCGGCGCAGCACCGTGACATCAACCTCTGCGTTATACATAATAATATAGGTCTCTCTTAGAAACGAGGTTTTGTCTTCCTAGCAGTGCCGTAAATAGCCTTTACTGCGCCCTGTGCGTGCTTCTATAACTGCGCCAAAAATAAGTTTTTTTAGATATTATAGGTATCCTAGCTAGAGCAATGCTATGTATATGCCTACTTTATTTCATTCAGAGTGATAAAATAAAACACAAGGACCTTGATGTTGGTGGACCAATTCTCTAATACCTTGGAAGAAAAATCCATTTTTTTCAAGAACTAAAACGGATGTGGGCAAACAAGCAAGGGCATGTCGCGTTCAACCGACAAAATCGCTATGCCGGTCAACTTTTCTTAGGCAATCGTCGAGCGCAAGTAAGTTTTTAACTTTTTAATAATTTGAGCTTATTGAATGATTTTTCGCAGGAAGCTACAGTCACTGGCATTGTTAAAAAAATCTTTATAGTGACTACTACATTGGGAAACATCTGTTTTAAATATAGTTCAACTATAGCTTTAAGAAGACCCAGACTTGAACTACGGCCACATTTATTAAATAATATAGTCGTTTCAACTTGACTCTTTATGGTGTCTAATTCAGCCCAAAAATCAGAAGCATTAATATCTACTTACTTAATATTTGATACTCAAATCGGCGGCATGTTTTTTTAGTTCTTCAGCTGGATAATTAGCAATCTGTTTAGGCCATTGAAAAGTTACATTTGGGCTTGCATTTTTTAGAGGACCCAATTTTATTTTTTTGATGTGTAGGGGTTTTCAAGATGGCGGCTGTGGGATAAGGGTGGCGACCCCACAAACTTGGTTTTAGCTTTACACTGACCCCCCCTACACATCAAAAAAATAAAATTGCGTCCTCTAAAAAACGCAAGGTAAGGCCTAAAAAATGTAACATTATAATGGACTAGTTCTATTGTCAAAAAATTAAAAAGGTGGTGAATATTGTGAAGTTTCTCAATTCGCCGTGTTAATTCAGGAATCATTTTATCAATTGCTATAAAGTTTATACATATTAATTTTAAAACTTTGCTGTGGTGTAATATCGTAGCCGATGTCTGAGCTTTCTCTTAGGTCGTGTGTTTTTACTAGCTTTTACGTTTTTCCGAAAAATCGTCATTAATTTCACATTCTTCAGAAACTTTTTTGCCTTTACGAAAACGTTATCTACAGTCTCGCGAATATTCTGAATCTGCCTTGTTAATTCCTTGATTAATTCAGAGGCTTTGTCTGTCTATATTAACAGACTCCAAAACTTGATCTCAAATTTGCAGAGTAGGTACATATAAATTTATAGTTTATTAGACCCATAATGCTTTTAGCTGTAGGTACCTGTTTCTGCATTCTAATCGTTGGTAGTTTAAATCTTTAGTACGCACCAGTATTGGGGCAGTTGCTTATTTAAAGCTTTAATGGCCCTAGCGTTAGAAGCCCATCTAGTGTCACCGTTTTTCTTTAAAGAAATCTTTAAATGTTTCATTAAAGTTTCTCATCTGATAGTTGAACTGAAAAACAGACTTTAACAGAGGTTTTTGATGATACTGCAAAGTGGGGTCGTATGTGTTGGAATCGAGCACTAGGGGCGCAGCAGGAGCTTATTAGGAGCAAACCGAAAAAATAATAGTCCTGCCTGGTCTGGCCATTCTTGCGCCCCCCAGAGTCTGCACCGCACCGCTGGCACCGCCCTATTTACGGCACTGCTTCCTAGACTCAAATTTCGAAAGTCTTGTTAACATAACGTTTTAATCTAATGTTATTATTCTTATTATTGTCATATATAAATTAAATTACTTAGGAAAATTATTTAAAAAAATATACGAGGTGAAAGTTAATACAATTTGCTATATGCTTTTTTTACTGAGTATATAAAGCTTAAGAGTTTGTTTGTTTGTTTGAACGCACTAATCTCAGGAACCGCTGGTCCGATTTGAAAAATTATTTCAGTGTTGGATAGTACATTTATCGAGGAAGGCTATAGGCTATATATCATCACGCTAAGACCAATAGGAGCGGAGCACCAATGAAGAATGTTTCAAAAACGGGAGAAAATTGCTACGCTACGGGCAAGAGGAGACACAAACGAGGTTGCGTGGGTCAGCTAGTCTATACTAATATTATAAAGCTGCAGAGTTTGTTTGTTTGTTTGTTTGAACGCGCTAATCTCAGGAACTACTGGTCCGATTTGAAAAATTCTTTCAGTGTTGGATAGTCCATTTATCGAGGAAGGTTATAGGCTATATTTTATTTTCAAAAAAAATAGGGATCCGTAAGAAAATTGCTATTTGTAACCCAAGCTGTGAACTCGAAAACCTATTTTTGCGTGCGCTGCAATAACTATTGACAATAGAAGAAAATAATGTATTACGGGTTTGTAGGTCTCATTAAGATCTACAAAAAAGTCCGTGAGAGCATATAGCTAACTATCATGGTTTAGTTACAATAACCGCTTTTGTGTTCAAAAAAATTATTAAATCGTCTGAAGAAAGAAACTACGTTAAATGTGTATCGTAATATTAATCCTTATCCAAATTAAGCATTGTTTTATCAAGGGTATTTATGTAGAAGTAAAAAACATTTTGTTTCATCCCAATCGTTCATTTCGTTTAGAAGTTATCACGAGTATAAGACGCTGAGAGTTGGTACCTAATAATGAGTTATTTGCCAAAGAGTTTTTATCAACATAATACCTAATATTAATCTTTATCCAAATAAATGTGTTGTTGAGTATGAGTATTAGATCTTAGAAGAGCATAATAAATACATCTATACTAATATATAAAGCTGAAGAGTTTGTTTGTTTGAACGCGCTTATCTCAGGAACTACTGGTCCAATTTGAAAAATTCTTTCAGTCTTAGATAGCCCATTTATCGAGGAAGGCTATAGGCTATATATCATCAAGCTTAGACCAATAGGAGCGGAGCACCAATGAAGAATGGGGGAAAATTATTACGCTACGGGCAATAGAAGACGCAAACGACATTGCGTGGGTCAGCTATAGATACTTTATATTATAAATGCAAAAGTAACTCTGTCTATCTTGCTTTTACGGCCAAACGGCTGCACCGATTTGAATGAAATTTGGTATACAGATATTCTAGAGCCTGAGAAAGGACATAGGCTACTTTTTAATGCGAAAAAGGGGTTGTATGGGCTTTAAAAGGGGGATGAAAGGTTGTTCTGGGGGTTCACTCGCCACACGCCTGCCCATTACCTACGTCGGGCGTCTTGACAACGAATAAACAAGGCTGTCACAATCATCCATACTTATATTATAAATGTGAAAGTAACTCTGTCTGTCTGTCTTGCTTTCACGGCCAAACCGCTGCACCGATTACAATGAAATTTGGTATACAGATAGTCTAGAGCCTGAGAACGGACATAGGCTACTTTTTAATGCGAAAAAAGGGCAATAAGGGGTTGAAAGGGGGGATGAAAGATTGTATAGAACGCCTGCGCATTACCTACGCCGGGCGTCTTGGCAACGACCAAACACAGCTGTCACATTAATAAAAAATATTTCACTTTTTCAACGAAGACTTAAATTAATATATACATTCATGAATCAGATTTGTATGTATGTTCATGATATTAGTAAAAATAAATAGGCCATATTACTAAACAGTATTTATAAAATTCAAAAACTCTCTACAGAAGTATCGTCATTTTAAGCGAAAATATTAAAATTTCTTTTTTAGGCTGTTGATTAGATATAAATAAATATTGATATAAATAAAAATGTGATTTAAATTTTGTAAAAAAATTACCATCAAGGGGGTTAAATAGCAATAGGGGATGAAAGTTTGTATGGCAATATGCAAAGTTTGTGAAAATCTATACATGCTTCATAAGTTTGCGACAGGAGACAAAATATTAGAGCTATTCTGATGTAACATTTACTGAGTTATCACAATATGCCTAAGTGTGCTTGCCCGAACGGGCAGACACGTGAGGGCAGACGACTGTACCGCATGCGGATGTTGAATTTTGCCACTACAAATTCGTTATTATTCACTGCGATTAGATTTGTTTACATGATTTTTTGTTTATTCAGTTAATGTTCTTCGTGAAAAAATCCGACAGAAAAGGATCCGGGGGGATTTATGCACAAAAAAAAGGGAAAGGGGTACGCCGCAAGATGAAATAAATGCCTGTATGAAACATATGTACTATGGGTACATGTTATTTTTTTTTGTCTTATTACAATTATGCGAGTACAACTTCACAATTATTTATGAGCAGTGTCAATATGCAAATGCTCTTCTAAAAATCAGAGAAGATTGTATGCCAACTGACAGTAACGACATGATTACACTGAGACGTTCTGGTATATGATGGCACAGATGATCTAAAAATAATATCTATTCTGATCCGCTGACTAATGAGACAGTTATCAAATAAACGAACGGATCATGTCAGACGTGGAGGAAGATGTTATCAAAAACCTATCCGGAAATACAAGGGAAACTGAACCAGTCATATCATAGCTTATGCATAGAGTTTCTCAACTCTTTAGAATTATCAGGAGCGCCTTACTTTAAGTTGAGACTGAAATTTAATGTTCCAGTCCTATTAATGAGAAATCTTAAGCGCCAAAGCTATATAATGGTACACGGCTACATAATACACGTCTGGGGTACAACATTGTAAAAGCTACAATCATGATGCATGGAATGGCAAAAGGAGAAAATATTTTAATTACACGTATTCCAATAATTCAAACTTATTTGCAATTTCAATTTAAAAGAATGTAGTATCCACTGAAAACAAAATTTGCAATAACAATTATCAAAGTCCAAAGACAGACGCGTAAAGTTGCAGTTCATTTAGAAAAAAACATGTTTTTCCCATGGGCAGCATAATCACGTGTATCAAATCCGCTAAATCTCTATATTTTGGCAAAGGATGGCAAATCAAAAACCGTAGTTAATAAAATTGAAAAAAATGAGAATCTGCCTAGCCTGAGGGAAAACTCAAGTAGAATCCAACCGGAGCTCCTGTCGATTTTCCTCAATGTCTACCAGCTTGGCTGCAGGGTATCCATAATATCGCCCAAGCACTGTGCTATCGTCTGCATAGCAATGTATATTGCCGAGGGCTAATAATAATATGTCATTGACATGCAGAAGAAACATCTTGGGCGACAGGACTGAACCCTGAGGTACGCTAGCGTTTACCTCCAGAAAAACAGAGGCCGCGCCGTCGCAAAGAACCCTAATGCGAAGGCGCTGATGAAGAAAAGCGTCAATCCAGTGACAGAGTCTAGGAGGCAGACCGAATGCTTAGAGCTTAGAGAAATGTCGAAATAAGCTCATGTAAAATACTTTTTATTTTATGTACTTATAGAAATACTTAAATGTGTTTTTAACAGTGAAACGTGTGTGTCTTATTTTTAAAATAATATTATCCTCAATAATTAAAACTGCTACCCAAAGTCACTATTACACGCGGACGAAGTCGCGGGCACAGCTAGTACTAATATATAAAGCTGAAGAGTTTGTTTGTTTGAACGTGCTAATCTCAGGAACTACTGGTCCTATTTGAAAAATTCTTTTAGTGTTGGATAGTACATTTATCGAGGAAGGCTATAGGCTATATATTATCACGCTAAGACCAATAGGAGCGGAGCACCAATGAAGAATGTTACAAAAACGGGGGAAAATTATTACGCTACGGGCAATAGTAGACGTAAACGAGGTTGCGTGGGTCAGCTAGTAATATATTAAATCTCAAGGTTCATCATTGGTGCCTATTGGAGAAATGGGCATGGCACCATTCTCCCTTGGGTTCTTAATATAGCTGACACTGGTTGAATTGGAATGAAGATCGATTATGAGTCGAAAATATGCGGTTACCTTGATTCTGTGTCCAATATAAATGTTTCAGCACTATTTAAATCTGATTTAATATCAGTTTTAAGGGATCGTGAGCGTGAGTATGTACTTATATTTCCTAGAGCGGAATGTAGCAATGACATTTCGCGGCCCGGAAGTTCGATAAACGCATTTCGTTTTCGATGTGATATTAAAAGATCACTTTATTTTATAGACCTGACTTTGTAAAAAATATCGATGATTCGTTAAGGAAAACATCTGATGCAAGGTCAGACAGTACGTTCGAGAAAATAGTGTTAAGTAACTGTGACCTGTGACGCGTTTTTCTTTTATTATCATTTTATGCAACACCTTCGAGGGTTGATTCAGTTTTTAACCGACTTCCAAAAGGAGGTCGTAACTTGATTGGATTTTTATTTTTCGTAGTCGGGCAAAAACAAACAGAATAAGTTTTTTTTAAATACCTTATTTTTGTTTAAGTATTTGCAACTTCTTAGGTACCTACATAATTTAGTGGTAACATTATACATTAACTTGTTGAACCATGGTTAGTTCAGTCGGCAAGTCAGTTGAAACATCTGGTATTAAAGCCAGGGTCGTTAACGTAACGTAAACGCTTTTACTTGCAGGGTGCGCGGTGCACACCCGCGGCGCAGCGGTGTCGGGACGCGCCGCGCCGGCTCCGGCACTTTTATTGAATCTGCGCGCTTACTGAAGCTTGCTACGCTTAATAAAGGGCGCTAGAGTAATGATTGCACACGGCGTTTCACCAGGTACAGACGCTTCTGAGTTTTGTAATAAGCAGCCTGTCCATGTCTATTTATAAGCTTAAAAAGTTCTTACTATGAAATAAGACCTAATGTTAAACAAGTTATTAATGTCTACCTATATACTCGTATCATATACATACTTTAATTAGGTTAACTATTGATGTACGAGTTATGTTTAATGAAGTCATATTTAAAATATGCTACATTCATTTGTTATTCACATAGGTACTTAGGTAGGTACATATTTTGACTATAATTTCGCATGTTCGTGTTGTTGACATCAGACAACTAATGGAATTTTTTTTTCGCTTAAAAAATGGAGCTCAGAAATTGTATATGACAGTAAAAACATAATGTTGTTGTAAGTATTGTTTTTGCTGGTTAGTATATCTACCTGCTAACCAGCTAGAGGTTCTGGGTTCGAATCCCACCCAGGATGCTTGTGTGATAAGCGCGGTCATTCATTCTATATCTAAATGTAGGTAATTTTTCTGTAAATATGTGTGTATTTAGAAATATTTAAGTATCAGTATTTACCAGCAGTCCAATTACCACTGCACAGGTTCTGCGTCGTTTGAAATGTGTGAGTGTATTAGGTATTACCTACTCTGATTGACACTATTTCAAGAAAAAGCTAACTGCGATATTTGATGCCTTTACTCTTATTTATAGGAAACTAGCAAACCCGGCGAACTCCGTTTCGCCACCAGATGGCTTCGTTTTATGTAACACTTTCCCGCTTTTCTGTTAAAAAATTTTCCTGAATTTTCTTTGCTATAAACCTCACGGAGCCCGAGACCTTTCCAACGAATGCAAAACCGGTGAAACCGTGAAAATCGGTTCGTGCGTTCTGGAGTTATAGCGTCAGGAAGGAAAAACCGACTTATTTTTATATAGGAAATAGTCAAATTAATATTGAATTGGTTCCCAAAATGATCGACGACATTTATTATAACGAATAAATAAATATATTAACAATGTCAACTGTCTGTATTTTTAAAGATAATCATCATCGTATCGTCATCAACTCCTTTCCCCTTTTACCAAATTTATTTGCGGTTGGTGCAATGGGTTTTCTTCTTACATTCTCCTAGATCACTTAACCTCTTTCTTTCACCTATTATATATACTACTAGCTGACCCGGCGAACTTCATACCGCCATATTTACATCTGTCTCAGCTTCCCACAGGCAGTGTACAGTCGCCGACAAAAAAAAGACTTTTCCCGTTATCTTTATTTTTTTTTCTTTATAGCAAAAAAGAATGAATAAAATCGGACTATGTGTTAGTGAATTACAACTAAGTACATATTTTGACTTTCATCCCCTCTCTCCAGGAACGTGATGAATTTAACGTGATGAATTTCGGGATAAAAAGTATCCTATGTCCTACCTCGTAGTATGAACTCAAATCATGCCAAGTTTCATTTGAATCCATTCAGTAGTTTCGGCGTGATGCGCGGCCAAGATACAGACAGACGGACAGACAAAAATGAAAAAAAATACAGTTTTGGCTACAGTATCGATTATAGAGAGCCCTCCAAAAAAATTTTTCTAAATATCTTTAATGTACAGAACCTGTTACATTTTTATTATAAGTAGGGATAGATACCTCTTTTTCATTGCAAAATAGTTTAGGTTTTCTTTTATAGTGGCCGCTTGCCTGCAGCCTGACGCAAACCTTCCTTAAGAATGTAATCGTTATTCGTGCATAGTTAGAAGCGCAAGATATAAAATTTACAAATTCCAAATACTCAGGGTTTTCCTACTGTCAAATCAAATAACTTCACAACTCTTTTTTTGCAGAGCAGCCATAAATTAAAGGCCATTGTAGGTACCTACATACCTTTCTGTTACTCAGGAGTAAGTATGACGGTGCTAATATTGGTTAACAAGGTCTCACAATTTACATTTAAAAATTAAAGTTTTCCTTATTAATTGGAAATTAGAGTTCCTAGAATAAATATTCTTAGAGTTATAAGAAACTACAACAAATGAGTACTTGACCTTGTGTTATTAAGCATTATTAAAACCGTGCCTCCAAGTCGACAAAAATAAAAACAAAGGCACAGCCATTTCATAATTTTCTCAAAGTCAGTCATTCAGGTCAATTTCAACCCGCGGAAGCTTTGTTTGATATGTTAATATGAAATCTGAGTTTTGAGGGATTAAGAGGAAATAATAGTTAGGTAACTTACTTACGGCATAGATTAGTAGCATTTCAAAACCATATTCAATTTGTATTAGTAGCTTAAGACCGGGCTACGTAGTAGAGCTAAGCTTTGGCACCAGTTTGCCGGGTGGGTTGGAGTGATATTACAGATTTATAGAAAGCAGGGTTTTAAGTAATGGTTTTGCTTTTTTCACCAGCTGACTGAGTTAACTGGAGACCCAACCTACGGATTGACAATCAGCCCTAATTCTTACACACAAAGGGTGGCATACACTTCTTCTAAGTCGACGATGATAGTCACTCTGTCACTTACCGTGCATTTGCCCCCTATTCGGTAAAAAAGTGAAAGTGAAGGAAACCTTAATTTTGTTACAAAACACTTTGATTAACGAACACAAAAGTTTGAAATTTTGGTTAAAATTAGTAGGTAGGTATTCAACCAAAAACTATAACATATTTTTTTGCAAGTTCATGGGTAACTTTTACAGTTCATAATTTTTGTACTTAACTGGACTTATTTATTATATAAATCTTTGAAATCAAATAAGATTTCACAAGTCTATAAAGCATAGTTATGTATTTAACTAAAAAAACCTTAAAACTTAAAACGAGTGTGCAATCAGACTCATGCCTCATTCCATACCGAAGACAGCTGTATGCAACGTTTTCGATTGATTTCACAAAAATCGCGTACCCTTACAATTACCTGAATTACCCACGAAGGGCACGTGAAATATTTTATTATTTTAAGAAGGTTTTTTCTTAAGTAAGTAGTTGTTTTTTTTCCTAATCATGTAAACTCAAGGAAACTCCTTGTAAATGGTGAACACCATTTTCTATCACGGGAAAACCTTACCTGCCTAACCAATTTTTTGGAATCATTGTAAATCCGCATTTTTTTGCAATAGAAACTACAATTAGATGATGTAGGTAAGCACTTTACGATAAATTATCATTATTGTTGCATCCGTCTCAACTTGAAGGTCGATACGGAATGCTGCTATGATGCGCTTGTGATTTGCTCACGAGACCCTATTAATGTGTAATGTGCTCGACTGAGGTCTCATCTCATTTGCATTAGTAAGTGCTACAAATTAAACAAGCGGCCTTACTATCTAATCACTAGATATACAGTTATTAAATATACGCATCCGAATTAAATGGGACGGAATTGCAGTACGGGTAGGGTTATCTACACTAATTTCTTTGCCCGTTCAATAATGAAAACTCATATGAATTAACATACTCTTCAAATCATTTATATTTTGTGAATATTGCAAAGAAATCGTGTTCAACTTTAATGAGGTTTATAATAATACCAAATTCGACTTCATGAACTGGACCAAATTGAAATGGGACCACATGGGAAGCATCAGCTTTCAAATAAAAAAAGAATCATTAAAATCGGTTCACCCAGTCGAAAGTGCTGAGGTAACAAACATAAAAAAATACAGTCGAATCGAGAACCTCCTCTTTTTTTGACGTAGGTTAAAAAGTTATTTCTATTTCTTTAAATCTGGTTAAAAAATGAGTAGTAGCAACCCTAAATGACTGAATATTGCCCTGTTCGTAATTACACCGTCTAATATCGTAATGACCTTAGACATAAAACAGCAAACGTACCTACCTAATTAAAATTTGGATTAAATGCAATATAATGCACAAAATGCCTGAGCATGGATTCATGTATGTATGCAAGTCACCAGTGCTGTAGGGGTAAATTTACAAATTGTGATACGAAATATCTGAAAGTCTTAAGGGGCCGGCGGTCACTGAGTTCTCCATACAAATTGAATACCAAAATAATTTGTAGTTTGAACATATTTCCACCATATTATGTTGATATCCAGATTTAAACAGTATTTATCCAGGCTCCTTTTCCCTTTTTATTTAAAAAAACTTACGTAAAGTAACGAAAAAGTTGAATTTAATTTTGCACATTTTTACAACGTAAATGGCATGTTATAAGTTTGTTTTTTCTATATTATAAACAGCAATAAGTATAATATTTATTATTAAAAAGCATAGCCTTGTATTATCAAATTACTAATTATCGAAAAGAAAAATTGTGTGTGTGACGAGATATTAGATAATATCTAATATCTCGTCACTGTATCTCGGTAAGCCTTAGTATATTGACATCTGTTTTCTGCGATAGCACTACTAACTATTTGGTTTTTATAATAAATATGGATGTGTTGTAGACTATCAAAAATCATCAATGAAAACTCAATGTTTTTTCTATATATTTTATTTTATTATATATTAGATACAGCAATATTCCGAACAAATTTCAACTTGCAGTTGCGAGCGTCGGTCGCCGCGCTCTTAATGGCCAGTGATACAATAACAAAAAATGTATGATGACTTTTTTTAATATAGAATACTGTACTAAGTGAATAATATTCGTTAGATTTCCTAATAAACATTCATGAAACTAACACAACGACAGCGAAACTCAGATCAACGATTTGTGGATAACACAAAGCGTTGTCCCAATATAAGGATCGAACCTGGAACACTCAGCGTAGTAGGCATCAGCGAGGTGAACGCTAAAACTACTACGCCATAAGTAACTAATATGTAATATTACCACCAATACCACCAAACTTACTTAATGGTGTAGTATTTTCGGAAATTTAAATAATTATGAAGTTACTGTAAATCTACTGGTTTGTTTATTTGAATGTGGTTATATGAAGTACGAATCCGGTTAATTAGATAAATTATGTTTTTTCAATAAAGGTGTAGCAATACGTGTAAAACCGTAATATTATATTGTTGGATATAACTTCAGATTCATCCGCGACCGGACAACATTTCAAACAGGATTGCTATTGCTGCTCACTATTTTGACCACGGTCACGACTTTACCTTATAAATATTCAATATTTTATAAATATTTGCTTACTAAATATCTTGATTCATACGTAAAATGTGAAAATAAATTGAAAATACAAAAAAACACTGTTAATGTTATTTATTTAAAGTTGTGCTGTATTTCTTTCTTCATGAACTAAAGTGGACTGATTTGTAGTAAGTTACCGGGAGTATTGCGCTTATTACTGGGTGATTTGTATCCCTTCTCCGCAAGTTATTAAGGCAAACTCGGTAGGACTTTGACTCCTTCAACTATGGTCTATAAGTATGTGTTCATCTATTCTTAAAAACATTAATCGGGAAAGCTAAATTCAACGCGATTAACTTGTATGAAAGGATAAATAAGTAAACCATAAACTGTATACCAACCCGTCTGATTGTTTAGTAGGCCAAACTTCTTTTCTATGGAGTGGCCTAAGTCTAGTAGTGGACTATCCAAGGCTGTGGACAAAGTGAATAAGTACAAATAATGAGATATTTATAGTTATGGCTTACGTCTTATTATTGAAACATATATTATGTAGTTTACTAGCTAAGCCAATGCAACTTGCTTGGCTCCTATTGATCTAACGGCACGGCACGCCAGAAAAACACATTTTAAAAAGAAAAACGTAAAAATCAGTTAGATAGTTCGGCGTTCATCGTGAGCAAGAAGGTGACATAACAATTTTGTAGGTATTGTGGCGACCTCCACATACAGCGCAACAGCAACATGCTTCAGCATCATCAACCAAAGATACACCGAACTACGGTGTGACGTCACGGCACGGAGTACACAACAGTACCAATCCTGAATCGCGCACTAAGATTTCTCGCGCCAATTAACATATATACAACTTCCCAAACATCAACCGTAGGGCAGTTGGCCCTCGCCAGGCATGATCACCTCGCCTGGTCGGAGGATCCACCCTTTGTGTTGGAGGGACATGACACCCGTTCCTCCACAGTATAATAGATAAATACCAGCACCTATTGATTTAAAGAATCTGTAGGCAACTTATGTTGAGAAGTGCTGAGATTGATCGAACTTAATCAAATGCACTCGAATTTGTGGAGTTTAAAAAGTCGGTTAAGGTCGTCGTCGTCGTAAGATACTTTGTAAGTATTGCGCCCTATAATAATTGCGACGTGGATATACAATTAGAGCCTGAGTTTTAAATACTTAAACATGGCGTTTACTAATATCCTAAACCACAATACAACACATAATTACCCGAAGGGCATAAAGAAACAACAGAAAACCAGTTTCTTTTTCAAAAACAAAAACTACTATTTCGTTTCTAATGTGGCTCTGTCAATCTATTTAATAGTTTGATGAATGCTTAATAAAACGATATATGACTTCTGATGTTTAAATGAATACTAATTAGTTTGAGATTACAGAGTCTTTTCTTAGTTATTATGGCTGTAAACATTTACTGATGACGATGTCTCCGTATTTGTTGGCGTTATCTCGATATCTGTGACCAGTCTCCAAAATATTTAAGAGTAAGATTGAGACGTTATTCAAAACGAATATGTTGTACGGACATTTTATATTTAGAGTTACTACTAGCAACATTTTACATTAAAAGTAAAATGGAATGTCTACTAAGTTCTTGAAAAAAACTAATTTCTAAATAATATTACCCACCAAAAACATTTTCATGTAAAATATTGCCACGGAGAGACCATATAACTCGCAACGTCAGTTCTTAAATTTCATGTAGAGCCATGTTCATCACACCCCCTAGCTCTATATACAAGTCCCAACTTCACTTTAAAGGTGTACCTTAGTTAAAACATGAGGCTTGGCTGCTTTGTCACGACAAGAGCTTTTCTATAATAGAGAAGTAAACAGCAGTGAATAAATTATTCATCTAAACCCATGTGACCATAACAAAAAAATTTTTGCTAATTAATTTATTTATTTTGCTATCATTACAAATGATAGCAAAATAATTTTTTCATGTTACGCCCATGTGACGGTAGTGACAATTACAACTTCATAATTTGGATCAGATTCAAATTATTACATTGTGAATACTTTAAACTTTAAAAATATACTAAAAATATTTTTAATAATAATGCGTAAAATTTTAATAAAATTAGACCTAGTTTACCGTTATTACATAAGAAATTACGTGAAATACACAAACAAATGGTGTTTAGAAAATAAACTTAAATGTAATAATAATACCATATTTTTTATTGTATTTATATTTGTGATGAACCTCTTTCAGAAGATAAATTGAAAACATATTATGAACTCCATCGACAGCTATTAAAAATTATTAGAGATTCCTGAAACTTTCGCAATGAAATTTGCAAACTGTATCAGAACAGTATAGATTATATGGAATTAATAATTCTATCGAGCAAAGCAAGATCAAACAAATCTAGAATATTCAATAATAAAAAAAATCTTTCAGCCGTTAATTTCTTGTAAACGATTTAAGTTGCTTGTAAGAAACTTTGGCCAATCCTAGGGTGGAATCATACTCGCTCACTGTACTGTACTGTGTAAATTACGAGAATTCGTAAAATAAAGATAAAATATAAAATGAGAAACAAAAACTGAGTAGAGTTAACGTTCGGCTAGTTTACTTTTCTATTCGGTCGGATTAGGAATCGAAAAAATCAGGCACAACCAGTGCAGGATTAGAATAAGTGTGTTGTAAAGATACCTTTACTAATATTATAATATTCTCAATCTGTTTTGGGTTTATTATTAAATAAACATAATTAAAAAAACTTTTAATAACAAGCTTTTATTGGAATGCCCTAAAAAGAAAAAAAAAACGAATCAAACGAGTCCAAACTCGACGGTGTTCCAATGGCCACCTTCCAGCTCCAGCATCAGATCAGCACCATGTCATTATAATATTGTATTGTCACGCTCTATGCATATGCTTGCATAATTTCAGCAAAATCGGTTCAAGATTGAGTTTTCATTGCAAAATTACTAGTTCTTAATTTAAAATAACGACAAGTGGTAGGTAAACCAGTTATATAAATGGATGTAGAGTGTACTTTTTCATTTTAAAATAAAAACACGTATTATTTTAGTGAGTTGTAATTTTTTGTAATTTTTTATTGGATTGTAAAGAAGACATGTTCCGATTAAGTATGGAACTAAATATCTGTCTGTCTTGTCAAATGGCCATGTCAGTCATGAAAATTTTCATTAAATTTTCCATGACTTTTCTGAATATGGCTGTATCTCACCAATGACGCGTTGGATCTCGGCTTTGAGCTCAGGAATTGTTTCTAGTTTATTCGTGTAAACCCGAGATTTCGCAAAACCCCAAAGAAAAAAAGGTGCACTATCTGGACTGATATAATTCTTCGAAGTTTGCGAGCGGCATAACTTAACACAGTTCGGCTCAGTATAACTTTTAAAATTTTTGTACTAAGTTTTCACACTTATAGCGCGCGTTCTCTCGTAAAGTGCTATTTTTTTTTAAATCGGAATAAATGGAGCCAGCTGCTTGGTTTCAGAGTTGTCATTTGCACGAGAAAAAAAATGACAGTAAAATTAAAAAGTGCACTTTTACTGAGACACCCTATAATACATGTATCTTAATTAGATCCTTTTTGCAATTGAATATGTATTCTAAGTTATTATAATATTGTTGCATCTATGTAGATAACTATTAAAGCAGTGTTTCTTCTACAATTTCGTAATGATGCAGTCGTGGTATTTTAATAAAAGAAACGGGGTAAATGAGCCTTGGTTAAACCACGTGATGTTGCTAAGGAGCATCAGCTCCAATTCAGTCGTGACTATTGCGCCCAGTCTTGTCGACCTCCTGTTTAATGATTATAATCACAACATTAGAGAACTGTTCCAAGACTCAGTTTAGGTTTATGTTTGTAAAATGCTCTGATTTGGAGCCGACAATTTTTTTTATATATCCCGTTGTCAAATTTTAGGGCTTCGTACCCAAAGAGTAAAACGGGACCCTATTACTAAGAATTCACTGTCCGTCAGTTTGTCTGTTTGTTCGTCCGTCTGTCACCAGGCTGTATCTCATGAACCGTGATAGTTAGTAAGTTGAAATTTTCAGAGATATGTATTTTTGCCGCTGCTATAACAATAAATACTACAAAACCGAATAAAATAAATATTTAAGGGGGCTCCCATACAACGAACGTGATTTTTTTGCTTGATATTGATAATGGCAACAGGTAGACGCTTGAAATGAATAGATAACTAGCTGACCCGGCAAAAGTTGTTTTGCCATAAAAAGAAAGAATAAAATTTAGGGGTGGGACCCTTACCATTTAGGGTATAATAAATAAATGTTGGCCGATTATCAGACCTACCCGATATGCACACAAAATTTCATAAAAATCGGTCCAGCCGTTTCGGAGGAATTTGGTAAAAAACACTGCGACACGTGAATTTTATATATTAGATGGTACGGAACCCTTCCTGCGCGAGACGCACCTGTCCGACTCGCACTTGGCCGATTTTTATTGTTTTCAGTTCAGGTTTTACTCATTTGTATTCTTTTAATGCGATTCTCTATATGAGGCAGGTATGCCAGTATTATTAGCATGGAATCTTCCTACTATAAGACATTATAGTAGAGTTCCAGACGAATTTTCATAGATCACAATCTGTGAAAATTTGTCTGGAAAGAGTTATCTAAAGTGTTTATAAATCATCTTTTGTCTTCTTATATACAATTTTTATGTAAAATACGTTATTCTGACTATGACACAACTATTTTCCAATTGTTGAGTAAGATTTTATGTCGAAGGTTTAGTAAGAGAGTATTCGTTAATTTGGGTTAGCCTTCTCATACTTCATATAATCTTAGATAGAATTCCAAATTTTTTGTAACTTTATTTGACCGTTGACCCTGAATTAAAATAATCACTGAGAAACAATAAAAGTTTTCGGCGTACACTCAATAAAATCATTACCTACACAAATCCTAACAATTAAAGATTCTTATTAGTTCTGGTACTTAAATATGTCCTCCCTATAGCAATAAGAAATGTACGCATCATTAATAATTTAAATAATCATGATACTTCATGGTCTCATTGCATACATAATTAGTACTTTACCCCAATAAACATGCAGTTTATTATTCAGATGTAAATTTGGCCTTGCGATTATATTGAAGGTCAAAGTGATCATCTTGAGAATGATTATTTAAAGCGCTGATATTCAAAGTGATCTATATCTTATTAGGGATACCTAGATGTCGACGAACACAGGTTAATTGAAATAATAATGACTCAGGAATATTTCACATGAAAACGGCAGCCCATGACATTGTCACAATTTTAACTTTCACGGAACGTGTAATCTGAATTAAATTATTTGTGTCTGTACTCTTAACCTCCCATGGATGGCATAGCTTACATTTACTAAATTGGTTAGTTTATCTTAAAAAAATTAAAGTGTTCAACCACGACAATAACATACCACTTGAAAATATTAGTAGCAAACTTGTAGCATCATGTGATCGCATTACACTTTACCTTGTATACTTATACACCCGATTTCATAATGTTTACCTCTGCATATGTGAAATATGGAATCGTTCCGTTAGAGTAACGCATAAATTTAAATTTTGGTCATCAAAATAATTAAATATGTGTTTCTACTGATGTTTGTTCTTCTCTACACTACATTTTCTGAAGATCGAAATTAGCTTGTACTTAGTGAATATTCTGCAATCCATCATGGTATAAAGTATACCTTTCCTGCCCTTGCCTTCTCTTATTATTAACTTTTTCTTTCAAATGGAACTTTCAATTTTCCCATCTAAAAAGTACCCTTTGATGACAACAAGCTTGTGTAGTCGGTATACTGTGGTGCGTAGGTATAATATTATGTATTTGTTACGCAGGGAGTCTAACCAAAACCGAAAAATATGTCAAGTCTCCGGAATTTAAGTTTGGTGACCTCTGTACGAGTTAAAGCGTGAATCCTCTTATAATTATAGAGCAATACATTAGTTACATTCACCACAATTAATAGTTTAGATATTACTACTGAGTTCAAATTACTCTATTTTTATGGCTATAAGATGTTTGAGATTTAAATTCTATTGACTTATCTCAGTTCATAACCGCTAACGTTGACAAAATGAAGAATAAGAATAAACCACAATTCGTTTCCATAATAGTAACTCATAACAGAAAGTATCAAGAATGCCACAACAAGCGATTCCATACTAGTTGTAAGAATGGCCGGTCTCAAACTTTGCTGTCTTGTGTTACAGTACATTGATATATTTTACACATATTGTGTTTATATTAAAATTAAATGATGTGATTTACATTGACTTTTGGAAACTTGATCGATAAGCATTATTTTCTTTTACAAACGAGTAGAAGATACATCTAAGTGCCTAAGTTCATGTTTATGCATTTACTCGACAATTTAAAAATCTTTCGAGTCCTTTCTTGTACTCGTATAAGTAGGCTATGAAGAAGTTCGTAGCCACGAACATAGACTTCTCCTTATTTATATGTTTACGGAATCATATTACTTGCTGTTAACCCAACATGAATGGCTAGTCAAACTAGATTTTTTGATATCTCGTTTTTAGCAACGAGTTATACTTGTAAAAATCTCTGTTAATTTATTTATACGTGTTCAGAATCTATGACTGTAACAGCTTTATTTTACAAATCCAGTCATCAGATATGTTTATCAATCATATAATGGTAAAAAATATGTTTTACATGATTCCTTTAGTAAATACGTGTTTGCTAAAATATGTTGACGAACAAAATTATGTGACAGAAATGACTCGATTTTTTTTTAAAAGTGCATGCAATGCATTCTGGTCACTTCAAAAAGGAAATCTTTCCAAATTACTTCATTTACTTAGTTCTCAATAGAAATGTTATTAATATGCGCACATTGCGCACAATTTTATAAAATTAATAAAATTATTATAGTACGTAATTTAGACAAAAAAGAAAAATGTCGTCCAAAACATACTCTTATTCAAACTTGGTTAAAATATTGTCATTCAATGCTTCATACATATCCTAAGTTTTTATTACATAATATAGAAACCTATGTACATAACCATAATTTATAAAAAAAAATAACAATATTTACATACAAGCGTCAAAAAACTCCACATCTTCGCCTACTGGTAGCGTTCCCAAAAGACTGGCAGCATTACCACGTTGAATGGCAATGCTGATTCTCTGTGGTAGAAAAAGGCCGGCCTTCTGGTCGCGAGAAGCGTCAATCAGTTGCTTGGCTAGTTGTTTAAACATAGCGCGAGCACTCGGACCCCATGAACCTAGTGTCTCTACCCCAAACGGTTCAAAAATGTAATTACCTATTAAATTTTGGTACTTACGCCGTTTGAGGCTTTCCGCAGAAGCAGCAGCAGCGCCGGCATAAAAAGCTGTACTTGGAAGATGAGATGGCGCGAGGGTGTCAACGCAAGTTGCGTCCCACACCAAAGGCTTACCCATCTTCCATGGCAGTAACGACATACCATAAGTTATTTTATTCTTTAGTATCGTTTTTTTTTCTGTTTAGTATTAATAACTACAAATAATTACTTTATCAGCAACTACAGTTTAGATAGATACTAAAAATATTAGTTCATGGGGCCAAATTGTAACACCTTAAAATATATTATGAGTTATAATAGTATAACAAGTTTTTAAATTATACTGTATTATTAATACAGTGTACAGCATGCTACCTATAAACATAATCGATATTACTTCGATAATGAATACTAAAAAAATAATAAACTAGTGCCAGGGTCCGGATTAAATCAAGCTTGTATTAAACAAGTTCCCAGAAATTACCAGTAATCTGAGCCCTGATCCAACATCATGGTTATAATTAGTGTCCGACCGAAACTGGTTTTTCAGCCGAAACCGAACCTTCGGCCTGGCTCTCAGTTTCGGCCGAAACCGAAACCGAACCTTTTTTGCCCTTGAAAAATACGTGAACCAAACCCATTTTTTTTAAAAAGTTTTTATATTTTACGTAATTAGGGTTACGTAATTTTTTTATGTATGTTCACCGATTACTCCGTCAATTGTAAACCGATTTTGGAAATTGTTTTTGTATTTGGAAGGGCATGCACCCGAGGTTGTCCTATTGGCACCATATTAGGATCTGATGATGGGATCTCAAGAAAATCGAAGGATACCCACAAATTTTTTAGGCGTTTATCATATACTAGCTTTTACACGCGGCTTCGCTCACGCAGACTTTCATCCCCTCATTTACCCCCTTAGGGGTGGAATTTCAAAAATTCCTTTCTTAGTGCTCACTTACGTTATATAAAGAACCTACATGCAAAATTTCAGGATTCTAGCTTCAGCGATTTGGGCTGTGCGTTGATCTCGGGGTATGTCAGTCAGTCACCTTCCTCTTTTATATATGTATATAGATAGATAGATTTTCTAAAGCTATTCCGGAATTTGCGTCTGGTGGTCATCATTTTATGATGATGAGCTGATTATAGAAAGTAAAACAATTAGTGGTTAGAGAAAGATCCTTTACATACCATATACACTGATAGGGCCTTAGTTGTATTCTTTCAAGTTTTTTAGGTGATCTGACAGGTGAGATTAAGAGATAGAGGATACAGAAATTTGTCGTCTGTAGGAAAAAAAAAGACATGCAAAGCTGAAGTTCAGATTGGGAACCTACACTATATCTATACACCTAGTTTATTTAAGTGGGTTCATTTAAATATATATAATTAGTTTTAACTGTTGTTCTTTGCGTAACGCTTCTTCGCTGTTCATCATGCAGCTTGTTAGGAATTTGGTTGGGCTCTAAGTCGTATAGAGCAACACCATCCAGTGCGGTTACGCGACCCAACGCAATTTTTTTTATAAATCCGTGGCCTACCTTAATTTTAGTAAAGGTCGCTTACTAAAATTAAAATTGAACAAAATAAGATTGTTTGGTTTTTGAGGTGCTAAAATAGTGACCACTGTTTGTTTCAGTTTATTTTTTTCTTGTAAATTTAAATGTTGAATAAATATTATTGATACGAACTCACTATTTAACTTTCCACATAACATTATTCCACATTTAATAATTTTGAACTACTTCTTGTCTTACTAATAGTGGAAATCAAAAGTGCAGAATTGAGCTAGAAAGGTTCTATAATATTTGTTTAGTTAAAATTCATTTTTTCACAAGCACAATATTCACTATTTGCCTATTATATGATTTAGCTAACAAGTAAGCTTATCCTAAAAATATCATAGTTTGCGTAATTATATCGAAAAAATTATTATTACAATTTTCGTTGAATTAATTTGCAACAGTATTACAATGGCGCTCGAAAATTGTGAATATTTTCACACAAAAGGTTTCATCATTTTGTTGTTATCAAATCAACTTGTAGTGATGGATGACCTTGATAAGTTGTTAAAAAAATATAAATAATAGAAAATTTGAAATGATGGCTTTGTGACACTCAATAAAGGACAAGATTAGAACTGTGACATTACCGTGTCAAGTTGATTTAGTAGCTTTAAAAAAAGCTCAAAGTGATGATAGTAACTTTTATTGGAATAAGAGTTAAACATAAATTAAATTCCTGTAATATACTGAATTTAGTGGATATTATAAACATGTATTTGCATATTCTATGATTAAAGTACTTAGTAAATATACTGTTTATGTTTTGTGTCATGAATATGTCTGAACTAAACAAATACAGTATGTCATATGGTAATTATACATTATGTTAAACATAAAATCAATTCAATCCGATTAACGATGGAATTACGGGGAGCGAACTGAGCCGGCCATGTGAGCGTGTGAGCACGAGTGAATAACAAAGTTCGCCGAAAGATGCACGATTATTCACACTCATTCAAGTTTGGGCGCGGCCGAAGGTTCGGCCATTTTTTGGCCGAAACCGAAACTACGGCCGAAACTAGATTTTTTGGCCGAAACTGGCCGAAACCGAAACTTCGGTCGGTCACTAGTTATAATATAGTCTCCATTTCGTATAATAAACAGGTTCTCATTTCAAAAGCCATCAGTTAGGATGGATCTCCTTTAAATTTTTTTTCCCAATCTATTAGTCGTGTTCACGTTTCACGCTTGGATGGGTCGATTCGGGGACGACCTGAAATAACAAGGTCCAGGTCCTCCCAGAGTAGGGCGCTAGAGGCCGGTTGTCGGGGTGTTTTTAGTAGAAACACCACATACTCCTGGCTCTGGCTCCTGTGTCCCCGAGGCGCTGGAGATCTGAAGGAATTTTTCGCCCCGTCAACAAAAAAAGAAGGATGGATCTCCTTTGATATTTTTTCATAATCTGTAAACTATGTTACGCTAGTTGTGTTCCCAAGTCGTGCTTGCGGAAGGCAAAAAAAAATTGACAGGGAAATCAAAGTGGGTTACAAATCGGAACAGTTGCAGTAAAAGGCAGTAGGTTTTTAATATATAATATTATTTTTCCCCATTTTTCAGTAATAATAATAAAATTATCTATAGAATATATGTACAAGTAATAAAAAGATAAAAAACCAAACTTACTTAATCTCTGCTGTGTATGTGCAATTTTGTCAAATTAGGTACCAATCATATTATCAATTACAAAAAGATATTTTTAATGTATCAGTATTTTTTTCTGTCTTTTATTAATTATTTTTTTACTGAAGAGGTATGTCCAGCACTGTCTGCGATAGGCTGATGGTGATGACGATGATTTTTAAAGTTTGTTTTTGTTTCTTACGTTAATTTTACGTAACTGCTCTCTTACCATACTATTATGTACCTTTAAGTTAGAAAAAGTATTATTTTGATGACATGCAACCTATTTCTTATCGTCTTATTTATTTATTTATTTAAAAACAGTGAGAATAACTCCGTTCCGGCTAATGTTACGATAAAAATAGGTACTAATAAATGAAACTAAAGAAAGTTTCTACAATTTATGTAAGTATCTTTTTTTGTAAAATAAATAGTTTTAGCGAGGGCCGCAAAGTCCACTCCAACACGGGTTTTGACTAAATGACTTATGTCCACACCACCGTGAGGTAGTGTAAGTGGGGCAATACCTATGTTTATCGTAAAATGAGCCGGAACGGAGATATTCTCAAAAAACTGTTTTTAAGAGCCATTTTTCTAATATGGCGGCGCGAGCGGCAAAGATACGAGGTTGCAAAGTGAAAATTCGAAAACAGCACGTCGAAATCTATAATAATTATCACCAATTTTCAAAATTTCCGGAAAACTTTTCAGGTAAAACTACCAAATGTCTGGACTGTATTTATTGAACTATACTCTTAAATCTAAAAATTAGTATTAAATGAGGTTGATATTCAGATACCCTACCCTACTACTACCCAAAACACTGTTTGCAAAAGCAAAAGCCTATATAAACTCCTTTTTGAAAATTCATATAAGTTTGGTATAAATATTCATTAATGTAAAATAAAGAAGTTAAGAAGTAATCACCAAGACAACGAAGACAACAAAAGAAGGATGTTGTGTTTCTTCTAAACTCAATAGCGTCAGCATTATGAATTAATTCTATAATGTCAAGATGATCACGTTTAAAAACATCTATGAGTGAATATTGTACATCCTTACCAAGAACTACAATATCGCTAGCCGGAGATCCGCGTGTTGATTGTCAATTAAAGTTTCTCTATGTGAACAATTAAACAATAGGTAGGTAAATTTGGCGCGTAAACAAGTTTAGTTCTAACAAAACCAAAACAAAGTATGAAACGTAAATATAAAACTATTTCTTAATTCCTGAGATGGATTTTTGTCATGTAAGGCTAGTTTCTTATAGGAATGTTTACCATTTTAGCCAGACTTATGTGTTTCGTAGGTACATCATTTCTTTGCACCTATCAATTCTTATTTCTAAATCACCTGAAGGTCGACCGGGAGTCGAATGTCTCAAGGCATTAAGTCCGCCTTTGCACAATATATGCAATAAGTTTTAAAAATAAAATAAATAAATCTTCTTTTTCCTGCTTCGTGAGCACTGCACACGTAAAAAACTATAAATCAAGCGAATTATCTGAGAAGAGAGTACCAAGCATTAGGAAAGCTATCCTGCTAACATACCGATCGATGGTTTGACGCCTTCGCTGCACATAAGGAATTGTGTGCGTCGTATCTCTAAAACATATTATTTTTCTCATTTTTTTATTATTTACTAATAGACTAGTTTATTAAATTTTTAGCCAACAATGTTTATAATTTTAAAATTATTTGAGTGTGTGAATGATGCCCGGTTTTATTTATGTCGACATCTCTTACTTTTTCTTACTCCCTCGGTCTACTTGTACATACGAGCAAGAGTCGCAAGACTACAATGACGTTACATACTAATATTGACATCGTTGTCGTAAGTAAATGTAAGAATAACTACATTTAATTTAACCATATATCTTCAGGATAAGAGGTTTATATCTGTATCACTATCAAACATTTCATCAATAAAATTTGCCTTTACTATTAGTAATTAACTATTAATGTTGCATATGATGTATGTGCGTCAACATGTATGCATGTATCTACATGAATATTGGCAAGTGTATTGGTCCCATTAATACATTGTATAAAATTAATGTACCACCTTTGTTCATCGTTTGCATGTCCACATCAATTACGACGCTCATAAAGTTGTACGAAACTAATAAGGACAATAGCACCGAAATGCGTAATGGTATTAACAAAGATGTAAAATTAAATTTTATCTAAGAACCTACTAGAAATAATGGTTTTTTATTTGTATTGTAGAGTAGTCATGGAATATAATCCTTTGAATTTTGCGAGTGATGTTCTAGGTTAACTAATGTTAAGTATATTATTTACTTTTATTGCTATTAGTTAGTTAGAACAACTATCTGACACTTTACAATTAATATTATTAAGGGATAAGTAGGTATCATTCCAATGTTTTGGCTTTTAGCTGAAAAGAGACGGTAGTTATCTATACATATAAAGCTGAAGAGTTTGTTTGTTTGTTTGATCGCGCTAATTTCAGGAACCGCTGGTCCGATTTGAAAAATTATTTCAGTGTTAGATAGCCCATTTATCGAGGAAGGCTATAGGCTATATATCATCACGCTAAGACCAATAGGATCAGAGCATCAATGAAGAATGTTACAAAATCGGGGAGAAATTATTACGCTACGGGCAATAGTAGACGTAAACGAGGTTGCGTGGGTCAGCTAGTAGTTTGTATTCATACTTCTACCAGTAAGTACAGTATATTACAGTAATCCTGTTTTTTTAGACTGGTCCTAATCACATCTAGTAAACACTATCTACGGCAATCAAACAGTCAGTAGTCAGTTCTTATGGGTACACCCATCTCAGTAATTTTGTAAAAAAATATATAAAAAAAACAATACAATTACGAACTTAATTTAAAATGATCTCATTATATATATTACAGGTAATTTAAAAATTGTGAATATATTTCTATAAGTATATATGTTACCAAAACCCAAATTTCGTCATCGCTCTAGATGACGGTCACGGTAATATAAAGTAATAAAACTTTTAAAAAAATAGTATTTTTTTACACCGTTAGTAACGTGAGTTGTATATTAGTGGTATTTTAGTTACCTTCACCAGTCACCTACGAAACTCTACGTGCCGTAAAGAGTGCCATTATCTCGGTCTTCTTCGGGATGACCATTAAGCCCGCAACTACTGAATCACAAATCCGACACCAAGCTATTTTTACCGACACCGAAAATAATGAGTTCTGGTTTCTTGAAATATTACATTATGAAATATCTTGCTTTGTCATAAAGAGATATGCGGTATTCGGCTTTGCTATACATACTTAAACGAACAATACATTGTAACGAATAAATATTTGTTACAATATAAGCGACCGCAACGTTCTGTGTGCGTTGATTACGATGTGGTCACAAAAGACTTCATAGGGAGACAATTCATATTATCCAAACATAGATGAGATTAATAGTTTCAAACTAAAGGAGAAAAACAAAATAAGAAGAAAGGTAATATCCTCTGTGAATGAATCACTCACTTTCCGATAAAAGTACTATTATTTTACTCATATTTAGAAAACTAAAGTAATCACATTGACTCGCGTTTTGATAACTGACCAGATCTAAGTGGGTTGGTACTGAGATTTCATTTGACAAATAAAAAGTTTTAAAGATATGCAATTATTAACCGACTTCATTTGGGCAAATAAGACTGTCTTATTGTATTTTTTAAAATCCCTTTTACTTAAACTTATATGTCATGAATTTATGTTGATGTTTTAAGGATGTAAATATTAAAAATACTGGACACACATTTAAATATGTTATGGCACATTTATTGTACCTGAAGTAGTTACGTAAATGTAGCATTGCGGAGCACTTTGAACTTCCATGAACTTGTTACAATCTCTTCCTCGAAATTAAGTTCCAAATCCGCATTTTTTTGGCATAGCACTACGAGCGTTAGAACTTTTATACTAATTTATATTTTTACCCGACTTTCAAAAGGAGGAGGTTCTCAATTTGATTGTTTTTTTTATACATTTCATTCGACTACGCTGACCAATTTACTTTAGAGATAATCACTTATATTAACCGTCAGTATGGGGACAATGAAACTGAGAAACACTATGCTAAAATTCAATAAGTCTTTCTTAATAAGTGAAAAGTGTCAATGGAGGCAAAAAAGAACAATACACTGCAACAAGCATTACAATTTTTTGCAACATGTTGCACAAAATATTTTATACATTGCAAGTAAAACATACTGCATAAACCATTGCTAATACCATTTATCATACGTTGCATATACTAATTACGACTTAAGAGTTAAGCACTGTAGATATATAGAACATTCAATATTTTTGGAGAAAATTGACAGCCGATATGAATTACTGGTAAAACAAAGACACATGACAATAGGTTATCATTGTTATTAGGTGAGAAGCATAATGTGAACGATACATGTATGAAGTTGCAAGCACTAGATCTCGGCTGAAATTTATAACCTTTGTTCTTTTACTAGATCGCATTTCTTAACAGTGGCCTGGTTTCAATTCTTACGATTGTGAACTGAATGACTGTGATATCGCTCAATTGTAATCATAGTAATTATTTATCATTAATGACCAATTTTATGATAGGTCATAAATACTACATGTTAAACAGAAATTTATTTGGATATTAATCTATAAAAGGTGTTGACGCAAAAATTAGTCATGTTACTATTGGATATCACCTATTTTACATCCTTCTGAACTTATACTTCCGAAACGACATTTGCTCCTGTATATTTCTGTAGTGTTTTGATTTTTACTTATTTTATTTTAGGCATATAGTTCGTTTTATTTTAGCATAGTCTTTCATTAAAAATGTTACTTACTTATACAGTTTGATCAGCAAGTTAACCATATAAATTTGCACATTGAAATGCCTTGGTTTTGTCCTACTGGTTATGGTTGTATGGTTTTAAATTATGCCATCATCATCAGCCTATCGCAGTCCACTGCTAGACATAGGCCTCTTCAATTGCACGCTACTTGGTTCGATCCTCGGCATCCAGCTCCTGCCAACCGTCTTGCGCAAATCATAACCGGGCAGAAAACCAGGGTCATCGACATAGCCCACAAGATTGGAAAGCCGAAGAGGCAGTGGGTTGGCCATATTAGCCGCAGAACAGATTACCGTTGGGGTAAACGGGTTGTTGAGTGGAGACCGCGTCTCGGCAAACGTAGTGTAAAACGTCCACAGGCCAGGTGGAATTATGATATGCCCAAGACGGCTGGCAGGAGCTGGGTGCGAGAAGCCGAGGATCGAACCTAGTGGCGTGCAATTGGAGAGATCTATATCCAGCAGTGGACTGCGACAGGCTGCTGATGACGTAATTTAAAACCATGCAACCATAACCAGTAGAATAAAACCAAGACCTTTCAATGTACAAATTTATGGTTAACTAGCTGATCAAATGCATAACTTTTAGTTAAAGTTACGAACCCTCCTTAGAAAAAAAGCCTTCTTAAATAATTAATAAAACTTAGGTATATGTGTAACTTTCGGAAGAACACTTTATTAAATTTCGTTTTTTATTTTAGATTTCATTTCTCTAAAATTTGAGTCTTGTAGTAAAAATTTTCCATATTATATTATTTTATGTTCGTACAGGGGTCAATAATAGGTCTTTACCTATGAAATTGCCGTTTTGTATGCAATAAGTGAAAGTACTTATTTTTTCAAACTTTTTTATTTCTGTTATTCGAAGTAATCACCCATGCAATCGACGCATCTTTGCCAATGCATTGGCAGTTTATTGATGCCCTTCTTGTAAAAATCAGCTGGACGGGAGGCAACAAACTCTTCAAAGGCATTTTGTACTGCCTCTCGGGAATTGAAATTTTTACCCACTAAAAAGTTGTCTAAATTTTGGAAAAAGTAATAGTCGGTAGGTGCAAGGTCTAGTGAGTATGGCGGATGAGGGAGAGCTTCCAACCCCAGCTCTTGCAGCTTGGAGACTGTCTGTTGCGCAGTATGGGGTCGCACGTTGTCGTGAATCCAGCTGCTGCCTCCCGTCCAGCTGATTTTTACAAGAAGGTCATCAATAAACTGCCAATGCGTTGGCAAAGATGCGTCGATTGCATGGGTGATAACTTCGAATAACAGAAATAAAAAAGTTTGAAAAAATAAGTTCTTTCACTTATTGCATACAAAACGGCAATTTCATAGGTAAAGACCTATTATTTATTATTTACTTAATGGACACCACAATTACCTTAAATAAATGAAGACCGTGCACGTTCTTTTATGTATGGCTCTGCCAATATGACTCTACTTTGCCTGATGGAAAGCATAAGCAGAATCCAAGAGTGGTAGTAAGCATACTCATTGCGAATGCAGACAATGCAACAATGCAGCATGGTGACCCACACTATGGCGGCCTAGTGATGCTTCTGCATCATTGGGCCTGCGGTCTCGCACTCATCAACGAAACAGGACAGCATGAACGCTGTCATTTTACGTTGATCTTCTGTGCGAGGGTAGTACCACCCCTGTCGAGCCAGCCCGTTCGTGCTGAAATCAGCACGACTTTACTACCTCTTACGTACAATGTATTGTATTTCAATAATACTAAAAAAACTAAGCATCTTCCGGCAAGCCAAATTGTAAAAGCAAATAAAGGGTCGGACTATCCTCGTGGCTTCATCAACAGACCATCATTATGAAGCCTTATCTAGTTTTCGTGTCAAATTAATCACATCAACTCAAAGTCGTGTATTTTATTAGAAATCACTAAATCGACTGAATTATATTATCCATCCACCCACCAGCAAATAAGCTTTATGATGATATTTATGGATACAAAGGTATTTTTCAAAATGGCAATTAAAAATTCGGTTCTAGGATTGGTTTACAAAGTTACAATTACAATACAAAGTAACTATCAAAGACTGTTAAAAAGGTGATGCGTTAGAAATAATTTCCTGATACTTATGGATCAGGAAACTATGTATTTCTAACTCGGTACTCGTGTTCTGAGGAAGTCGTAAATGATAATCGATCATATTTCAAATTAAACTCACTAATTTGCCTAACCAATCGATGACATAATTTATAATCCGAAATCTCAAACACTTTTTTTGTCTAATCTGATTGATTTAACTACGAGTAATGGCAAACACTAAAATTAGGTAAATCACTTAGCAGTTTCTGAATCTTAATTATTTTGTTCTCACAATCATTATGGGGCTATTTACTAAATTACTACTATTAATATACCACAGTTCCTTCTGAAATACAGTGTGTGTGAAAAGAACGTGACCGGCATATTTTTAAATTTTGGAATGCAATTTATAAAAATAAATATTAGGCTGAATAGAACAATTATTTGCCTAAAATGCATTGTAAAAAACATAAGTATTCCCTCCAGTTTTCCTTGTTAAAAATATTATTTTTTACAATGAGTGCCGCGTACGCTGCCCGATTTGAAGCTGTGTTTCTCTGTACTCATCCAAAAGGCCCCAAAATGTCCCACGACTAGGCCGCCCATTATATGAAAAAGTCCAAGGCCTTCGTGAGCAAGTGGGTGAAGTGATATTCACAAACAAAAACCGTCGATGACTTACCAGATCATGGCAAACCGAAAAAGACGTCTGTTGCAGAGGATAAACGAATTGTGCAGCTGTTTGCTAGGAATCCTTTATTATCACTTCGCTCTGGGCAAGAAAAGTTTAAGAAAAAGGGTTTAATCATATCATTTGACACTATCAAAGGGCGTTTAGTTGTAAAGAGCGTGAAATATCGAAGCAATGTGAAGAGAACTCTCCTTTCTGAAACGCATATTGAAAAAACGCTGCATTGGGCGTGCGTAAACAAAGACCATGATTGGGACAAGATATTTTTTTCTGATGAAGCTTCATTTTAGGCAACCGGTTACTCGACCCGAGCTTGCACTACGGCTGACAATAGACTGATGGTACGAACCGTGAAACACCCTTTAAAGGTGCATGTTTGGGGATGCTTCTCAAAAAAGGGTTTCGGAAATTTGCACTTGTTTACCGGTACTTTGGACGCTGAGAAGGTAAGGAAAATTTACGAAAAAGCATTATTGCCGTTGGCTAAGAAGATGTTTTCACACCAAAATGATTTCTGGATTCTGCAAGAGGATAATGATCCTAAACACCGAAGTCGGCTTTGCACCACTTGGAACGCGGAACATGGTATTAACGTATTGGATTGGCCCTCACAGTCCTCTGATGCCAATCCAATTGAAAATGTTTGCGCGTGGATGAAGCTTAAACTAAGGGCAAAAAATGTAGTGACCGTCGCTGACCTCACTCGTGAACTGAAGTCCGCGTGGAGGTCTTTACCTCGCAGCTATGCTGAAAAATTGGCGGAAAGTAAGCCGCGAAGATGCCAAGCGATCATGGATAATAATGGAAATTGGACACCGTATTAATATATAGCATCAAACAGCAATATAAGACTTGATTGATTACAATTTATCGTTTAATATTTCTAAGATTTTCATTAAATTTTGCCGGTCACGCTCTTTTCGCACATAGTGTATGTAAAAGTTAGGTACTTGTACCACCTAGTAATAATGATAACATTGTTTGCAGGTACGTTTAAGTACTTTGAAAAAGCACGCAACTTACAAAAAAGTCATGTAGATAAAGAAGAAGATTGATAAGTAAAGTGTGAGGTCATCTCAACTTAGTCAGTCATGTACTCGTACGTGCTGTCGTCCCACCATGCGCGCGCGCATGCGGCTCATCCCCGCTACGACGGCTATAAAAGACATCACCCAAACCTGCCTCGCGCTATTACGACAGTGTTCTCTGTGATTTTTCCCGCCGTGATACTTTTTTATACAACATATAAAAGGTAAGTGAACTTGGGATACTAATGATACGAGGGGATGAATTTAAGCCTGGATTTAAGGATAACCCTCATTTTACAGCTAAGGTAAACCTTAGCTTTAAAATAATGGTCATAAAATCTAGTTTTATAAACATTTGTTAAATGCATATTAGGTATTTTAAATAGAAAACTGACATTCTTTTTTGACATTTTTGTTAATGGTTACTGTTATTAAAAAACAAATTTAAGGATGTTGTCGTTGAATTTTTTTTATTAACACAATTAATTGTTACAAAAAAAATATTACTGTTTAAGAAAAGCTTCAGCAACTTATTTAAAAATAATTGAAAAAACACCTTATCTGTTGTGATTACATTTTGTGCATACGAGTACTTGTCTGTTGCGGATAACAGACAACGTATGTATGTGTGTCAAGCCGCAGTTGCAACATGCGCTGGTATTGAGAATAAGTCTGAGAGCCCTTTTCTAAGAAATTTCAACATGACTTTCAATGACTATGACTTTTTGGGTATAAAATGTCTGTTGCAGTCTCTACTATAAACGTAAACCACGAATAGGAACAAGTAAATAAATATTGAACAAATATATGTATAAAATAACCAATGACATTGAATCGGTATTTGTTGACATTACTATAATTTATTAATGTTCAGTATCAACATAGTGTTTCACTATTTGGAGGTCAACTTCTGAAAGATGCGGACTTTCAAATATTAATCTCGAGTGACACAAAATATGTGAGTTAAGTAAGATTTGGCCGGTGTCAGTGGAACCAGTTCTTGATCATAAGTTGTAACATTAAGTTCTGATAAGCGATGGCCACCTGGTATCGCCTGAGCCTTATATATTATAAATCATGAACACAGACTCCATGGTATGCAATCAACTATACGAGAAACATTTGTGTTACTTAAATTGCTTGAAAAAGCTTCTTAGATCAATACATATAATAAAATCGTAACTGGTCGCTGTTTGTACATGGAAGATATATCAGGGAAACTATTATAGGAGGGCTTTTATGAACGCAATAAAACCCAAAACAATGATTTTAATGAATTTTTGTCTGTTCGTCTGTATGTCTGTGGGCGCTAATCTCAGGATTGGCTTAACCGATTTGAAAGCGGTTTTCACCAATCTATTGTGGTTTACTTCACTTAACATTTAGTGTTTATTTCATCTAAATCGGTTCATAAATAAAAAAGTTATGTGAGTTTGAAGAATCACCACGATATCCGACGTTTACGCGGGCGCAGCTGCAGGAAAAAGTTAGTCTTTATAATATAACGCATAGGAGGTATTTCCAACGGAATAAAAGAATAGTTTTGACTGACTGTACAAATATAAATAGTTAATATTTGTACTTAAACAATGGCTAAAGTTTTTAGGCCTATGACATCCGGGTCATTATAAAATTGGCCCAGTAGTTTAGACGTTACGAAAGGAACACACAAATCACTTAAATATATATATTAAATAATAAAAAATAAAAATAAAATACCTTTCCTTTTGACTTCACCGTAGTCGAATAAAATAAATAAAATAAAATAGTAAGCAACAGTACAAAGATACATTTACAAATTAGAGTGATATATATCATTTTCTTAATAATCTCAGATGGTATAATGAGAAACAGTTACGAACAATGCTTTTTGTATCACAAGGCTATCTCAGCTCATTTCCTTTGTGAACTAAAGATATTGAAGAGGACAATGTTTTTGTTTAAAGATATTAATTGTCTCGTATTATTTGAGACGTGTAAACATTTTTCAGACACTTAGGACGTGATTACGAGTAGTTACATGTCGTTATTTTAATGTGTATTGTGACATTAATGAGACAAACCGGATCTTAATTTCAATATAAATAATATAGTTACTTAAGTAATTCTGTCTTAATATTTTTATTTCAAAAATAAGATGATGACCGTCTTAGTTTCAGCTACATAGATTCACGGATTTATGCACAATTCTTTATCAATTATATTACTGGCTTTAATTAAGTCTATAATACAGGACGTGATTGTACTCAGCTTCACAAAGCAAGACAAGCTGTAAATATCTAGCACTGAAATGCAAATGAAATGAAATGAAATTACCTTTTCTAGTTCTGTATTTGTTTCTGTATTATAATTAAAATAAACTCTAGCATTAATGATTATACATACCTTCTAATTCACTTCTTAGGTTTGTACTGTGGTAGAAAATAATACTTGTATGAGAGAAACTGGCATCGGACTTACATAATAAACTACCTACTGAAAGTTTTATGCATTCGTGCTATTCATTTATCCTTTAAACAGTAATGTAAAACACATTTTTACTTGCAAATTACGTAATTAATTCCTTAATGATGGCAAAGGAAATATTTTTAATTAGACTTGTGATAGAATATACCCCTTATCACTAGTAATGTCAAAATTAAGTATTTTAATGTACTTACATTACACTTGTGAAATATATAAATTACATCATTTTGGAGCGTCCATATTAGATCAGCCTTCAATGACAGGAGAGACATTGCGATTAAAGACAGAATAGCTAATTTGTGATGTCAGGTAAAGTAAATGCATGATTGGTAAACACAACAAGTCAGATATTACTGGGTGGGTTAAGTAAGGCAAATATGTACATACATTAGTGAATTATATTTAAGAACAGGTTGCTGTAGTTGTATTTTTTTAAATCGTAAGAACTTGTATTATCGAAATAATAACAGGGCTAAAAAGTGCTGTTTTTAAGGGTTCCGTGGCAAAGGCAAAAAACGGAACCCTAATAGATTCGTCATGTCTGTCTGTCCGTCCGCTTGTCTGTTCATCCATATGTCACAGCCACTTTATTCTGAAACTATAAGAACTATACTGTTGAAACTTGGTAAGTAGATGTATTCTGTGAACCACATTAAGATTTTCACACAAAAATAAAAAAAAAAACAATAAAATTACTGAGAACTGAAATTAAAAAAATTTTTTTTCGTCAAACACATACGGGGTTCTATGGATAGGTCTTCAAAAATGATATTAAGGTTCTAATATTTTTTTTTTTCTAAACTGAGTAGTTTGCGCGAGAGACACTTCCAAAGTGGTAAAATGTGTGTGTCCCCCCCCCCCTGTAACTTCTAAAATAAGAGAATGATAAAACTAAAAAAAAAAATATGATGTACATTACCATGCAAACTTCCACCGAAAATTGGTTTGAACGAGATCTAGTGAGTAGTTTTTTTTAATACGTCATAAATGGTAAACCGCAAAAAAACACTATTATTAAAACATCGATCAAAGTTACAACGAACTACAAGAACTTTTATACATAGTATGTTACTTGCTGCTTCGGAACCCTTCATGGGCAAGTTCGACTCGCACTTGGCCGCTTTTTTAGAATGTTCACGTATTAGTTATGGCTAATCGTCTTCGTCACATGACCGGCAGTTTATCAAAGTTTTTGAAGTTAGTCTTGGAATGGATAATTTTAAACCAAGAAAGATTAATAATCTCAAAGATTTAAAGTTTATTTATTCGCTAAACAGTCATTAGAGTATTAGATTGCGGCCCGATTTTTCTGACTCATATCTATATGAATTGTAATAGTAGTTTGGTAGTCTGAATAAATATTAGTAGTTAATATATATTCAATATAACTTACGTATTTATTATTAGTATGTATTTATTTTAAAGCTCTTTTAAATGAAGTTTTAAATGTAGATGTGATTTATAAAAGATTTAAATGCGAATGATATTGCACAGTTGTTTCGTATAGATTATTGTATTTTTTAATTTAAATATTCGAATTTCTATATTTTAGATAAAAAAGGTTTTGAACTTCTATATCACCATTAGTTTTTTTTCATAAATAAAAACTTAGTATTAAAACAGTACGACTCAAAATGTGTTGTGTGATGATATTTTTTTTTTTATATTTTTTGAAACTATTCTGATATTACTTGAAGTCTCTCGCAGTCTCCATAAAAGTCATAAATCTATACGATGAAATAAAAAGTCTAAATGTTTATTTAAAACTATGTTTAAAATTACTGTATGTAGTTTATATAAGCATTTCGCAAAAAAAAAAAAAACTTTGTCTGTTGGCCTGTCTATATGTCTGTCTGTTTGTTTGGTCCACTTAATCGTTAGTACGGTAAAACGGATTTTGATAAAACTTTCACTGGCAGATAACCGATACAAGGAGTAACTTAGGCTACCTTTTTTAGACCAGTTATGCCCCGCGCCATAACCTGCGGTTGTTGTTGTAAAGGTTAAAAAAAAACCGTGGGTAACACCGCGGAGCTCAACTAGTAACATATAAAATCTATGAACATACAAAAACATACATACTTTCATATAAAATATCCCCAGCAGAGAGTTAGTCAAAGGAATCTTAAACTACAATAGTTTCCGCTGCTATACGACTACTAGGAAAATTAAAGATGAGAAAATAGCTCGTATATTAAAAAGAGAAAGTATATTATTTATTCAGAAGAATCAAATTATATAAGTATTTTCGACGGAAATTTTTTCAGACGTAGTAGTGGTACCCTATATTCCCTCGGAATCTGATAGACATGCGCTTAATACATATTTTTCGGACATCTAACACACAACGCCATCTAGTCCCAAGCTAAGCAGAGCTTGAGTTATGGGTCTAGTACCCATAACTCAAGCTTAACAACTTATATAATTACATAAATACTTTTTTTTTAAATACATACATATTATACATACTAAACACCCAACTCCGAAACAAATATTTGCAGGTCATACAAAGATTTGGTCCGACCTGGGAATCGAACCCGAGATCTCAAGCACAGCAGTCGCATACGTTGCCACTGCGCCAACGAGGCAGTCTTAATGATACCTTTTGATTTTTTGCTGTTAAAGTTTTGAAGTCATCTACTAACTTCGCGACGTTCGTATTTTAATTAGAAGCTCCTCCTTCATCATTTTTATAATTTTCTGCAACAGTTTTACTGCGATAGCAACTAAGAGTTAATCATTGCCGTGTAAGAGGCACTTGACCTGGTCGTGGACTTGACATTTGAATGTAGAAACCAAATAACAGAAAAATAACATAAGCCAATGTATTTTTGCAATACGTAATTTAACTACACCGTGTCAATAGGCCTTATATAATTTACTAAATTATTATTAAATACAATTAAAATAATTACAAACAATTTTCGAATAGTGCAATGATAAATAAATGTTTAACACATTTGATACCAGCATTTAAATAATATTGTGGGGTAAACGTTCTATCCCACGAGAGTAATGAAACAATGCAATATATTAAGTGTAGTACAACTAAACTTTGCAATCACTCAATCACTTGAACTGAAGGACGTCTTGAGAAATACTCGACTAATTAGTTCAACAGCCCGATATTATCGCGACGAATCGGACAACTGAACTTCCGTCTCTTATTACTTGTTATAATCAGTCGGAGCGGATGCCCAAAATGTTTCGAAAGACATACATACTTTGTCTGAATAACAATCGATGCTTTTGGACAAATGGCATCAGTGTGCAATAGCTCAAGGTTAAAAAATATATTTATAAGCTGTTGAAAATTACAGTATTTGTCTAGTTAATTACAAGACACTCTGCTCTGACACAGAGTTACATTAAGTAAATAAAATTACACCAACCCTTATTACCCGATTGAAATTCTGTCGGTATACTCTACATAAAACTGTTACTATGTTCTGTAATGCATAGACACAGCTTTACGTAGCGTTTTGCAAAACATTGTTATGATACGCGCGTTGATGTCTTTTACACTGCAATATTTCTTGATAGTCGTAAGCTTACCAATAAAGTTAAGTTTCTCAACTTGACATAATAAATTCACTTAACCTATTACAGAGACTTTTCTCATCTATAAAAGTCACTCATTCGTTACCATACAATCATATTTCTACAAATTACTATAGCGTTATAACATGCACAAACCTTATGTTATAGGACATTATATTAATACCATTTTCTACAAGGTCAATTTACAGTTTCAGCTCTTTTATTAGGTTCCGTAAATTGAAAATTCAATGTTACCTAATTCGTGATTTTCGACAAAGATTTTAATTTAAACATTTCTATTCGGATATCTTTATATATTTAAATCTTATGTGCGTGTGTATGTGACTAAACTCCTCCTAAACGGCTGAACCGATTTTAATGAAATATTTTGTATCTATTCCTGAGGATTAAAAAAATCTGTTTGTGTAGCTATTTGATTCGACCCGCGGCGTTACCTGCGTGTGAAGTTAAACCGCGGGTAACACCGCGGGGCTCATCTAGTTTTGAGTAAATTTTTAGCCTCTCAGAATTATCAACGGACATCCCACCCGTTTTATAAAACGGCATGAATTTTCTTAAGTTCCCGTAAATCTCGTTTAACTATATAGTTGTCAAACTGTTGCTTTCTAGATATACTAAATAATACCTTCCTATTAATTTTTTCACAAACTCAGCTCTTTCTATTGAGGCGATTGGTTTAATATTTAAACACAGTTAAGTTATCATTCCAATGCAATTTCTGTCGGTGGGAATTCATAAGACAAGACAGACAATTGTCTATCTTTTCTATGAATACCTAAGATTCTGCAATCACCAATTACTTTGTGGTATGTATTGCGGAATGAGTGTCTATACAGCTTGGTAATATTTTAACCCGACTACGGAAAAGCTAAAGGAGGGTTATGATTTTGACAGGCTATGTATGTATGTATGTTCATCTGTTCCCTGATAGCTCCTCAAGTACTTATTAGAACTGGACAAATGAGAGAGAGAAAAATTGTTAGAAGCGTCTTGTTCGTCCGCTAGTTATAGGTTATATGACGTGTCACTGAATCTAATGTGGCGCTCTCTAGTGGTCATAAAGTACTGTGTTAAAATTAATTTGAGATAAATATGCCGTGTTAGGTATAATTGGAACGGGCGTTACTTGTACATTTCAAAAATATGTATTTCATTGATATTTGCTCCTGACTTTGTCTGTCATCATTATCATCTTCCTAGCCTTTATTATTCCCAGGATTTGGGGTCGGTTCTACTAGTTCAACCTGATTTACCTGAATATCAGTTTTTACACGGAGCGACCGGCATCGGACCTCCGCAACCCGGAGGGCAAACTGAATTCGATGATTGAACTAGTTGTCAGTATATTTGAGGGCACTAAGGCGCTGCGCAAACGTGTTGCCCGTTGCTACTACTGGCCACTGGTAACCGTGGTCAAATACTCTATACCAAAGATTTACCGATGCCTATAGTAGAATTATTTTGTCCGTGCAGTTTGGGTCATAAAACATAGCTCGGCCTCGGCCCGACTATGGCGGTGAGCATGTTGCGCAGGCGCAACGCCATTATCGATAAAAACAAATGAGTCATTGAAGAAAAAATAAATAATATTGATACACGGCGGCGCGGCCGTGCGAAAGTAAGAAAAATGAAGTTGCCACTGGGAAGATTGTGTGAAGCATGCAGAAAAACTCCAAAAGATGACTTTGAGAGACTTGAAGAAATCTCATCTGGCAGAAGATTTCGTAATTCATGTGGATGACGATGACTCTGATGATTCTGATGTAGAATTTTAATTTAAATAGTTTTAGATAAAATTTTTGACGTAAGTTATTATCATTATTATCTTTCTTTTCTGTTCATTTTAAACTTAGGTATAACTACATTATATATATATTTATTTTTAACATAACTTGTTACATTCTAAACTATTGTACTTATAACGTTTTTAATATATAAAAATAATTTATTTTTAATATATCTTGTTGCATTCTAAACTTTTGTACTTATAGTTTTTTTAATACATAGATACCTAATTAATAATTAATTTATTTTAAATCCTTATTATTCTTATTTTAATGAATACGTTGTTTTATCCATTTTTTTATTTCTTTTTTATCACTAACCCACATAATGCCAAACTAAATACACTATCGATAACGCTTATCGACAACAATAATGCGCATCACTATGCCCGCCCATAAGGCCCATGAGTGGGAGAGAGAGCGAAATACTCGCTTTGCCGCTCCAACGTTTTATGACCCAAACTGCACGGACAAAATAATTCTGCTATAATGATATCGAATTTGGGCCACAGGTCTACACTTATTGTCAAGTTTAGGGCAGTAGAGTTTCAGCTACTTCTCTCACCTTTTTATTTAGAAGTGAAAATCGCAGAACTTGAAACTCCTTTTTTTCCAGTGGTATGTCGGTAGACACTGGCTAAAAATCGCAAGCCGTCTCCGGTTCCAGTAACCAAGAAACCAAGGTACTGGAAGAAAATTCCTGTTATCTCAATGTATCCGGTCACGTATGGCTTGTAAATGGACTCCCTCGTGAGTGACAGAGCGGTTCCTACTCACTACTCTGCTACTTTTGCTTGTGCTAGGGTGACAGGTGGCCTCATCTACCCAGGCATGTTCGTATTGAAGACGGAGGCTATGCCTCCGGGGTCTGTGTCATTCGCCGGTACCTAGCCTGTTCCCAGGCCTGGCGGAGAAGTAGAGCTCTAAACCTCTCTCGGTCTTGAAAACACATTTTGCCCACAAAAACAGATGGCGTGCGGCCACGAACTTACGATTCGTATAAGGCTGGCGTATCACACCTTTACTCGACCCACGCCGGATATTCTGTCAACGTATGGAATGCTGTATCCACGGTCAGCAAAGTCACTATGGTATTCAGGCGTTTGCTTCTTCTTGATTAGCCACGGGTGATCATCGAAACTTCCTTTACAGGTGATCACCTACATTAACCGCCGCGATAATGGCGTGGCCCGAAACCCTGATAGAACTGACAGGTTCGCCAATATAATAAACTTGTTTGTAGCCTTATTTATAGAAAAACTATTTATGCGCGTGCATGATACGAGTATGTTAGGTGTCAAATGTGATGATGCGGAGGTCTTGGGGCAATTACGCGTTTATTTATCGATAGACGAACTGTAGGTCGTGTTTATGTCAGTAGAGACAAGGTCACGATGTACTCGTAACTGTTAATACAAATGTTATTCATGTCCGAGGTCACATGTATTAGCTATGAACGTTCACTGTATCAGATTACTATATTGCCAAGTTCATGCATTTTGTCGTCATGATATTTTATGCTGTTTTTACAATATCGTTGTTTTACAGTCATCTTACATAATTAATATGTTAGGTTAGTTTTCGGTATAGGCATTTTTTTTTTAATTCTTTGGGTACAATTGACAAATGTACAATGACGGACTTAACACCACAGGCATTTTTTTCTAGCCTGCCTTGAGGTGATGGGGAAATGTCTGACTAGGTGCACTAGAGATTAAGTTTATTTTTCTTTTAAAGAGAAAATAGTAATTGAAGCTATACTTATATTATATAATTATGCACAAAGTACAATTATAGCATTTTGGTATTTAAATTACTATTATTTATGTTTTATATTTAGACTCTTATCTAGCTACATTGTTGAGTCAGTTGAGTGACTTTCGAAAATTTTCAACATAAAACTTGGCGATGTTGATTTAATAACAGTCAATTGGTGAATATATGATAACCTCTTACTCATAACTTATAATATACATAAATCCAGTTTTCACTGCATTTGACAAAAACGAGTAACAAAAATATTCAACAAGAAATATGTACACAAAAAATATATTACAAAACTATAACATGTTTTATAAATTATTCATTTTACATAATACATAACATATGAATTCACTAAATATTACTCGACAAACACCTTATTTATAATAATCACGGCAATTAAATAATGCATATCATAAATAACATTTAATGGAAACAATTGTTTTCGCTTTAACAAGTATTTATTTTTATTAATTTGTTATATTATATTTCATTTTATTATATTCCGTTAAAACATGCTCAATAGTTTTTTTTCCCTGCTAGCCCTGTTAGATACCACAATCGAAAATTTTTGTTTTTGAAAATTGAAAATTATGTATCAATTTGAAAAATGTAACCTGCGTTACTCCTTAAAACATCAGCTATCTGCCAGTGAAATTCCCGAGAAAATCAGTCACACCGTTCCAGAAATTTACCGGAACAAACAGACTGGCAGACTCAAAGACAAAAAATTGAAGAGAGAGAGTATTGATTTTGGAACTTAATATAAAATGATAAGCAGAAAATAAATATCAAAATCTTTTAAGGCTGAAAAACTAATGATTTTTTTTATATACTAACGTTTAGTACTAGGTACTACACGATAAATTATAATTCAAATCAATTCATTAAAATATCAAATCAAGAAATTCATGCGAATTTCTTTGTCTTAATTAACTAGTTATAACAATATGATTTTACGCTAGGTATATTGCGAAGTAATTGTCTTCTCTATTTGTAAATCTTCACCAATCTTATACGGTGGTCACAGGTGAACGAATGTGACTTGCGCGATTTTGAAAGCTTAATCTACTTATATCTTGTTTGAGCCTCAATCTGTATTGTACGTATCAACGACATTGTTTATGAATGGAAAAGCTATGCTCGTATACTGCGTATATGCTGGATTTTAGATTAATAAAAACGGTCTTCAATTCCGTCAGATCCATGTGGATATAAGTGGTCATAAAGTAATCTCATGTCTAATCCTTCACACAGGGTAGGTAGAGAACCACTTGCTTCCGTTACAAAATACCTAACGAAGATCCTATTTATGAACTTATGTAATTAACTAGCGGCGACTCGCTAAGCACTCATAAACCTATGATAGGTTTTTATGTTTAGGTTAAGATTTTTATATTGTAATTGCATGTTTTGAAACATAAAGTAAAAAAAAAAGAAAAATCCTCAGCCATCATAATACTAAAGGCGTCTGTCTGTCTATATAAATTAAGTAGTCGGATCTTATCGGAATAGACAATCAAGTTATACATAAAATATAATCAAATTCCTTTTAAGAAATAATTACTGAGAATTCGTTTTAATTAAATACTAGCAAACCACCCACTTCGCACGGGCTCATTACGGAAAATATAATATTTCTTCTTTTTCTTCTTCTTCTTTCTTCTTCTTTCTTCTTCTTCATTCTCTGAGGTGTGCAGTTTATTTTTTTACGACGTCTTCAACAAATATCGTTATATTTTAGCCAATACACTAAAAAAAAATACAAATTATATAAGTACACAAAAACCTTGCTCAAGAATCACTCTATCTATAAGTAAAAACCGCATAAAAATCCGTGCAGTAACTTTTGAGTTTATCGGCAACAGACAGACAGAAGTGGTAGAGGACTTTGTTCTATAATATGTATTTATAGACTATTAAATTAAGTAGTCGGATCTCATTAGAATCAACAATCAAGTAGGACAAAAAATACACTGACGAACTCATAAACTGCATCAAACTTCAGGATTACTTTGAAATGATTTTTTTAACAAGTATGCAAACTTTTTAGATTAAATTATATAAATATGGAGAGACTGGGCCTTAATCTTAAAAAAAGCAATATTTAAAAATAGAACTGCAGTAAAACAAATTAATATAGCCGGGAAAAGAAAATTTATTCGTAGTATCAGATTTGCGTGTTTTTTAAAATTGATTCTTATTGATTTTTTATTCTTTTGACAATTGAATTATTGTTACCAGCAGAATTGTTGGGTTTGCTTCTTAACTCATCGAGAGTTCCCTGAGTTTCTGAACTATAATATGGATACTTCGTCCGAACAAGCTGCTCAAATTGTAGCATTGGTGCGGGAGGGCTTGGATCAACGAACGATTGGTAGAAATTTAAATTTAAACCAGTCTACGGTTTCTAGAATATACAGAAGGTTTGTGGAGACAGGTTCTTACAAAAGGAGACGTGGTACAGGCAGAACTCGAGCAACCACCGGTCGTGATGACCGATTTATTGTTACAACTTCCCTGCGAAATCGTTTCCTCACGTCAGTTAACATCAAAACAGAGCTTAATGAAGTGCGTGGAGTAAACGTTAGTGCACGAACAATAAGAAGAAGGTTAAAGGAAGCGGATATCATCCCTTTTAGACCAGCAAATGGTCCAAAGTTGTCTGTAGCTCACAGACAAGCTGGCTTAAGATTTGCGCGTGATCACCTAAATTGGACAGATGAGCAATGGGCCTCCGTATTGTTCACAGACGAGTGTAGGACATGTTTATATGGTGCCGATGGTCGCAGAAGAGTCTATCGTCGACGTGGGGAGCGATATGCTCAAAGTTGCATTGAGGAGCGTGTTCTTTTTGGAGGCGGGTCGTGCATGGTCTGGGGTGGCATATCGATGAACGGGTGAACAGAACTTGTGTTCATAGACATGTTCCGTCAAAACGGTAGTAGAGGGGGTTTGACTGTACATCGCTACATAACAGAGATCTTAGAAGATCACATAGTGCCTTACGTAAATCATGGGATTTATAGGCGAAAATTTTACTTTAATGCAGGATAATGCCCGGCCGCACGCTGCTGCACAAGTTCGACAATATTGCGAAGAGGCTGGGATACGTACAATGAATTGGCCAGCACGCAGCCCGAATCTTAATCCCATTCAGCATCTTTGGGAAAATTTAAAAAGAGCTGTATATGCGAGAAATCCTGTGCCTACGACAGTGGCACAACTAATAACAGCACTTTCAGAAGAATGCTACAATATTCCGCAAGATGTTTTAATAACCCTAATCAAATCTATGCGGAACCGATTAGAATCCATAATAAGGGCAAGTGGAGGTCTATTGTTAAAACCATTTTTTTAATAAAACCAATTTTCTTTAAATTTCTGTTTTTCTTCAAAAAAGTTTTAAGGTCCTTTCCAGTACAAAAACTTAAACTTAAGGATATGACCCTACGCTGTTTTAAAGTTAACGAACCAATCTAGACGTTTCAATTTAAATCTGTGTAGAAAGTTTGAATACTTGGTTAAAATATTTATTTTAAAGTCGTTTTTTACTTTGATGCAGTTTATGAGTCCGTCAGTGTATAATCAAATTCCTTATTTGCCTTTGAGAAATAATTACTGGGAATTTGCTTTAAGTTAAAATAACATAATTACTTAATAACAGTCATTAATCATCGATCGGCGCTCAATAAAAAAGTAAAAAAATATATTTAAAAGCATTACGCCTTTAAGTGGGTATAATGCACCAAGATAGATAGCATCTGTTAATGTTATGGGAAGTTGACGAGAAAGTTCAAATTACTACTAAGAATAAAAATAACTTTACAAGTAGTATCTGTGGTAGTACTTGTAAAGAGAATAAACCTCGCTTCGTGTCCGTTCAAAGCCGTTTGAGTAATGAAATGTCGATGTTAACATGCAAACCGCAAACGTTTAACCACATTAGCCACTTTGTCTAAACAAAGGTATACGTTACGTAGACAGTTTTAAAACTATCACTGAACACTCAGTGGACTACATAGCGTTCGCAATAAGAAAGTGATATAAGAAATAAGTTAAGTCTTCAAGGATGTACCAAATGTGAGATAGCAATTTGGTAAAAATTATTACAAATAAAAAATATTTAATCTTTTTGTTACCATAAGTACTTAAATAAGTCATCTGGTAAATAGTAGATCCAAAGTCCCTTTCTAAGGAGATGCCTGTATCCTGATGTAGACTAGTAAATATGGCTATAAATAAATCTTATAGATTATAGAGTTTATAGTGAACAAAGTCAGCCAAAGTATTGTCAACTAAAGCTACCGGTTAAGCTATTCAGAAGTTAGTGTCGTTGTTCAAAGAGCGCAAATCAAGACTTTATTAAATGTTTTTCTGCTCAAAACCTTCTTTCTAAGGAAATACCTATCTTCGATAATCTATTAAACCACAGAGCATCGAATGTCATTTTCACCGGGCGAAAATGACATTCGATGCTCTGTGTATTAAACCCTGTTGATGATATACCTACTGACCTCACTTACTTACTACAACTGTTTACAATTTTTACAACAAAGTCAACCGTTGCAAAAATATAATATTCAGATTGATTCTAAATGTAGTTACTGATACAGTGATTTTAACATTTGACACTTTATTGATTTACTTGTAATTAAGGCGTATATTTGCAAAAATACTTTTAGTTGCCATTAAACTAATTAAGACAGCGTGAGGTACAAAACAGTGAGTGGAGGGCATCAGTGTGTTTTAAGCAAAGCGTTAGACGAACTTACCGCACGAAACAGCAGGATCGTGACCGAAACTGGCGGACGACCGGCCTCGGGATGTTGCAACACATCTCTTAGAAACATTGTGGCTGAGACTCGCACTAAATTCGCGATTGGGACACAGATTCGCGAAGAATACCACTGTTGTACAGAACAGGTATTGTTTAACGATTGTACACGAACACCTTCGGCGCTGGGAGGTCCCCATTCATCCTATTATTCTGTGTAATAATGGCATCACACACGAGTCTTTTGCCGATAAGTGTGTTGCCTAACTGAGGTCATGTCTTTGATATTTATCTAATATCACTTTAGACACGTTTATTTGTCCATAATTATTTGCCATTAGTATAACACATTTGCAATAAGATTTTCAAAGAACATTGAAAAAAATAATATTAGGCAGTTCATAAAACTGTAAAGATAGATAAACATAACAGGTATAGATAACAGGTATAGATGTATAATCGTGGATTGATGTTTGTAATATATTTGAAAAGCATAATTAAGAAACATACAATTTTGCACCTTTATAATAGTGTTCATTAAAATGTTTTACTTATCATAGCGATGGTATATCGTAATGTTCCATAATAGGTTAAGGAAGTTAATTATAGGGGACCCTGGAACGCTCGACGGTCTTTACCTTAACGCATTCGTGATGACATGCCTTATGGTTTATTGATGAGGTGAGATCGCAATTAATGCCTACGTTCATAAAAGCAAGGAGTACAACCATGTCAAGGATATTTCACACGAGGTGTTTGTAGTACGTACTATGTATATATGTACACCCACGATATATTTGCCTGCTGCTTTGTCCAGCAACCCGTTTCCGGGTACATTATACGATCATGTTATTATCTCATCAATTCTAGTATATAGTGGGGCCTATTTCATCATTATTAAAATAAGCAATTCAATTTAGTTTGCTTACATGAATAAGTCGTATAGACGATAAGTTCTTGAATGAAGCTTTCCTAAGTATACGCTGATAGTTCTTAGGTCGCACTTTTTATATTCCTATGGCGACATGTATGCGATTTTGCCTGGGGCGTTCTCACCACGACGTGTTCAGACAAACGTAGCTGGCGACATACTAGTTATTACGTAATTAACACAACGGTGCCGGTTGACTAATGATACAAGTGTGACGGTCGCCTAAGTTACTGGGTCAAGCGATCTTAAAACAATTGTCCCCTAAAAATTAGTTACAGTGGCAAAGGACATCTTTTACCATTAACATGTAGTACAAGATCACACTAACGTACTCGCAAGCTAGCAACGTATTGACTTGACATGCTGACCGACAGTTCCAAGGATACATAAAGATATTGTTTACAGAAAGCACAGGTTATTGAACGTTTAACGCGTCGTTACATATTATGATAAGGTAGACTTGCTTATCTCTATATGTAACACGGCCCAGTGACGCGGTCAATCACTGTCAGAGACTTGAATCGCAAGTTTTACAATTTGGGAGACAAAATCTTACGTAACGATGTTTACTTGAATAAAATCGATGGTTAAAAGTTTCAATACTAATGTACTTTTATATTTAAAAAAATATACAGGTATGTATACTTATATATATTCCAGGTACTTACTATAAGAGGTTAACTATGTCTGTCTGTCACGTTTTCACGGCTAAACTGACCCACCGATTTTGGCAGGTATGGAGATACTTTGATTCTTGAGAAAGAATATCGTAGGAGAGCCACGCTTCGGCATGAATGGGCCGGCTCGACCGGAGTGATACCACGGCCTCACAGAAAACCGGTGTGAAATAGCGCTTGCGTTGTATTTCACCGAGTGAGTGAGGAGCCCGTACCCTAACCCCTCCCCACATTCCTCTCACCATCCCCAAAGGCCGGTAATAGGCGGTACACACTACAACGATATATCGTAGCGATTTAACTGTGCAGTGCGTTTGTGCAGTTTTATCATACGTGTGGACGGAAATTAATTCAGTTTTTTTGAGAAATATCTGAGCCAATTTCCGTCCACACTATTGATAAAACTATAACGCACTTGTGCCACCTCTGGTGTTGCGGGTGTCCATGGGCAGCGGTAATCATTATTAAAAATCAAGTGATGATAACTGAGAAAACATCAAGTCACTGGACTAGGCGTTTTCACATATACTGATTATTATAAATACTTTTGCTTTAAAAATAACTCGCAGATTTTACTTAAATATATAACTAGTTTTTTTAAATATTGAGAATATTTGAAAGTTTTATAAAGATCATTTCAACATTTTTTTTACGTAATAAAATTTCGGTTTCTTTCCCAGTATCGACGGTTTGGAAAATACGAAGTCAGTCATAAGATTAATTTGCTTACACCAGACCTGTCACTACCAGTATGTCAACTGACACAATTTTTACTTGAAATTGATTTCGAAGGAATGGCACGAATGCGTGAATAAAACGTGTTGGCTGGGATATTGTTTTTGTGTACAATCTGTACAGTGTCGCACATATGCCACTCTTTCTAGTCAATAAATACTTATGCTGTGTTGCCGCAATTAAGTTCATTGTTTCGTGTAATTAACTTAAAATAGACTATTGTTCGAAGCCTCCATGCTCGCTTTTTTTATCTTTACGAAATTCTAAAAGGGAATTAGTGTTTATAATGTGTTAATTCTTGTTTTTATATTGAAATTGTTCAATTCGTGCATATCATAGTCTAATAAGAACCATTGTCGTATTGATGTTAGGGTGTTTTCTATGTATAATATGTATGTATTTAGAAAAAAAAAGTATATATGTATTTATATCTGTTGTTTAGTACCAGTACAAGCTCTGCTTAGTTTAGGACTAGATGCCGTTGTATGTGATGTCTGAAATATTATTTTTATTACCGTGGACCATTTATAATTTTAAATCCAGTTAAAGATTATTTCTAGAAACTTCTACATAAAACTATATAATTATTAATTGTTCTTAAATAATTAACAAATTCAAAAAAGAATCATAGACTTTAATGCACCTCGCCTATACATACAAAAAAATAAAATAAGAGTGTCTATTTGTAATATTAAAATAAACGCTTACTAAATGCATATGTATGTATATACGGTACATATACCAAAATATCATTTTTTTACAATGTTTGTCTCTCTGTCTATCTGTCCGTCTGTCTGTTTGTTCCGGAACGGCTGGACCAATTTTAACGGGACTTTCACTAATAGGCAGCTGATGATATAAGAAGGAACTTAGGCTACTTTTTTAGACTAGCTTCGCCCAGCGGCCTTACCCGCGGTAGGATAATAACCTCGGGTTATAAATAAATAAATATTTCGGACATTTTAACACACAACGCCATCTAGTCACAAGGTAAGCAGAGCTTGTGTTATGGGTACTAAGACAACTGATATAAATACATATATACTTTTTATTTGTAAATACATACATATTATACATATAAAACACCCAAACTCCGAAACAAATATTTGCAGGTCATACAAATATTTGGTCCGACCCGGGAATCGAACCCGAGACCTCAAGCACAGCAGTCGCATACGCTACCACTTGTACCAACGAGGCAGTCAAAATACCGCGGGGTTCAGCTAGTACATAATTTTTTTAATCAATCTCTATTTTAAAAATATGTATTAACTATAAATTGTGATTTGAAAAATTATGATGCGTTTTAATTTTATTTTATACTAGCTGACCCGGCGAACTTCTTACCGCCATATTTACATATCTATCTCAGCTTCCCACAGGCAGTGTACAGTCGCGGACAAAAAAAATTACTTTTCCCGCTATCTTTTAATTTCTTGTACACAAACCTTTTCCTAATAATAACGAAAGCATATAAAAAATAAAAAAAAAATTGGTGCAGCCGATCGGAAGTTATGCGCGTACTTCATTTCAAGGATTAATTTTTATAGATATGTATATTCGGAAAAAATACAGATAGAAAAGAAAAATTATAATTTTATAACGATATTTATGATGGCCTTTGAAAAAATTATACCTACAACCAGAAATTGTTAAATAAAGATAACAAAAAAATAAGACAAGTAGTCTTCTAGAAGAGAAAAACAGATCTAAAAAAAACAAAATTATCAAAGTTTTATTAAAAGATAATGTATTTTCTTTTCAGATGCAGACGTGGCTACTGGTAGCATGCGCGGCTGCGCTTGCAACGCTGACGATGGCTCAAAAGCCAGGCCGCTTCCTATCACTACCCAACGCTCAGAAGTGCGCAAACAGTAAGTAACCTTAACTGTTTTATGTTAGGTACTGCTAAATATATGTAACCTAATACTTTTACAAGCTTTTTATTAACTTGCCATGTATGTATGTATGTTCGAGTGGAATCTTGCAACTCAATTTTGAAACAGATATTTTCAACCCATTGAGCTGAAATTTTAGTTAATATGTTTCTATTAATTTATTTTATTTCCTCAATTTAGAAAACAAGTTAACTGTTTAAATTATGCAAACATACGCAATTATGCTCTATTCATAAAATCTTGTTTCAATTCTCTAAAAATGAGTTTAATTATGGACATTTTTTAGGAATCAATAAATGATAATGAGTTTATGCCGAACATTACAATTAAATTCTTCAGTGTCAAAATTAATAGAATCCTGATATAATAAAACTCGTCTAGACGGATCTAATATATTTTATTTAAATCACTAAATCACAAGTCATATTTTATGGTAAACTGTGTAATTACTATGTAAATGTGACAATTATGTGTATAATACACTCTAATTGTATTAATTTACTATAATGTCACGCCATATACTTACAATATAATGTGACTAGGTAAACCCGAAAATTGTCTTTGTCGACTTCGTGATTATTTGTACTTACTAAAAGTAGTTCTCGCATTTAGGTTACTAAGACCTTTTCTAGGAAAAAAATATAGGTAGTAGTAGTAAACAGTACAGAATTTTGATTCTCGGTGATTTTAATATATGTTCATAATTATTTATGTAGTAAAACATTTATGTAAACAATAAATTATAATCATCAACCTGGATTCTAATCTGGAGCAAATTCTAAGCTGATGCACGAAATTCTTTTATTTTAAACGCTACTAATGTAATATTTATCTTCGTACTAAGTTATTTAAAAGTAAGACGATAAAGTGTATTTATTTTTATTCATAGCCTGTACGTATTATAGTCTAACTTTTTTGGTTCATTAGTAATAATGCTAATTCAAGGTAACTTAGCCTATTTTGAATAAGTGTATCGTATTAAGCCATCGTAGCATCGAAGCATTAAATAACATTTTATACAAATACAAACATACTTCATACATTACACAAATTTAATATTCAAATAAATAAATAAATATTTCAGACATTTCCCACACAACGCCATCTAGTCCCAAGCTAAGCAGAGCTTGTGTTATGAGTACTAGACAACTGATATAAATACATAATTATATATACTTTTTTGCAAACACATACATATTATATATAGAAAACACCCAAACTCCGTAACCAATATTTGCAGATCATACAAACATTTGGTACGACCCGGGAATCAAACCCGACAGTAAACATAATATAATATAATTAATATTATGTAAAATTTATTATTAAACGTTATTGTTTATGATGCTTTCGGCTTTACCTTAAAAATATTATTTATTTTATCACGTTTCTATGAAAATGATGAACTGCCATGCAACCATTAAAACCTTATCTAATCCCCTTGGGGATGAAGATACCAAAAATTCTAACTTAGTGAGTGCTTATAATATAAAAAAAACATCGGATAACATCATTTCAAGCTATACCTTGATCAATTTAATCAGTCAGGGCAAATAACTTTATTTGTGAATCATCATCATCAACTATTTAGTAATTCACTCACTAGACGTGGCCTCTCCATAAAAAGGAGGTTTATAATATATTTTATTATTTTATATTATTTGCATTGCTTCTATATTTTGTGTCAGCCCATAAGTATCACAATAATAAAAAATAATAAGTATTGTTTTATTATTAAATTAAATATACCTAGGTTCTCCATATCTCTATATAGGGTACTACATAAATTTAAACATAGCAATTCTTACGAAGCAAAAGTATTTTAAAAAATATAGGGTGCCATATTATATTTTTCCCTTACGACTTAATCAATTTCCAAAGATAAACTATAAAAATCATGCATACATTGTTGTGGCAGTAACACTTGGTAAGTATTTTGAAATAATTCATTTTACTCTTCATTGACACAGATAAAACGTGTCTCAGTGGGTTCTACAAATGTTTATAACGTGATTTTTTTTTAATTGTATTTTAATTAGCTTTACATCACAAAAGAGTAATTGATTTGTTTATTAGACAAAAGTAACTAGTAAAACCAAATAAATTACCCTAATAAGTGTGTGCACCTAGTGTTTCGTCTAATTACTTTGACAGATCTCATAAAAAATTTAAATTACTACCAGCAAATTATGAATGTCATTGGATTTACGTATTTTGTGACATTTATGTCTTCGAAAGACAGAATTATGCATGCATGACATATTTGTATCACTGACGATTTTATAAATATATACATTTCATGATATTGTAGAGAACGTTAAATAAAAGGTGAGTAATCGACAGATGTTTAGATGGGATTTCGAATAAAAATAGTACAAAAAAATTTGAATTAGCAGTTCTCCATGTCCACGACATTATTTTTTGCTATCCACACGTGTAAATATATAATATTCCTTTAGCAGATATCTATACTAATATTCTAAATTCAAGCGGAGCCGCGGGCAAACACTAGTTTTATAATAAAGAGATAAAATTAATTTATAGAAATCCTTTTTTTTAATAGGTAATAAGTTGGCTCAATATTATTCTTAACTAGCTGTTGCCCGCGGCTCCGCCCGGGTGTATGTCGGTTATCGCTGCAAATAGTATTCTATGTGTTAATCTGATGTATAAGCTATATTACTGTAAAGTTTCATCCAAATCCGAACAGTAATTTTTGCGTGAAGAAGTAACAAACATACACACAAACTTTCGCCTTTATATATTAGTGTGATGTGATCATTAACTAGTTCCTACTAACTACACTATGTTAGCTCAGGACCAGTCTAACTGCAAGCTGGATTGTTTTAAGAAAACCATATTCTTTTACTAAACGTGACGTTTTATGAACCGGTATTTTTATTTATCGCTCAACTTTTTTAATATATTAATATTATACATTATTTCAAAAAGATTACGACAAGGTCAGATAATTAATTAATATCTACTTATATTCAATAAACTTGTTTAAAAGAAACTGTTATGTAGTGGACATTGTATTCTGTTAACCTATTAAGAGACAAATATATATTATGAATCACCTACATTTAATTCTCTGAAGTAAATCGATCAAAATGTTTCAGCAATAAAATTAAAATACATATTTAGACTAATATTATAAACGCGAAAGTTTGTAAGTATGGATGGATCTGGATGGAGGGATGTTTGTTACTCTTTCACGCAAAAACTACTGAACGGATTTCGATGAAACTTTTGGAGCCGCGGGCAAGAACTAGTATTGAATATATTATTATGACACATATTGATAAACTGGTAGATACCTATTTGACTCACAGTTATAAAATGGTTATTATTGGGGATTTCATAGATATTAAATGTGTTGTTCTAGTACTTGAGACGACAAAGCAAAACAGGTATTTATATTTACGACACAGAATAAATAGGTAATAGAACTTTACAGTGTGTACTGATTTATACATATATAGGAAAGTAAAAGCTCCTTCAAGTCAATAACGTACCAAGGTCGTAAGCTCGTTCGAGGACGCGACTAACCCTCCTCCCTGACACCCTACTTCCCCCCTGTTACGTCCGGCCCAACTCAAGTACGGTCGGGTAATTGGGAAAAGCACTTTTCCGTTTCCTCGCAAAACAACTTTTTCTTTTTAAACTCATATAATGATTAGGGAGTCACTTTGAGTAAGCTAGGTTTGTCTTTAGAAATTCTGTTTCAAAGCTATCAGGCTAATCATATGTTTATTAGAAGATTAGGACAGTTCAAATGATGTATGACGAAAAATTTATACTTTCATTAACCTTAGGGGCTTTTTTGGTACATTATATTACAAAAATATGTCTAACGATTTAAATACATTACGATATTTATCAAAATTTAACAAAACAAAATTAAACATTCGACGAGCTTGTAATAGTCGGCATTACGACATTCAAGATGTTTAACAAGTCAATTCAAGTCGGGTAATTGGGAAAAACACTTTTCCGTTTCCGCGCAAAACAACTTTTTCTTTTTAAACTCATATAATGATTAGGGAGTCACTTTGAGTAAGCTAGGTTTGGGGTCTGTCATATAATACACTAAAGATCATATATGGAGCTACTTATTTGGGTTCTATTTGCTATGGTGCTCCTGTATGGGCAGATAGGGCGACTGTAGGTGCTGTCCGTCGCAAACTGTTACAAGGCCAACGACCTGCATTGATTTTCTTGTGCAAGGCATATAGGACGGTTAGCACTGAGGCTTTACCGGTGTTGGCAGGTGTTCTTCCGGTCGATCTCGAGGTGCAAAGACGTGCAGCCATGTACTATTCCACACTACAAAACATGGAATGCGATTTTTTGGGCATACGAGACCGCGGTAAAATCATAAGATTGTTTCAACAAAAATCCAATGTCTATAACGACCTCTTGGATGAATGGCAGAAACGATGGGACGAATCATCTAAGGGGCGCCACCTCTACCAGTTCTTTCCATCTGTTCGCGAAAGGTTGTCAAGGACATGGCTCGAGGTAGATCACTGTGTCGCTCAATTTCTTACAGGCCACGGTAACTTTAAGAGCAAACTATACTCATTTAAATTAGTCGATTCACCATTTTGTCAATGCTCAACACCTGATTCTAGCTGTGAACAGTCGGCTCATCATATCCTCTGGGAATGTAGTCTTTGGTACAATGAACGTAACATGATGCTAAATAGCTTACAAATGACGTCTGGGGTAGTATATTATGGGGATCTTGTGTCAACTGCGGTGAATTTCCGTGCGTTTAAGCGATTCTGCCATACATACTATAGAAATCAAATATAGCTCACTTAGGACCCATAATATTTTTATCCGTGGTGCTTCCCGGTTTGAAAAAGGCGTCTGCCTATTTTTGACTCCATTTTGTCTCCCGCTTTGCTAAGGAGGGAAGTGGACTTATTATATTTCCAACTCCTCCAGTTTTCTTCTGATTAATTTCGTTGCGGGTTCCAAGACAGTTAAATTTTTCCTGGGACTTCCCGAGTGTCATAACTCGGTGTTTTCGTGGGTCACCGCTGTTGATCCTGGTGTACAGGAGTTACAGTGGTTAGTTTTTTAGTTTTAGTAGTAGTTTTTTTATTAGTCCCATAAAAAAAAAGCTAGGTTTATCTTTAGAAATTCTGTTTTAAAGCTATCAGGCTAATCATATGTTTATTAGAATATTAGGGCAGTTCAAATGATCTATGACGAAAAATTTATACTTTCATTAACCTTAGGGTCTTTTTTGGTACATTATATTACAAAAATATGTCTAACGATTTAAATACATTACGATATTTATCAAAATTTAACAAAACAAAATTAAACATTTGACGAGCATGTAATAGTCGGCATTACGACATTCAAGATGTTCAACAAGTCAAATGTAATGATATAAATATTATTGTGGCTGACAATTTTTTTTTCATCCCACCAGCTCGTAAAGCGTATTTTTGCCCTTCGATATCTGAGTGTAAAAGCCGTTTTTATCCTCTAGAGAATAAAGTAAATTGAATTTAGAACATCGCTCGGGTGCACTAAGTTTGTGAATTCAAAACATCATTAAACCTATTTACTTCAACTCCATGGTGCCGAATTAATCATACAATATTTTTTAATTTGTTAAAAACTTAGACTCGGAACCTTCTTGGTGTGATTTTTTTATTTGCTCTGGCCGCACCATTTTCTTCTTAAGTAACTATAGCAACGTAACTTCAATTTTTTCTTAATTTATCTATACATCCATACAAATAAATAAAATTGAAATGTCTGTTTGTAATATTAAAATAATCGCTTTTTACGAAATGCATATGTACACGGTACATATACAAAAAAAAATTTTTTACTATTTCTGTTACATTGTCTGTCTGTCAGTCGGTCTGTCTGTCTGTTTGTTCCGGGTAATCTCTGGAACGGCTGGACTGATTTTGACGGGACTTTCACTGGCAGATAGCTGATAATCTAAGGAGTAACTTATGCTACTTTTCTTAGACTAGCTTTGTCCCGCGGTGTAACTCGCGGTACGACAAAAATTGCGGGTAACACCGCGGGGTTGAGCGAGTACCTAAGTAGTTTTGAAATAATTTAAAAATAAATCTGTAATACTTACCTATCATAATGTAGTACCTAATAAATATGAATACCTAAACTGAAATAAATATATATATATTAATCTTGTGATTGTTAATGCTTTTTTTGCATTTAGTTGTTTCCTCGCTGAGGTGGAATGAAAAGTTACGTGTTGCACTCGAGTGCAAAGATTTTTCACCTCGTGCTCTTTTGATTCCCAAGCTGATGCTCAGGATTCTATTATTTTTTTTTAGAATCCTTCGCTTGCTCGGTCATCAAAATTGAGCACGCGGTTTAAAAGCAACATTGCAATCTTGTAAAACAAATAACTATTAACTAACAACAACAACAATAAAACTAGCAAGTAATTAGGTATGTAATTTCTCTGGTAAAGAACATTAATTAATATGCTATTAAAATTATCATCTAAAGTTTTAAAGGATCATAGAATGTTTATTATATTTTCCCTTTACCTTTTAATGAAACTTACAAAAGATTTATAATACACTCCTTACATTAGCTTTTGTTTATTTAGTTTCTAAACGTAAGCCTTACCACAAACAAACTAAGAGGAGAAATAGGAAGTGGTATTCTAAATGTACCATAAGTCTAAGACGAAAAACTTTAACGGAATTCATGTTGTTGAATGGGTCGTTTTATTTGCGATAAAGTAACTTTCTTTGTATTATTGGTGAAACGCACAAGACTTGCGTGTGTAGAATAATAATAATAAAATCTTTGACCCCAACCTGGATAGCCTGTGCTTATGGCTATTCGAAGTGCTGATAAACATACTTATATTTTTATATACAGACACATGATATATAATAATATAATACGTCCAGATACAGAATAAATGCTAGTGTTCATGACACAATTATTTTTCCTAGGGAATTCAACGACCTCTAGTCTAACAATCACGATCACTAATCACCTGACCAGCAGTCCCGATAAATGAACAAATACAATTAATTTACGTAATAGCTAAAAATTAAATTCTACCGACTGTGATCACAGTGTAAATAGCTTATTACAATATGTTTATTTATATTTATAAGGACTTTTTTAAAATCGCATTGAGTCGATGTCCCTTGTATACGCCAATTGTGGTTGTTGAATGTGAGGATGACGAAACACGTATTACACGTAATTAATGTCAATGTAACACTTAGCTTATAGTGTGTAATATTTTGATAGTAAAATATTTAATTGAACGTAAAAATGTACTATTATGTACGTAGATATTATGTCAACGTAGCGTTGTCTAATGCATGGATTATTATAAGGTAGAGATTTTAAATAGAGTACATACTTAGCTACAGTCCATTGTGCACAATGCTTCGATCCCGTAACATAGTAGCTATTCGTTCGTATTTCGTGTATTAATCCTCGCTACAACCTGTATACCTACAGTGTGTTTGTTCTACAATTCAGCGCAGTAAACCTCTGTTACCAAACAACCTTACAAAGCCCACTTCGGTTATTATTTCAAGTGTTATTATCTAATCTTTAGCCATAATGTTGTTAATTAAAAGACTTTTTTGAATATTTTACTTTTACTTGTACCTATATTTGATGATTTGATTTCCAAGGTAGTTCAGATGATAATAAATAATAGAAGAATAATGGTAAAAGATCAATATTTTTAGTTGATGTGAAAGTAATAATATCATTCGAAAGTCTAAATAAACACTAAAGTGCATTTCACTTTTCGCTGGAACATCATAATAATATTTAGAAACTAACAGTTAAGTCGAATTTTATTCGTCTTTGATAGAGTATATTACATACAATAATAACTCTGGCCATAGCTGTTCAGTTGTTTTTTAATATTTACGAGAAATATTATTATCATCGAAAATATTTAGTAAACTAGCTAAATGTATGCCGGTTATCGCTACAAAAAGTAGCCTATGTCTATCTCCAAGGTCTAATCTCTCTCTATACTGAAATTCATCCAAATCGATTTAGCGGTTTAGCTGTGAAAACGTAACAGACGGACAGGCAGACATAACAATAATGTGTTACATGTTAATATGTAAGTAAGAAGAATATTAGAATATATGGTTGAAATTTTGCCTTTAAAGTTATCTTACAGACAAAATTACAACCATTGTCTAAATATTTTCCTAGATAATAATATTTCTTGTTTTATAACTATAATACTAATAATTATCAATGAAAATGTTTAGAAAGTGGTTGTAATTTTGTCTGTAAATGTTCCTGCGTCACTGGTGGTTAAATATGTAAATACGTATGAAGCTACACACGAGTAAATTTAAAAGCATCTATCGGTCGGTCAGTATAAAAATGTTGTTTATTGTGAAATAACAGATTTTCTTACAACTTTTCGATTTGCTAGGATTTGCATTTTTACAACCTACATTTAAACTTTTATCAGCTTTCTTTGGCATCAAAGTGATCATCATCATTATCTTCAGCGTATCGCAGTCCACTGCTGGACATAGACCCCTCTAATTGCATGCGTCAAAGTAATACAATACCTTTATTTTCTTCTTTCGTATTATTTTTAATCCATGATATGCCCAAAATTAGTCACAATAAACTCAAATGCACTCACCAATACTTAACACCACGTCGATGACACCAAGATGCATTTTACAAACACTTTCCATGCGTAATAAATGTAAAAACATAACTTTGAAAACATTAAAAAAAATACCTAATATTTCTATAATAATTTACCTACGTAATAAGAAAAAAAAACAGTTGTCAATCTATTTCCCACCAAAAATAAATTTAAATGTGGTTCTATTTTTTTTTTCAAATTAAATTAAATTTCATATTCTACGATACGTGTAGTGTACAGAGAGAGACAAACTACATTTTGTTATTACGATAAAAATAATATCCATATTTATAGATAGATATAAATATTTTATCCGACTCTTTACTGACCATATTTTTTTAAGATTTTTTGAAACAATTAAAAAAAAAGAATTGCCTACTTAAGAATCGTTAAATAAATTTAAACATATTGTACGAGTATGTATGTATTCGTATCTACATATTTTATCCAACTATACTGTGTATAAATTAAGGTGAGCCATAGACATGTAAATTTAACTAAGTGTTAACACCACTCGTTCAGTTTTTTTTGGCTCAAAAGTCGTTGTGAGTACCTTATTACATAGTATTACATAGGTAATTATATTAAAGAAATAGACAACGAACATCAAACTAATATATATATATTTAAATAGTAATCTTAATGTTTATAGCAAACTAATTATTTACCATAGTACAGACATTGTCTAGTATTCCTAATGAAACTCAGTCAACAATAATGTGGGAAAAATAATAGTTCTTATTTATTTGGTTTTGAATAATATTTACTGATTTATATTTAAAATTATTCGACAAAACAATCAAAATTATCTACATAAATTGTTTAAAACTAAGTTTTTAAAAGTGATTAAAGAAATATAGTAACAATGGCATAGTGAGAAATAATGGGCTTATAAACGGAAATTATGCAGATATCTTTTCGATTTTTTTAAAAAGAAGAGATATGTGATATGGAGCATTGCACACAAGTCTGTGAAACTGCATTGACTAATGGCGAGGGGGGAAGGAAGGAAATTTTTTTACCTATAAAAACAATCTAACTCTTATCTGCTAAACCTTAGAGTTAAATTTAGCTTTGAAGCTGTACCAGGTGTCTCGTTGCCTTTTTTACTAAACAGAGGCACGGTAGAAGCATTACGGCAATGCAGCTGCAAGAGCCAAACGCCAAGTCGTCTGCAGTGTCTCTAGTCTCTGAACGCTGCGTTATTTGTTACTATACATGTGATTTACATGTAAGTATGTATTATGTAATAATAATAATAATATCCTAACATATTTCACACACGGTTACTAAAAACTAGACCGAAAGGCCCGTCAATGTGATAATATATGAAGAAATTTTAGCCGTCACCTTTTCTATTCTGGTACACATTTAGCATACAAGTTTATAAAACATGCCTGGTTTTTAAAGTTTATTATGTCTTTATATAAGTTGAGGATTCCGGTTCAAATATGCTCTGAAGCTGTCATATCTTGTTTAAATTATTATTCTATTTTTATCGTGCTCAAGGTGACTGACTAACCTAGTCACATTTTTTTGCCTTTTAAGGATGATGACTCTTATTCTATCCGGAGTTATATTAGAATTCATCGATTAGCGATTGATCAATTGGATTTAGATTAACTAAGAATAATTTCTTAATGAATTTCAAAGTCAAATTTAGAAGTCTTTAAATGATTACCTATAAGGTATGAACTATGACTATTAGATAACTGTTCTATGGGTATTATAGGACAGCCATAACCTTCGAGTTGGCAAAGCACGGTTCATAAGGATCGCCGTTCAGTTTATTAAAAAAAAATGAAGGGGTTTATCGTTATTCGAGCCCGGCCTCTTCGAACTACGTTTTCAGCGTCAGTTTTGATTACTTAGCTCCTTTGCCCCACCCCTTTTCATATGTTTTTATTCCCTCTAAAAACAATGACATTCCCAAAGAGGGTTGGCAAGGAAACTACAAGAAACCTATATAAATATTCATCATCGTCATTAGCCTATTGCCATTCACTCCGGATTGAAAACTTTCCCCAAAGGAACAACAACTATCCCGGTCTTGGGCAGTTTGCATGCAAAATATTATTGTTACTCATGGCACCGATTCCAAAGAAATTTTGAAATGAAGCAAGAAATGCTGTGCTTTTCATAAAGCAATGGTGATGACAGTTTTCTACATAAAGTGAACGAGTATATCCCTCTTTGTCCAAGCCAACCAAGCTGAAACTACGTAAAATTAACATATCATAAATCATTTGAGAACAGTTCCAAATAAAAAAACGTGATCAGATGTGAAATATCGAAATTGTTTTGTATAAAATAAAATGACTGTTTATTACATTAATATTAATTTTTATTAAATACAAAATTCAAATACAAATAACAAAACAAATAAAAATAAAATAAAAATTTGAAATCGCGGCTAAGCGTCGCCACTCGCCACACCAAAAATCATGTTTACCCCTCGCCTATAGATGTTTCACATCAAAAGTTGTAACGATTGTTGCTCTTAATTACTCTGGAACTCCTGTTCCTCCCTGATTACCGGGATTTGTGCTAGTCTATCTCGCCGGATCATACAATACTGAATAATTTGAGAGGGTAGATGTGTCAATGTATATTATTTATCTATTTAAAATAGATAAATAATATAAGCAAGCTAGAATAGACGTATGATAATTATACAGCACAATAGGTATAGCAATGGTACATATTGTACAAATGGATTCTATTAGAAGTAGGTACATCTAGATTTTACTAAATAAACATATTTATTGCGTCACACAACGACGTATGATAAAATCATCACTGTGCCATCGTGAGTTCATGGGTTGCAATAACATAAGGTCATGGGCACAGGTCACAAGTATTATTCAATAATCGGCTGGTTGCATGAGGAAACATTTTAAGTAACTAAAATTACTTATTAAATTTCAAGAACCTTAAAAGTAATATGCGTGTTGGACTTATACAGTTGAAATGATGAAATACAGACAAACATTAAGACTACAGAAGTGCTTGCAATATGTATGTTGATGAGATTAGCTAAATATTGAGACTGGTTCATGTTGATACATAAACCTATTTTTAGCTCATGCAATAGTGCGGTTCTGAATTTTTACATGTTTTTCTTCGTTTCACCGGTTTTCTTTGTTTCAATACCGAAGTCGACTTGTACATATATCATCCCGCTATAATAGCTGGTATAATATGGCATGATATAATATGGATACGTTGCAAGCTAGTCAGATCTATTTGTCCTCCATGTAGGCGGAATATGTCTTGAAAAACAAGATCCTCAAATGTATTTTTTTAATCATGTCTTTGTCAAGTGTACCGTAACAGCCGTGCAAAGTATCTGTATTTATATATATTCCTTTTTAAAGTCGAGGTAAGGGAATATAAAATTTGTGTATTAAATAACTTTAATACACAAATTTTATATTCCCTTACCTCGACTGTGGAACAACTCTAAGTGGGATTAAGTGGAGGAGTTATCTACAGGCTCAACGCAACATTTATTGACAGATAAATAGATTTTGGATCCTAATCTTAAATTAGTTACCTAGTGCATATTTCTCCTTTTTTAACCGACTTCCAAAAAGGAGGAGGTTCTATGTTCCCCTGTTTTCTTTTTTTAAGTATGTTCACCGATTACTCCGTCAATTGTGGACCGATTTTGAATTTTTTTTTTGTATTCGAAAGGGTTTATGCTCCCGAGGTGGTCCCATTACCACCATATCAGGATCTGATGATGGGATCCCAGGGAAATCGAGGGGAACCCTCATTTTTTATAGGCACATACTATTTTTTTCGTATATTTTCTGAATTTACACCGGTATTTGCGTCTGGTAGTCATCATTTTATGATGATGAGCTGATGATGTAAGGTAAAACTCCTTAACGGTTAGGAGTTGGAGGATAAATCTTTAAATATCATATGTATGTATGTTACCTTTAGTCGTATTCTTTCAAATTATTTGGGTAAGCTGATGATGGAAGGTAGAAGGTACAACTCCTCAACGGTTAGGAGTTGGAGGATAATTCTTTCAATTTCATACGCATCTAAAGACCTTTAGTCGTATACTTTCAAGTTATTTAGGTGAGCTGATGATAGAAGGTTAAACTCTTCAACAGTTAGGGATTAGAGGATGATTTTAATATTACACGTACGAATAGACCTTAATTTGTATTCTGTCAGTTATTCATATGGATCGTTTTGTTGAGTAGACACCCACTAAGGAAGGAATTTTGTAATTTCTACCCCTAAAGGGGTGAAATAGGGGTTGAAAGTTTGTGTGGAAGTCCGTCATTTTTAACCGACTTCAAAAAAGGAGGAGGTTCTCAATTCGACTGTATGTTTTTTTATGTTTGTTACCTCATAACTTTCGACTGGGTTAAGCGATTTTGATGATTCTTTTTTTATTTTAAAGCTACTGCTTTCCAAATGGTCCCATTTGAATTTGGTCCAGTTCTGAGATGTCATTCATGAGAAAACCATATAAGTCTTCAATTTTCATTAAGTATGTGCGCGACAAATTGACGAATAACTCAATATCACGCTAACCGGTTTCGATGATTCATTTTTTTATTTCAAAGCTGGTGCTTCCCGTGTGGTCCCATTTAAATTTGGTCCAGATTGAAGTCGGTTATTTTTTTGTTAAAATTTGTGATTATTTAAGTTAGGAACATGAAACTTTATCTTTGGGCTACTGTTTAAAAATGAGTAGAAATGTACATAAGCGTTTCTGGATATTCTAAAATTTGTTTGAAGTCGGTGCCAAGCCAAAAAGAATACGAACGAACAATTACAAAAATCTAAGCGATGGTCGCTTGGCACCGACCTGAAACAAATTTTAGAATTAAGTATAGACAAGAATTGGGACATAGCAACTAATGAAGAGCCAGTTTATTTTAAGCTTTTTAGTGTTTTTTGGCAGGGAGTTTTCGTTGAATATTTTTTGGAAGTCGGTTTTTTTTAATAATTTAACTTACTTTATGGATTAAGTTCTAAATTAAATAACTGTTTCATGCATTTCATTACTTTTCTGAGTAAATCCTTAGTAGTAATTTCATAACTATATATTTTTTTAAATTTTCTCAAAATTTAAAAAAACCCCTGACGTAATAACCTGCGTTCCATTTATGCGCTTTCATTTGAAACCCCACTCGATGATATTTTTGCAGACATTCGGTTATTCTTCCTCACTTTCACCCCCATAACTTTTAAACGACTTAACCGATTTTCATGAAACATGTCTAAGAACACTCGCACGTAACTCACCTTTCATACAAAAAAAAAACTAAACTGAAATCGCTTCATCCGTTCGCGAGCTACGGTGCCACAGACAGACAAACAGACAGACAGACACGTCAAACTTACGATATAACACCCCTCTTTTTGCGACGGGGGTTAAAAATGGCCACGATGTGACGTTACCCATCTATTAATCAGATCTAACTACGTCTTTCAGTTTCACAACTGACAGATAAAAAAAAGACAACATTCTAAATATAATAAATGTCATTCGTGTCCAATATTAATTCTGAATGCAGAGAATCCAATATTGCAAAACCTTCCTGTATCTCAGTTCGGATGTCCGTGAGAAGCAATATAAACAAATCTTGTGTTTTGCAATACAGCCTTCATCAGAGTAACGTTCCATTTCCAATCTTATACAATATTTCGTTTGCACTATTAGCCTTACACAAAATTGAACTCACGGCTACTTGTTCAAATTGATGATGAGGAGCGTGACTTATAGTGTTGTAAATCTGAAAATGTTGCCTGTGCATAGATTTTAATTTTACTGCTTGTTTCCAAGCACACCTAATATGTATTTTTGTCGTACATATTGCCACTAAATTAACTGATTGTTTTAAGATTCGGATGACTTTACGTTCATTCGTTCGTGAAGTCATAGTAAATGTTTATCTTGGCTATGGTAAATATTATACCAATTATACGCACTCCGTTTACATTGTAACTTGTCTTTCAAAGATTATTGTCCAAAATTCCAAAAAAAAACGATACTTATTTGTATTAAGTCAACAACACATATGGTAACAAGGCGCTATGCGTATTTTATAATACACTAGCTGTGCCCGCTACTTCGTACACGTGACATTTGGATTTTCAAGTTATTTTAAATTTTTCACCGTTTAAACCTTCCCTGGACTACGACAAACATTTCAAAACCAAAATCAGCTAAATCGGCCCAGCCGTTCTCGAGTTTTAGCGAGTTTCTCGAGTTTGAAAAAGTCCGTGTACCAAAAATAAAACCTCTAGCATAAACATTTGTGAAAGTCTCATATAAACTTCCACCCCCCAAATATGGGGGTTGGGGGGCAAAAGTAAAGGGTTTATGATTTTTTTTGTTGTTTGTGTACTTAACTTAGTTTACATACCAAATTCCAGCTTTCTAGCACTTCAGGAAGTACCCTAACAGTTTTGATGCTCATCAGTGTGTCAGTGACGAAATCAGTGTTTTTTTAGGTATCAATAAAATCTAAAGTATCAGAGCTATGCAATTGAAACTTTGTATGTTTCATTAGTCTATCGATAACATCATATACTGAGAATTTGAACAATCTGGTACATCAGGAATCAAAGTTATGAGGGTTCAAAAAAACGACGAAACACTTCGAGAAAAGGTAGGTAGTGCCCTTGCGCTTCGCTTGGCTCGTCTTGGCGGGGGCACCGCCGTGCCCCCAGATACTAGTACGGGAAACTATGAAAAAGCTTATGCAGTGTATATTTAATCACTGCATTCAAATCTGTAGCTATACGTCGATGTTTAAATAGTAGATTTGCAACAATATAATTAAAGAAAACGTAGCTCTTTTATTTGATTTTATCAGTGGTATGCAAAAATGTAGGTATATCATGTTAAATTAAAGAAAATCTTCTAGCATGTTCACGATTACATTTGAATTAAGTACTCACTGAATATTTACACATATAATTGCCATTTACGAGAGTTATAAAGGTTTATTGTAGCAGCTTTAAATACCACTTTGTATTTCCTAACTGACAAACGAAACTATTGCGATAGAAACATTCCTCTCTTTGCCTAAGGCCGATAAAACGTCAAATTAATACTTGAAAAGAAATCTTATTACTCGCGCGTAGTTTATATGTCATGTGTGTGCGTAGTGCCAGTGGAGAAAGCTCCAACTTTTAATCAATAAATATGTTTACGAGTATAAGGTTACGATTTGATAACGCTTTTAGAACTACAGAGATCTAGTATAAATTTACCAGCTACTTACTAAATACCTTACCTGACAAGGTGAGGAATGTTTATATACGGTGTGAATTCTAGTACTTATTGAAACTAAACAAATCATTAAAGAAAACGTAATGACGTGTCTTCGAAATTCCGTCACCCTTCGATTGTTAGCGAAGGTTTAAATTTTAAAAATTCCATCACAAACTTTGAAGACCTCCAGTGCCGTTTCGACTCTAAAGACCATGCGTGTGGGATCAGTGTGCTTATGAGGCTATGAATTGAAGAAGCTCTGACTTGATATGGCATAACTCTAGGTTATAAACAGACTTATTTATCTGATTAAAATAAAGTCGTACGATTTCCACCCGATCCTCAACGATCATTTTATGAATTATAATCGTGTTCACTTCACTGTTTCACTGTTTCATAAGATATTTGCCACAGGCAATGAATTTTTGAGAACTAGTAATTTTGCTTTCGGTTGTTAAGACAGCATTAGTATAACTAAACATACCTATTTACATATTTTAATGATGGTTCACGATGCCTATAACCTCTGTGCCTGATTTTCATCAGACAATGACATATTCTTCAGTCTGTCACTGCGCAAGGTCTAAACAATAATTATGCGGTGTCGTGTGAACCTTAACACATTCACATTGTAATCAAAACTCATTACTGATATTGCAATTGACTATAATTATCATCATAACCGAACGCGTGTACAAAAAAGTTAAGACCTTCACGCTTTTTAAGACATAACTTTACAAAGTTGTACTGACATACATTTTACTATTTATCTAATAGCAAATTTTATCCTTATGTTTTACTATTTATTGAAATTATAAGTCAGTAAAAATTTTGATAAAAGGCTGTCATTAAAATATACTTCCTTTTACGGAGCTCTAGCTCACTTTTCTATAGCAATGTGACATCTAAATGAATTATTTAATAAAAAGAAACAGTAATGCGGGCCGTATATTAAAATATAAAAATATCATCCGGTAGCAATCCTTGGCCCAGTTGGCATACCGCGTGACCCGACGCATCTGTTTGCACCGCAGCGAAGTCCGTAGCCACAAACCAAGTTGCAACATCGTCTGCCAAAATCATTCTGCACATACCTAATATAGTCTTAGAACAAACAACTTTATGGTCCGCACATATTTGATTTAATGATGAAACAGAATTAAAACATGCTAGCGAGCTCTAAGTATGCGGGTAGAATGTGGGTCGCGATGCTTTGAACGTATTTGCATTCTGCAGGACCTTTGTATGCAAAAGTGTCGTCTTGCGCGGTTGTCTGTGCCCAGCACTTGAATGTGCTGTGCGTTTCATTATGTATTTGGGTACTTGAGCTCTTGAACCAGCTAGGGTTAACGCACCTATATTATGGGCTAATTTTATTAGTTCTCTTTGTTATAAGAAGATACTTATACTCTTTGCGCTGTAGCATGATGCGTGGCATGGCTCAGTAACATTTCGTTTAACTCTTGAAAGTTGCCGCCATTTACAAATTATCACTACACATAAATTATTATCACACACAATTAAACCACCACGCACCATGTTACAGCGCAAAGAGTATAGTGTCACTTTATAGAGATAATATTAAATCACATTATAATGATTACTGCCACTACCAATGACTATTTTTTTTAAGTTCCTCTTACCTACTCTCCGCATTAATATTTCAAAATATTTTAAACTATTAAAATTCCACCCCTTTTTGGACAAAATATTATCTGAGAAAAGTTAACGGCTAAGGATGTGCTATAGAAGATAACATCAAAAGTAATATCGAATATCCCACGAAATCCTTCTCAAATAGGGATTGCAATCTGATCCGGCGGTTCTAGCATCAATCAACTTTGACTAGATCTGGTGCTAATATACCGTACCCGGTGTTAGCAATTTATAACTAAATCAAGCGTCAAATATTCAATCGAAAACAGACAAAGCAGATGTCTATCAATATATAATTATCATGGAAACTTTGGAAAGCTACATGATCAGTGAGAAACATCGGCTAAACATAGGCCTGCCAAAGAGACCCTTCTCTGCCTGATGGAAAGCAAGAGCAGAATCCAAAAGTGTTGGTCCCCATAGCGAATGCAGAAAATGCAACAATGCAGCATTGTGACCCACACTATGGCGCCCTATTGAGATTCTTCTGCATCATTGGGCTGGTCTTGCACTTACAAACGAAACACAACAGAACGAATGTAGTCATTTTAGGTCGGTCGGTCGGTCGAGACGACCCGTTCGTGCTGAAATGAGCGTGGCTCTACAATCTTGACTACTTTTGCTGTGGTAACTGACTTGAGCAGAGTCTCGAGTAAAAGCTCATTAGAAATGAAGTATGTTTTATGTTTATAAACTACTATAATAAGTACGGTTACTGCTTTAAAAAACTAAATGGATGAGGTTATCGGAGCATGAAACTGATAAATTTCATTTCTAAGGGTGAAGAATAAAGAGATTTTATTGTAATTTATAATGTTTTAAATACATTGAAGTTAATTACACTGTTTTATTAATTGGTGATGATGATGACACCCGTTACTAGACGTGTTGCTTGGACAAACTGCACATTTAGATAACAATAAATATTCGTAGGCATTTGTTCGAATTAGGCATCCAAATGGGGAAAAATCTTACAGGAGTTACTCAAAATTATAAGTGTAGTGTTCTAATTTTTGCCGTTGAATTAGACCAACCAGCATTACTCACTGGAAAGATGGCGATATCAATAAAAATAGAGTTTTGGTTATATTAGAATATAATAATGTGTTACTACTACCAACTAATAAGTTTTAGGCAATTGATAAGCTGAATGTAAAAATTCATCACGAACTTAAAAGGTGTTGTAGATTGGAAATAAAAAAATATTATAATATCTTCGTATCGGACCACATATTATGTAAACTGATCTCAATTTAAATAATTTGCATTCTTGATATTTCACTTCATAAAACTTGAAATATAGGTATCGTTACGTATGCTAACGATCGGAAAGGTCGAAAGCTTGTTATGTAATTATTTGGCCCATTGCGACACCGATTCACGATATTTTAACACAATTGTTTTTTGAAGGAATCTTCAATGTCACGACCATGGATCAAAAATTTAATATGTGGGCACATGACTTGTTGCTAAGAGGGTCGTCATTATAGTCTATTAACACTTCGGTAACAAAAAACAGCATACTATTTATAACATATACAGTGCGTGTCGTACACTTGGCCTTGTTGCATTCATCGTATTGCAACATTTGCAACTGATAATGCATTATTGAATAAGCGTCGCTTCACAGTATACAAGTTTTTTATAAAGACTGATAGGTTAAGATTTTAATGTTTTGTTTAGTTTCATAAACCAGTAAAACATAATTAAAATGTTATTGTATAGGCTACCTCGTTAGTCTAGCGGTTAGATTACTAGCGGTGCGACTGCCAATCACGAAGTCTCGGGTACGATTCCCGGGTCGGGCCAAGTGTTGTTGGGTTTTTCTCCTATAAAATTCTTAATAAACAGCTCGGAATATGAAAGTTCGGCGGTGATTAACAAATATGACCTTGCCTATAAATAAAGGTAGAAGTAACCGTTTTTAGGATAAAATTATCAGGAAAATTAATGTATCCTTTTTATTGATTACAGGGCCAAAAGAGTTCTTCTACCGAGGTCGCAATTACTTCTTCAGTGGTCACGTGCCAGCTCTCCGAGGCAAGAAGTTCGACTGGTTAGATGGCCGCAATCTTTGCCGTGAATACTGTATGGACCTCGTTTCTATGGAGACTCAAGAAGAAAACAACTTGATCTTCAAACTTATCCAAGAAAGTGAGTACTTTATTAATTATTGTATCTACTTATTTGAGTTAATTATGAAACATTCAACTGTACCTAAATATGTTATAGGTGCTACGTACATTTATTTACTTACCTTGCTTAATATTTGTTAAGAAATTATACACGCTTCGGCATGAATGGGCCGGCTCGACCGGAGTGATACCACGGCCTTACAGAAAACCGGTGTGAAATAGTGCTTGCGCTGTGTTTCACCTAGTGAGTGAGGATACCGGAGGCCCATACCCCAACCCCCCTCCCCCTATCTCCCCCCCCCATCCCCCAAAGGCCGGTAACGCACTTGTGACGCCTCAGTGTTGCGGGTGTCCATGGGCGGCGGTAATCGCTTACCATCAGGCGATACGTCTGCTCGTTTGCCGGCCTATTCCATAAAAAAAAAACATTTTTGAATTATATATATATACCTGTCTAGCATTAATAAATTAATTTTTCTTTACTCGTTACAGATGATGTACCATATATATGGACATCAGGTCGTTTGTGTGACTTTAAGGGGTGTGAAGGCCGCAAGGATCTGGAACCCAAAAACCTGTTTGGATGGTTCTGGTCTGCTAACCGAGAGAAGATCACACCTACCAACCAGGTTTGTTATTTGTCAATCTTTTAAACTACAGTAGTTTTTATTATTTACTTTGTAAAATAATAAGTGTTCCATAACTTTCATACTACAAATCCAAAAATACAACAATTAGAAATTTTATTAATAAAATAAAATAAAATTTTATTAATCTATGATAAAATCTCTTTATATCACATCGTCTCACAAGTCTCAACAACTGATGTCTACGTTAGATTTTAAAAATATATACAGCAAAATTATTAAACTTGTCCCTTATTTATAGACTTTGTCATTCTGCTAAGAAAGTAATATATATGAATACGTAATAGACCTAAATACATTTCCAGTTCTTTTGTGTCAAATGGAACGAATGTGTTTCATATGGTTGTCACAGTAATAAAGGAACTTCCCATTACCGTCACGTAGGTACTTTGGTACTGAATCAGAACTTTCCACGACGCACCTGTATGAACAATATGTTTGTGAAAGTTAAGGTATTGCGTGTGTTTGTATAGTACTAAAACATCGACTCCAATTGCCTGTATGCCTGGTTTCCCTATTGACACTGACACTGGCATTGTATATTGTTGACTTCATACTCCGAATGTTATGCCCTAATCCTAAAAAACAAATCTAGGAAGTTGACACTAGGACATTATATATCGAATGTTAGGTTATTGTCGTCCATTATCTTCAGTAAACATATTTGCATTACTTTATTCCAGATTGCCAATGGCTGGGGCTACAACCCGTGGTCTCAAACTGGCCACAAGAAGCAACGCCAACCTGACAACGCTGAGTTCGACATCAACGGCACCGCCGAATCCTGTCTCAGTATACTTAACAATGTATACAACGACGGAATTGCATGGCACGATGTCGCCTGCTACCACGAAAAGCCAGTGGTCTGTGAGGACAATGATGAGCTCCTGAACTACATTGCCAGCAACAACCCTGGCCTCCGCCTTTGATCTTAAATTATTTCATATTAAACATACTCAAAAAGTACACCAGGGTGATGCAAAGTTCACGAAAAAAAGATCTGGTTGCAATGTTACCTGTATTTTGTTCGGTTTATTTAGATTTAGCCAGGATGATAACTTATCACTTTTCTCCGTAAAGGATAGCACTTCATGGTATTTATTTAAGCACCAGCACATTTCTTCAAAACTTGCCATAACTTCAATTCATCGGGATCTCTTCACACTGCCCGTATTCCGTCGTACAAACTATGTACAGTATAATAATTTAGGTCTTAAGTAAGTTTATTTTCCTTAGGGAATTTATATTTGTATATAAAATAAAAATTAAGAGAAAATATTTGTTTAATTTTCTGACAACACGCTTTCATTGTACTTTTCTTTCAAAAGAAAAGTAATCAACGACAATAAATATGTCCCGTGTGCCCGTATTTGGCTGTTTTCCTACTACACCTACAGGTTACAATTACTTCTAACTTTTAATTCCCCTCGGATACCAACTACTGGTGGTAATGTCGGACTTGAACCGACCAAAACCCGCACGCTGTCTCGGGTACCAGTGGCTGGATAACCAAGAGTACCCTTAGTAGAACGGAAATCCTTGGACTCCTCCTTTGTGAAAACTCTGACTCTAAATCGTTTATGAAACTATATTCTTATAGACGTTACATAGAACAACTGCTGCTATTATTCGTATCTGTTAGTTCTTTGGAAAAAGTCGTAGAGCATCTGGAATGAATAAAACGTAAAATAATTCTTGTAAATCTAGTGTCCTTTTTTTGCACTAAGGCTAATGTTTTCTCTAATTCAGGTATTTCATAAATATTTTGCCCTAATGAGTTAAAATCCTTAGAAGCGTTCGAGTGTGCTCCAACTGTAGGTCACATAATTACAAGATCTGGAATCTCCTGTAATTCAGTTTGGAATAAGAGTGTCGGTAACTAAACCGTCACTAAGTAGGTATTAAAGCGGCTTATCACTGCCCATTATCGACCTGCGCAGGACTGCGGCATCTCTTTACTCCCAGGAGCATTTTGAACAAACACGAACTGAAAATACTGATGGAGAAAAGTTTGATTTCGATTGCAGGGATAAAGGATTTTGGCATAGTAAATATACTACTATTTAAAATTAATTAATCTAACATATTAAACTAGGAAAATGTTTTTTGGCCTTTGTAATAAACTACCTTTAATATAAAGTCATCTAGTGAAAGTTAGGTGAACCATGCCACGATGGTAAACTATAAAGTATTTTTTTTGAACAGATGGCGCTGTGATTAGAAATTTCACATCAATTTAACATTGAAAATTAGTATTTCACACACTTTTAAACCGTGTTCAAAAAAGGAGGAGGTTCTCAATTCGACAGTATATATGTTTTTTTATGTTTGTTCGCGGATAACTTCGTCGTTTATGAACCGATTTTAATTAATCTTTTTTAATGGAAAGGAGATATCCCTACAGTGGTACCATGATAAGGACACTAAGATCTGATGATGGCATCCAAGAGAAATCGAGTCGAACTTTGAAGTCGGTTTTTATTTTGTTAAAATTTTACTTGTTAGACCTTATATCTCAAATAGTATTATAGTTGTTATTATCTTCCGTCGAATGCATGCTCCGTACGTTGTCGTTCAAAAACAAACCTGGCGACAGACTATTATAGATAAGACGAGAATGTCAAGGCCAGATGTGGAACAACAACAACAGTTAAACTCCAGACTGTTTGAGATAGATCGTTCGATTGATGTGGACGGCCTCTGGTTCGTTCATCCAGGTTACGTTATAGAGCGGATGGTCGGGACGGGTTTTCCCCTCCACCCGCTTTAGTGGCCACCCGCGAGGGGGCGACGTAAGCCTGTGCCGTACGTCGCCTAAATTGAGAGTTTTACCAGCAGAAGGTTCCCACTTCAGTATAGGCAAGCGCTGGGAGGGGTCCAGATGTGTTAATAACAGCAGTTCCCGGATCCCTCCCGTCTCAGGCGCAGAGTGGCTCACCGTGTGGTTTTAGTCGGTTCGATTCCGTCCACCACCCCGCTGCAAACCCCGGTGGGGTAACGGTCCGAGGGGGTTCCACACGTAAAAAAGAAAACAAAAAATAAATAAAAAGGTTACGTTACAGAAATCATAAACTCACATTCTTCATTATTGTTTTTTATTTAATTTTAGGACGGAGGACAACAAAAAGTTCTTTAAGGTACCGATACACTTCAAACAAATTTAAGTAATAAAGGAGTATGATATCATTCAGTCAACTTCTAAACTTAGGCCTCGCCTTAGAAATGAGGTTTTTGAGTACTATACCACGCCCGCCAGAGTTTGTTCTTAATCCCCGACGCAAAAAGAGGGGAGTTATAAGTTTGCCGTCGATGCCTGCCTGTCTGTATGTGTGTGTGTGTCTGTCTGTGGCATCGTAGCTCTCAAACGGATAGACCGATTTCGATGCGGTTTTTTTCATTTGAAAGCTAGTGCCCTTGCGGTGTTTCTTAGCTACGTTTGGTTACTATCGGTCCAGTAGTGTAAGAGTATCAGCTCTTTTCCAATATGATGTGAGGCATTTTTGGCGTAAGATTACTCGAATAAGTGCTTGCGTAGGGGTATTTTTAAATTTTAGATTGTAAGATTTTACTCTATTTGCAGTGTACTATAGTTTTGCTCCCTTAGTCACCTCTTATGACACTCATGGGATGAATAGGGATGGTGTATTAACAAAAAATGATATGAATTGCTAAAAAGAACGACGACACATAATGCCAAAATGATTCCCGAGCGGAGGAAAAGTCCAAGTCCGAAAAATGGGTGGATCGATTTTTACAGAACCTTCCAATATTCACACGCACTAATACCGTGTTATTAAGTAGGTACGTGTGTATGTACGTAGATTGCAGTTTTCATATGCTAAGTGAGAGAGTTGTCCAAGATTGATATCCTATCGAACTACTATTATATAGAATTATGAATAAGTTATGAACCTACATTTCGAAAAAAAATGTATATAAGAAATTACACATTATTGTTACTTCTAGTTAACTGCATTTACTAAAAACAGTAAAAACTGATATTCTTTCTACACAATTGTGTTAATTAATTATGACAGTCATCGTTGAACTCTAAAACTATTTGAATTTGTAGGATAGTTTTTTTCTCAATTATTCGTATCAATGACTAGCTGACCCACGCAACGTCGTTTGCGTCTCCTATTGCCCATAGCGTGATAATTTTCCCCCGTTTTTGAGACATTCTTCATTGGTGCTCCGCTCCTATTGGGTTCGTCTCAGGAACTACTAACAAACAAACTCTTAAGCTTTATATATTAGTATAGATGTATTTATTATACTGTTCTAAGATCTAATACTCATAATCAACAACACATTTATTTGGATAAAGATTATTATTAGATATTATGTTGATAAAAACTCTTTGGCAAATAACTCATTATTAGGTACCAACTCTTAGCGTCTTATACTCGTGATACCTTTTATACGAAATGTCCAAATGGGATAAAACAAAAAGTAGTTTACTTCTACATAAATACCCTTGATAACATAATGCTTTATTTGGATAAGGATTCTATATGAATTTATTATATATTAATATTATAATATGAATGAAATTTAAAAAACAACATAATATATTATCTTAAAATTAAATTAAAATACTAGAAAATAATAAAAAAAAACAAATTAAAAAATAATAATATATAATAATACTAATAACATAATTAATAAATTTGGTAAAATTTCGTATCGTTTACTTAAAATTAATATCCATTCGGCTTTTACTATTATTCGTCATTGTCTTTTTGTACCTAATTTTACACATGCGCTTCGGTCATCGCCCTTTTGGAAATATTCATGCTTTTAGATTTTTGTTTTAGATTAAAGTTTTGAATGTGGCTTTAAACGATCGAGCAAGCATCCCTACCAGTTCGTTTGGGTGGTCTTGGAGTACGCAAAATTGTAGATGTCAGCCTTCCAGCTTTTCTGTCTTCAGTTCATGGCACAGAAGAATCAACCAGGAAAATTCTTATCAACACACTGGTTGATTCTGAAGTGTCATGCAAGGCCATTGCTATAGATGCTTGGCAGATAGCTTGTCCCAGTACGATTTTACCTGCTAACCCATTTTCTCAGCGCCAATGGGACGCGCCGTTATGTATTTTAAAGCAAAGAAGACTTCTGGATACATCAACCAGTCTTGCCGAGCGCGCTCGTTTGTTGGCTGTGGGAGAGTGGGAATTTAGGTTTAGGAATTCAGGCACTTCCATCGCCCAACATAGGTACCTTGTTGGACGATACTACATTTCGCCTTGCCACTTGCCTCCGTTTAGGAGCGCCTTGTGTTTCTCCGCATTCTTGTCACTGTGGAGAAGCTGTTGACAGTCTCGGACATCATGGCCTTTCTTGTAGCAGAAGCGCTGGCCGAATATCTCGACATGCCAATATTAATGACATTATCCGTCGTGCTCTTGTTGCCGCCGGCGTTCCAGCTGTACGTGAACCAAATGGTCTGGTACGGGACGATGGCAAGAGACCGGATGGTATGTGGTTACTGCCATGGAAGATGGGTAAGCCTTTGGTGTGGGACGCAACTTGCGTCGACACCCTCGCGCCATCTCATCTTCCAAGTACAGCTCGTTATGCTGGCGCTGCTGCTGCTTCTGCGGAAAGCCTCAAACGGCGTAAATACCAAAACCTAATAGGTAATTATATTTTTGAACCGTTTGGGGTCGAGACGCTAGGTTCATGGGGTTCGAGTGCTCGCGCTATGTTTAAACAACTAGCTAAGCAACTGATCAACGCTTCTCGTGACCAGAAGGCCGGCCTTTTTCTAGCACAAAGAATTAGCATTGCCATTCAACGTGGCAATGCTGCCAGCCTTTTGGGAACGCTTCCAGTAGGCGATGATGCGGAGGAATTTTTTGACGCTTGTATGTAAATATTGTTGTTTCCTTTTTTTATTATTATTTTCTAGTATTTTAATTTAATTTTAGGATAAGGATGAATATTACGATACACATAACGTAGTTTCTTTCTTCAGACGATTTAATAATTTTTATGAACACAAAAGCGGTTATTGTGACTAAACCATGATAGTTAGATATATGCTCTCGCGGATTTTTTTGTAGATCTTAATGGGACCTACAAACCCGTAATACATTATTTTGTTCTATTGTCAATAGTTATTGCAGCGCACGCAAAAATAGGTTTTCGATTTCACACCTTGGGTTACGAAATAGCAATTTTCTTACGGATCTCTAATTTTTTTGAAAATAAAATATAGCCTATAGCCTTCCTCGATAAATGGACTATCCAACACTGAAAGAATTTTTCAAATCGGACTAATAGTTCCTGAAATTAGCGCGTTCAAACAAACAAACAAACTCTGCAGCTTTATAATATTAGTATAGATTTAAATTCAGTTTGGTATAGTGTCATTACTTGTAAGTTAACTAAATTAACAACAGATGGTGCTATATTTTGGAAAAAAGATAAAAACATTTTAAGGTGTAGCTGTATATTTTTAAATTCATCTATATATTAATACGTAAAGCAAAAACTTTGTACCCCTTTTTACCAAAATTATGCGAATGGAGTAGTATGAAATTTGGTTTAAAGTTTATATGAAGGAGGACTCAGGAGGAGTGCAGAGAGATAAGAAAAAACAGAATTATGGTCGAATTTCGACCATAATTCTGTTTTTTCGACCACTAGTATATTTACGTAAATACAAATTGCCTTTAAAGGGAATCGAATAGTTTCACTTAATTTAACATTTAACTGACTTAACTCTGCAATTTTCTATGATAAGTCTACTTAGATTTACTGTTTAGATCTCAATGGAATTAATCGCCGGAGTGGAATAAACTGCCTTGGTGGCGTAGTGGTAGCGTATGCGACAGCTGTGCTTGAGGTCTCGAGTTCGATTCGAATTAGGGGTTAACCGACCCTTAGGTGTTGAATTTCAAAAATGCCTTTCTTAGTGGTCACTTACGTTATAGAAAAAACCTATATGCAAAATTTCAGGATTCTAGGTTCAGCGGTTTGGGCTGTGCGTTGATCTCTCTCTATAAGTCAGTCACCTTTCTCTTTTATATATATAGATACCTGTTCAATCCTCTCGCCAATGCGTCGATCACCTTGTGACGTTTGCAATACCTATAGGCCCATGTTATAAGCATACAATCGCTAAAACTAGTTCACTGGCGAGAGCAATGAACTGACGGCTGTTTCACCGTGTTCTTATTCTAAGGTAATGTAATCAAGCACTTACTGGAGATGCGTGATGTCCTTGATCTCGTCGGCCGTTGATGGGGTACCCCACTGCCGTTTGTCTTGCCGCGTTCACACATACATGCTCCAAAATGCTATACAAGGTCCTCCAAGGTATTCGAATTACAATACACTCGTATTAGCTATCGCGGATCGCGCCCCTTTGAACGTGACTACTAACACTCGCGAGTCCAAACCAGACCCATCATAACGGTGACCGACGAAACACCGAGTCGTTGGAAAATTAGCTAAATATCAATTAAATTAACTTAAACCGGCATTCAATTACGAAGCCCAGCTCGACCGATCCAAGCGTCTCAATGTACTATCTGTCAACGTCAAACAAGAAAAATGACAATCAAAAATGTTGCCATTACAATGACGTCAAATTTCTAACAATACCAATAATACATAAAAAAACACCCAAACTCCGAAACAATTATTTTTATTGTGTATGTATTTACAAAAAAAGTATATAGGTATGTAATTATGTCAGTTGTCTTACTAGAAACTTACTAGTCATAAGCTACGCAGAGCTTGAGTTATGGGTACTCCCATAACACAAGCTCTGCTTAGCTTATGACTACATGGCGTTGTTTATTAGATGTCCGAAAACAAATGTACTGTACAAATGAAGTGAAAAATCATAGTAGATATTTATTTACAGCATCTGTTTGTATTTGTTGTAGTTGTAAAATAAAAGCGACCTTGGATAAAAGATGTCATAGCTAAACCTTCAACGACTGTTTCATTCAAGGGCCCCTTGAGGAAGGGCCCTACCTATTATCGGTGAACAGTACAGTCGTAGGTTGAACCGACTACGGACAAAGGGTGCTATCGGCGAACCGTTCATTTGTAACACCAACTTCGAGTAAAGATTTTTTTTTCACAGAACATTTAGTCGATGAAGTTGAATGGGAAGGATGAAGGTCCATCTAATCAAATGGAAATAAAATCTAAGATACTGCTATCAGATAGGAACAACCTACTTCCGCACTCCATCAGCGACTAAATGAAATGTTTATGTTATAAATCGATCGTCCCACAGTCGACTCAAAGTAATTTAGTTGTAAGTAACTACACACATCAAAAGTGTCTAGGGATCAAGCATTTTTATGCGGATTTCTTGAGATTGAAATGTGGCTTTGGCCCTGGCCTGCTCAGTCGCCAGACTTGAACCCGATTGAGCATGCATGGGATATGCTACAGAGAAGAGCTCTGCCGAATATGGAGGGTATCCAGTCGCAAGAAGACCTTTTTTTGTTGTTGCAACGAAGATGGGCGGCCATTCCACAGCGTGTTTGGATGAACTCATTTTGAGTATGCCAAACCGATGTTCTTGTGTTGTTAGTGTTCGCGGTAGAAACACGGATTATTAATTGTTTAAGTTACCTAATAAAATTTTAATGAAAACTGTTATTTCAGTCTTTTTTTCGAACTTTAATGTTAGTGGTTCAAATGTCAAAAATCCTTTTATTAGGAAAATGGCAAATTTCTTTATTAATGCAAAGGTGACTTGGTTTATCGTTACTGTGACAAACGAAAACACTTTATTTGATGAATCCTTAAAGAAAAATTTAATTAATATCAATCAGGAGAAAAGTTATTGCAAAAATATATGTTGATCCCTAGACACATATGTTGATCCCTAGACACTTTTGATGTGTGTACATAGTATGATATGATTAAATGTATCCATCCAGTATCACGCATTTGAGTTTATTCGGTGTCATGTAATTAGGTCAAACCAGCATTGAGTACGCGCACACAACACAAGGTTTTAAACAATAACCTTTTAGAGCATTGAAGTATTTTAAAGGTTTTGTATTTGCCCAGAAATTTACCAGAAAAAAACAGATAAGTGCGAATCTGACTCATGCATCAAGGATTTCCTATTAACTTTTATAGAAATGCCCTTCGCTGGAGTCTTTTAACTTCAGTGGTCTAAAAATACCAGTGCTATTACGTCGCAACTAGATGAGCACTAGGGGAACTAGGGGCATGATGGGGACGCTATTGGAAAACAACTAAAAACACATTCATAATTACCACAATGTTTTCAAATATTTATGGCACTTTAATTTCTTAGTCAACTTCAAACTGGCACAATCTTTGAACGAATATGTTACCACAAATTTCTAATAAAAATATTTTTTTAAGTACACAGAAGAAAACCATCTTTCCCCGTATGCCGCGTAAAATGGGGAATGAGAAATCTAGCATAATGGGGTCTTGGGGTAAGATGGCAGTCCCATTCATCTTCACAGTGCACGCATATGAGTACTTCCTCTAAGTCTTTTTATTATTTCTTACAGCCAACTGGTATGCCAAACGTCTTAAATCCAGAGTAGTTAATCCAAAAAGTTATTCTGCCATATGTTTTACATATTTTGCAAGTTATTGTTCTTTTTTTTGCGAAAAAAACAGGCTTACTGGGCCCAGTAGTTATCCGACGGTAATTTCTTCACATTGCTTAAATTTTTTGACGTAACACTCCAAAGTAGTTTGAGGAATACCATGTTCTAAAGCTGCCTTTCTATATCCTCAACGTTTGGCTCAAAAATGTATCTAGGTATAGCTGCTATCATGGACTCTTGTGTCCACTCTCCTCTATTTGTCTTTTTTAGTAGTTCCTAACCATCTTAATCTGAAAAACACAATAAAGTATGTTTTAATCAATATCAGTAAACAAAAAAATATATCATAGTCTAGATAGCTTGTTTTGGAATCTACGGGGTAAACACCCCATCATGCCCCGTGAAGCCTACACCATCTTGCCCCGCTCATTGCGTTTAAATAAAATAAAAATTATAAAATACGCGCATAGGACTAACATAATTTTTAATGTGCCTGTCAAAAGTAAGGAAAACGTAAAAAGAAGGCAAGTATAACCATCAGTTAAAATCTTTTTCTTACCTGTTTATAAAGTCGTCCAAAAACGCAAACTATAACATCAATTATGCACTTTAACAAAATTATTTTATAAACATTGAACGCACGTACTCTCGCCAACTGTCATGGCCGCCCTGGGTATTGTCCGAAGGCGGTTTGTAATTGACTAATACGGCACCTCGCAGAAACGTTGAGTTTTTTATAATTGCGTGACCCTGTCTTACCTCGCTACCCCATCATACCCCCAGTTCCGTCCAAAACATGAATTTATAACCGCAACATAACCCAGTTTTAAACGATATTCATTTTTATTTTGCTATACTTCTACTACGAGACGCTTAGCGCTAAGTTTAATTTTCATCAGTCTATGTGAATGAAAGTATCCTATTTGCTTTAATTTTACTACGAAATCTAAAAAAAGTTTAAGTTGGTAACCGTGTAGATTTGTACGACGACTTAGAAGATTTGTATTCTAGAACTTCAAAAGACAATAGATTTTAGTATTTTGGCGTTCCTCCACGAGTTTCCAAGAAAGAGGGTCTTGACTGACAGACGGACAAGAAATTGATTCCAAACAGATATTTTTTCATTTTTCTCTTTAGACAGGTTTGTTTCCTAATCAAGAGATGTTACCACAGGTCTTCGTCATAGTGATATACCATAATACGGCAAACGTGTAAAACTTAACACAAGGCGATTCAGGACTGGCGTAGTGCTAATGTGCAAGATATATTAGTTTTCTACATTTCATCTAGATCCGTTCAGCCATTCATCCATAGATCTGTGGTGACCTCCACATACAGCGCAACAGCAACATACTACAGCGTCATCTACCGACGATACACCGAACTACGGAGTGATGTCACTTCACGGAGTACACAACAGTTCCAATCCTAAATTGCGCAATAGAAGTTCTCGCGCCAATTAACATTACACCATCCCAACATCAACCGTTGGGCAGTGGCCCGCCAGGCATGATCACTTCGCCTGGTCGGAGGATCCTCCCTTTATGTTGGAGGGACATGACACTCGTTCCTCTACATGTATAAAAACATAGTTTTTCTTAATAATAAATTGGTAAGATTCATCTACAGCTACAGGTTGATGTTTATTTGTGTTAGCCAAACAGCAGTAACCCCGCTCAAGTTAGCTTAGTCATAACAAATTAATTTGTAAACTTGTTAGGCTTTTACTTAATCCTCGACTCCTATCAATACTCAATATCAAACAAAAACACTCAGTTGTAGGAAAACAGCAACAGTACAATTTAAATTGTACATCATGAACCTATTGCCACTGTAATATTACTAGGCGTTCCTAGGTGTTCAGTAAGCATTTCCTTTCTACCTATTACTATTAATATTTCAGTCATATTGATATTAACGGTGAATATTGCTAAATATACTATTTTTAAAGGTAACAAGTATATTATATAAAGTAATGACAGCAATGACAGCTATAATGAAGTAAAGAGAAACAATAGTTTCAAACAAATTATTTCGGACATCTAACACACAACGCCATCTAGTTCCAAACTAAGCAGAGTTTTTTATTTTGGGTACTAGACAAGGAATAGAACCCGGGATCTCATGCACAGCATTCGCATACGCTACTACTGCGCCACCGAAGCTTCCGGACCAATCTTAATTTTATGACAACTACCTGTGCCCGCTACTTCGTACACGTGACATTTTGTTTTTTTTTTCACCGTTTAAACCTTCCCTGGACTACGACAAACATTTCAAAACCAAAATCAGCCAAATAAGTCCAGTCGTTCTCGAGTTTTAGCAAGACAAACGAACAGCAATTGATTTTTATATCTAAGACTATACTATTTCCATTTCTTTATTTTCTCGATGACAGCTCTTCATGGAAACTTGAACGAGCATCTTTTTACATTATTTATACATTATTTAATAAAAATATGACGTTTACGCACGTACAAGGTCATAGCAGATGGATGGAAACTCATAGGGATGGAGCTATCGATAAACGCAATACGATAACAGACCCGATATTTTTTTACAGAGTGTAAGAAACTAAACTATTGCCGAAAAATTTTGTACAAATTTATTAACTAATATTACAAGATGTACAAATTATACAAGATGTAATTATATTATGTTGATTCTTTATTTATTTATTTAATCAAAATCTGATGAATCGTCACTGTCACTCGATGAGCTCTCCCTAACATATATTATAAGTTCCTGTACTTATATATGTATTATCGAATGCCACATGAATTTCCCAATCCAATAATTTTTTACTTCCGCACATGCATTTTTTAATAAATCTAACATCTTGTTTGCCGTAAAAGGGGGGTATTGTTTCGAGCGGCGTGTCCTTTGATTTGTGCCCATATTAGTTCTATAGCATTGTACTGGCAATGATACGGCGGAAGTCGAAGAACCCAATGACCACATTCGGCAGCTATTTCGTCGGTAATATATCTTTTAGGGAGGCTTTTTTTCGATTTCAAAATATTCACTAATTGTACTTTTAATAAAGTAATATCCACATTTTCGCCATGACGTTAGAGCCAGTCAATTATCTCTTGTTTTTTATTGGCCTGCGTCGCCATTTTATCAATTTGTCTGGAGTGATATGTAACATTGTCCATAATAATTATAGACGGTTCTCCCAGAGATTGCACCATTTCTTAGATTGCATCATTTATTTAAACCATCCTTCGTAAATCTCTGCGTTCATTTCTTCGTGGTAGTCCACTGTTTTCTTGGATTTAAAGGCCAGTAAAGCATCTGACACGAATCCTTTCGTAGACCCTGCATGGCATATGATAAGGCGTTCACCTTTTCCCATTGGCACTGAACTAGTGGAAGCGGTGGTGTCGTCAGTCCAGTTCTTAGAAACTGTGTGGTTTGCATTTAACCAAGTCTCGTCAGTGAAAATAACATTTGACCAATCTGATATCTTTTTGGCTTCGCTCAAAAATTCGCAGCGAGCCATAGCAACGTCGTGACGCTCCATCAATATTTTACGTTTGTTCGACTTTTTATGAGAAAATCCAATTTCTTTCAAAACCAAGCATAATGACGATTTTTGGCCATGAAACTGTGGCGACTTCCACATACAGCGCAACAGAAATATACTACAGCGCCATCTACCGAAGTTACACTGAACTACGGAGTAACGAAGGAAACTAAGAAACTATCAATCCTGAATCGCGCAGTGAAAGGTCGCGCGCCAATTAAGATACATACAACATCCCAACATCAACCGTTGGGCAGTTGGCCCACCAGGCATGATCACCTCGGAGGATCCTCCCTTTGTGTTGGAGGGACATGACACCTGTTCCTCCACAAAACAAACCACATTCACGTATAGAAACAACAGTTTTTTAACTGTTGGAATTTCTTTGCGCAAGTAATAGTCATATATATGACGGCGAATAGAGACATCGTCGAAGTTGTCAACCGATGTCACAGATGGTTGGCCTTTTTTCTTCGGCGTACGAAGCTTATTTTCCTGTGTGCCGCTTGTACCGGTAGTAATTTTTGAAATTGTAGGTCCACTAACTCCTAATGCGGCCTAAACACGCTCTCCCACTTGCGACAGTGGTAATAGCGGGCCACCATTTTGATACACTGCTTCAAAGTAATTACGAACCTTGATCACCAGTTCTCTCGCCTGCCTTTTCAGAACAGATCCTTTAGGCATTATGACATTTGACATCTGGGACAGCAATCAAGACGGAGGAACACAAAATACACAACGTAACGTATGTATGGATAATGTGAAAAAACTCAGCGAACAGAAATGTAGTGACTTTAAAGCACGACCGTCTTGTTGCGAATGACAGATAAAAACAAACACAAAATGGTGGTGGGTCATTGAGTGTCCCCAGCTTGCAAAAATATATTTGAATGTTTTTTTTTCAACGTTGTCTTTGTTCAAAACATAATAAATTTATGCGATCGATATCATTACTTATTTGGTCACAACACTACAACTATCAAATTACAACTGTCATTGAGCAAATAAAGAAATGGAAATAGTATAGTTGCCCCGACAGACTTCGTTCTGTCAAAAGTTATTAGTCTAATAGAAAAAATAAATAAGTGTTGTGTTTACTATTTTCCACGCAAATTTCCTTGTGCCTTAAAGAAAATATAAAAATAAATAACCAAATTGGTCAAGCGGTTCTCGAGTTTTGCGCTTAGCAACACATTTGGCGATTTGTTTTAATTTCAATAGACAACTAAGCAGGAAGTACCAGAAGCAGCAGTACACAGAATATTCAAAAGTCAGGCCATTTTTAGGGTTCCGTGCCAAAGGCAAAAAACGGAACCCTTATAGATTCGTCATGTCTGTCTGTCTGTCTGTCCGTCCGTATGTCACAGCCACTTTTTTCCGAAACTATAATGTTAAAACTTGGTAAGTCGATATATTCTGTGAACCACATTAAGATTTTCACACAAAAATCCAAAAAAAAACAATAAATTTTGGGTATAAAATAAAAATAAAATTGGTACATACATAGAACTGAAACTCAAACATTTTTTTTTCATCAAACCCGTACGTGGTACGTGGTATCTATGGATAGGTCTTCAAAAATGATATTAGAAAAATATCATTTTTTTCTAAACTGAATAGTTTGCGCGAGAGACACTTCCAAAGTGGTAAAATGTGTGTAACTTCTAAAATAAGAGAATGATAAAACTAAAAAATATATATGATGTACATGTAAACTTCCACCGAAAATTGGTTTGAACGAAATCTAGTAAATATATTTTTTTAATACGTCATTAATCGTAAACTGCAATTTACCTTTCATTCAATCAACACAAAAATACAAAAATATAAAATAAAAATTATATTATGTTACTTGCTGCTGCTGCTACACCCGCAACACCAGATGCATCACAAGTGCGTTGCCGGCCTTTTAAGAAGGAGCACGTCGGTCTTGAAGGTATTGGTCGAGGAATACCACAGGCGGCAGTTCATTCCACAGTTTAGTTTTGAGAGGCAGAAAGTTTCTGGCAAAGCGCACAGTTGTGGACTGACAACCATCTGAATGGTGGGGATGAAAATCCTGTCGCTTAGGACGATGGCAGTAAGAGGTGTCAGGAATCATTCCTAACAATTCCTCAGAGCACTCCCCATAGTAAATGCGATAGACGATGCATAGCAATGCCACATCTCTACACAGCGCCAATGAATCCAGCCGTTCAGAAACATCTTGGCAATCGACAATTCGAGTCGCTCTCCGTTGGATGCGGACCAGAGGGAGGAGCTGGTACCTACTGGGATGCCCATGCCTAAAGATAAGAACTAACAGAAATTTCTAATAACAGTTAACAAATTGAATCAAATGAATTGACTCCAAAATTAGCATAATATACTTATAAAACAAAAGCTTAGTCGCCGTCCAATCTATTTCTTAACAAGTCGTAGATTAAACCAGCCGCCACTCAAAAATTGTTCGGTTTCATTGTCCAGAATAAAAACATATGGAACGCACGTTGCGGGAGGGGGTATTCCGGCGTGACATGCATGAACCTGTTTGAAGCGTCTGACGGAGGCCACCGCGCCACTTGTCACGCTATTTGCTGTAGTTTGACCTCCTATAAAACCTCCGATTGAAAATTTGGAAGCCGAATTCGGAACCGAAGGTATAATAATAATCGGAAGTTCCGACTTATCGGAATCGGAGTCGACGCTCCGTAACATCCCTGCTTTTATTTATTTCATTATTTACCTGTTTCCTTGATCTTATACCTTTAAACGAGCAATTCTTGTAAATATATAATCTGAATCACGGAAACGGCTCCAACGATTTTCATGAAATTTTGTATGCCCCCTGCATACAAAATTTCATGAAAATCGGGGGCATTTTCGGGGGCGATAAATCGATATAGCTAGGATCCATTTTTAGAAAATGTCGTTTTATTCGTGTTTTCAACTACCAAATATAATCAATGTACATCTAACGCCATCTATCGCAACTCGAGCGAACTATATTAAACTATACTGGAATTAGGTGCAGAATAAACAGTACCAGAGCGTACCAAGAGAGGGCACCACTAAACAACTTATTTTAAAAAAAATACCGAGCGACGCTCGGTCATCCAGGTGCTTTACTGTTAATTTGTCCATCGAAAGGTTTCCTGTAAGAGATTGCTTTTAGCAATACAGCCGTCATGGCTGTTGTTACTCTGTCACGCAAAAACTACTGAACGGACTTGGATGAAACTTTACAGTAATATAGCTTATACTTTATACATCAAAGTAACACATAAACTGTTTGCAGCGATAACCGCCTACACACAGGCGGAGCCGCGGGTAACAGCTAGTGTACAATAATATATATATAATATATATATAATGCATATCCTATTTTATTCTACTCATTGATGTACCTAACTCTTAACAATGTTACCATAATGAACCGATGGTAGGTAACGTAATTTGGTCATAAGTTTAATTTATATGCAGTATACATAGTTTTTAAAATAGTTTAAAATAAAGACATTTTTTACTACTAATAATATTATAGTGATAAATTAGTGATAATATTATAAATTATTATAAATCTACACAAAATCAACAATTACTTACCAATCCTTTTAAATACACACAGCACTCTACGCGAATTAAACGATACAATATATGCAGCAGCCAAAACGCTAATAACATGGACAAAAAGCATACACACCACCCTGCTACAGTTAAGTCTAAGCGAGAACCACCATGGAAAGTAAGAATAAAGAGAAAACTAGAAGACATTAGAAAGGAATTAGGGAGATTAATAGAGATAAAAAGAGATTAAAAGAGCAAACAGTAGAAGAATATTAAAGATAAGCTATACGACAAATACAACATTTTTACAGATTTTGACCTTGACGACACAGTAGAAATCTTGAATCAAAAAGTTAAAGCCTGAAGTGTCTTTAGTTGTTTATTATTTAAATTTTCAATTAAATTTCAATTAAAAGATATGAAGACATGAACAATAGGAAAACCCAGAACAAAATGTTTAATGAAAATCAACACTCATTTTACAAATCTCTAAGTGGAAATCTAAAAGCTCCTACTGAACTCCCTACGAAAGAAGCAGTTCAAGAGTTCTGAACATCCATTCTATCACAACCAATAACATACAATAGAGATGCAAGATGGATTGCTGATGAAGAAAATAAAGCAAGTTCCATAAATAAACACACCTTTAAAGAAATTAACATAGATATGGTAAAAGAAGCATTAAGGAAAACACACAACTGGAAAACGCCAGGTATAGATAAAATCCAAAACTATTATTTAAAACTAGCTGGGCCCGCGACTCCGTCCGCGTGGAATAATGACTTTAGGCAGACTTTTAGTTTATAAACACCGTCATTTGGGTATTTAGAAAAATATAATTTAAAGTAATGGTTCTCTATACACGACATTAGATGTATAGCTATCGGGGACCAAAGTATACAGGTTGCTAGGATTGCTAACACCTAACAAAGCTACATAAAGCTAACCGTGTGAAAAACAGTTAATACATACTTAGATCTACACCCTCAAGTTTTAGCGTCTGACCTTGGGCTTTATTTATTGTTATCGCGAAACATAGGCTCACTGGAAACAGGAATCGTTTAAAACTAAACGAAAAAATATTTGGGATGAGAGGAATCCGAGGAATAAAAACACTATCACCTTTACCGCACCCTGTTATAATCTCTGCTTCTATCAGGTTTTTTGTAAATTGGTCACTTTTAATCTGGTACCGTTACAAAGTTTTGGCGGGTTTAAATTTCTAAGGAGCATGGGTACGCCGATTTTTAAATTAAATTTATGAGCTGGTAGTCCAGTAGCATTGAAAGATTCTAAAAACTCTACTGGGTAGCTGTTAGATTCTTCATCATCCATAACTCTGTTAATAAAGATTGCATTTGCTGTCCGAACCCTCTGAGAGCTCAGGCGTTATTCCCTATCAGTGAAAGTCTCTGACTCACGCGATAGTGCATGAGCTTCACGATCGGCAGTGAGACATGCTTCACGTGCTTCAGGTGTCTCCTGAGCCCCGGCATTTGCTGTCCGAATCCTCTGAGAGCTCAAGCGGGTTTCCCTATCAGTAAAGGTCTCGGACTCACGCGATAGTGCATGAGCCCCGCGATCGGCAGTGAGTCGTGCTTCCCGTTCTTCAAGTGTCTCCTGAGACCGGGCATTTGCTGTCCGAACCCTCTGAGAGCTCAGGCGGGATTCCCTATCAGTGAAAGTCTCAGACTCACGCGATAGTGCATGAGATTCACGATCGATGGACAAAGGTGCCTCACGCTGTTTCCTGTTCTTCCTAATTCGAGTGGCCATCATTCGAGGACGATGTGAACTCAATCGAGATTCTCGCTGAGCCGAAGTTTCTGTAGCACGAAATCTGACCTGACGTACCTGAGATGCAGTGAGTCTTGCCTCATGATCTCACACATACATAACTCAAATATTTAATAGAATACTCAACGAAACAGAAGCAATGGAAGACTGGTTCACTACAGGTCAGGTAATTCTCATACCAAAAAATGAAAACACACAAGATCCTCAAAACTGGAGACCCATTAGCCTGCTTACCCACAGTATACAAACTTTTAACTTCTATAATAGCTAAACGAGCTCTATATACACTGCGAAAATAACAACATTATAGCACCAGAGCAGAGAGGATGTAGACGCCGCGCTTAGGGATGTAAAGATCACCTTATGATTAACAAAGCCATTTTGGAGGATGCTCATCAGTACCAGAAGAATCTTAGCATGGGGTGGGTCAACTATCGGAAGGCTTTTAATAGTATTTCACACGATTAGATACTAAAAGTTTTAAATATCTACAAATGTCCACATACTATCACAAGCTTTCTAGATAGAGTCATGCCCAACTTGAAGGTGATCATGACAGCTCGAGGTGAAAATGCTTCAGTGACGACCCACCGCATATTTGTTCGACGTGGAATTTTCCAAGGGGATTCTTTAACACCATTACTTTTTTGCTACGGAATTAACCCATTATCAAACGTTCTTAATAAATACCACATTAGTGGGCTACACACTCAAAAATTCAACAGTCATCAATCATTTGTTATATAAGGACGATTTAAAAGTTAATGCCAAAAATAAAAATAGTTTAAATATTTTACTAGATAGTAACAAGTGTAATGTGTTGCACTTGACAGCGGGCAGAATGAATGAATACCGAGGGGAAGGACACATTTTACTAACCGGATTAAAATTCGAACATCGGAAAAAAGTTAAATCGTATATATATTTAGGCATTAACGAAGCAGGAAAAATAGAACACAACGACATTATGGAGCAAGCTAAAAGAGAATACTTCAAAATAATAAAATGCATCACAAATACACACTTTAACGCCAGGAATCTCATTAAAGCTATAAATACCTACGCAGTACCAGTTCTACTATACACATTTGGTATTATCAATTACAAAAATACTGACCTCAACAAAATAGACCTGAAAACCCGAAAACTACTAACCATAAATAAAGCACACGCAGAAAAAGCAGACAGAAATACTATATTTACCAACTGAAGAAGGCGGATGAGGCTTAATAAACATAGAAATGATGCATAAAGCGCATATAACTAAATACAAAGCATATTAAGAAATACAAAGAGACTACATACTCGAAGCAATAGTAGACCATGATAGCCATAAAGAGAAATACTCCATATTTAAGGAAACTGAATTGAATTTAACAGACATAGGGCTACGACGGAACACAAAATACACAGACATAGAACTTAAGCAAGCAGTTTTAAAAACCAGAATAAATAAATAAAATCAAAACCTTTACATTGCCAGTTTTATAGACCAGTGTTAGAGAAGGAAAATATTGGTGACGAGCAGATTCCCTAGCGGCAAGTCGCAGAACTAACGTATGACAGATAAAAATACGTATACACGATACACGTTAACATTCCACTTTTAAAATACTGATCACCCTCACGAAGTGGTCTTATAGTATTTTTTACTACTCCGTAGCCGTCAATCAATGAAATCATTGTAGAAAGAATTTAAAATAACAATGCACTCGCTCTGTATATTAAACTGTCAGGTAGAAGTATCTGTCTTACGTTAGTTCCGCAAACGGCCAATAGCAAAATCTGCTCGTCACCAATACACCTTAACATTCCACTTTAAAAATACTGATCACCCTCACGAAGTGGTCTTAAAGTATTTTTTACTACTCCGTAGATGTCTATCAATGAAATCATTGTAGAAAGAATTTAAAATAACAATGCACTCGCTCTGTATATTAAACTGTCAGGTAGAAGTATCTGTCTTACGTTAGTTCCGCAAACGGCCACTAGGGAAATCTGCTCGTCACCAATAGATAGGGTACAATCATTCTGTTGGATTAAGAAACATCCGGTATCACCATTATTAAAGTCAGGAACCAGGATCAGGCAATAGTAACCAGACAACATGAAAGGGACATATTTAAACGAGCAGTAGATGGTAAGTGTCGGCTATGTTTAGTACAAACTTCTAACCCCTGTTTTACTCCCTTAGGGGTGGAGTTTCGTAAAATCCGTTCTTAGCGGATGTCCGATACAGATTAGAGATTATGATTAGAGATTCCCTATAAGGAAACTACCTGCTAAATTTCAAGTTTTTAGGTGTTATAGTTTCTGAGATTTCGTGATTAATAAGTGAGTGGTATTTCGCTTTTATTTAAATAGATTATGTGCAAATAACTAACTCCACGCGTACGTTAACTGGTGCTTAAAACACAGGTTTTCCTTTTTAAGCACCAGTAGAAAAAAAAAAAAAAAAAAGACTAAGTGTATACCGTTTTTAATACCGTTTTAATTTTAACTTTGTAATTGATTTATTTAATTTTAAAAAGTGATTATTTTTATTATACCTTAAACCTAAACCTATGAAGTAGTATAAGAGTATAGGGGCTCTCATGAACCATGATAGTTAGTAAGTTGAAATTTTCTGATGATGATGTATTTCTGTTGCCGCTATAACAACAAATGGGCCAGGTACCGCAGGCGAATCCGGCGCCGGAGATCAGAGAACGATCTCCGTCCTCCATAAGCGCAAGCCTGAGGGTGACAGATGAAGGCATCTGTCACCCTAGCAGAAGCAGGCTCGGGTGGCGGCGCGGACGCTGCGGAGCGTGCGCGCCCTGGGGACAGTAACGGGAACATTGGGATTCCCACACAGGAGGGGGCCATTTATAAACCATAGGTGGCCCGAGGTACGTCGGGGTTCCAGGGTTTTCCTTTCTAGGGCGCACCTGGTTCCCTGGCATCTAGTACCCGAGACGGCGTGCGGTTTTAGTCGGTTCGAGTCCGACATACCACCAGGAGGTGGTATCCGAGAGGATTTCCGCACGGAGGAAAAAAAAAAAGGGGGTCTCATACAACAAACGTGATTTTTTTGCTCGTTTTTGCTCGATATTGATAACGGCAATAGGTAGACGCTTGAAATGTATAGATAATGGTACGGAACCCTTGCTGCGCGAGTTCGCCTCGCTCTAGGCCGTTTTTTTCCGTTCGGCGCACAGAACAAATGATCGTGTTCATCGCACAAAGATTTATCCTCGGTGGGAATCGAACCCATGACTTCCGGCTTAGCAATCAGTGTCACTACCCACTAGACCAACAGGCCCGTCAAGTAGTAACTAATACACATTCACATGATGCATAAACCTATCATACACCAAAACCTATGCAAATAACTAAATACATGTAAAGTTATATTAAAAACACATTCAGACGTTTTTTTAAAAACAACTCCCGAACTAGGAATAAATCCTGTGTCGCGGGGGACTTTACAACCATACATGTAACGGACACAAAGAACACTCAGACTAAGAACATCAATTTGTTGATCACACAAAGTGTTGTCCCATGTAGGATTTGAACCCGCAACACGAAGTAGGAAACGGCATAGCGACCGCTTAAACCACTAGGTGATACTTGCAATATTAGATGACAATCATGTAGAAGATGATTTTGGCAGTTGTTTTACAAGGTTCTCCTTTACTTTCTAATCTTTTTATAATATTTACTAGCTGACCCGGCGAACTTCGTACCGCCATATTTATATACAATAATTAGCAATAAATTAAAATTGCGACTATAATTTGAGATTTAAACTATCCTATCTCTCAATTTGGATCGAACTGCACATGGTGTGCAAATTTTATTATAATCGGTAAAGTGGTTTAGGAGTCCATTGAGGACAAACATTGTGACACGAGATTTATATATATTAAGATTATCCCTTAATGTCCACTAGTGATATCGCTTTTTTGAGCTTTATGGTAGGAGAGAAGAAATAGAAGATTTGTTCTCGAATCGGAGCCGGCAGAGCAACTTTACTGTACAAAAGTGCAGGTAGAGCCAACATTAACAGTATAGGTCACAGGTTCACATCGGGTTCGAAGACGGGGAAGGGGACATGTTTTTGGCAACATACGAGTGAGATTACGGCTGTCGTTGTCATGAGTATTTATCTTTACTGATGGCGCCCACCACCCGGCCGGAGATTAATTAATTTGTTAAGTTTATGTTTATTCACATTTTATAACTCACTGTTTTACCGTTCATTACTTAGAAAAGCTTTCTATCACTATCTAAAAACTACGTCATGTAATTTCAGAAATCAGTAAAATATTAAAGTTCCTGACTTAAAAAACACTATAAACCAAAATTGCAAAATTCAAGTGACGACAGATAGTAAGTACATACATACATTGATATCAATTATATTATATAGTTCAAGCACTCGCCCTTAGATATTATTGTATTCTTTCTCGTGTTATAAATTTCAATTTACATAGGTAATTAAGTCATTCAACATGTCCAAGCATATCACACACAACATACCTAGTTTACCTGTTGAACATTGCTACTTGCAAAGCAGGGTATATCTATGTTACTTGTTATAGGTATACGCTTGTCTGGTGGCAAGTGTTTCTAAGGCTCTATAAGTCAACCTTCGAGAGATGAAAACATCCTAGTGCGTCAGTAACAGTCTTTCAGAAATGTAACAGTCAGTTAGCATTTTATTAGTGTCTGGTCTCGGTAATGTAATTAGAATCGTTGACAATGGTGGGTTCGCAGTAGGTACCTACAGTTAAACGATTAAACATAGCGAGGTCGGTGCGGCTAGGCGGTCGCGAGGGTCACGCAGAGGTGACAGGCGTTGCGTGCGTGCGAGATATGGGGAGGTGTCAGGCGCTGATGTCAGTGGAAGCGGCGAGTGGCGGCTCTCCCGACGACGACGGGCGCACGCACAGAATGCAGCGGGGGCTGAGCGGGGCGCGGGAGGGCGTCGCTGCTGCCGCGGCGACTCTGCTGCCCGCCCGCCAGTCAGCCGCGCGCCACCGACCCGAGTGTTGTTCGAGCTGCGCGCCTCAACACCTCCGCCTCACGCAGGTACGTACTTATCGCACGTGACTTTGGTCTTTTTTGCGCTTCCTTCGGTGGTCGCTTGAGCGACAACCGTAGGATGTCCCAGGTGTCATATCTAGATTGGTCATACTCTAGACCCACAAGAAATAGCCGGTGAGGATGTACACCGGCATCATCGACAACTAACCTGGCGGCCTCGTAGCGGCGCCGCGGGCACGATGACCCGACGTGTTTGCCAAATCAGAATCCCTAAATACTTGCCGCTTGCCGGTCATCGCTTCTGCGACTTTTATCAGTGTTTATTATTATTTGCCGGCGGTGCGGTGAGGTCAGCGGGCGCGCGCGGCTATGTGCGCCTTATCGCGTGGGCTGTAGGGTCGCAGCGGGAGCTGCCGCGACATTCGCTTGGCGACGCCGGCGACGACTCGGGCGCGCTCCGACCTCGCCTCTGCTTTGTACTCTGCTCTTGCGTCGTTGTTATTAGCCATTGATACCTACACTCGCGAATACCGCTGGAAACAATAACTACGTCAATTCTGACAAACGCGCGCTACCAATAACCTCTCAATCGATGATCAACATCAACAGTTAGCACTCTCCGAAAACTTTCAGCAATGCACTTCAGTATCCATTTCCTTAAAGGCATAAACACTAATGTTTTTTCTTCATTAGTTGAATAATAATAACGCGTTATCTTACAGATATAGTCAGATGGTCATTCTTGTTTATTTTAAATGAATGACAAGTACAATATTTCGTTGCACTTATACCTACGAACTTTCGAACTAATTGGCTTGACTCGGTTAAAAACCCACAAGTAGCGTAACAAACAGAAACCAAAGCATGATCCATTGAACATTACGTCACTAGGTAATGCGATGATACGGAGCAGCGACTACTTACAATGTAATATTCGTAAAGCGATTACAGTTACATAGGGTATGCATACAACCCAAGACCAATCTATATGTAGGCACAGATCGTAGTACCACAACAACAACAATAATAACAATATCTGATGTTGTTCCATACTTTACAATTACGTATACGATAGGTATTTCCCCTTCCAAGCACTGTTTTTGTTTACCAAATTAAACGCCAAGATCGTTCTTATGGCGTCCGCAATCCTTAGGTATCAGTACATATTTAGTAGTGAAGAATATTAATACTCTTTAATAAGCACCAAAATCAGACACGAAATATTTGTAAAATGTGCGCGGGTTGCCCGATGACGAGGGATCCGGTACTTGGCCGGTGTTGTCTTCAGCAGCAGCGCCCAGTGCGTGTAACACTTTTTAAAGTAAACTGATTTCGCCGTTATTTCGTTCAGCGTACGGTCTACTATTCCCTGACGACTTGTCAACACTTATTACGCCCTAGACGCATCGCTCAAATGTTCTCGACCTCGCACTATCAGCGGCCAAACCATTTTCATCTTTATGATTATGAGGGAACGTGTTACAACGCATTGAGCGTCCTTGGGCGGTAACAGTGTTTCGTACCCGTGGTAAGGTCGAGATCCCCAACGCACAAGAGTGAAAGTTGGAGGGTGGGTAAACGTCGGGGTGGCGGGCGCCCTGCAGGAGTAGTCGACCCGGGACTACCAACTAGGATTTGCTAAATCTGCTTCTTTTCCCCTGGCGCTGACGAAAAGCAAATTACATTTTAGACACTCTTTTAGGTACCTTTAGAATCCACGGTGAAAATTAGGAATTAAAGAATGAGACATTGCTTACTGCACATATGCTTACCATAAACAAGTGAAGTTAAAGACACTGTTTATGAATCAACAAGACTTGAGTTAACATCCATAGAATAGAATGTAATAACAGAGAATCGCAATAGGATGATATTAACCATCCATCTAGTAGTCAACATAAATGCTTCTAGTGTGCTATCACTTGGAATTTGGTAATTATGTTTAGCTACATATAAAACACAACATCTCTCCGTCTCCGTTTGGAATACAGCTTAACCTAAAATATATTCGGTTATGATTCAAATGTAATCAAATCATTCCATTGACGCATAATATAAAAGAATCTATGATTCTAAACACAAGTCCAATCTAGTGCTAACTTTTTAGACTCAATAACTCAGCTTTGATGTTTTGTAACTACGTAAATTAGAAACTATAATATATGTTCCGATACTATTATCGAACCACTGCCTGTTGGACCTAGGTACCTACTTTTATTTTCAAGGCAAGTTTGGGTAGCGGTTATGTTGTCAACATTGTAACTGAACAATGCTGTCGAATTCAAGAGAGTAATTAGAACATCTCTCGCGGTAATGTGTACATGATACTGTTTCATGTCAGTGCACATTCGAGATCTCGTGTGGGCATTGGCATACGCCCCTGACACGCCGAGCGAAATATTTAACAACACGTGGATACGTACCCACGTATATACTGGGCACACACATATATGCGTTAATACACCCAATCACTCTGCTTGGTGACTAGAGTCTAAAGTAGGTTAGATCCGTGTCTTATAGGCTTAACATAAAGTAACATGATTTGTATGATTTCCGAAACAGTACACAAAAAATTCTACAATACAATTATTATATCAATGGATTGGACAAATACTCCCCTCCCCGCTCTACTTATAATCTCGCACAATATAGCATACACATAGTTCGTTACTTGTAACCTTTAATGCTTTTGAACCATACTTTTTAGTAACAAGCAATAATTACTATAAAAAATGAGCGACATGAATTTGAGTAGGAACTTTTATAATCTGAAGTTTTTAATGTCGACCCATTCCCATATTTAATACAGTAGGAATTCTCCCAATAAACCTCTTAAAGTTCGAAGGATCATTATCGTCTAGTAGGTTGTATGCTTCTTTGCCCTCTTTATGTTGAATTGTCATACATTATAGCCCTAGCAACCATAAACTTATATGTTCAAAAATATCCAGATAGTAATTTGTAATTGCTTAAAGTCATAAGAATGCCGCAATTTGCATAAAATATTCATTTCTAGAGTACGTATTCAATTCTCTGCGTTTGGATTGAAGCAATCCAAAATCACAGTTGTGCAAAATATCAACCACAGTATCATCATATCGGTATCAGAAATATGTATACTTATAATAAAAATGTAACAGGTCCAATTCTGTACATTAAAGATATTTAGAATTTTTTTTTATAATCGATACTGAAGCCAAAACTGTAATTTTTTTCATTTTTGTCTGTCTGTCCGTCTGTCTGTGTGTATCTTGGCCGCGCATCACGCTGAAACTACTGAATGGATTCAAATGAAACTTGGCATGACTTGAGTTCATACTACAAGGTAGGACATAGGATACTTTTTATCCCGAAATTCCGCACGGTTTCCTAGAGAGAGGGGATGAAAGTCAAAATATGTAATTAGTTGTAATTCAATAACACATAGTCCGATTTCATTCATTCTTTTTTTTCTAGAAAAAAAACGGAACGGAAACGGAAAAAGTCTCTTTTTTTCTTCGCGACTGTACACTGCCTGTAGGAAGCTGCGACAGATATGTAAATAGGGCGGTACGAAGTTCGCCGGGTCAGCTAGTATACAATATGCGTATTATGCATGCATGTATATTATGTGTCATATTTATTACGTCATAAATAAATGTGTATTTTTTTCGTGAAGTAATAGATCTTCAGATATAAGAATAGTCTTTAGCAAATTTACATTTTCACTTTCTTCAGGACTATGAATTTTAAAAACCACCGGGCTTACTTTTTAACGAAATATTTTTATAGTAAAATTAGTCAAAAATCTATAATAACAACAAGAATAGTAAAAGTATTTTTATTTTTTAAACGTAAATATAAGTAACTCAGAAAGATCCATGTCCATCCATTTTGGAAAAAATAATGAGAGTTCCGAAACTGGAGCTATAGAGCCATCTTATCTTTCTTTATCACGATTGTGCTATCTCATCTCTAAGTATCTATTGATGACGTCATTGCCCGGCTCTTCTTTCTTAAAGCGAAGTTAACATTGTTCTGGCGTTATTTTGGTATAGACGGAACTATTTTAACCTCAATTCATTAATTGTTGCAATCCATATTCACCCCTGGCACACCGGCAAATCCCAAAAACTTTCAATGGCATCGTCGGCAACGCGCAAGGGAGTCCTATGACAGTAAATACTAGTGTACTATGCCTAAAAACATATAGCACTCAAGAATCATCACTTCGTAGCTGGCTCTCGGGGTGGGAAGTACGCGAGAGCTGCAGGCGACAATTAGTTCGTTCGTTTTTGTATTTAGGCTAAGAGTAACTAGATTAAAATAACACGTGTAACATTATTTCCCGAATAAAAATAAAAATATGAAAGCACCAGTATAATAGAAACTAGAGTCGGCAATATAATGTGGGAGTTCCACCCACAAAATAAATAAAAGATCGAAAGTGTAACAACGAGAAACACGTTAAAAAAGGGCTCCGATAATGTCGGAGGATAGTCTGTAAAAAAAAAATTGTTTCGTTAAAAGCGAACAACTGAGCGACATAGTCATTATACATACATCATTTGTAGCTAAGCTCCGTAAATAAAGCCAAGTTTTCATTTGATGGGCTTGAAATGTTGTCGCTTTAATGGCGGAAAGCTGTGATCCGTAAAACTACCGAATATTTTTTCACAGCTCATCTTAAACCTATATCCACTACTTAAATCAAGGATCATTACTATAAATATTTTATCGCGATTCCTGTTCATGTTACATTTTTTTTTTAAATAAGTTTAATATCAATTACGCTCATCTATACTAATACTAGCAGACCCACGCAACCCCGTTTGCGTCTCCTATTGCCAGTAGCGTGATAATTTTCCCCCGTTTTTGAAACATTCTTCATTGATGCTCCGCTCCTATTAGTCTTAGCGTGATGATATATAGCCTATAGCCTTCCTCGATAAATGTACTATCCAACACTGAAACAATTTTTGAAATCGGACCAGCGATTCCTGAGATTAGCGCATTCAAACAAACAAACAAATTTTTCAGCTTTATAATCTTAATATATATAAATCTCGTGTCACAATGTTTGTCCTCAATGGACTCCTAAACCACTTAACCGATTTTAATAATATTTGCACACCATGTGCAGTTCGATCCAAATTGAGAGATAGGATAGTTTAAATCTTAAATTATAGTCGCAATTTTAATTTATTGCTAATTATTGTATATAAATATGGCGGTACGAAGTTCGCCGAGTCAGCTAGTATTAGTATAGGTATTAAGCTGAAGAGTTTGTTTTTGGAGCACCAATGAAGAATGTTTCAAAAACGGGGGAAAAATTATCACGCTACGGGCAATACGAGACGCAAACGCGGTTTCGTGGGTCAGCTAGTAATATATAAGTCCCTTATTTATCAACAAGTACGATCCCGATATGTTCATTAACATTGCTTTTTGTCTGTTTTTCTATAAGAACTATTTTTGGAGATTCAGATTCCTTATGCCAACTACAAGTTGATTGTATACCCGTAGACGTAACTAGGGTCTGAAAATTAATTTCGTGCACTGAATAATTACACATGAAGTAGATCAATATCATAATTTGATGATGACAAAATTCTTCTTAAGTTGCAAAAGCTTCCCTTCACTTCGGAGTTGATGCAAATTTATAATTCATAAACAATACCTCCGGGTCCTCTTTTTTTTATGGAGTAGGGGGCAAACGAGCTGACGTATCGCCTGATGGTAAGCGATTACCGCCGCCCATGGACACCCGCAACACCAATGGCGTCACAAATGCGTTGCCGGCCTTTGGGGGATGGGGAGAGGGATGGCCAGCGCTGTTTTACACCGGTTTTCTGTGAGGCCGTGGTATCACTCCGGTCGAGCCGGCCCATTCATGCCGAAGCGTGGCTCTCTCACGGTTAAGTACTCTTAAGTAAATAAAACCCAAATCCTGATTGAAAGTTGTACATGTACTTTACAGTAACTACATAATTACTGTTTCAGTGTGACCTATTTATTACTACTTGCAGTTACAGCTAATGAACAAATTGACATTTATATAACTGACAGGTTAACACAAATACTGCTACATGAATTTAGAAGGATAGTTAAATCAATTTGTTTTGTATTAATAATAGTTCTCGCCTCACTTTTTTTGGTGGCAACCCTCGGTACAATACTGAGTGTTTTAGATAATAGGTCTTTACCTATGAAATTGCCGTTTTGTATGCAATAAGTGAAAGTACTTATTTTTTCTATTTGGCTATTGATGCCCTTCTTGTAAAAATCAGCTGGACGGGAAGCAACAAACTCTTCAAAGCCATTTTGTACTGCCTCTCGGGAATTGAAATTTTTACCCACTAAAAAGTTGTCTACATTTTGGAAAAAGTAATAGTCGGTAGGTGCAAGGTCTGGTGAGTATGGCGGATGAGGGAGAGCTTCCAACCCCAGCTCTTGCAGCAAACAGTCGCTCCGTGTAAAAACTGATATTCAGGTAAAACCGGTTGAAGTAGTAGCCGATCCCAAATCTTGGGAATAATAAAGGCTAGGACGAAGACTGAGAGAAGACATCCTATCCTACACTTTACCCACGGCTTCTCGGTGTTTTACAACATCAATTTCTCTATAAAGATTTCTTTCTTTATAAATAAAAGTGTAGGTCTGTGTTAGCACTCCAGCCGCGGCTCTTAGAAATATGTTTCGATTCAAGATAAAAAATTTAACAAAAATATACCGACCTTAAGAACGAACAAATTGAAATGAGACCACACCGAAAGCCTCAACTTTCAAATAAAATTAAAAAAAATACAAATGCACTAGTCGCCCCTAAGAAATTCGAAGGCCCCCTTCATTTCTCCCGTATGCCATCATCAGATCTTAGTGTCCTTATCATGGTATCACCGTTGGGATATCATCAAAATCGGTTCATTAACGACAAGTTATCCGCGAACAGACATAAAATATAAATATATACTAATAATACTAATATATAATGTATATACGGTCGAATTGAGAACCTCATCCTTTTTTTAAGTCGGTTACAAAGGGGGTCACATGCGTGTGCTCCGGCCTTAACATCGGCTATACAAAGTGCTATAGGTACTTCGGAGTTCGGACTATTGTCAACGAACACTTCTTTTCTTATTAATTAATTATTGCACTAAAGACATCACGTACAGATTTTCAAATAGAAAAAAGAAGTGATATTATTTTATAGTAAGTTAATTATTTGAGAATAATGCAATTGCTAAACTAATTCAATAAACTTTTAGTGTAATATTTTACAATAAAAAATGTAGTCTTAAAAAAGTTTGACTTCAACTGAAAGTATTTAAATAAAAAATCCAAACTATAATAGTATATACTCGAAAATAACTCTGCTTGTCTGTCTGTTACGTTTTTATGGCTAAACCGCTACACCGATTTCAATGAAGAATTTAATTTTTGGGGAAGAACATAGGCTACGTTTTACAGACGACGTACACGCAAGCGGAGCCGCGAGCAAAAGCTAGTAAATATATATGTTTAAATTTTCGTAAATGGGAGTTTTGTATTCGAATTACCGAAAAAGGAAATTGCTATTTGATACCTTTAGGTAATGCTTAGTCAGCATTAAGAATAAAAGTTTACCGAAATAGCTTGACATTTATTAGTATAACTCTAAATAGAAGTTTAGAAATATTCAGATATTCGGTGAAAGGTAGGCAAGGGTAAATAGTAATTTGTTATACAAGAGTGCAAAAGTGCGTTTTAACCGCGTGCTCAATTTTGGTGACCGAGCAAGCGAAGGATTCTCTCAAATTTATTTTCTAAAATTAGAATCCTGAGCGTTAGCGAGGGAATCAAAAGAGCACGAAGTGAAAAATCTTTGCACTCGAGTGCAACACGTAACTTTTCATTCCACCTTAGCGAGAAAATGACTAAATGCAGAAAAGAAAATGGCGCGGGTAAAGCAATTAAAAAACAAAGTACACCAAGAAGGTTCCGAGTGTGAGTTTTTAACAAATTAAAAAAGGTTGTATGATAAATTCGGCACCATGGATGTAGAAGTAAATAGGTTTAATGGTGTTTTAAATTCACAAACTTAGTGCACACGATGTTCTAAATTCAATTTACTTTATCCTCTAGCGGATAAAAACGGCTTTTGCACTCAGATATCGAAGGGTAAAAATACTCTTTCCGAGATGGGGGGATGAAAATATATCTTTACCTAATTAATGTGATACTAACTGACCCACGCAACCTCGTCTGCGTCTCCTATTGCCCGTAGCGTAATGTTATAACAGCGTGAACTATTTTATCACACTAATATATAAAGGCGAAAGTTTGTATGTATGTTTATTACTTCTTCACGCAAAAAGCTTATACACCAGATTAACACATAGGCTACTATTTGCCGCGATAACCGACATACACGCGGGCGGAGCCGCGGGCAACAGCTAGTTTACCATAAAAAAGGTTATAGCCAACCTTAGCTAGATTTAATACATTGTTTTATGTATTAAATCTAGCTTTAAGGTATATATTACTATATAAAACCTGATGTCTGATGAAGCTCTCAAAAGGAATAATTTTTCAGGGCCGTCTAACACTGAAATAATTTTTCAAATCAAACTAGAACTCCCCGAGATTAGTAATTTTAACCAAACAAACAAACTCTTAAACTTCATACTATTAGTATGGAAGATAAACATAGACATAGGAAACTATGAAGAACAAATCATTTTTCATCCCACCAGCTCGTAAAGAGTATTTTTGCCCTTCGATATCTGAGTGCAAAAGCCGTTTTTATCCTCTAGAGGAATAAAGTAAATTGAATTTAGAACATCGCTCGAGTGCACTAAGTTGTGAATTCAAAACATCATTAAACCTATTTACTTCTACCTCCATGGTGCCGAATTAATCATTCAATATTTTTTAATTTGTTAAAAATCAGACTCGGAACCTTCTTGGTGTAGTTTTTTTTTATTTGCTCTGGCCGCACTATTTTCTTCTGTAACTATAGCAATGTAACTTTCAATTTTTCTTAATTTATCTATACATCCATACAAGTAAATAAAATTGAAATGTCGGTTTGTAATATTAATAATCGCTTTTTACTATATACTATATTACTTATAATGCATATGTATGTATACACGGTACATACACTAAAATATTATTTTTTTTATAATTTCTGTTACATTGTCTGTCTGTCAGTCGGTCTGTCTGTCTGTTTGTTCCGGGTAATCTCTGGAACGGCTGGACTAAATTTGACGGGACTTTCACTGGCAGATAGCTGATAATCTAAGAAGTAACTTAGGCTACTTTTTTAGACTAGCTTTGTCCCGCGGTGTAACTTGTGGTACGACAAAAACCGCGGGTAACACCGCGGGGTTGAGCGAGTACCTAAGTATTTTTGAAATAATTTAAAAATAAATCTGTAATACTTACCTATCATAATGTAGTACCTAATAAATATTAATACCTAAACTGAAATAAAAGTGACTATCTTGTGATTGTTAATGCTTTTTTTGCATTTAGTTGTTTCCTCGCTGAGGTGGAATGAAAAGTTACGTGTTGCACTCGAGTGCAAAGATTTTTCACCTCGTGCTCTTTTGATTCCCTCGCTGACGCTCAGGATTCTAATATTTTTTTAGAATCCTTCGCTTGCTCGGTCATCAAAATTGAGCACGCGGTTAAAAAGCAACTTTGCACTCTTGTATAACAAATAACTATTCTTACACATATTTTGTTCAGTTCAGATTTTCAAGAACTAACTTTTAAGTTCCTACAAGCAACAATAACATGCCGAACTAGTTCGCTTTCATCAATAGTTGAACTTGCTACGTATTGCAAAATCCCACTCAAAAACAACAAACTATTAAATAGTGCATAATTTACTTCTGCTGTAGTGCTTCCACTAACTTAATACTTAATTACACCTGGATAAATTCCAAACGCAAAGTACAATAGATACTTATTTTTTATACTTTTTATTATTTTATCGAAATTCCCGCATGGAGTACAGTACTGTTGTCTTCATTTTATTAATATATAACATGAATTTCACAAAGTCTAAAGAGTGTTTTACTCCAGCGCGTTAAGCTTGTATTGCTTTAAAGCTAATGTTTCTCAATAACCCTTCTGAGTAAACATTGTTTACTCAGAAGGGTTAAGAGAACAATAGGTTATGGGTTACACAGTGAGCGGTTTACAATCAGTAATTTGTAATTATTAAAAGTTTTACGTATATGTGCTAAATATATTGCTAATTCTGTGTCGACTATTACACTGTAGTATATATGTGTAGTTATGCGATCAATCCAAATTTAAGCATCGCGTCGCTCGTCCAGTTGCCGAAGTTGTGAAAACTCTCCAAAACATTCTAGAAACGTAGAGCGCTATGGATTTCTCAATTCGGCCTTTGCGTGGATGACAATATGAAAGAAAGTAATAATAACAAACCTCTTTAATTTAAAAACTTTTAAAGTTTACTTCAGTGTTCGCTCATTATTCTGTGACAAAGACATATCTATACAAATAAAAAAAATGTGAGTGTCTTTTTGTAATATTATATTTATAAAAAAAATTTTTTTGAATATGTACCGTGTATACATACATATTGCATTTATTAAAAAGAGGTTATTTTATATTATTATTAATTTCACACAGTCATTTACATTATATCTCTCAGACTAGTGTTAGAAAGTTCTATTATCAGATAAACACCTTGACTCCCCCTCCCCCTATCTACCCCATGATGTGGATAGGTATTTTAAATATTATGAGGATTTGTGAATTGTGGCAATATTTTGATTAAGTTATTTCTTTGTAAGAAATTAAGCTTTAAAGCCCTTAGCCCACAGCCCCCCCTTTCCCTCCTCTCCTATTGGCGGTATTTGGAGGTATAAATAAATTCACGATAGTAGCTTAAGTTGAAGCGAAAACTATAATTGTTAAGTAGGCTTTATTACTTTACAAATAATAGGATTAATAAGTCAGCCAACTAATTCGCCCCCGAAACCGTTGTGAAAATGTTTATAACGCGATATAATAGTACGTCCTTCCCACGGAACCCTCAATTGGGCACGGCACGCTAGTACCTTGCGGGATTTTTTGCTCTGTACGGAAATCCCCTCGGATACCTATGGTTATATCGGACTTGAATCATCTATAAACCACATGCCGTCTCGGGTACCAGTACCTAGAAAGATAGTTTATGATTACCTCATAGATTGGACTGGGCTGCTGGGTCGAATTTGATCCTAACCCCTGCAGATTTTTGTGTAGCTTTTGTGGTAGTAAAATCAGACTAAGTTGTACTTGCGACGTCGACGTCATTTCGTTTGCGTCTGCGTGTCCAAATAGTCCATAACAACTATGCCTTTCATCACTCCGTATTTTACCAAATATGTACATTCAAAATTTTTGTTATTACTACAAATTAATAAATTAACAAAAAATAATAATTGTGAAATTAGTTAAATTTTTATATAAAGTTTCTTCCCCTAGTTTTTAGGGTTCCGTGCCAAAGGCAAAAAACGGAACCCTTATAGATTCGTCATGTCTGTCTGTCCGTCCGTATGTCACAGCCACTTTTTTCCGAAACTGTAAGAACTATAATGTTGAAACTTGGTAAGTAGATGTATTCTGTGAACCGCATTAACATTTTCACACAAAAATAAAAAAAACGATAAATTTTGGGGGTCCCCATACTTAGAAGTGAAATTAAAAAAATTTTGTTTCATCACACCCATACGTGTGGGGTTCTATGGATAGGTCTTCAAAAATGATATTAAGGTTTCTAATGTATTTTTTTCTAAACTGAATAGTTTACGCGAGAGACACTTCCAAACTGGTAACATGTGTGCCCCCCCCCCCCTGTAACTTCTAAAATAAGGGAATGATAAGCACGCTCAAATTCTTTCACGCAAAAACTAATTGGACGACGACTAACGAACGGATTTGGATGAAACTTTACAGTAATATAGCTTATACATCAGAATAACACATAGGCTACTATTTGCCGCGATAACCGACATATACGCGGACGGCGACGCGGGCAACAACTAGTACGTCATAAATCGTAAACTTTTATATTATGTTACTTGGCCTACTCTTTATATTATACTCGCACTTGGCCGCTTTTTTATGTTAGCGTGCGAGAAAAAATCCACTCTAATCATCGTTCCATAATTAATTCCATAGGTTTTGTTTTGAACATGTAAATGTAAAAATAATAAATAAATAAATATTTTCGACATCTAACACACAACGCCAACTAGTCCCAAGCTAAGCAGAGCTTGTGTTATGGGTACTGACAACTGATATAAATACATATATACTTTTTTTTCGTAAATACAAACATAATATTATACATAGAAAACACCAAAACTCCGGAACATTTATTGCAGATCATACAAAACTTGATTCGACCCGGGAATCGAAGCCGAGACCTCAAGCACAGTAGTTGCATACGCTACCACTGCACCACCTAGGCAGTTGTTACATAGTTGTTAAATAGTGTATACACGTGTTAAGAAACAGACTTACTTTTACATTTCTAACGTTAGAATGGGGATCATAATTATTAACAACTTGTCACCGTACTACGTACTGTTAAGACAGTTCAAAGGCTTAGGTATACTTGAATGTCTGTAACCATGAAATAACATAAATATGTTAAACAGTGGTAGCTGAAGGTCTTTTTCACGTGAGTTAGTCGATTGAATAATTCTTAGTTGTTTAGGTAGCGAGGTCGTTGAAGCGCAGCTCTGCCTGCTATGGCGGCATCGAGTGCGGGCAGCTGCATTGCAGCTGGCGTGTGCTTTTGCTCGTTTTAATGCCCCGACAGAATCCTGCTTGCACTGGATATGTACCAGCGCATGTGCGTTCTCCATCGTATGCACACATTCATGACTGAGCTGATTTCTGTAAATCTTCTTCTTTTTTATGGGCACGAAACTACACGATAGATTCTTTGTTGGTAAATTTTTAATTATCTACGCCGTGGTAAGCATGATGCGTGAAACTTCCAAATCTTCCAATCGTCCTTATTCTGGTATTTCGTTTAAATACTTTAAGTCTGAATAAAAATCTGGGACCTACTAGGCATAGCATGCCATGGTCTCTAGATGGATAAATATCAGTATTTTCTCTTAAACATACGTACGTCGTACGTATTTGCAAATGCCAGGAATAAATTAAAATTAATAATGCAGTATAATTGTAAGAAAAAAAACTTTTGCATAAGGGATTAGGATGATCTGGATGACATACCTATAATCTAATCTACTTATAATTTAGTGAGAAATTAGGTCAGTGCCTGCCGAGACTTTGCCATCACGCTGACATCGTAGAGCTTCCTTTGATAACAGAAATTTCTTTAGAAATCGGCATTTGATGGTGAAATTCGGTAATAGCAAAAATAATGTGTCTATTTACTCTATAAAAGTAATGACTTTAAATAAATAATATTCTTAATGAGTTGTATTATCTTTTATCTATCTGTATAATCGCAATACCTCTGACAATTCAGAATAATTGAATAAATGCTGTGATTAAAATAAAACAATATGCACTTTGAATTGCTTCGTGAAATTTACCGTGGGAGAGCCACGCTTCGGCATGAATGGGCCGGCTCGACCGGAGTGATACCACGGCCTCACAGAAAACCGGTGTGAAATAGTGCTTGCGCTGTGTTTCACCGGGTGAGTGAGGATACCGGAGGCCCATACCCCAACCCCTCCCCCTATCCCCCCCCCCATCCTCCAAAGGCCGGTAACGCAATTGTCACGCCTCTGGTGTTACGCGTGTCCATGGGCGGCGCTAATCGCTTACCATCAGGTGATACGTCTGCTCGTTTGCCAGGCTATTCCATAAAAAAAAAACATCTAAAGTGTTTTAACAACTCATTAAGCAGTGCTTTAAAATAAATTATAATTTTGTCAATAAACAATAAATTGTTGTTATCTTAACTAATTAGAAGATCTAAAGTTACTTTTTTATTACAATTTACAATTACTATTTAAATAAAACCGATAGCTATATTCCTGTTGTAGCTACCTACGGGTTTCGCAAAGTAATATTAGACGCAAGGATGGCTCTCAAACGTATAGGAGCAGAGGTCGGTCGACCTCCCGTCGTTGTACCCCGCAGGCTTAGGGTGTGGCAGGGGGGTGCTTTGCAGATTTCCCCGTATCCGTACCTACTTATCGCAAACCCAAAGTTGTCCTTGACACTTCAAAGTCTCACATCAAAGTCTATATTACCTATTAGTCTTCTCATTTGGTCTATCTAGTAAAGTGTACACACTTATTTCCAATACAAAAAAAATGTTACAGAACAAAGTATTTGGGTATTTCGGGTAACGGGATTCAATTTGCGTTCCCAAATCAAAATGATTTCCTTCAATATCTTTGCATACCCGTTATAATCATGAATTTCAGATGTCACACTGTTTACGTGTCTTTAAACACGTTTTGATTTCTAGAACCTTACGGGAATCTTTACACTGATACCGTATAATGTGATGTGATTGGAAATTCGTCTGGAAATCCGGCGCGTCGGTGGCATTGTTTTGCGTCACTCTTACATAATCTAGATATAGACTTAAAGAGGAATTAAACCAATCAATAGATACTCGCACTTGAGCATGTTTAGAATATACGTTTGAAAAAACAAAAATTTAAAACTGTTTTCGATGTCCCTTACAAACGATCAACGATGTTATCACTTTATGTTACATCATTTGTGGTTGGTTCAACTAAGCACCTACCGACTATATTGGGTCTTTCTGAATATTGTGGTCTGCCTGCTACCGCAGTCGCCGCTACTTCGAGATAACGTTATCAGCGATAGCCTTGCCGAGGATTCTGTGAGAATACAAGCATACCATACGTGCACGTACCTATATAGTACACATATGTACGTATAGTATATATACATTTACCTATCGATTAACCAAATGGCCACGGATCTGTAGAATACGTTTATAGCATAATGGTATAATTTGACTCCCGGTTACGTAACGTAGCACATTTTTGTCAACCGGGTATTTATAATTTAACATATTTCCTTAGACATTTTGAAATATGAACAATCTCGCGAGATAGATTACAATCTAACGGTTTTGACAATCTTACGGTAACATATATCTATACTAACTTTTAAACTTTCGCGTTCCATGATATAATAATTATTATTTTTACGGGAATTAACGCGATCACTATTTCAAGGTACTACATACCTGTGAACAAGGGCCTGTGAACACGGCCAGTGCAACCTGGACGAAACGTCAGGCAAAACAGAGGTATGTAGTACCTTGAAATAGTGATCGCGTTAATTCCCGTAAAAATAATTATTATTATAACATATATCTACATAGAAGCCACATCCTTCGAGTTAATTATAGTCGATAAAGCCCAGTTAAAGCAATACATCGGTACCAGTCGAAATAAATCATTATTGGTTTAAAAAAAAAAAAAAAGATGTACTCCGAGATATTATAGTGCATAAGTGTATGCGCAAATGCAGGTGCACTCTCTGTTCCTTCACTCTCATAATCCGACGGGATGGTAATCCGGCATGACCAGGGAAATCCCAGGGAAGGCAGGACTGACGACGACGATAATATAATCAGAAAAACTCAATAACACTTTTTTGATCCGACCCGTGAATTGAATCCGAGACATCTTGATCGGCAATCGCATACGCTAAACGCTAGACCAACGAGGTAATAAAATGCGGAATTAAAATAAGATTAATACTACTTCCCAAAAATTAAGTTAAACTATTCATTTTCTAACAAACTAACTCCAAAACCGATTTAAGAAAAAGCTCTAATACATGAACTTGTTCAATCAAAACAATGAAAACGAACCGTGAAATTTTGATACGTAGAGAGATTTATACAAGGAGAGCTATGAAAATATCAGAGAGTAAAAGTTACACAATTTCATAAATAAATAACTGTTTAAGTTTTTATTGATATAAGTTGTTGAATGTAACCGTAGATATTATTATAAAAACCTGAAATTTATAGTTGTTAGATAAATGGCAGTGTCAGTAAGAATAGCTGTCAGTGTTCGGCGCAAGCAGTAGATGTGATTTTGTAAATTTAGATAAGACGCCACATCGCTGCTGTTGGCACGGATCTCATTTTGTTCTTCACAATAACCTAGTTGTCTCTGTAGAGTAAAGAAACACTTGCTCTTTGCTTTACTTTGCTTCTTTGGCAGCCTTCTAATAATTACTTCATTTCTTGTTTTTTTTTTTTGCTTATAAATATTACTGACTAGTTTTTGCTCGCGGCTCCGCCCGCGTGTATGTCGGCTATCGCGGCAAATAGTAGCCTATGTGTTATTCTGATGTATAAGCCACATTATTGTAAAGTTTCATCCAAATCCGTTCAGTAGTTTTTTCGTGAAAGAGTAACAAACATCCATCCATCCATACTTACAAACTTTATAGTATAGATTATTCTTGATTTTTTGCCATCATTTTAAAAATATAAGATATTTTTGTGTATCCTACAACTTATTAACTTTTTATTTACTTAAAATTTTTGTCTGAATTTAATCTCCAATTTAATTATTTTTATGATGGAGGTGGCAAATGAGCAGATAAAAATACAGATCACTTGGTCCTTGGTACCGCCGCCCATAGTCACTCTACAACTTGAGAGTCCTGTGTGTGTTGAGAGCTTTACCACCTTTTGTGTCCTTCTCCCTTCCAAATATGGGGAAGAATAGATTTTGTAAAATATTTAGACCTGCATCAAACCCTAACAGCCACATAGTATAATTTGGAAATTTCAAGGTCAATATAATATCATATATATAATATATGGTCATACAATAAGGTCATATATTTGATTGCTTTTTAAAGTGATTGCCATCGACAGCTAGTTCTCGGGCTTCAGTAGGGTTGGTTACTACACGTCTAGTGTGTCACACGTACGTCTAAACATAAATAAAATGAGGACTGACTTTCGAATAATTAACAAATTTAAAGGATACTAGTATATTTTGTTCGATAAACAAGTAGGTTTTCGGAATCCGTTATAATAAGGCCACGGAACAAGACGCAAAATTCCGGGACGTTCTCGGATTTCCCCGCCGCGCCGTCTGGCCAACCAAAGTTTGGGGTTGTTGAAATATTCTATGTAACAAATGTCTTTCGTACTTTTAGTACACCACTGAGTAAGATTCTACTTATCACCTCTTATTAATTGGGTCAAATGTGAAATAATAAATTACTTGTATTGCGTGGGTGAATGTCACAGTTTTTCATCAAATATAAAGGATATTTCGAGAAATAAATAAATATTTCGGACATTTAACACACAACGCCATCTAGTCCCAAGCTAAGTAGAGCTTGTGTTACGGGTAGGTACTAGACAACTGATATAAATACATATATACTTTTTTTTGTAAATACGTACATATTATACATAGAAAACACCCAAACTCCGAAACAAATATATGCAGATAATACAAACATTTGGTCCGACCCGGGAATCGAACCCTCGACCTCAAGCACAGCAGTCGCATATGATACCACTACGCCACCGAGGCAGTGAAGTGAGAAGAAAATACAAATAGCTAATGGCTTAACCATAACCAACGATGTCGTTTGATTAGTTTTAACCTTAAGCACATTATGAATACAATCAAAAAGAGTTAACCACATTACATTTCTAGCTTTGTCCATGTTTCTAGGTTATAGTTTCATGTTGATAGGGTAGTGAGTGTGATTCTAACCATTCATCCTTTTCGTTACAATGGAATTAAATATGTACGATCAATTAAAAAAATAGCAGTAGTCAATATTATGATAGCAATTCTTATAATGATAAGGCCCAAGTTGATGATTTACAACACGCTTTATAACCAAACTTTCATTTGTTAGATTTTCCTTTTGGAATCCTGTCTGCGACGTCACTGAAACAAAAAGAGGTCGTTCGTGATCACGCTAGCCATCAAACATCCAGCGTACAGCGAGTTGTGGCGCTGCTCTCTGTGCCAGTGCTATATCGAACACACTACACGTAATAATCGCAGATAGACAGCGGCTGTTGTAGGCGGTATGGCATCGTACATTACACGAAGTATATGCGTGCTCGCTTCGGTTGACTATATTCCATATCGGCGAGCAGTAGCAGTTGTCGACTTGGTGCCGCCAAACGGGCGTCGCACTCGCCTCACAGTGACCTCACTGCGCCAGCGACGACTACACCACCTAAATATGACCTAAGCGCGACCGTATTGTTCCTTTTGTTTATTGTATACGTTTTTAATTATTGCAGCTTTTGAAGGCAGATACCTTATCTGCGGTTTACAGAATAAAACTGTCTAAGAATACGGCTCATAATATGGCTTTTAACTTCTAAAGTTACAAGTTACGTGTCCCGCGACCGGCGACACTGCATTCACTTTTATATCAATTACTTACCCAACTACATATAGGTACAAACACACTATGTTTATGGTAACCTATTTTTTTAGTTTGTCAAAGAGTATTGAAAAGGTAGAATCACTACAAAAAAGTTTGGGCAAATTATTTCTTCTCAAAATTCGTGACTCGATAGCGGGCAGCGGCTGTCACCATCTCAAACAATCATGCCTTCACCTAATTGACTCCACTTTAATTGGTACTCGTCTGTGATCGCATCGAATAGTTACCAACTTCGTGGCAATAGTGCCTAGTTCTTATGTTGAGCTTACGAGGCCACGCACCACCTGACACGAGAGCAGCTGGCAGCCGGCTGCTTGCTTGTGCACAACAAAACTTGTTTCTTGGCAGACGCCTCAATATGGCGGACCAGGGACGGCCATTGCGTTGCATTGCATTTATAAAGACTGATTTCAATAGGTGCAACTAATTCAGTGGGTAATGCAAGTTATAATGCTTTTGTGTACTGTCCATTTATGAAATGATAAAAAATCCAAAACAGAACTTATATATTCTTCAGTTCCACGACCAACCATTTCTTGGAAGTGTCCGCGTGAACTGGATTGCTTTGTTATCGGGTCGTATTGTTGAGCGACTGTCCTTTAGACATGTCCGTAATCGTATTTTTCCGCTGTCTTGTCCGCAGTCATCGTGCGGTGTAGTTGGTTACACTGAGCAGCAAATGTATAAGTACCTATATAGGTAGGACATTTAGATAGATAGGCGCGTAGGCAGCGACCGTCATGCAGCTCGCGGCGGCGCGGCGGCGGCGTCATCGCACGACCCTGATAATTTGCTGCGCTTATGTTACTTCAACGGCTTCTTGCGACACGTTGTGGCCGCTTTCCTCCGTTCATATTTCCTACACCATGCATTCGAAGTAGCAAAGTTGGCATCGCAAGCAGTTAAGCGTATTACGCTCTCACTTGTTAACAAGCAGTTGTTAAGTACAACTGTAAAAATCGTAACACAGCTTATAAATAGCACAGATAGCTGGACCACGTGTAGCCGTATGTTCTTATCAATTAATTATATAACACTTTATTTGCATTACGTTGAAGCAACTCTTGCATAATTACTCTTGTCATTGAATGTAAATCATATCATCAAAGTTTTGTTATGAATAATTACTTATGTATTATTATTACTTATGTGTAAATTCGGACAATGCATTTTTTACACACCTTATACTATGGTATGCTCTCGACATCCCTACTCATATCTGTCTGCTACGCGGTTAGTGTGTGCTAGTATTGTGTATTATCTATGGCTGTTACGGCTAAATCTCTGAACCGATTTCAGTGAATTTTTTCATGCAGATACTTAAAATTTACAATGTTGAGTCACGGGCTAAAGCTAATTAGTAGTAACTAATAATGTTACAAAAAAATTATATTTTGCTGAAAGTTTGATTACTTATCAATCTTATCATACTATGTTGCTTGCGTAGACTTTCTAAACTCTGGTGGGTTTTGGACAGAACCAAAAGATTATGTAATTATGCCACAAAAAGAACGGGACGTTTAGACTGATTTTATTTTCATTTACACTGAATAATAATATTAATTAATAATTCGGACATATAACACACAACGCCACCTAGTTCCAAGCTAAGCAGAACTTGTGTTATGGGTAGGTACTAGTACTAGACAGCTGATATAATTACATTTATACTCTTTTTTCGTAAATGCAAACATATTATACATACCAAACACCCAAACTCCGGAACATTTATTGCATATCATACAAACACTTGATCCGACCCGGGAATCTAACCCGAGACCTCAAGCACAGTAGTTGTATACGCTACCACTGCGCCACCGAGTTAGTAAATAGTTTAAATTACATAACATAAATATATTAAGTGGCCGGTATTTAATCTCTTTAATTTTTATAAAAGTTAATTGGTATTTGTTTAATTGCCTATAAACTTACACTTACTTGCAAAATTGCAATTAAAAAATCGTCTATTTGAGGAAACAGATAAAATCATTGTGCATCTATTACAGTTTGACCGGAGTGATGCCACGGCCTCACATAAAACTGGTGTTAAGAAGTTCCTCGTTGCGATTTACCGCATGAGTGAGTCAGTAATCTAACCCCCTTAATTCTGGGGAGGCAAGAATTCAAACGAACGCACTTGTGAGTTGTGACTTTTTAAATCATACAAATATCCGGGGACAGCGGTAGCCACTTAACATCAGATGACTAGTTTCCCCATTTGCCCCTAAACCATACGTAGGAGAACATGGTCGTTTTGGTGGTGAACTTTAACTTTGTTTTTGAGATGTTACAGAACTCCCACCACGGTAATGTGAACTCGCATTTGCTCATTGTTTTTGTATGCTTTTGTACAGTAAAATATATTACAGGTTTAGATTATTTAAAATCTTCATTAGTTATTATGGTGACCACCACTCTTGGATTCTGCTTATGCTTTCCATCAGGCAGAGTAGAGTCATTTTGGCGAGCGAAAAAAAATCAAATTGATTGAAATTTCGGGTTTTTTTCTCGAGTTTAATTCTTTTTTTTAAAATTAATACTTGTCTAGTGGCCTCTCGACTGAGAGGACATTGAAAGAAGACAAGACTAGAGAGATTGGCTGAAACTAACAGACACAATTAAAACATTTATTTAAAGTACTATGTATATCTACATATATGTGCTGTATATACAATAATATACACTTCGCGAAGTTTATTAGTGATTTAACTCTATACAATTGCCACTTTGTCAATATTACGGGTTTTTACGGGATAAACCTAGGTTTGGTAGGGAAGTAAAGCAGGGCGAAAACTAAAAAGAAACATGCTCTAAATAACGCGTCACGTATACGTCTACCTTTTATTTGGACTCATAAATTTTCATTAAATCTTCACAGAATAAAATTCACCATAACTTTAAATACTTACTAACATACTCGTTCCTATGATAGGAAACAGAAGAACGAGTACTTATTCAGGTACCTAGTATTAATACAATGTTATGTACAAAATGGTTCTGTATCAAGTGTTTGCTATTGAAACAGTAGGTACCTATTGACTCATAATGAGTAAATTGCTAAATAACACAAACAAGTCGCCGTTACTGTGTTCGTGCACGAGTCGGTCGACGTCGATCATCGCTTCGTCCGTGACACCTAAACGAGCGAGCAGCACCTCTGCTATCTGCTGGTTTGATAAGGCGCATTTATCAGTGGGCCTCGACGCGGGAGAACGACGACATGAGAGCGGCTGCGGTCGGTTGGTGGGTAGCGTATGCCGGAGTAGCGGACAGAGGCAGGCATGGCAGAGTCGTCGCCACACATGTTGCGGAACGTGCAACGGAAGGGAGCGGGGGGCGGGAGCGCCAGGGACGGCGCGGCGGCGTCGGCTCACCGCCACCGGCATGTCTCACGCACACACCCGCAGCGCCCACACGACGCACGCGCCCGTGGAGCGTCACTACGCCTTATCGCAGCCATCTTTAAACGAGCACAGTGCACGCCACCCGCCACTCGGTACGAATTCCATTTGAGAACGCTGTTGCCACGATGGTCGTCGACGACCGACCGCACCGATCCTTTCATTATATGCGACTCGAGCGGTGTGCAGCCTGTTCCAAGGTCGTGTTAATTACCAGTTGGATCGGTGACAGTCTTGCTCGTTAGCAAGACTCATCATATTAATATCTATCTTGGCATAAATAACTAATTTATCGCCTTCAGCATTCGACAGACAATAATGTCGTTGCTTATGCATTTGCTGACAACTGCGGCAACAAGACACCATGACGCGTTACATTGCATTATACATTATGTTTAATAATGCGCGGTCAACGTTAAAAGTCCCGTCATATTCACCTAAAATTGTTATCTTATTTCTCTCATCGTCGTCTACGGTTTATACATCTCCACACTAGGGTGTTCTTGCAGCGACCATCTGTATTGATCTGGGGAGGGTGGTGTGGGTCGACATCCCGACGCCTTCGTCTCTATGAAGGCGGCGGCTTTGGCAATGCTTCCATAAAATCCAGGCTGGAGAGGCTGTCGGGTGGGTGATAAAGAAAAACTGCCTACGTAGCCGGCCGTGTTCGCTCGGCGTGGCGTGTTGTCGCGTACCTATATATAGCACGTGTTGGACGTAGCCGGTGCGACCGCGCCCGCCATCGCCGCTCTGCTCGACGACGTCCGACGAAAGGTCAATTGGCGCGCAAATTATTTGCGTCGCAAAACCCGCAGCGTCGCTGCACCATGCCAACGGCAACGCTATAAACTAACACATTTTAGAGTTATCTCCTCGTGCTGCAGTATTATGAAGGTCGGCCTGACGCGACGCATAGTTATGGGCGGCGCAGTCATCACTGATTTAACACTGCCCGCGCTCTTTAAGGCAAGAACGCGGCACGCACGCATTCTTATCGAACCTCATAATAGACGTTGTGTAGCGACGTAAACAGTTATGTGTAGTTTCATCCTCAGACGTATTGTTCGTCTGCATATAGCCAGCTGATAACTATATTCGAAGAGTGGTTAGAACATTCAATAGTCATAGGCTCTGTTGATGGAAGTGAACTCGAAGTATGTAGTAGCTACTTTATTGTTGACCATGTCTGGACTAAATGATAGAAAATATAATAACAATAATTAGGACCAGATGTTAGTAGGGATCAATTATTTTTTAAATCTATCTACATGAGGACAAAAACGGGTTTGAATTCAAGAAGTGGTCAGTGGAGGCCGCGCCGAGGTGAGCGCTTCACAGCACCAAGGTACTTGCGACGTGGTTAGTCACGCTTGGAATGAACGACTCAGCTTTAACTCTTACAAGAACATTGCAAACGTATGACGACACAGGCCTGTACATCGACTCTGTCGCATACACGTGTTCTATGCAACACCTCAGATCAAATAAAAAAAGGTAGATAACGCACCGCCTTGTTCTTGTTGAAGCAGAAAAAAGGCTCGTAGTTCCAAGTAAACACACGCGATACGCACTAACTATGCTATAAACTACGCTACTTTTCATCAGTATCGTATAAGTTGTTGATACTTGTCTTTTTACTGCTTCAACAAGAACAAGGCGGTGCGTTATCTACCTTTTTTTATTTGATCTGAGTGCAACACGTATCACTTAATAGTAGGTACTATGCACACAAACTACTTCAGTTTGTTCAAAAAATTATTATTTGTAATTAATTCTACACTACGTTCTTATGCATAAATGTTCATTACATAAAAGCCATCATTTATTTAAATTCTCTATGGCTAAAATATATATTCATTAACTTTCCTTGTAGGTACTCATACTACTCATCAAGTAAAATACTTTTAGTTTGTTGGTACAGAGTAAAGCCACGAAACAATTACAATGGCTAAATATCCGTACAGTTACCACAATTGTAACTAAAAAATACCGACATTTGCCGTATTTATTTGGGTTATAAACTTATAAACCATTGATGTAGCAAACAGGAAGATGGTGTCTCTAACGGGTTTCATCCACCTTAGAACATTCGCAATCATGCAATATTGTTACTCCTGAACTACCTCTACCAATAAACCCCTAAGGTTTACTAAGTTTACGCAAGTTAAACTAATTTATTATGGCGGGTTCAATGCGAGTAAAATTATTAAACTTCTTATATTGTGTTTATAATCGTTAAAAAATAAACTTCACGAGTCGTGATTGCCCATTTAACTCTAATTAATTCTGGTAATTAATTGTAGGCGTTTTATTACTACTCACAAGTAATCACAACTGAAACATTAGGGTTAGAACACAGAGAGCGCAGTTTGTGCAAATTGTCGGCCGGCGTCATGCTGCCGTTTTTTTTGGGAGCTAACTTCCCACACTTGTTAAAAGATCTGAAACAAGTGTAGGTAGTTTCGATCAAATACTTTTCTTTGTTCGAAGTGTTACAGATACACACGTAGGAATCTATAATACATTAAGTTCTGTTTCATTAAACATCACCAAGTGATATCGACTATAATATTATCAGTACCTGGATGACCGAGCGTCGCTAGGTATTTTTTTTATAAATGGGTTTTTTGGCAACATTGAGACTATCCAAACGCCATCTTTTTGTTATTTTTCTTCCAATAAAAAAAATAAGTTAAGTGGCGCCCTCTCTTGGTACGCCCTGACATTGTTTATTCTGCACCTTATTCCAGTATAGTTTAATGTAGTTCGCTCGAGTTGCGATAGATGGCGCTAGATGTATATTGATTTTATATATTTGATTGTTAAAAACACGAATAAAACGACATTTTCTAAAAATGAATCCTAGCTAGATCGATTAATCGCCCCCGAAACCACTTGCATACAAAATTTTATCAAAATCGTTGGAGCCGTTTATGAGATTCAGATTATATATAAATGTATATATACAAGAATTGCTCGTTTAAAGGTATTAGATTTATCATAGTTCGTGTAAATCTATGACTATTACAACTTGTTAGCCTGTGTTCTCTATAGTTTAAGATGTAAATATGGTTTAAATATAACATTAGAACATGATGAAACTAACTGGAACAAAGCTTAGTAAATTTCTTATGATTTTATTTGTGAATAAAATCCACAACGTTTAAATTTAAGCGATATTTTTAAGTACCACAATTTAAAGTGGGTAACTATAAACACGATGCTGGATACCCAGTTAGATAGCAGTTAATATTCTAGTTAGGTACGTTTGAGTATATATTTGTATTGGCATTGCCAACTAGTGGTCTACACTACAGGTTCAGTCCCACTTCAACAAATTGATCTTTCTAAGTTGTATTACTGTGATCTAACCTGAGGACAAGACCTAGAAAGTATATCATTAAAGGCAAATTAAGAATTTTCCGAATCGGTGCAACCATCGCATCGTTACGATATCAATAACATATTATTTTAGGTTTGTTTACACACAGTTATGGTAAAAAGTTATTCATTTACCGTTTCCTTCACAAGTAAAAAACGCAATAAAAGTTTCATTTACTCACTGCTCCGATCTCAATAGGTATTAGATTGAAAAAAAAAACGGTAGGTGTGCGACCATCAAATGAAAGGAAAAGCGTCCTCGATAAACACCAAATGACCTGTCTCGGGAATCGAACTTGAACGAAACGAGAGTGAAAGTAACGCACTGTTATTAACATAACGATTATAATATTAAGCGTTCTCAACACAGTTCTACGATTATGAATAATGGGAATACCTTTAGTTACGGTTACTGCTCATATCGCATAGCACTTCATTTACAGGTTTTTACTAATGTCAGAAGAATTTTAATATTGTTCATGATTAAAATGCATTTAAGAATAAAACTGATATTATAACAGACTTATATTAAGTTCGGGTTTGGCTGTTATAGACATTACAGCGAAGTCAATTAGTAATAATATTACTTACCTAATACAATAACTTCAAGCTTAAATAGTAGCGCAATCTTTGAAATCAATATGGATACTTAGTTAATTGTTATAGTATCAAAGTTTTTATAACTTACTCTATATAATAATTATATGGACAATAGAAATAAATATTTTGTAAGTAATGTAATGTAAGTGTCCAATTCTTCTGTATACAGAAGCCACTGCGCCCACTATTTACAGTACCTGTGTAGGTACATAGTTAATTTGGGTTTCAAGGCTACTTTTGCGATTTTATACACATCGGTACATATGTGGTAAACATAGAATGTAAACATACTTTTAAAGGAATTAACAAGTTCGCAGTTTGGATACCTACGTATGTATCTACGTTGGATAGTCCTAATTCGTAGAGCGGGGTAATTAGTGTGTTGTAGCACTATCGCGGGACCTACCCATCAACCACTTTCAATTGGTTGAATGTATCATATGAAACTTTGCAAACAGTGTTCAACAAGCTACTTAACGTACGTGTGCTATTTTTATGTTCATTGTGACAAATAAACAAGGCGTCACTCGGGCGCGCTGTGGCGACGGCCGCAGCGTGCGTGCGAAAATTGAGTGCGTGCCTACATCACATAGGTAGATAGACGTCGACGCCCGTGGTAGAATCGACATCCCTGCATCCCCGGACTGCGCCGGCTGTGCCGCTCTATAAATACACAGCAGGTGTGGTGAGCGCGCGGGGTGCGAGGGGCGCGGGGCGAGGGGCATCCGCCTCTGCAGCGCTCCAAACCGCTCACAGCGGCCATCGGACCTTAGCGACGCCATATCGATTGCGAGGGCTCCCCCTGCGGCGCGCCGCCGCCTCCATTGTGCTCGGGCTGGGATGCCTTCTCCGGCCGTTTCCTGCCGCGGCCTGTTGACGGCCCCGCACCCTGTCCTCAAAGACACGTCCGGCAGCTGTCGACGACTGGCTTAAACGATACATGAACCACTTTTTGATAACATTTTCGCATGGTGATTGCGTTAATCACAATCACGCAAGCGAGTAAGTTGTTTATGGCTATCACGGCAAATGTGGTGGGCATCTGCCCTGATAACCGAAATACCAATGGATTCTACATTATACATACCTATCTTCAAAAACTTTATTAAAACCTTTTCCTGCTGGTTTTTTATTATTTAAAACATAAAAAAACATGTCCGCTAAATTATTGGACATCAAATAAAAACTTAAACAATTCACTCTTGTTAACTCTAATAACTGACGTAAAATAGCAGCAATAGTTGTAAACACCAAGAAAGTATAGGCCGACATTAAAATATATATTTGTAAGGACGACAACAAGATTTTGGTGATAACATTCAAGACGGGTTAATTGTCGAAATAGCAATATGCTCTCAATAACATTATGTTAATCGTAAAATTTCGTCACTTACATACATATGACATGATATATATATGACTAAATAATATGTGTAGGTACACATGTTAATAAAACCAAGATAAGAAGATACCCACTTAAACTACTGTCTTTTATTTATGTAAACCTCTGATGAGTTGGTAGAGAACTATTGTAACATCCACCTTTACCGCTACGCTTACCTTCAAGTATCTACAACTAGCTGTTGCCCGGGGCTCCGCCCGCGTGTATATCGGTTATCGAGGGAAACAGTAGCCCATGTGCTATTCTGATGTATATGTATAAGCTATATTACTGTAAAGTTTCATCCAAGTCCGTTCAGTAGTTTTTGCGTGAAGAAGTAACAAACATACACACTCACATACTTTCGACTTTATAATATTAGTGTGATAGTATGATTTCTATTTACAAACTCAGACGTTTGATACAGAAAACCCAATCACAAGTTGCTCAAGAATCGTAAATATCTTGTGATCGCACGCAAGAATGAGCAAAACACAAAAATCTAGCCTCGCAGCCTTTTTCGAAGTACTCAAATATCCTGGGTCATCAGCATTACCGCGGTTTCTGGTCCCGTCTCGACATCGAGTTACCTTCACAAAAATGCGTTAACTACTGACAATAGTTTATTAGCCTACGATATGAACTCAATGTTAATTTATAGTTTGCTAAACATTAAACCACCAGGATAATTAATAACAGTTTCAATTAGAATCAATAGCTAAAATACCGATTTAATTAAAGGATGGTTGTAATTCGATAACAGTTAATGCATGTAAGTTGCCATTGACTATAAATACTTGATGGTTAGTTAAGACACAAATGTAAAAATCGTCTATAAAGATTCCATTGATCTTTCCACAAATAACTAACTATCTACTTGGCAACCGTCATCAGCTCTTATTCTGATAAGTTAAGCCGGCAAAATAATGTGTATCCTTGGCATTGCATGGCATATTAGGCACACGTAATTAGTTTATCAACCTTATAATATATGTAATTTCAAAAAGTGCTGTACAGTTTGAGCTTTGACACGACTTAGAAACTGCTTCGTGGAGTATTCTCATTTTTTTTTCAATGCAACCCTAATGTGCCCCAGGCGTTGCGTAACCTGCTAAGCCTGGGGCACATTATAGTTATTCACAAATAAAACATGCAAAATGTACTTACTGGTTTTATTATAACATCTCTGTTATCAAAGTTATTAATAACTAGCAGCGCGCGTAGACAGTTATACCAATGCATACAGTTCAATACAGTCATGTAGAATAGTTATTTTATTTGCTATCCCAGTGGTAAAAAATATGTCTGTCTAACTTTTTATTCAATTTTTTTTAAAGACATCTCCTTCACTAGGAATAAATCCTGTGTCGCGGGGGACTTTACAAACATACATGAAACGGACACACAGTACACCCAGACTCAGAACAACAATTTGTGGATCACACAAAGTGTTGTCCTACGTGGGATTTGAACCCACGACACTTGGCGAAGTAGGAAACGGCGTGGTGACCGTTAAACCACTAGGCCAAACGTGCAGCCAAATTACAATTATGCAAATGAGATCATAGGTGTTTTCAAACATCAAAACTGGCTATATGCCTGTTTGCCACCGTGAGGTCATAAGGATTTTCAGTCCTTTACGAGGAATGACAAAACAATAAATAATCCTTAGACCATGGTTCATTTCTCATACAAATACATATTATGTATATCAATCAAGTAATATACATAAATATATCACTGAACCGATAGTCGTAGCAACGCTACATATAATTTTCAGTCTTATAATAAAGCGTTAGGACTTAAAATCACTAAACGATTTCAGTCAAGTATCACAGCTGTTGGTTGGCATGCCGCTTTACGTATAGCTTCGTAGACTCTCTTGAAAACTCGTTCCATCTGTTAGTAACTTTATGCATGTGTGCATAAGGTTGCTAATTGCGATACACGATTCGTCATGATTTTAACCGATTCTGGTAAGTTAAAGAAAGTCAGTTTGTTTGTGAGCTGTTTGGAAAGACTGATAAATATGTCTCTAAGTCTCTACCAGTTTGTTGCCTATCTAACGCTACCCGTTGACATACGTTTACGGAGGTTAGACACTGAGTACCTATACATAGCCGTTTGCTCTCCTTTAGTTAATAAACATATCTACTCTATCTAATACCTTTCCGACTCTACATACTACTCTACATTGTTCATTAACTAACTCAGCATACTTTTTCTCTGCATTTTGCTGCTAGTAAAGCTACTACATACTTTAAAGTAAAATATGGGACAATTATCGATATACTTCAATAACATTTTATACCAACAACTGATACACAGTTTCAAAAGAAAAACAGTATTAAATAAAAATAGTTATTGTAAAAGACATCAACGCTTTTGCAATGGACGTATTCTGTATATAGATACCAACCTACCTTTTGCCCGAAGCTTTGCTCCCTTAAAAGCAATTTTTCCCTGGGGAACATTTTTCCGTTTGATGTTGCTAGCTCTACATATTAAGTTATTTAAGTAGATCGTCATATTATTCATTAACTCCTCTTGTGTAGCTACCTACATCATACATACACAGCTTGCTTATCAAATAGATTCATAAACGTATTGGCTAGTTAACAAGTATAAATACAAGTAGGTGTAACTATAAGACCATCATCCCTTAATACTCAGTAAGTACCTAGTTAAATATATCAGTTACCAACATAGTAACCTACTTCTACATAAAAAAAAATGTCGACAACATCTACAAAGTCTCATTAGACCGTTGGAGGTCGTCCGCACCGGCTCCCCTTGCCATCGAGGATGAAAAACATACGAACATGACATCGGAGGGACCCTCCCGCCCGCGCCGCCCTCGGGCCCGACCGCCAGCCGCCGCACCGCCGCTTGTCGGTCTGCTTGCCTGAGTGCCGGCCGAGGCCGCCTCATGCCTCATTCAGCCGGCGACGCTCTCGCGCACCGCACACGTGCCGCTGCATCGCGCCGCGCGACTCTGCACCCCTCGCACCCCACGCCGCGCGCCCTTTCCCGACGTTTAACCGACAACGAACATTGTTCTGTTGCAGCGGAGTATGCTACAGCAGATGTCCTCGCCGCCGAGCGCACAAGTCGGCGAGGTCGCGACTCTCTTCGGGCGCTACCTTGAAGGTCGCGCCGGTGGAGACGTCTCTTCAGGAGCCTCCTCCGACACCGCTGAAGATTTAGAGTTACCACAGTGTAAAATAAAAAGGAACTATAATTGCACTAAGTGCACGTTTTATACGCAAAACCCACGGGCTTTTCTCGTTCACACGCGTGACACTCACTTTGTGAAACTGAAAATTTTTGATTGTCCTCATTGTGTTTACGCATCCAAACATCACCAAAAACTTCTAAGACACATAAAAATGGTTCACGAAGAAGTTGAAACACGAACTCCGAAGTCAAATTCATCAGCGAAATTAGATGTTGAGGTACCCAACTCCACACACGATGATCAATCTATGCGTATAGAAGATATGTTAGAAGAAGTCGAAGACTGTGAAGATATGATGATGGAAGTTGAAGAAGGACCCGACTACTCAATGGAACAAGTCGACGACATCGACATTATCGACGACTTAACAGCAGAACAAGCAGCGCCCTCAAACCTATTAAAAACAAAGAATAACGTTAAGTTTTTCACGTGTGATAAGTGCACCTATGTTACCCACATAAGGGCTAGATTTACTAAACACGTCAAGTATCACTCTATGCCTATGATCAAGTGTACTATGTGTGACTTCCGGACACCGTATAAGTGGAACTTAGACCGGCACATGAAGAACCACGGTGGGAGCGGAAGTTTTCATTGTTCCATGTGCAACTTTACTGCAGACATCAAGCAGAGTTTGACGGTTCACGAAATGAATCATCACACACCGCCAGCGGGCCAATCGTTAGCGGGTCGTCGACGCAACCGGGTGGGTGCCAGCGACACGGTTATTGCCGAGTACGACGCAGCGAGTGTGGCGCTCCCCAAGGAGGAAGAAGGGAGCGGTGACTCGCGGTCCTCACATTCGGTCTCGGTGAGTTGCCGTCGTATGTATACCTACGTGTTTCGAGGAGAGGGGCCGCGCCCGGCCGCCGGCCGCCGGTAGTGTCGCTGACGTCACTCACTTGTCACTGTTATCATGAGCTCTATCACACATGGATTGCACTCAACATCATGTCATATCACTTCTTTTTACATTAGTGCATGTATCTTTCACGACAGTTATATTTTTCTTTGCATGTCCCTTATTCTACTCACTCTATCTATACAGTAATATTAGCATGAATATATACGTACTGCAAATAAAATTCTCTGTGAAAAATCTTACAAATTGAAGGTAAACTAAGGAAACACGATTTGATAAAACTTTACCAGTACCTAACTTACTTACTGACCGATTACGTAATTAGCCCCCGATAAACAGAAATATTACTACACATAGAATACATAGATATCTAATCATTTTATTTCTTTTCAAAAAAAGATCTGAAATGTTATATTTTAAAATAAAATAAAATGCACGTATTAATTATCAAAGTAAACAAAAACAAACTTCAATGTTATCAGTAACGTTTGTCGAAAATATCCGTAATGATTCGAATAATAGGTATGTAATTATCATAGAAATCAAAATTTTTAACGGTCGTAAGTGCCACAATACCATTAGTAATTTAATTATAATACTTTAAACACATTCAATTACTGACGTATATTATTTGTCTAATGCGCTGACAGCGATACTTAATGAAGGCTTAACTTTATCCACAATTATGTGCTTAATATTATTATGTATTAAATTTTTATGCTTTTACATTTTTTTTGATTATAAGTGTACAGAACAGACGTACTGACAAGAAATACAGAATAGGACCGAGTGAAACATAGTCTTTTTTATAGTACTCGAAATTCTACAAAAAATCTTTTTTTTTTAAATTTTTGCACTTTTCCATATAAACTTTAATTGTGCCAAATTCGTCCGTGCGTATAATTTTCATAAAAAAGGTTACAAAGTTTTTACTTCGCGTGTTAATATTTAGATGATACTATAGCAGGCAGGTAGACACATGATGACAATACTATTTTAGCTTTCAATACTAGTTAATATTGTAATGACGGTTTCAATTAAAAGGAACAAGATAATAATCCACAAACACACAAACAAAAAAGACATACTTATATAAATGGTAAACTAGATGTCGTACACTATCTTTATCCGACCATGGCAAAAATAGATATATAAAAAGGAAGGGTTATAGGTGTATGTATGTTACTATGTTGTACTGCCTAAACTACAGAAGCAATTTTAATGAATTAGGTGTCCATAGATTCGTAATAAAAAAAAGTAAAAACTAAAACCCAACTACGACAAAAATCGACGCTGAAAAAGTATAAAACAAGTTTGAAAAGCCGTAGTCACACGTTGTTATAGTGTTATAGTGCGTTTCTATGTAACGTGTGACTACGGCTTTTCAAACTTGTTTTATACTTTTTTTATTACGAATCTATGGACACCTTAGTGCCATTATTAGTATTTAATATATATATATTTGAAATGTACAGGTAACGCCCTTTCCAATGATACCAAACACGGCATATTTATCTCAAATTTATTTTTTAAAACAGTACTTTATGTCGGCTAGAGGGCGCCACATTAGATTCAGTGACACGTCATATAGCCTATAACCAGCAGACGATCAAGACGCTTCTAACGATACCTCATTTGTCCAGTTCTAATAAGTAGTTACGTAGCTATGAGGGAACAAATGACATACATACATACATACATAGCCTGTCAAAATCATAACCCTCCTTTGGCTTTGCCGTAGTCGGGTAAAAATGGCCCGGGTGACATAGGCTATATACAAATTTTATTAAAAGTTTTTACGTATTTAAGTTATAGTTTTTATTTTTTTTCTTAATTCTGTTCTTTTCCTCACCATGGAAATCTGTCCGTGGCGTATGCCAGGACAGATTTCTATGCCAATTTTTAAAGCACAAATTTACATTTATATCAAACAATAATGGATATTTATGCGATTAATGCGTAGAAAATTTTTAGCATAATTATATCCCATAATTTTAAAAAAGTTCTGTTTAAATTAAACAAAACTTTTTTTAAATTATGGGATATATTATGCTAATCAGTTTAATGTATATTATATAACTTTGATACACCTGACATTTATTTTACAAGCCGTTTTATATAATTGGCGAGTGAACTTTTTAATTTTAATTTAGTAAAATTACAATGAACTTTTAATTTTTTTTTCAGGAAATGGGTCTACAATACGCTGACAGAGAAATAGTTAGCTGCAAAAGCGACTCTAATGATGGTTCGCCCCCAGACGCTTCGGAAAAAAGGGACAGTCAAAGTTCACCCAACCATAGTTCAGATGAGTCTAAACAAAAAAATAACAGGAAAATTCCACGGCCAATACCACAACTCATACCATTAAATTCCTCAACACCCAATCAGAAGCAAACAATTACCGGCGAGCCACCGCAAAAAAAAATCAAAGAATCATCACCCGTGGACTTAACTGACACGAAATCTGACAAAATTGAAATTTTTCCTACTGATATCTCTTTATTTCCTGTCAATAATTTGTCAAGTAAAGAGGTAAGTGGACGCAAGAAAAATGAATCCTTTTTTGATAGACTTAAGGAGCGGCTGCTTGCTGAAACTGGGCAAGAAGGCTCTCTTGTATGTAAAAATTGTGGATTCGAAAGTAAATGTTTATCAGAACATTCAGTTCACGAGAAAAATTGCTCACCACAAGCTAATCGAACGACTGCAAATGCATCGCATTCAAGTTTAAGTTCTACACGATGTCAAAATTGCAGACATAGATGTAAGTCGAGTGCAGATTTATATGTTCACATGAAAACGTGCGGTAAAAATGACAGAGTTGAAAACGATAATGTTTGCCAAAATAAAAACGAGGACAGCAATGACACTACTACCACTAATCAAGAGAAAGAGTTAGAACGCCATCCTATGGAAAATGTTGTCTTCGTTTGGAACAATATTGATCAAGATACCAACAAATTTGACACTCCTTTAGGTATTAATATAAACGACGACTCTACTTTAGCGGGACCGAACCGGAGCTTTGATGTGGAGATCATCGATGAAAATGAGAGTATGAATTTATCACCAAGTCAAGCAGTCGGGAGAAAAGTATTTAAGTGTCCCCACTGTCCATTCTTCTCCACAACCGCGTCGAGATTTCATGTCCATATTGTTGGCCACTTGAACAAAAAGCCCTTCGAATGTTCTTTATGTAAATACAAATCAAACTGGAGGTGGGATATTACGAAACATATAAAACTCAAGTCTGCAAGAGATCCGGAACACAACGATGCTAAAGTACTAATGACTGATGAGACAGGGAGAAGAAATTATAGCAAGTATAACAAATTCTTGGCAATGCCAGTATTGAACGAATATGGGGAAAATGAGTTCCACTATTTGGATTGTAACACATCGATAGACGGATCGATGGAAATTGATGATTCATTCCACGATATGTCAGATATTATGAGTACGCATTACGAAATGCAACCACTGAATCTGCAAACTCAGTACGGTGACGAGAAGTATGATTTGCTTGATGGCAGAGGCCTAAGTTTCAATGATATGAAGAAACCGAAGAAAACTCTGTGGAAATGTAAAAAATGTAATTACAAGTAAGTTACTGTGTATATTACTTTTTTTTCTTACTAGCGACCTGCCCCGACTCCGCACGGGTGGATTTCAGATACACCCACCAACGACACGATTCGTAAATTTGAATCTGTAATATCTTCGAATATTTATTTAAATTACTTACTGTAAAAGGGCCATATTGGTCTATATTAAATGCACAATGTATTTAAGGTACTTAATTGGATAAGGATTAATGCTGTATTGCTTAAAATGCCTTCGTAAATACCTAAGCCATTATTTCTCGTAAAAAGTAAAGAATATAAAATGGTTATTGTGGGTTATCCCTAAGAGATAGACACATACCATCGCGGGCCTTTTTGTAGACCTTTTTAAGGTGTACAATACTGTAGTACATTATTTAGATCTATCTCGTAGGGATCAGCCAGCGTTCGCAATGTAAGCGCACAAAAATGTGTTTATTTACGACATCACATTAGAGACCTCAAAAATTATCAGTGTTTCTCTAATAGTAGAGAAGTAGTAATAGTATAGTAGAGAAAGGTTTATATGTATAATACATGCATAATATAGATTATGCATGTATTATACATATAAACCTTTCTCTTAAATCACTCTATCTATAGAAAACCGCATCAAAATCCGTTGCGTTTTAAATATCTAAGCATTTATAGGGACAGACAGACAGCGGGAAGTGACTTTGTTTTATACTATGTGGTGACATGTTTTGATAAAAATTTAGTAAGGATTAAAATAAATAAATTTTCCTTTTGATTTTCTAGGGACCCGTCAAAAGAAGCTCTATTGGAACACGTTCGTGAGCATTCTAAGGATGGAATGCAAGAAGAACCGCTCAAGTCTGCCGGCTCTAAGAAATCTGAGAATACTCCCGATCCAGCTGACTTGGCCTATCGTTGTGGCCACTGCCACCAACTCTCCAATTGGAAACATGTTATACAGGTGTGTTTAATTAATCGTCTGAATATATCTTATTTCTATAAGTAGGTATTCTGGATTGTCTGCACCGATGACAAATGACGAGAATGAAATAGAAAATAAAATAGTCACGGTTCCTACTTTTGTATACTAGAAAATCACGTAGCTTTTCTACTAATAACTGCAGCTAATTAGTTTACAGTATCGTACACTCTCTTGCTTTAAACAATGTTAGGAATTTAAAATATTAAAAATGTAAACTAACTTGTCCGCCTAAAGTAAATTGTACATACCTATTATTAAAATGAAGCGTAGGTAAGCATTATACGCAAACCTACTCCCAACATGACGACCAGAGTGTTCTCTAATCTATATACTGACTGTACACAATAACGATTAGGTGATCCGTCTACTCGTTTACCCTCACATTATCATAAAAAAGCGGCCAAGTACGAATCGGACTCGCCCATGTAGGGTTTCGCAGCAGCAAGTAACATAATATAATTTTTATTTTATATTTTTATATTTGTGTTGATTGAATGAAAGGTAAATTGCAGTTTACGATTTATGACATATTAAAAAAAACTACTTACTAGATTTCGTTCAAACCAATTTTTGGTGGAAGTTTACATGGTAATGTACATCATATATTTTTTTAGTTTTATCATTCTCTTTTTAGAAGTTACAGGGGGGGACACACATTTTACCACTTTGGAAGTGTCTCTCGCGCAAACTATTCAGTTTAGAAAAAAATGAAATTAGAAACCTCAATATCATTTTTGAAGACCTATCCATAGATAGAAAAAAAAATTTTTGAGTTTCAGTTCTATGTACCCCCAATTTTTTTTTTTGTGTGAAAATCTTAATGCGGTTCACAGAATACATCTACTTACCAAGTTTCAACATTATAGTTCTTACAGTTTCGGAAAAAAGTGGCTGTGTGATACGGACGGACAGACAGACAGACAGACATGATCAGTTTTTTGCCTTTGGCACGGAACCCTAAAAAGTAAGTTAAAATGTCAGCTATTGATTAATAACACGAAGGCTTGGTGGCTACATTAATGATATAACGTTAAAGAGCCCAATCTTGCAATTCTACAAAGACAGCCTTCTCAAAAAAAAATGGTAGGATAACAAGCTACTTTGAAAGTAGATTTATATATTCTTTATTGTATACAACATTGCGATAACTAAACAACACGTACACATACACAAAGGAGATTACATGTACAAAGGCGAGCTTAACTTATACCAGAGTTTTCTACATATAAACAGACAAACATACTATTAAACAATATACCTATTAAGGGCCTAATATTATTGAAGGGAGAGATAGTTATTCCTGGTTTTCCTCTTGAACACGTTCAGTGAAGGGCTATTTCGTTTTGCAAGCGGCAAGGCATTCCATTGTCGCACAGCCGCAACACTGAAGGAATTGTCGTGGTAACTTGTCCTATGGGAAGCAGTTCGAAGAAGGAGAGAAGAGGAGGAGCGACAGAGGTTATTCCTAGGAGCAAAGTGCTCGAAGTGCTTACGGAGGTGTGAAGGAAAATTGAGGTGGTATAGCGACATTTCGATGTGATTTCGGGATGTGAACATTTCGACGTCGCCGAAAATAGGTAGCCAATTTAGTTTTTTTCCGAAAATACGAAATGTGATCGTACTTTTTCAAGATAAATATGAAGCGGATACATAGACTTTGTGACCAGTCAAGCTTATCCCTGAGTACTTTGGTAGTGTCGAAAAACGAGACATCAGCATAGTCAAGAAGGGGAACGAGAAGAGATTGAGAAAGAAGCACCTTGATCTGGAAAGTAAGAAAGATTTGAAAACGTTTGAGGGAGTGATACTATCCAAAAAGCTTTTTTCACACCTCTGTTACATGTATCCATGAAAAGTTACAGTCGATGAAAATTCCGAGATTTTGTGCTTCTTTCGAATAGGGTATTACAGTATTATTATATAACACTGGAGGTACCTAAGTGTGGAAAAGACTATTATAGATGTACCTGCCAGCAACAATGATAGCCTGAGATTTAGTAGGGTTGATAAGTAGCCCAAACGATTTTGTCCAAAAACAGATGTTCAACAAATCATTATGGCAGTGAAAGCTTCTGTAATTTCCTCAATCTTAAAATGACGGTATATCTGCAAATCGTCTGCGTAAGATGATAACGAGAAGAAATGACATGCGTGATAGCATTAATGACAATGGAGAAGAGTAGAGGAGACAATAAGCCACCCAGTCAGGTCACACCAGTTGGAGGACGTAGCTTTCGAGCGAACCATTTGCAAGCGACCTCGAAGAATAAAGCTATTAATCAAACGATTGTCGTAAAATAATAATATATACGATAGGATGCCTAAGAGGATGTCAAAATCAACAGGGACATGTATACGTATAAAACTATCATTAGGCCTGTTCTCTTACATGGTTGTGAAGTGTGGCCGGTGCTGGAGCGACACAAGCAAGAGCTGCGCGTCATGGAGATGAATATGCTGTGGTGGATGTGTGGAGTCACGCGAAATGATCGCGTAAGAAACTTCCGCATTCACGGCAGCCTTCGTGTCCGTGACATCGCAGACAAACTGCAGGAAAGTCGCCACGTTTTGCCGCAATCACCTTCCTACGTGGGAAACAAATGTCTGACCAAGCCGCCTCCGCCGAGTCCTGATAGAAGGGGTAAACCCAAGAAGTGCTGGCTTGACGTGGTAAAGGGTGACATGCGTGCTAATGGTCTCACTACCAAGGATGCCGAAGACAGGGCAAAGTGGAGAAGAAAGAGCATGAAAGCGGACTACAGGCTCCAAAGTGTTTGCAAAGCTTTGTCACTCTTGATCGCAATGACGTAATCCCTGTCGTCCGATGCACCAGAAGATGAACAAAATACAAAGCTCTAATCACTTTAATCAGCCATAAATATGTAAAACCTAATTACGACAAAAAACGACGCTGAAAAAGTATGAAACAAGTTTCAAAAGTCGTAGTCAAGCGTTGTAGGTAATACTGTTATGGACTATGGTACATTAAACTACATGGACTACAGCTTTTAAAACTTAGTAATGTACCGTTGTCCATAACACTTTAACAACGCGTGACTACGGCTTTTGAAACATGTTTCATACTTTTTAGGGTCGTTTTTTGTCGTAGTTGGGTTTTAGTTTTTGTTCAATACACAATGTATTCAAACATAGAATATAGTAAACGATATATCCGAACATAAAAGGAAAGGCTAGTTGATCCCTCCACATAACGTCACCTTTTGGTTTCGACCTTTTGTCCAACGGAGTGAGCTATTGTCACTCAAACTAATAGAAATTTATTTCAATATTAAAAGGCAGCTATTGTGCCAATTATTCAACATTAATTGTATTTACTGAGCTATCGTTAATTATAAAGTGTTTGTAGTAAAGAAAATAAACACGCCTAAGTTTCTTTTGTGCGCCTTTTTATTCATCCGAACCAGCACCGCACAGTTTTTACTTTTTTTTATTTAATATGTTTTGGTGCCTCTTTATTATTAATTTCTTTGCAAAGTATATTTTAAATAGGTAGGTACCATAGAAATATCACAATTATCGAATAAATACGGACAAAGTCAAGAGAAAATGCTAATAAAATATATATTTTTTAAATGTACAAGTAACGCCATTTCGAAAGATACCAAACACGGCATATTTATCTCATTTTTTTTAATACAGTACTTTATGTCGGCTAGAGGGCGCCACATTAGATTCAGTGAGACGTCATATAGCCTATAACCAGCGGACGATCAAGACGCTTCTAACGATACCTCATTTGTCTAGTTCTAATAAGTAGTTAGTAGTTAAGGAGCTATGAGGAAACAGATTAACATACATACATACTTACATACATACATAGCCTGTCAAAATCATAACCCTCGCCGTAGTCGGGTAAAAAGGAAGTAAACGATAAGCCTATCAAAATTGATAAGGATTGAAAATAAGAAAGAGATAGAAAAATGAAAAATACAACTTACCTCAACCAGTAGTTAAAAAGATACAGTAAATCATGAACAATACATAACAATATGCTTCACCAGGTATGGCATTCCAAGACACAGCACAGCACAAGCTGACGTCTTCACCGCTATCGCTGGTTCTGGTTGGTTCATTTCGTGTTACGTTGCTATAAAGTGTTAACTTGATAGTGACGTCAGCTTGTGTAACTCTCGATAAACCTTGTTTTCTTAGGGCGCTCGCCCACGGCGACTTTTTGCAGCGGTGCAGCAGCGAGGCTTGTGCGCGTTCGCAGCAATACAGTCGCGATGCGGTTGCAAGCTGCGTGGCCTAGCCCACATAACCACGATTCAGTCGCGCTGCTAACGCTACCCTCCCTTCATTCTTCCCTCGATGTCGTCCGACACGCTCGCGCTTTGCATCGATATAGTATAGCGCCAAAAAGTCGCCGTGGGCGAGCGCCCTTAGACCATGCAGTAAATAGGTATATTATAGGTAAAGGTATGTTATACCTATGAAAGAAGGGTGAATATTCACTATGTTTACATCGTAGGTCACTTCGTAGGGCTTGCAGGTTTCGGTGTACGTTAACTTGCTTTGCTGCATATTCGTAAAAAAAGTTTACGCAAATCGAGAGATAGAATCGATTTTACATCCTGCATTGTTAAATAGTTGAACAACAATTTTTCCATCAGAACTCCAGCACTTCTTTTTATTTCGAAATGTTTACGAGCCTCCATGAACACTTCGTAACTAGACTTCGAGAGAAACCCAGATGATAGATAATAGCCTTAAACTTACTCTTATTGTTCCAAACTCCGTTTCTTAGATAAAAGCTTTTGAACCATACTAAGAGAGGACGTGGCTTCTTGGTATTGCTTTCCAAACGGTGACACGGGCTGTGATGTTATACAGCTTTGATTTTCGTAGATGTTTGTATATCTAAATTTATTCTTGTTGTTCTTTTTTGTCCCATTTTTATTCTTTACTAGCTGACCCGGGGAACTTCGTACCGCCCCATATTTAATTAACTGTCTCAGATTCCCACAGGCAATGTACCTACAGTCGCGGACAAAAGAAATACTTTTCTCGTTATCTTTAAATTTTTCTTGTATACAAACCTTGTCCTGACAATAACGAACACAAAAAAAACGTGTGGCACTCGGGGACGGCCGCGGTAAAGCTATTGCATAGCATTTTTTATCAACCCTTGCAATTATAATTATTTATTTTATTTTGCCAGTTTCTAATTTAATATTGTTCAAAAAGTATTTAAATAATAGAGGGCGGCAGTGTACCTTGTAGTTACAAAACAGCTCAACAGATGGCGCTGACCGGTTTTTATTTATGCAGTTTTTTTCTTTGAACATGTATACTACTATACACATGTGGTGAGTGTGGTATTATAAAGATATGATGGATACCTATATACTTTCTCAAACCCTGACTGTTTTTATCTGATCTATCTTTCTCAGACAGACAGTTTCGTTGTTCGGAGTAGCTCGTCTCGATCTGTGCGAGCTTCGGGTGTTAGGTTTTTTCGTTACGTTACGTTACGGAATTTCTTGATTCGGTCGCCGCGCTCGAAGCCCGCGATAAAAGCTATGCAATAACTTAAAAAGAATTATTTAATTTGGTGCAACCGATCGGAAGTTATGCGCACATACTTTTCGGCGATTCATTTTTTTATAGAAGAATCGATAGATATAGATTATGCACTAGGAGTACGTACCTCGCACATCAGAACACCCGTTGCCCTTTTGAAATGAATTTCCTGCTTAACTTTATACATATACTAGCTGACCCGACAGACGTTGTCCTGTCTACACGTCTTTAATTTGAAAATTTCAAAAATTAATTAAAAAAACATTGACCAGCGGACAAAATTGTGAATCTAAACCCTTCCCAGATCCCCTTGAACACACACAAAAAAATTCATCAAAATCGGTCCAGTCGTTTGAGAGAAGTTCAGTGACATACACACTCACAGAAGAATTATATATATAAAGATGATGATGTAGTGGAAAAAAAAATTGAAATATTTTTACAAGTCCCAAAAATTTACAAGTCCTAGGATAATGAGAGTTACTTATGGAGACTTTATAACGTTATTACCCATAATAGTAACCAAAATTTTAGAAAGTGTCTTATTGTTACATTTTGAATGTCAATAAGACTTAATTGTAATTTACAAACTTTTTTTGATGCATTGAATATTTAATTGATTATGCAACTAACGAATATTTCTCTTTATTTCAGAGACACTGCCGTTTGAAGCACGATGGCATCATAAAAGTTATAACGACGGTGAAACCAAAACCAGACCCCGTGAGCATTAATGACATCAACGACACATGTAATAAATGTCCCTTCAGATCAAGCGATAAAAAACTGCTTATTGCCCATCTACAACAACATCAGCCATCACCGCAATCAGTATTTAAATGTTACTTTTGTCCGTACTTTGTCAAAGATGAAAACGAGCTGTCTCAACATCTGCTTGTACACGGCATCACGGAACCTGAAGATTATATTTCTAAAGCTATGGATGAAAAATCACCGCTACAAGAACAGCAATCGAATCCCTTGTCATGTTCAAATAAACGTCATAGATGTACAGAATGCCCATATGAAACAAATAGCAAGTCACAATATATGTACCATGAACAGTTTCACCGCACACCATCAGACACACCATACAAATGTCCAGAGTGCAACTACAGTGTGTCCAAGAGACATCTACTGCACCAACATTTAAGAGTTCACGGAATAATCACAAAAAGGTTAGACGTGGAATATGGTTTAGAGCAATCATCAACATCGCAGAACAAAAATGATTGTAAAATCGATTCTGAAGGTAACATTTATGAGGAAATTCCATATGTCTGGGTCTCTGCTAAGAACGAGTTCCATAAAATGTACAAATGTCGATATTGCTCATACGTTAATTCTATTCAATGCAAAATTCCAAATCACGAAAATCTCCATTTCCTTGTTTTTGAAAATAATGACACAACCATTTACAAGTGTCTGGAATGCAAATTTACTTGCAACAATGCCAGTAGGCTTGCAGACCATTCTAAAAGCCATGGAGAAATATATGGTCGGATTTACTGTCCTGTTGAAAATGACATTCCTGATGAACAGCAAATTGCAAAGTTAAGAAAAGTTATTGAAATGGATAAAGGCACAGAAAACTTTTCTAAAGAAGAAGGTGTAAATGAGAGTAGAGAGATCAAAATGTTATACTTTTGTCACAAGTGTCCAGCTAGGTTTTTTGAAGATACTGAATTAGAAAGTCACAAAACATTCCATAACGCCACATTGCCAAATAAATGTAATAATTGTGAGTATTCGGTATCTGAAGAAAATTATTTAACAGCTCACGAAACAGTGCACACAGATGAATATCACACAAAAACTAAAATTCTAAAATTTTTTCATAATTCACATCCAACTTATAGGCAGCCTCAATTGGAAATGGCACCTGATTCTTCCGATTCCGAAATCAGATGGATATCTATTGGTCCACCGAAAGTTGAAAACATTGAAAGTAATGTAAAAAAATCGCATGATACAAAACATGTGCCAAAGCAATATTTTTGTAAGCAATGTCCTGCAAAATTCTTTAAAAGTTCAGCTCTAAACTATCATGCAGCATTACATGGAGGAGAAGGCGATCATAAGTGTAAGAAATGTAACTATGCTGTTAAAAACATAGGCAACCTTGCTAAACATGAGATTTTACATGAAAAGGAAAATAAACCTTCAAATTGTGACTATGAGTCTGGTGAAGACATGGATTATAAAAACGTTCCACTATCAGGCACAGATTTGTTCCAAAGAAAGACTGAAGCTCAGAAAAGGGTGTTAATAGATAAAGATAAATTAGTTAAGCCTAATGATCATTTTCCGCCTGTTTTGCAAGCTGATCCTCAATTCGGATACTTGATGCACGGTAATCCTGAATTTATATATCCCACTTATCTGAAAAATGGCCGACAAAAAGAAAAGCGTTATAAGTGTCATAAATGTCCCTCAGCCTTTGAGAAACGAGAACAATATAAAATTCATCTTTCGTTACATGGTTCTAAGCAAAGATATAAATGTGAGTTATGTGATTATTCCGTGAAATATTATGCTAATTACGTGCAACATATGAGGAAACATCAAATGAACGATGAGGCGCAAGCAGAAAGAAAGAAAGGTGACAACGGTTTTATTATGTCTGAAAACCAGGACCTGAATAAAGATGAGAGCACTGATAATATTAAGCTTGCAATAAAAACGATGCCAAAAGGACCTCCGAAGAGCGATTTCCAACAATTCTCTATAAGTGACCAACAAACACTTCGACTGCTACAACGGAGAAGGTCTATAAATGACTGTGTAAAGGACCTTAATACGAACGAAACTTCTCCAACCAAAGAACGTAAGATGCACATGTGTTTATTGTGTCCCTATACCAATCAACGCCAGGATTCCTTAACGAACCACTATAGGCGACATGGTGACACAGACGCTTTAACTGCTGCAAACCATAAATGTTCTTACTGTGATCTTGTAGTAGTACAGTCACATTTTCTTCGAGAGCATTTAAAAACACATTTCAATTACCACAAGAATTTAACGCCGGAATGTTTCGTGGCAAACGAAGACGTTGGCTTTACGATTAATAAGATTGAAGATGAGAGTAGTGAACAAATTGATCTCAAATTAAATGTGCAAAACAAGATATTTGCCTGCAAAGATGAAAAAATGTATGTAAAAATTGCAACAGGTGAACTGTTGGCTGCTTGGGATTAGATTAGATATTATATTTAGTCGTCTTTTGGTAATAGATAACAATAATAAGGAAATGTTTATAAGAATAGTTTTTAGTATAAGCCAAATGAAAAATGTTGATGTTCACCAAAGCATAGCTTGCCATATTAGTTTAGCAATTCTGGCCATAATGGACATAAATTATACAAAATTGATGAAAGTAACCATGCAAATAGGCTGCTATAAAAAAACAATATACAATAAATTATGTAAATATACTGATGTTACCAGCAATACAATTGAAATAAGAAGTGATAAAAATGTATGTTTTAACTGTTTTAGACTTTTACACAAAGTTTTTGTCATGTAGCTGGACTTGTTCATCATAAAATTAATAAAAAGGTTACAATACCTTATATTCCCGTTCGAAACCTCGGGAAATAAAGTTTTGTAACATTTTAAATAATGTACAACAATATTCAGTACTGTTCAATGATGAAAAGTTATTACCTGCTTTATGTGTCAGCTTAAGGTTGGCCTTAAGTTTCAAAGTATGTAATGTTTTTCTTGCTAAGGATTTTGTAATGGTCCACTGCAATTATTGACAAAGTGAAAAACATATTATAAGTAATAGGTAAACACAAGAATTTATACCATATTTTAAAAATGATTGTAATCATCCTTTGTATAGTGCCAGTTTTATAAACTTTAGGGTTTGTCCTAAAGGACAAATTCCTTGAAAAGGGTTTTATAAATATATAAAATTATTCTATCTGAATGTAGTTTTACTTCAAACATCCTATCTAGAAATAAAAAAGATATTTCACTTAAAGCAGATTCATTTATTAAAGTTTAAACTAAGTTCACCTTAACTACTAAACATGATTTCATAGTCAATGACAGTAGTAAGGTGTGTTTAAATTAGCAGAAACAAAAATCACATTTAAAAATGTAAATATACTTGATACAATACAGTATGGGGTACACTAGTCACCTTGGTATAAATAAAAACAGTCTTAACAGAATTTCCAGCGATTTCCACATTCATTACAGAGCACAAAAGTGGTCATTGGTTCATCAGAACTCCTGGTCTGCAGTTGGTTGTAAGTGCAGTTCTTCTTTTTGCATTTGCCACATTTAAGCATTTCAGTTTTAGTTCCCTGTACTGTAGCCAGTTGAGCATCATCTATAGCCTCTTTAATGAATTTTTCTCTCAGCTTCTTCATTTCATCACTAGCCATCTCTTCTGGAGTCATTTTAGCGAGACGAGCTGCTGAAACTACCCCGTTTAGATAGTTAGTACGCAGTGTTGGGTTTTTAGGATCCTTGAGATTGGCCACCCTTGATCGTACTCTATTTTTATAACGCATATCAGTGTTCTTAAACTCAGCATAGATACATTCTTCAAGTTCTTCAGATAGCTCTTCAGGGCTGGCACATGCGCTAGAATTATCACCGTCCACTTTAAGAGCTTGCATCAGAAGTTCACGACATTTCAACCTTACAGCATCAGTAGTGTTTGTCTGAGGGGGAAATGATGCAGGTAGTTTCTTTTCCTTTTCTTCCTTCTTATCCCGGTCTTTCCCTTCTTTTTTAGATTTAGATGAACTGCCATTGTCTTTACCTGGGGTTGACAGAAATTTCTTCCAATTTTTAATCAGTGTTTTGCACAAAGATATTACTTCCTCATCCTTGCTGGATTTGCGGAGTGCATTTACTGTCATTCCTATTCTTGTTGTTGTCAATAGCTCTAAATTGACTGCCATTGTCTGAAGCGCCTTCAATAACTCTAAGGCTTCTTCTTGCCCCTAAAATCAGATAATAATAAACAAAAATGGTTGTTATGAAAGCCGCCAGCATAGCGTCCGCAGCGGCTTAAAGCAGTCAAGTGACTTAACAATAATAACACAATTTATTCATATCATTGTAACACGGTAATCAACTAATGAAGAGACAAAACTGTAATGAAATATGATAAAGTTATGATGGAATTCTATTATTTAAGTCCTTAGTAGAACATGTCCGCATCTCCATTAGTTCATTCTTTTCAGTTTAGGACCCACCGTGCCATCGTCCGATGTCATCTTAGTCAATTTTTTTTGTATTTTCATTACATCTTCTTCGACGCTCATTGTTGATGTGTTTTATTGAAGACGACAAGTTCCCGCGTATATTCCGAAAACAAATTGTGAAAAAATATTGATAAATCGGCTACCACACCGAAAATACAACTAGACCATAGACAAACTAGGACGATTGAAGTTTGAAGTCAATCGCGGTTTTTTTTTTTTTTTTATTGAATGGCAATGCACGGTTTGTGCTTATGCCAAGAACAAGTAAAGCTTAGGAAATCATTTAAAACATTAAAAAACAGTGAATTTTAGGAAAACGTAATTTAAATAGGATAGGTATCAGATAGGTTGTAAAAGCGATATTCATGAATGTAATGAAAGATGTAATGGATAATGTGTCATGCATGACTGTCATGAGTCATGATTACTCAAGCTACAAGTCTTGCGTTTTCATGAACAATAGCAAATGCAATATTATCAATGTAATTCAAGTCGGAAAGGAAAAGGGATACGAAGGGAAACAAGGGATATTATTGATACTGGCTGTTGATACTACGGCAATTTCACTGTATTACTGATGGGATTTGATCCAATATCGGTATTATTTGGGATTAATCTATCTGATAGAGAAATAGCAACGTTGGACGGTAAAGAAGTACTGGATTGCGATAATGTATTGATTAGATGTATTATTAATTCTCTTACAGACATGTCTGAAAGAGGAGAATTACCATACCCACATCCATGGGGATGGATGGAGATGGAGTATTATAATCTTTGATTAATATTTCATGAGCTGCACGATCATAACCTGTGTTATTAATTTGAAGTGGGTTTTTTTTTATTGAAACTGTTTTCTTGTATGAGGTTCTATGGAATTGATTATTATAAGTTAGAAGGAGAATTCAGAGTGTGAGAGAGAGTAGTATTATAAGTCTGAGGCGCTATAGATGTGAGTACATCTGCGTACGATTTGGTTATTGGCTTGTGTAATTTTACCGCTTCAGAATATGAAATGCAATTTTTTGCCATTGTTTCTTTTATGGATTTTTGTCGCGAAAATTCAGGGCATTTTATGCTTGTGGCAAAGTGTTTTTGTGACAAAATCGCATCCAATGGCGGTGATATATGTATTTTTTTTGCTGAAAACTTTGCTAAATGTTTTAACACATGTAAAAACAATATACAAATACGCACTCCCGATGATACTGCCAACTCTTCAACTGTTTTCAACAACCTTACGTTGGGGGTTGACGAAATATTCCGCGCTCTGATTTCTCTTGACGAATCTAAAGGCTCTCTCTAATCTCTCTAAATCCCACCTATATTTATTAGGCGATGTGCTAAAGCACTGGTATCTCCTTTAAACTTAATTTTTAATAGGTCATTGAAGGAAGGTATTTTCCCGAATAAGTGGAAAGAAGCCCTGGTTGTACCTATTTTTAAGTCAGGAGATAAGAGCCTGGTTACTAATTATAGACCAATTTCAATTTTAGCGACTTTTGGTAAGACGTTTGAAAAGCTTGTTACACAGCGTTTGTCTTGGTACTTAAAACAGCATGTTACAGAATTTCAACATGGCTTTATAAAATCTAGATCCACAGGCACTAATTTGACCAGCTTCATTAACCGTTTATGCGAGAGCGTAGATGAACGGGTACCTGTGGATGCCATCTACACGGACTTCAGTAAAGCTTTTGACAAAGTGGATCATTTGATCCTTCTTCAAAAATTAAACAGAATGGGAGTAGGGGGCTCTATGATACAGTGGTTTGAATCTTACCTTTGTGAAAGAGTGTCAGAAGTGGTAGTCAACGGATACTCTTCTGATAAGTACAGTGCTACTTCAGGCGTACCGCAAGGATCGCATTTGGGCCCTATTCTGTTTAACATATTCATTAATGACATATCTTCATGTTTTAAACATTGCAACTTCTATCTTTACGCAGATGATCTTAAAATTATGAAACCTATACGGAGTGACTCCGATGCTACAATGTTACAAGAAGACATAGATTCATTGTCGCGATGGTGCAGGGATAACAGAATGTCATTAAATATAGATAAATGCTTCCACATTCGATTCACACGAAATAAAAACAAACAAAGCAGCAAGTACAGCATTGATGGCATTCCTCTTCAAAGTACAAATAAGATTCGTGACTTGGGCATTACAATAGATGCAGGCTTAAAATTTAATATTCATATTGATGACACAGTCACGAAAGCTTTTAGAGTCCTGGGATTTGTGTTACGCAATAGTAAAGATTTTAAAAATCCATACACAAAAATAATTTTGTTTAACTCACTAGTTAGGCCAGTATTGGAATATAACTCCGTTGTATGGAATCCTCACTACGAAGTGTACAAGAAACGTCTTGAAAGTGTCCAAAAACGTTTTCTTTATCACCTTTGCTACAGTGACTATAAAGCTTTGACATTGTCCAGCTACACTGAGAGACTCAAACACTACAATATGTGCACACTTAACAGCCGCAGGCAGTACCTTGATGCTATTTTTCTGTATAAGCTGTACAATGGTTACACAGACTGCAACGAACTAATAAGTAGCCTATCTATAAATATACCATCACGACTACCCAGAATAGGAGCCTACAATTTTTTCTCTGTTCGCTCAGCAAAATCGAACTTGGGTCATTACGCCGCTGTGCCTAGGCTCTGCAGGCAATACAATATGTTGTCTAGAACTAAAAACTTAGACCTCAGTGCTTCACTTTTAAGATATAAGTGTTCTTTGAAGAGTATTTTGCTTATGTCTTAATAATGTTGTTTATCAATGGGTTAACTGTGTTTGTGATTTTGATTTATACGTATAATTCCTTTTTTCACTATTTAATATAACTTATTACTAACGTTTGCATGCTGTGGTCTCCTGTAATTGAGGGAGTACACCGAGAGATTTATGTAAATTTTAATCTTAAGTTATAGTTGTGTATAGCCTTTGTTGGAGACCCTTAATCTGTATAAATAAATAATCTGTATCTGTATAAATAAAAAAGTGTTGCCCAGAGCAAAGACAGCAAGTAACAAAATCGTCATTTATAGAACAAGTCTCTCCTAAGTGGTCTTGACCACATTTATAACACTTGGGCATTGACCTGCATTGATTTTTTATGTGCCCATATCTGCAACACTTATAACACCACTTATAACACTGGATAGTAGGGAATATGTAAAGGTCAACAGGAAGAGCGTTATAACAAAGAAATACTCTCTTCGGCAACACTTGGCCATCAAAAGTTAAAACCACAGTTTCTATAGGTACAAATTCGCTATTGGTATTGACATTATTTTTCCTTTTCAAACGTCTGACTTTTAAGATATTACCAGCTCCTATAGGCACAGTAATATTTTCTTTTAGCTCGTCTTCAGACCAATTTATCGGTACACCCCTAATAACTCCCATGCGTGTAGTGTTAAATGAGGGAATGAAAGCTTTGTAATTGTTTTTTTTTCAAGGCAGTATTCATAATAAATGCATTAGCATCCTCAAAATTATTAAAGGCAAGAGTGGCTCTATTTCGACCAATACGTTTTACACTTCCATTTACAATGTGGCTAATATTGTTTTTCTTTAAAAAATACCCAAATGATATGGGATGAATGTAAGTATTGTCATTAGGAGATACTTGCTCTCTCTGCACATGGACTACAAACGGTGAGGCATCTGAAGCGCTATAATAAACTCGTCCTACTGGGTTACGTTGACTATTTTCTGGTACATTGTCAGTATTCTTTATTGATTTTTTTAAAAGATTTGTATTATTACTCTGAGAGGGTGGCACGGGCATTAGAGGTGGAGGGCAATCCGTAACATTAGCCTTAACTTTTAAAAAATCTGAATCAGATGTATCACACTGACAGTCTATTACGTTTAGTGGAGCTGTCGTAGAAGATTTATGATGTCGACGCTCTTTTTTACTATGTTTGCAAACTTTTCTGGAAAGAGACCGTTTTCTTTTAGAAATGGTTCGCGAAGATTCCGATCCATCTGTTTCTATTACAGAACCCTCCGTATCCATTCCCGAACCAGCATAAGTTATTGTTACAGTATTATACACCTGGGGGACAGTAGTCCCGCCAGGATCGTCTGGCCCGTTCATGAAAACTAAAAATATGTATGTAAAACTTACCAAATGATGATGAAGACTATGCTACAGCTTTTTACATATATAAATAAACAATAATATGTATATTTAAGAACTTATCTGATACTTCAAACAATCTAATTATTAAAAAATTTATAACAGTCAAAGAAAATACACCCGCTCAAAAAGATGTTTCCCGCGCTTTTTTTTTATTGTGATTTATAAAAACACTAGAAACATTCCAACGTCATAAATATATGGTTTAGTAGCATTACAAAGTCAAAATAGCTATTGGTTAGACCAAGAAATCAATAAATAAGATAAAAATTTAGATAGGTTCTTAAATAATAGTTTACATTACTATTACTTAATGTAATATACATAAAAATATACTAAATATTGAAACATTTTTTTCACATCTTACTTTAATAGGGTGCTTATTTCTGCATATTTTTAGATATGATAAACTTCTCTTATGTTAGTTCAAACCATAATTGATTTCAAAACTGGAAATGGTAGTTTTTGTTACTGGTAACTTTATAAAATTGCCGGAACTTAGCTTTTAATAGTTGTAGTAAGAGTTGTCTATGAAAACACACCTTAGAGCATATATAGGGGCAGCCGAACGGGCGGAACGCGTAATCGGAGTAGACAGATAGAGAGACTGAACACTACCCAAACTCAGTCTCTCCCTCTCTACTCCGATCACGCTTTCCACCCGCTCGGCTGTTAATATTTTTTATGAACGAGCCGCCTGACTTGGCGGACCCGCAGGTCTTTGTACCCCCGGCTGCTAATTTTATAACAATTGCTTCATCAGTTTTATCACTTGTATCCATTGAATCTGGAATGGAAACGGATGGTCCCAGTGCATAACGTGAACACAAAATAACCAGGCTACGTATAATATGCCAAATGTGGTATAAAAAAAGAGGAAGCACAGTCAGGCTGTTGATGAGAGCAAAGTCATCCAGGCTCTCCACGCGCAGATCATTGGTGTTCGTTCTGTTCCGTACAAAGCGAGGGGCGTTTGCAAGGGTGCGTAGTGCGAGCGAGTGCTGCGCACACAGCCGGAGGCGGTTCGTCTCGGAAACGAACGCGAATCAGCATTGGTGACGAGCAGATTTCCCTAGTGGCCGTTTGCGGAACTAACGTAAGACAGATACTTCTATCTGACAGTTTAATATACAGAGCGAGTGCATTGTTATTTTAAATTCTTTCTACAATGATTTCATTGATAGACGTCTACGGAGTAGTAAAAAATACTTTAAGATCACTTCGTGAGGGTGATCAGTATTTTTAAAGTGGAATGTTAACGTGTATTGGTGACGAGCAGATTTCCCTAGAGGCCGTGAGCGGAACTAACGTAAGACAGATACTTCTACCTGACAGTTTAATATACAGAGCGAGTGCATTGTTATTTTAAATTCTTTCTACAATGATTTCATTGATAGACGTCTACGGAGTTGTAAAAAATACTATAAGACCACTTCGTGAGGGGGATCAGTATTTTAAAAGTGGAATGTTAACTATTTTTATCTGTCATACGTTAGTTCTGCGACTTGCCGCTAGGGAATCTGCTCGTCACCAATAAGTTAGTCCGAGTTAGTCGGGTGCGAATGTACGGGCCGCAAAAGGAAACGCGCGGCACGAACCTGTACAACGACGTTGTTCACGTGGGGTTTCATAGATAAACGTTTTCTAAACATGACATGCTTAAAGTCTACTTAGTTTGAAACTAGATGGCGTTGTGTGTTAGATTGCCGAAAACGTTTTAGTTACCTATATTATTTTAAATTATTGTTAGGTTCATGAGAGAGATTTATTTAATAAAGAACAACTTGCTTATTAATGCACATCTTACCGACCATCATTTCAACCACCTCACCGTTCAAAACCTAGTGAATCCCGCGACATTAAACAAAACCAACCACCGGATAGTTTTATTAATTCTAAGAATTTCGGCTAACAAAATATATTTTACATAAAAACAATAAAATATTGGAATCAATATTTATGAATAATTTTACTCATGTATAATAATAAAGTTTATTCTCTTTCACAAATGTATGGCTTATTAATAGGTACAATAGTAACTTGGCTTCCGGAATCCACCTTTGTGAAAGACTGGTGCCTGATGTAGGTTATAAAATATAACCTGTGTTAGAGGTCACCAGGCCCTCTGCACGGTAAGAAAAGGAAGGAGAACAATAATTATGGTATGATAAAATTAACAATCAAGCAAACTAAGACTATTACAATATCAAAACGAAAAACAAAGACGATAGACAAGGTCTTTAAAAGACGAACAGTCTATCTATTAATGTTTGCGTGCGCATCTATGAGTATATGTCAGTGTGAGTGTTAATGTGTGTGTAAGTCTTAGAGTTAAGTGTAAGCCGTTGTGATTTGTGGAGATAGTGTGAGATTATTTTGCGAGTATAATATCTTAATATATATAAATCTCGTGTCACAATGTTTGTCCTCAATGGACTCCTAAACCACTTAACCGATTATAATAAAATTTGCACACCATGTGCAGTTCGATCCAAATTGAGAGATAGGATAGTTTAAATCTCAAATTATAGTCGCAATTTTAATTTATTGCTAATTATTGTATATAAATATGGCGGTACGAAGTTCGCCGGGTCAGCTAGTTAATTATAAAACTTTTTATAAAAAAAAACCGAAGTCGGTGCCAAGCGACTATCGCTTAGACTTTTGTAATTGGCACCGACTTCAAACAGATACTAGGTACCTAGCACACATTATAATACTACTATTTAAATGAGTAAAGAATTAGGTATAGGCAATTTATGAAGAACCAGTTTATTTTACGCTTTTTAGTGTTTTTTGGCAGGGAGTTTTCGTTGGATGTTTTTTGGAAGTCGTTTTTTTTTTATAAAAAGTTTTTATTTTTCAGTTTTTAGTGCAAACAATCGTAGCTTACTAGTAAGTTGAACTATTTCATCAAATTTCATCATCAAGAATACAAATTAGGGTCTATACGTACGTTTAATATTAAAATCATCCTCTAATCCGTAACTCTTGAAGAGTTTAACCTTCTATCATCAGTTCACCTAAATAACTTGAAAGTATACGACTGAAGGTCTTTATATACGTATGAAATTTAAAGAATTATCCTCCAACTCCTAATCGTTGAGGAGTTGTACCTTCTACCTTCCATCGTCAGCCTACCTAAATAATTTGAAAGAATACAACTAAAGGTATCGTACATACATTTGATATTTAAAGATTTATCCTCCAACTCCTAACCGTTAAGGAGTTGCACCTTACATCATCAGCTCATCATCATAAAATGATGACTACCAGACGCAAATACCGGTGTAACTTCAGAAAATATACGAAAAACGTAGTATGTGCCTACAAAAAATGAGGGTTTCCCTCGATTTCCCCGGGGGACCCAACATTAGATCCTGATATGGTGGTAATGGGACCACCCCGGGAGCATACCCTTTCAATTTTTATAAAATTTTAACAAGACAACAAGACCGACTTCAAGGTTCGACCCGATTTCTCTTGGATTCCATCATCAGATCTTAGTGTCTTTATCCTTTCCATTAAAAAAAGAATCATCAAAATCGGTTCATAAACGACGAAGTTATCCGCGAACACACATAAAAAAAAAACATATATACGGTCGAATTGAGAAACCTCCTCCTTTTTTTGAAGTCGGTTAAAAATCGGTCCACAATTGACGGAGTAATCGGTGAATATATGTAAAAAAAAATATATATACAGTGGAACATAGAACCTCCTCCTTTTTGGAAGTCGGTTAAAAAGGGTTAAGCGGATCAAGGGTAGGACTTCATTTTGATGATGACCATAATATTTTCAGTTGCGTCATAATCTAAGGTTTTCAGGTACTTTAGAATTTGTAGACAGGCAAATCTGCTTTTGGGGTAAATGCTAAGGATACTATTTATTTTATTGTAGATATATGACCCGAGAAAACAGAAGAATCTTTGAGAAAGTGAAGACTTAAAATTTAAGAGAGGACATACCTTACCTTAACGTCAAACTGAAGTTCAGAGTGTTTTTTAAGAACAATTTGCAAAATAAAAGGTTTTCGGACAGTAAGTCCCATTCTCGATATAGATTTGCAGCTGTTGGAAAACTTAAGAGGAGACTAGCAGCAACCTTGAGAATAGCAAGCTGTGCTCGTTCAATCTCGATGAGGTGAGTCTTGGCAGCACCTCCCCACGAAGTTATGCAATAATCAATTAGAGATTGACACAAGGCGTAATAAACCATCGTGATAGTCTTGCGATCTGCTGAGTGCCTCAACGCTTTGAATATGTATATTAGTTTTCGTAATCTAGGTACAAGGGCCTCTATGTGTAGTTTAGATGTGAGATGGTGATCAACAATCACCCCGAGATACTTAAGACTCTCAACCCTCTCAAGTGATGGACAAGAGCAGTCAGAGGTTTCATCGGTACAGGTGGGGGCTGCTATAATCAAAGACAAAGGTGGGAGCAGGTTCACTCTATGTACAAAGGTGATATATTTTGTTTAGGAGATGTTAAGCGTTAAGATATTGTCTTGCAGCCATTTACCAACTCTATTAAAACCTAGTTGAGCCGTAGTAAACACCTCAGTGCAATGTCGTCAGCAAAGGTGATAATTCTACCATTAATGACAGGCAGTTGGCGAAGGTCATTGATGTACACTAAAAAAAGTGTCGGGCCAATAATACTACCCTGCGGTACACCAAATTTGATAGTTAACTCGTTACTTAAACTATAATTTATTCTGACTCGTTGTTTTATATTAGTCAGATAATCCTCCATCAATTTTAAAGGAGTTCTTCTTACACCAAGCCTTTCCAGTTTTTGTAGCAAGTGCGGAATCGAAACCGTGTCAAAAGCCTTCTGAAGATCAAGGAACAGAGCAAGGCATTTCTTTTTGAGCTAGCCACAATTGAGTTCACTAACTCATGCACAGCATCACTAGTAGAACGACCTGTTCGACATCCATATTGAGCAGGGGAGATGAGCTTATTCTGTTAAAGATATTTTATGAGTCGCTGGTTAATTAGGCGCTCCACAACTTTAGATAGTGCCGGTAGAATGGAGATCGGGCGGTAGTTACTGACGCAGTCTCTCTTGCCTGCCTTATGGATAGGCTTGATAACTGTTGTTTTGAATGCTGCAGAGAAAGTACCTCTAGTGATGGATGAGATACAGATATGTGTCATGGGGGATGTAAGAATTCTAGCATACCTCTTTATAGTTTTAGTAGTGATTTGATCAAAGCCTACAGCACAGTTGTCTTTGAGTCCTTGTATCAGGATAAAAATTTCCGGTTCATCAGTTGGAAGGACAACAAATGAATTGAGTGTGGGTACGGTACTGGATGATTATTATGGGTTTGTTTCGGTAAAGTGGATTTAGAAATAGTCCAATGTCCACAAAGTACTGATTCACGTTGTTTAATTCCTTATCCGTATTTAGTAGAAAAGCAACATTTTATTTTAGGATAAAGAACATCGTAAACGAATGATTTAAATTTCAAAGCTAATATATTACCTACGCCATCTTCTTTAACACAATGACAACATCATTTGTGATCCATTAAATTCATTGTGATCTAAAAACTTAAATAACTTATTAACGCAATGTTCTAAAATTCAGGGCATTTAAAAATGTAATTGTCCGTGATATTTGCAGCCAAACAAATACATAAATAATCCCTACCATGAGATACGCACGGCGCGGCGGTGTAAAAGTCCCATACAAAATACTGCCATTGTCCTTTAATTGTTATTCAGAGACAAGCTAACACCAGTCTACACCACAGAGTACAATGTATAATATTTATATAATATAGAGTCCAGTGGCGGACTAACCCCGACAGAGGTCCGGGGCGGCATAGTTGAATGAGGCCTTAGTGTAAAAAGATTTTATTAATTTCGCATTGAGTATGTACATATGTTTATTTGATTTTAATTTTTTAATTGACGTTTGAATTAGATTTTCATGAACCGTTAGGAAAATGAAATACGTTTAGGGAAGACGGTCCCCATTTCATCTCATCCACATTTTTTTTATTTTATATCATCGATTTCATGATGACGAAGACTTAAAGACTTGAAGACTTATGATATGAAGACTATAAACACTTGACATTGGCAGAAATAGCTGATCCGAGAGATCCGGCTGTTTGCCATTTCATCAAAGAAAAAAAATACATTTATTTAAAAAAAACGTGATAGAATATATATTATAGATTTTTGTAGTTTTATCAATTTTATCGTCTAGTTCGTCAGTATCGCTTACGTCACAGTTTTTGTTAGTATCACAAGACGTTTCACCTATTCTTGTAATATCGACATCATTTATTTGAATGTTGGAGACCGATTCAACAGTTTCATTAATTTCTTCACAAACGTCATTTTTATTTTCTTTGATATAGATATAGAATTTGAATAAAAATCCAGCAAGTTCTTTGGCCTGTTCACTTGGCTCTATCGAAAATTGCCACTATAAAGCTTAATAAGTCACGAACGGTTCACTAAACTGAAAAACATTATTTCCAAACCCCTAATATTTTAAAAGACCTATCCAACGATACCCCACTCTATGGGAGAGACAATGTAAGGTAGTAGAGACACGCTGATTTCAGCACGAACGGGCCGGCTCGACCGGGGTGGTACTAATCTCGCACATAAAATCAACGTAAAATGACAGCGTTCGTGCTGTCGTGTTTCGTTGTTGAATGCGAGACCGGAGGCCCAAATAGTCTAGTCAACAAGTTCCATACTTGTTGACTAGACTAAAAGATGCAGAAGCATCACCAGGCCGCCATGGTGTGGGTTCGCATGCTGCATTGTCTGCATTCGCAATGAGTATGGTGACCACCACTCTTGGATTTTGTTTATGCTTTCCATCAGGCAGAGAAGAGTCATTTTGGAGGGCCAAACATTAAAAAAAGAAAAAAAAAGAAAAATCATTATACCCACTTTACGTGTAGAGGAGGTACAACATCTGTTGTAGGTCCTGCAGCGTCTCTACCATGATGACGATGTCATCCACAAATCTCAAGTAAGAGATGTATTCGCCATTGATATTAATTTATGCCACGTCCTTTCCAGTGTAGCTGTAGCGTCTTGAACAAATCCTTCATTGCATTTGTGAACAATTTCGGGGAAATAACATCCCCTTGTCTCACTACTCGATGCAATGATATGGGCATTGTTTGCTGATTCTGTAGTCATCCGACTACAGAATCAGTACAGGACATGGTGGCGGCTTCGTAGAGACATCTCAGCACTTGGATGGATCGCCAATCCGCTTGGCATCGCTGCAGTGACTCCAGAACTTTGTCCACGAATGCTAGACACAGGGGCTGATTATACTCTTCTGTCTTCTGTATAATCTGCCGCATTCTGTGGATGTAGTCTATGGTGCCATATCCACCCCGAAATCCAGCTTCCTCCGGTGGTTGGAATTCGTTGAGTCTTCGCGCAAGACGGTTCGTGATGACTCTTGAGGACAGCTTGTAGACGTGACCTAGAAGCGAAATGGGTCGATAGTTCTTCAACCTGGTCTTGTCACCCTTCTTGAAAAACAAGATGACCACAATAGGGATGTTAACAATTTTTCGGAATTGCTTTTATTTTGAAGATTGACACTTATGCACCATAATAAAAAATATTCTATTTAAAAATATTAGTATTTTCAATGAGAAAATATACAAAAATAGATTAATTTTGAATTTTCCCGCTAAAACACTCACAACTGTCACGTGACTCTCTTGACGTCACTAACCGCAAAACATTGGTCGCGATCGCGACTCGCGATTTATTATTGTATGTCCAGTACAAGTGTTTTCTTATTTTTACTTGAATATTTACAAACTATCAAAATGAACACAAAGTTTTACAAAACCTGTGCAGTGCCCCTGTGAATAGTACAACAATTACTACACGGGTAAAATTGTTTATTCATGTGCCTAAAGATAAGCAAATCAGGAGAAAGTGGTTAAGAATGGCTATAAGAGATATATCAGCATTAACAACAACGAGTACTACCTATTTTTGCGAGGACGACTTCGATGTAAGTTTTAATTACCTGTACTGATACAAAATATCACAGTTAATTCAACGGAGCATGAATTCTATTGTCTTTTATTTAACCTAACCTAAAATAATTCTTATTTTAGCTGCCAAATGATGTGGAAAACAACGTGGAATATACTTCAATGGGTATGGTATCCAGAATTATCATGAAGCCTGGTTGTTTGCCAAGAAAATTTGCATGCTTCGCTTGATTTGTGCCGGCCAGCCATGGTGAAAAGGCAAAGATTGATTGATAAAAGAGTGTGAAGAACAAGAAGAAATGAGGGTTGATGTATTTGAAGTGTGAAAACTTCATCTCTCTGAAAGCAAAATAAAATATCCCAAGTACAAGCTCAGGTATCTATGAACATATTTGATTTAATATTCTCTTTGTAGTTAACAAGATATTGCACTTATATAAATAAGTAGACCCTGTTTATAAAATCTAGATATATGTAAAATCTAGATTGTAGTGACAATTTAAATGCTTTATCTATTTCTTGTGGCAATGGTAATATATCAATCTGTGCGAGACCAGATCATGAAGTAATACTCAATATTACATTCTAGAATCAAACTCACTTGTACTTGTTCCACTATTTTTAATTTATCTTTACACCTGACCGGTTTCGCCTTATATTCAGTATATATTCAGTAATACTGAGTATTACTTATAATAATAATTATAAGTAGCACTAAACATTATTTCCCTTTTTCAGCTCCACCACCTCATGATAAACAACAAACAACAAAAGTTCAAGTTATTATTAGACCCAAATATAGGAGCAAGCAAACCCAAACAGTAATAAATTCACAAACAAAATGGACTTCACCAATGAGAGTTCTTAGTGTGTGTACATCTACTTCTCCTTTAAAAGTTACTGAGTTAGAGGCTTGGAGCCGTACAAACAACAGCAAGTTCACCTCGATGTAATACGCCGACTAGATTACAAATCAGATAGTGATATATCTACGTACACTCCTTCTGTTGTTCAGTCAAAATCTACATCTGACACCAGTAGTTTTAGTTACCACTTAACGGGTGACTAGAATCACTTGATTTTTAAATATTGACTATAACTATAAGTGCCTATTTGAATAAAAATCTTTGACTTTTGAATAAGTGTATATAAGTTTAATTAGTTGCTAGTGGTAAATAAAAAACCGAATTAAAAATACTGGATTTTATTATTACCTGACATTTTAAACAATAATGGATGGATATGGGTTTTCCAAAATATCACTTATGTTTACATTAAAGATTTGACATAATAATATGCTTTGTCATATTTTACACATATAATTTCAACTTTATTATTATTTAGAAATTCACTATTTGCAACGCAAAAAAAATAAAAAAAATACCACACATTTGTATTGCATTTGTGAGTAAAACTTTTTTGTTGGCCTTCCATTTTGTATGTAGTTTTTATAAGTTTCTTCACTAAATGGACATTTAATTTCAATGATAAAATCCTGGCCTATTCCATCTGGTGAACCAGCAATCATGGGAAATTTTTTACTTATGAAAAGGCCACTGTACTACCACAAGCACTTGTCGTTCTAAAATTTGGCCTCTTTTTATAGCTGGTGTATCAGCATACAGGCATTTTGCCATCTATGATCAGCCCCACTAATGCACCATCAGTAGTTTGACATTTACTAACTTCATAAGCTTTTAATGCCGTTATTCTACCAAACCTTGCTCATGCTATAAGTTCCTTTCGGCCTGATCTCTTGTATTTTGTTCTGCCTTTACTAAAATATCTGTAGTTAATGATGAAGATATTTTTTTTAGAAAATCTTCACAGCATTGATCTTGATACATTAGAGATAACTGGTACATTGATATTGTATCAGAATCCTTTGGAATATTATATAGAATATAGAGTCAACTTTGTGTTCAGGATATACACGACACTTAATAGTACACACATTTAGGTATCTTTTTATTTGGACATATCCAACAGCATCATCGCCATAAGATTCTATTGAAGATCTGAAACAACCAACCAAACCAGCTGTTACGACCTTATTATTTTACGCACATAACCTAACTTTATAAACAGTGATTTTAACGAAGTTCTAAACACGATAAAATAGATATAAAAAGAAGAAAATCATCCATTACATATGTACTTGACTGTTATTTATGTATTCGTAGATAGATAAATAGTATTTAACGTAAAACTGTACTTACAAAGATGTTTTCACGTTCCTGAATTCTGGACCACAAGTCTTTGTTTCTTGCAAAAAAGTTTGCCACGATCAAAGAATCTATCTTTGGTAAGTTGGAACTATTCCCTTTAGTGAATTCAGATTCCATCGTGGTATTAATATTAAGTAGAAGATTAGAAGAAAATGCAGAGAAGTAAACAGTCTTTGACAGCTTGTGCCTTGTTTGTTTTGCGGTTAGTGACGTCTTATGCTCATACTGGTGTTTGCAGTCGCGTGACAACAGGTTATAAATATAGCATTTAAAATCATTTTTAATAAATTTATTATGTTATATTAAATTATCTTAATGTGATTTTCGATATTCTAATAATGCAAGCTATCATAAAATCAACACTAAATATTAATTTGTGATTCGTGTTAACATCCCTATTCTGCTCCACGCCTCTGGAGTTCTCCCTTCAAACAGGACTGCGTTAAAAAGATTTTGGAGCTCCCTCAGTACGGGTTTACATCCAGCTTTCCACAGTTCTGTTGTAACGACGTGCTCTCCAGGGGCTTTTTCATTTTTCAGCAGTCCAAGAGCCATCTCGATTTCGTCAGTGCTGACTTCTGGCAGATCTTCAGTGTAGTGCTGTGTTAATGTGGCTCTCATTTTCGGGATCAGGTCGAGATGCAGGCGAAGCGTACAAACCGCCATAGAAACGTTCCACTTCACACACTACAGAAAGTGGAGAAGTAACGACTTCTCCACTTGCTGTAGTCAATTTCGTCAGGTGGCTTCTTTCGAGATATTGTTTAAATACCTTTACCCCCGATTCTGCTCGATCGAAAGAGTATTGGAGCATCGGAGGTCGTATAACAATATTTATCGTATATCGTAAACAAATATTTAATCTTTATAGTTAATAGTATATTGTCACTTTCGGGATATTTTCCGTGTTAATTCAGACCAAGGGGGAGGGGGGTAGGTTTTAGATTAGGTCGGTACGCCCCTGGCCTCCAGTACTAGGGTGCCTCCAAATGGCTGCAAGTTCTCTAGATCAAATCGTAAAGAAGCCTTTGAAAACATTCTAAGTACCTACCTACTTAAGAGGCAGTTTGGAGTTGGAGGCCCTGTAGACAAAATATAATATTATAGTATAGATTAATACCTTGTTAGGGTTCCGGACCCAAAGTGTGAAACGGGACCCTATTACTAAGACTTCACTATCCGTCTGTCACCAGGCTGTATCTCATGAACCATTAGACAGTTGAAATTTTCAGAGATGATGTATTTCTGTTGCCGCTATAACAAAAAATACTAAAAAACAGAATAATATAAATGTTTAAGGGGGCTCCCATACAATAAACGTTATTTTTTTCGTTTTTGCTCGATATTGATAACGGTAGACGCTTGAAATATTCACAGAATGTTTAGATATATACCTACCTATTCACTTTAAAAATAAATTATTAAATTAGAATAAAACAAATATTTAAGGGGGGCTCCCATAAAAAACGTGATATTTTGCTCGTTTTTGTTAGTTAGATAATGGCACGGAACCCTTCGTGCGCGAGACCGACTCGCACTTGGCTGGTTTTATTTTTACTCGCGGAAAACAGACAGGTCATCACTCTACGGGCTAATTTCAAGGTGAAGAGGAGTAAGGTTACGGATAAAAAAAGTAAAAAAAAAATGTTCGTACGTCTTTATTGGTCGTTAAACTTCTTTATTTAATTCATTTCAGTAATTTCAGCATGAGGCGCTGCCTAGAACAACAACAAAAAAACACTGCAATTTGCAGAATTGGACCTCTTAAAGTTTTGATAAAATTTATATAACCTATGTCACCCGGACCATTATTACGAATCTTATGACATCTCATTCATTAAAATCGGTTCAGTAGTTTAGGCGCTATGGTAGATCATACAAACATACATAGAGCGATAAATCTAACCCTTTCCTTTGGCGTTACTATAGTCAGATAATTAAAGTATTGTTTTTTTTTTTTTTTTTGGACATCTAACACACAACGCCATCTAGTCCCAAGCTAAGCAGAGCTTGTGTTATGGGTACTAGACAACTGATATAAATACATAATATACTTTTTTTTTTGTAAATACATACATATTATACATAGAAAACACCCAAACTCCGAAACAAATATTTGTAGATCACACAAACATTTGGTTCGACCCAGGATTTGAACCCAAGACCTCAAGCACAGTAGTCGAATACACAACCACTGCGCTGCCGAGGCAGTTTGATTTTTGATTTCAGTTTATTGATTTTGATGATTGAACATAATCCATCAATTTATTAATCTACCTCTGACTGAACATATAGGTACGTGTTATTTGTAGTTTCACATCTTGACATAGGTGAAATCATGAATTTAACCATAATCACAGAATACGTAATAGTACTAACGTACAGAAGTTCCACTCTCGAACAAAAGTCAAGTTTAGGCATAAATAAAAAATAAAAAAACTGTCCCCTTGCACGCGAAATTGAATCTTGTCATGTGACTTGAGCGTTCATATTCCGTTAAACACCGTTCTATTTACAGCAAGAGCCCAGGGTTCCCACTTGCTATACTGACATGGCGACACCTGCTGGCCCTATCGAGTGGAAAAATATTCTGTATCTTCTTAACATAACCAGGTCACGGCCATTTATATTTATTTAACGATATAAATATAGATCAAGACATAACACAACTATTGAATAATGCTACTAAAGGTCAGAAAGAGCGCTTTTCTGATGGCTTTCCTTTCAAACGGCCGCGACTCGGCAGGCACAAAACCCGCAGCTGGCGCTGATATAATGAGTACCTACCCAAATACAGTCAAAACACGGAGCGTTAACTAAAAAGTACCTACTAGTTAGTTCTAACTTCTATGCGGTTTCTAAACTACATAATGGGTATTACATACATATGTGAACCCTATCAAACTGATATAAAACACAGAGATTGGTAATAGATAAGTAAAGTTAGGAAAAAATAACTAACAATAGAAAACTGTATCGCGAAAACCTGAAAATAACTCTCTCAACAGCAACATCTTTAAAACAACAAACGAGTTCATCTGCCATATAATCATATGCTACCTTTTTTTGCGATGTTGAGGGGAGACATTAATATAATATAACTAGCAAGGCCGCATCCGTATCATTACCGTTCACGCACTAGCAGAAGCTCATCGTGCTCACACCTTTAAACAAACATAAAGGTAATTTAAAATTAATATAATATAAATTACAAAATATCATACAGTTTCCAAAAAAGTTTTACAAATGCTATGTGTTTAATGTAGCGAATTAAGACCACTTTGGAAGATAGAATAGAAATCGACTGTTTAATTTTCGTTTATAATAATGTACTATTTTAGCTATGGCTACTTCTAATTCTTCCTTACGGGGAAACATATCCCTGTGTGTGTCTTTGTGAAGATTTTAAATAATTATATTTGTAAAATGTATGGTATTTTTACATAAAGCATAGGTAGTCAGACTCTTAAGCAGAACAGAGGTAATGGAGTGGAGACCGCTTATACCGGTATGCCCTTTGCCTGCTTATGACATTGGATGCATTGTTGTATTTCTTTTGTGTCAAGTCTTTTTACAGTAGACATGCTTAGGGTTTGGGCATTGGTACTGATTCTGTTGTTCCAAAACTCTCTAAACTAAACTAAAAATCACTAAAAATGAGTTTTATCCTGTCAAACGTCGGTCTAAAAATCCAAGATTGACAAAAATTACACATTTCACACTAAAAATAGATGTGATCTAATTATATGCACACAAAAATAGCATTTTGATAACCGTCTCATTAAATTGAGTGAATAGAAAACCATTTTAGAGAAATTTTAGCTAAATGAAGCAACAACAGAATTACCACCAATAATGTACTCAGTGCGCTAAGCTTAGAGATTGTTAGGATTTGGAAGCTCTGATTTGTTTTAGGAATACTGAAAAATGATGACAACCTGATATGATTAGTATTAAGTCCCTAATAATAGTAGTTCCTACATTTATAATAATCACGTAATGTTACAATAATTTTTGAATCTCAATTTATGTTGTACAATGTTTCTTTGTTAAATAACGCTGACACCTCTTATAACATAAAGACCAATCACGTGATGATTTTACGCAAAAATACTTTTCTCGAGGGTAACAAAATTATCTAGACGAAAATCCAGAGTATTTAACAAACTCAACACGAACACCGGAGAAACCAAGGCAATGTTAACGGTGGTAATCTATAAATAAATATTTAATTTTTTCTACTCATAGATTGGAAAACCCTTTTTTTAAATAAATTATTTCAAAATAGAATAAAAAAATAAGTGTAATTTTGTAATTAATATGTAGATTATAAATGGTTTGTCAGTGATATTACCGACATGGTTTTAATATGAAATCTTGAAATTTAATGGTTAAAAAGATGTTTTTATTGATTTATTTAAGGTCGCTTTTTAACAGCAAAGGTCATTACCGATTTGTTCGGTAGCTTTTTTAAATTATTTTTTTAACAAACTAAAGTCCCCTGTCGAGGAAGTGTGAAATATGAGTATGGCCTCTTCGAGCTGATGTAGTCTCAATGCTGTTTCCCATCCACGAACTTTCTAACAACAGAAACAAACAAATTTCAGAACTAAGAAATAAACAAAAAACTGTTAATGACTAAAACGCCACCACAATTCACGAAATAAAAAAGAATTTTCAAAATCGGTTCACGATTGTCGAAGTAATCGGTGAACATCAATAAAAAAAATACATACAGTGGAACATAGAACCTCCGCCTTTTTGGAAGTAGGTTAAAAACGAAATGATGCAGTAGCATCTCAATAGGCCGCCATAGTGTAGGTTACCATACTGCATAACTGCATTGTCTGCATTCGCATTGAGTATGGTGACCCTAGATACTCTTGGATTCTGCTCTGGACAAAGAAAAGTCACTTTGACAGGCTCATAACAAACATCCTTAGAATAACCTTGCAGTTGCTGCATAAATCATTATTATACTGGTATAAAACATTCAAAACCTGATTAATAATACAAGAGTTAAAAAATGAACAAAACCATGACCCGCTTATATGCATAACTTCACATTTGTTTTCAATTGGTTGATGATAGCAAGATCTAAATCAAAGGTCAATATGCTAATTGAATAGGTAATTGTGTAATACTTGAAGATGGAAAATAAGTCAACTAAGTTGAATATCATATACCATGTGTCCCAAAATTCAACGATAAGCGGGCGCCAAAAGGTAGACCTGCTCATGAGTACATAAGGAAAAAAAATATGTTTTTTTTAGTTACAAGAAAAATTTAGAATTTCTTTGAAAATTTACACCCTTCATTTTTTTTTATTTATTTATTACGTAGTGGTGTCCATACTTTTTTTACAAGACCATGAGTCAAAGTACACTAAGAGTAAATATTTCAAAATTGCAGGGAAATAAATTATTTTGAACGTTTTTTGTGTAAAAACTGCGGGCAATTTGGTGTTTTTAAGAGTTATGGTGAATAGTAGCAATATCATGAAAGGTATAAATTTTCGAAGAAATTCTAAATTTTTCTTGTAACTAAAAAAAAACTAGGTATATTTTTTTTATTATTTTTCCTTATGTACTCATTAGCAGGTCTACCTTTAGGCGCCCGCTTATCGTTGAATTTTGGGACACCCTGTATATACACACATCAAAAGTGTCTAGGGATCAAGCATTTTTATGCGGATTTCTTGAGATTGAGATGTGGCTTTGGCCCTGGCCTGCTCAGTCGCCAGACTTGAACCCGATTGAGCATGCATGGGATATGCTACAGAGAAGAGCTCTGCCGAATATGGAGGGTATCCAGTCGCGGCCATTCCACAGCGTGTTTGGATAAACTCATTTTGAGTATGCCAAACCGATGTTCTTGTGTTGTTAGTGTTCGCGGTAGAAACACGGATTATTAATTGTTTAAGTTACCTAATAAAATTTTAAAGAAAACTGTTATTTCAGTCTTTTTTTCGAACTTTAATGTTAGTGGTTCAAATGTCAAAAATCCCTTTATTAGGAAAATGGCAAATTTCTTTATTAATGCAAAGGTGACTTGGTTTATCGTTACTGTGACAAACGAAAACACTTTATTTGATGAATCCTTAAAGAAAATTTTAATTAATATCAATCAGGAGAAAAGTTATTGCAAAAATATATGTTGATTCCTAGACACATATGTTGATCCCTAGACACTTTTGATGTGTGTATATTTCATCAAAGATTTTTTTTTAGATTTCAGTATGTGGTCCGCATACATCGTCTTTGCCTTATCGTTGGTGACGTATACTAATGCACTCTCAACGGGAGCACCTGAGGAGGCGTGCCATGACATGATACCACAGCATGGAGTCTCAGCGCGGAGCAACGCTGCACCATATACAATCACCACCAGTACTAAGGTATGAACTGAATCTGACTTTCAAAATAATAAAAATAAAAAAATCACAACAATTCTATTAAGATTAATTTCGACCCTTACGAATAGGTAAACTGATCGAAGTTGTATTCTAATAAGAATATGTTTATTGTTATTACAACTTTATGTTTCCTTTTATTAATAGACAAAAACAAATTCAAATTAATCATACTGATCATATGAGTCATATATCTTTGTAAAAAGTTGAAACTACAAAAAACAATTCACGCCGACAGACAGTGAAGACCAATACACCCATGGAGGTTGTGATAACAGGCAAATCGAGCAGCGATATCATGCGTGGAGTGCTGCTCCAAGCTCGTCACGGAGACGATATAGTTGGCACGTTCACACTGAACCCTAACGAGCGCTTTGCCCAACTCCTTGACTGCGGTGAACCCGGCGTAAGTATATCTTTTTTAGTTCTATATCAAGAGAAATAAACTTGACACATATCCCATACCAACCTGTCGGGACATCGCGGTGTCCAAATCCAAAGCTTCATTACTATGGGGAGGCCTATGTCCAACAGCAGACTCTTAAATTAAAGGTTGTTTAGGTAGTTACATATAAGAATATTAACAGGTATCTCACTTTTCATAGTCAAGTCTTGCAAACCATCAAAATATGTCTCATAAAAGTTGGTAAAGATTTTCAAACAGATTCCAAAAAATATCAACAGATTTTTTAATTAAATTGCCGTCGACGATTTTTCCTCAACGAACGTGATGAGTTTTTTTTACCTTCAGTTCTAAATACCTACTTACTAGTCAATAACTAAAATACTGGTTTATGTAAAAAACCTCAGGATTTTTAATTATTACATGTAACAAATTTAAATTTATTACACTATCAGAATCTGCCACTAATGCAGAAAAACTGTTCACATTTGACTTTGACCTCTTCCTCAAAATGATGCTATGACGTTGATTTATTAATAAGTTACAGAATTAATTCGTTAGTTTACCTTATTTTTTTAGGGTTCCGTGCCAAAGGCAAAAAACGGAACCCTTATAGATTCGTCATGTCTGTCTGTCCGTCTGTCTGTCCATCCGTATGTCACAGCCACTTTTTCCGAAACTATAAGACCTATAATGTTGAAACTTGGTAAGGAGATGTATTCTGTGAACCGCATTAAGATTTTCACACAAAAATAGTTAGAACTGAAACTCAAATTTTTTTTTTTCATTAAACACAGTATACGTGTGGGGTTCTATGGATAGGTCTTCGAAAATGATATTGAGGTTTCTAATATAATTTTTTTCTAAACTGAATAGTTTGCGGGAGAGACACTTCCAAAGTGGTAAAATGTGTGTATGTGTAAAATGTAATAGCACGATAAATCAAAAAAAAATACATGATGTACATTACCATGCAAACTTCCACCGAAAATTGGTTTGAACGAAACCTAGTAAGTAGTTTTTTTTAATACGTCATAAATCGTAAACTGCAATTTACCTTTCATTCAATCAACACAAATATAAAAATAAAATATATTCTGTTACTTGCTGCTGCGGAACCCTTCATGGGCGAGTCCGATTCGCACTTGGCCGCTTTTTTATCTTCTGCTTTTTATAATTACTTGCTAATTAATACTTCATGCACTGCGAACTTAATAAATCATATAATAATATCCTACATCTATATAATAGGTATACTTTGAGTAGTATTTTTGGTACACATACACACTTTCATTTACCTCTATATTATTTGAGTAAAAAAAAGTTGTGTGGTGTCGTGGGACACTAGATAGGAACAAAGTTCATTATCAAAAATACAGATAGCGCTATACTAAATTTTTCGTTCACGCTCTTTAAAAACCACAAAATTGTCTTAACACCTTTACTTTATTTAAAATGATTAATAAAAATATATAAAAGTTCTATGCGAGATATAAAGAAAATAACTATTCAGGTATACATTTTTTATAAGAACGAAGTTCGATAATATTTGATCCTACACGGGATTCGAACCCGAGACCTCACATCATTCTCATACGCTACCATTTTGACACCAAGGCGTCAATCTTACGTTCTAGATATCTATACTTTTATATTATAAACAGGGTAATTTTGTAAACTCAAACTCAAAAAGATTTTATTTAAGTAGGCACTTATTTTACAGGCACTTATGAATAGTCAATATTTAAAATTTAAAAATCGAGTGATTCTAGTCGCCAGTTCCAAGTGCAGCCTACCCTTCATGGAGAAGAATCTGGCAAGAAACTCCATTGTTGCTCCTTTTAAAAAATAATAATAGGGTTTACAATTATTTTTTCTTTACTAAGAGACTAATGAGAACGAAGTCGACCAAAGAAAACAAAACAAAAGGTTTAGAGTTATTCAAAGAGTAAAGTGGAGTCATTGCTGCACAGCCATGAGTTAACCAATCATGCGCCATTATTACATAAAGCTGCAAGATTTTCATATTGTGAGATCCACTTATGGAAAATAAAATCCAAATAGCACTTTCACTCACAGTCAAATTTAAAAGATGTAATATGTCCAAATATAAAATAATCAATTAAATGTCACAAATGTAAAATAAAGTAAGACGCATGGATCAGCTGTTCAACATTTAATTGATTCACCTATTCAACCATTGTTGAGCTGCATACTCAGGCCGCACAGCAAGTGTAAGTTAGTAAGTGGATCTACTGAACTGATCTATTTTGAAAAGTATTTTTATATTAAAAAGCCACATTATTTGTGTGTGAGTGTCATTAGCTTTGAAAAAATAATCGTGAAATCAGATAACACACGGACGACGGAGCAGCAAAAACTAGTAAATAAATAAAAGTAAGGTTTATATGATGTAACGCATTATTGCTTTCTTTTTTATGGGTTTGGTACTTTTGAGCACGCAAGGTCTTGATGCCTATGGATTTTTATTTTAACTTTAGTGGGTTTTAAAGTTGTAGTAGTGGTAGGTATATAAGCAGAGGAATAGGAAGATGCATATTTTGCTGGATTAAATTAACAGGCAACGATTGTAACACGTGACGTGGTCACATTAGTTCCATCAATCTTTTTGCACTCTTCAGCACCTTCTGCTAAACTCTTGTCTCATAGTACGCCTAGCTCCTGCTCTTATCGATCCGTTTCTATCGCAAGTAACCTCCTATTATAAAAAATATTATCTCCTTAGAAGGAGAGAGAAGGAGAGAGAGAGAAGAGAAGGTATGATATAGATATCATACCTTCTCTTCTCTTCTTTCTAAAACGAGGCAAAGGCTTAGGGAAAGAAACAAAATCCACAAAACTTTTCTTAGTACGAGAGCCATCGCGTACATAACCTTCCTTGTTCTACCAAAACCACTATTAAATCCTGTATTTACATTATTGATAGGTAGGTACCTGCTTACCTAAACAACAGCACGCAGATAATATTTTTACCCTGAATTTTAAATGTATATGTATTTTGTTCTAATTGCAGAACGCGGTGACACATAAGAAGCATGATGAAGAAGATCACAAACAAACTCTGGCTGTCAAGTGGACGCCTCCTGCTGGCTTTAACGGCGATATTAAATTCAGGTAACTTACCTTAGATTATTACAAGTACCTGGATGACCGTTGTTGGTAATTTTAAAAATGAATCCTAGCTAGATCAATTTATCGCCCTGCAAACTAAATTTCATGAAAATCGTTGTTTCGGAGATTCAGATTACATATATATTTCCAAGAAAAGCTCATTTAAAGGTATTTGATGTGTTAGTACTCGTAATTTAGTATTTAACTAAATATTAACAAAATAAACACCGACTTCAAGGTTTGACTCGATTTCTCTTGGATGCCATCATCAGATCTTAGTGTCCTTATCATGGTACTACCGTTGGGATATCTCCTTTCCATTCAAAAAATAATCATCAAAATCGGTTCATAAACGACGAAGTTATCCGCGAACATACATAAAATACTTATATATATAATATACTAGCGGCCGCTTGCGACTTCGTACGCGTGGAGTTAGTTGTTTGCACATTTTTTATACTTAAATACCATTTAAAATCCTTCTGCCATAATTACTTTTACTTCAATAACATTGGACTTTCATACAAACTACCATTCCCCGTTTTAACCCCAAGAGGGGGTTTATTCCTAAGATACATTATAAGTACACTTTTACACCATCTATAGAGCATACATTTTAAATTTCAAGTCTCTTACTTTAAAAACACAGGACTTTCATACAAACGTCCAACCCCCGTTTAACCCCCTTAGGGGTGGAGTTTAGTAAAATCCGTTCTTAGCGGATGCCTACACCCTAAAAGGAACCTACCTGCCAAATTTCAAGTTTGTAGGTGTTATAGTTTCTGAAATTTCGTGATTAATAAGTGAGTGGTATTTCGCTTTGATATATATAGATATATATACGTTCGAATTGAGAAACCTCCTTTTTTTTTGAAGTCGCTAAAAAAATCGATCGTCGCTATTAATAGTTATAGATCCCTAACTTACAGTTATGGGTAAGAAACCCAGTTCTATAAATTAAGACACCTTAGAGACCTTAATCGACTAATTGTCTAATATTGTGGAGATGAAAGATCTATACGAGTATTAGGTATGTCACTGAAATTGAAATTAGGTGACTAATTATAGTAAGTAGATATACGCATGTTTTTAATGTTTATAAAACGAATGCTTTTCGTGGGCCATGATTTTTTTACTATGTCAAGAGGTTGTTAAGTCACTTTTTTTTTTTTTTTTATGTTTGGCCTGCCAAAATGACTCTACTCTGCCTGATGGAAAGCATAAGCAGAATCCACGAGTGGTGGCCACCATACTCATTGCGAATACAACAATGCAGTATGGCGACCCACACTATGGCGGCCTAGTGATGCTTGTGCATCTTTTAGTCTAGTCAACAAGTATGGAACTTGTTGACTAGACTAATTGGGCCTCCGGTCTCGCACTCACCAACGAAACACGACAGCACTGCTGCTGTCATTTTACGTTGATTTTCTGTGCGAGGGTAGTACCGCCCCGGTCGAGCCAGCCCGTTCGTGCTGAAATCAGCGTGGCTCTACTAGCTATACTTGCAGTAAACCAAAATTCCATCACCTTAAAATTCAGTAGGAAAGTATTTTAATTACTTTCATATTGCATTACTAAAATTTTCCCTATAATCTAACTTGCACGTTGTAGATCACAAATAGATCGTAAGCACACACACAGAATTCAAACCAGGTAGCAGTAACCACCCTCAATCATCATCAGGTCACCCGTCATGCCATAGTTGTTTATTTATTTACATTAGATGTCTTGATTAAAATTATTAGCCACGTAGTCATGCGGTTTATAACACGGCAATGAATAACGAATAAAGAGTCGAATTAATTTATTAACCCCTATTATTCATAAACATTATTGAACTTTAAGCAACGGTTCTGTATTATTCTTAACTTTGAACTCACAGCCTTAAAGTTGAAATAAGAAGTGATATCGTCGCGAATTCTAGGTTTTTTTCTATAGGCTAGGCGAGTACCAACACTATAGGTTTTAACCACATTAAAAGATAAACAGATTAATCCCCAAATAAAGAAATAGTTAAAACAGCAAGACGTTATTATTTAGTCCTAATCGACACCTATAGTGTGAAGATGATGTGTACCATTTTAATAAGAATAAAATTGAGGCTTTTTCGAAATCAAAGATCGACTATTATCGACGAAACGATGCAGTACATCAATGGTATAAACATTTGTGAGCTTTTTTTCAATGCTTTTGTTTGATTTTTTTAGTCTTTAGGTACTAGATTAATGAAAATCTTGAAAACAATTGGAGATATTCTAAATATTTGTATTACTCATAAACAAATATTTTGAATGAAACTATTCATAAAATCAATCGTTAAATGAATTTATTTGAATTCTTTTGAATTGAAATTCTCAACCAATGAAGATTAATTACAAGCTTTTTATTAACTTGCAATGTATGTATGTTTGCTTGTATGTTCGGGTGGAATCTTGCAACTCAATTTTGAAACAGATATCTTCAACCGATTTTGCTGATATTTTGCAAGCATATATATATATAGCGTGACAATACAATATTATAATGACATGGAACTGATCTGATGCTGGAGCTGGAAGGTGGCCATAGGAACTCTGTAAAGAAACGTCGCAACATCATCGAGTTAGGACTCGTTTGATTCGTCTCGAGGCATTCCAGTAAAATTTGTTTTTAAAAAGCTTTTTAATTTAATTTATTTTATAATATTATGGAAAACTTTAATTCACCTTTTTAAACAACTTGTACACATTTTTTGTGATTGTACTTATTTAAGTTGTTTTTTATTTACAGGGCTACCATAGTACTTGACGGTGAAACTTTCTGGGTGGGTGTAGAATCCGCCCCCATCAAAGTAGTCAGTTAAGTGTTCGAATGGAGAGGAAGATCATATTCAGAGTTGTTCTAAAGTTCGAATTTAAGACTTTGAAGACATTTAAGTAATAATGTAAGCTTCAATCGCAAATATCGCAATAGAGTCGTTTAGGACGAGAATTTAAATGTATTTACTGTATAACTGTCTACTTCCAAACCAGATAAATGGAGTCTTAATCAGTATAGTGGAATACGACTTATTAATTTCTTATTAACATACCATAAGATTTTCGACTTTACATAATTAATATTTCACGTTATGTTGTCAACTTATGTGTTATCAACTTATGTTGATATTGTTTAGTGTTGACAAAATAAATAATTATTACTACATTTGTAATTTATTTCTGTACGCTTAAAACACCTAAGTTTATTTAAGCGCCTTTCTGTAAGGCGATTTTATCAAACCAAGTTACATTGAATTTAATACAGCTAATTAGCTTCGTTCAGGAGTCTAACCTGATAATAAAGCATTTTCGATTCCTACTCATTGACATCGATATATTCTCATTCCTGAATCAATTTAATTTACGTATTCAAGTGTAAATTAATACCAGTAATAGAAATAAGGAATGACTCACACTATTGGCATGGGTCCTCGATAAAATTGTTATTGGCGATCTCGAAGTACCTGAAGATATTTCGAGGCCGTTTCCATTGCGGACGATTTCTGGACTAACTGAGCAAACCCTAAAATGCGTCTATAACCGCGTCAAAAGCTCGTTACATAGACGCGTTAGCACGCGCTGACAACAGCAGGTACGGCGCTAGCGCAGCTTTGATGATGACAGCAGTGATGCAGATGATGATGATTATCAAGATGCCTCCGTTTTTTGTGATACAATTCTATATCTGGCATTAATAGATTCATGTTGCAAAAAGTTCAATAAAAAAAAGTATTTAAATAATGGAGGGCGTTAGTGTACCTCGTAGTTGCGAAAGCGCTTTTTTTTTAATGTATGCCCGCCAAAATGATTCTACTCTGCCTGATGGAAAGCATAAGCAAAATCCAAGAGTGGCGGTCACCATACTCACTGCGAATGCAGGCAATGCAGTATGGCGACCCACACCATGGCGGCCTAGTGATGCTGCTGCACCTTTTAGTCTAGTCAACAAGTATGGAACTTGTTGACTAGACTACTTGGGCCTCCGGTCTCGCACTCACCAACGAAACACGACAGCACGAACGCTGTCATTTTACGTTGATTTTCTGTGCGAGGGTAGTACCGCCCCGGTCGAGCCGGCCCGTTCGGCGCTTTGGATGGCGCTGACCGGTTTATATTTATGCAGATTTTTTTTTCTTTGAACATGTATACTTACGGTAGTATAAGTGTGCAGTATGGAATATGGCATTATAAAGATATGATAGATACCTATACACCTATATACTTTCTCAAACCCAGATGTTTTGTCTGTCTGTCTAGTGTCTCTGTCACGCACGAAGTGACAGAGACAGACAGATTCGTTGATTCGTCTTTCGGAGCAGCTCGTCTCGATCCGTGTGAGCTTCGGGTGTAAGGTTTTTTCGTTACGGAATTTCTTCTAATTCTCGGCGCTCAAAGCCCGCGATAATAGCTATGCAATAGCCTAAAAAAATAAGAAACTTCATAAAATGATATGAAAAATTGATATTTTACCTGTACAGATAGGGTTCGCACTGATGAACGCCACCACTGCCGCCAGCCAGATAGCTCGTATGACGTCCGGAAAGTGAGAGAGATAGCAATCTATAATCTGGCCTACCTGATAGCTCCTCTACACGTTGGTCCACGCCAACCCAGAGCCATCGCACGCGCCAAACAACCAACTAACCTCAACCTACGCCACTACGCCCTCTTCACGTTGGCGATTTTTTTTTTTTATTGAATTGGCTGGCAAACGAACAGACGTATCGCCTGATGGTAAGCGATTACCGCAGCCCATGGACAGATGCAACACCAGAAGCGTCACAGGTGCGTTGCCAGCCTTTGGGGGATGGGGGGGGGAGATAGGGGATTGGGTTGGTATGGGCTCGATTGCGGCACGCGTCTCCTCGTGGTCCACTACTCAGTGTTCGCTGGAACTCCATAGATATATTGTCGCAGCGGTGATAGCTTCCACGTCCAACTTGACAAACGACCAAATTAACACTGAACGTCACCAACGTGTAGATGCTCGCAGCAATCCCACTGGCCACTTGATGGCCCAATGTTGACCCAATGATGGACCAACGTGTAGAGGAGCTATCAGGCAGGCCAGTTTATAGATTTGCTATGAAAGCACCTCTTCACGTTGGGCCATCACATTGGCCCACTATAATGAGCCAACGTGAAGAGGGCGTAGTGGCGTAGGTTGAGGTTAGTTGGTTGTTTGGCGCGGGCGATGGCTCTGGTTTGGCGTCGGTGTCGGTTTTTCGGCCGCACATCAAATTGTATTGGCCCAATGATTGCGGCACGCGTCTCCTTCTCGTGGTCCACTACTCAGTGTTCGCTGGAACTCCATAGATATATTGTCGCAGCGGCGATAGCTTCCACGTCCATCTTGACAAACGACCAAATTAACACTGAACGTCACCAACGTGTAGATGCTCGCAGCCATCCCACTGGCCACTTGATGGCCCAATGTCGACCCAATGATGGACCAACGTGTTGAGGAGCTATGAAATTCTTGTATTCCCGACGTTGCTAGCTCTCGTACCATAATCCTACCGCGTGTCTGAGCTAATACTTATCTTAAGTACTGACTTTACTAAGTATGTACCTAGTTTATTTTTTAACCAACTTCAAAAAAGGAGGAGGTTCTCAATTCGACCGTATATATGTTTTTTTATGTGTGTTTGCGGATAACTTCGTCGTTTATGAACCGATTTTAATGATTTTTTTTTAAATTGAAAGGAGATATCCCAACGGTGGTACCATGATAAGGACACTAAGATCTAATGATGGCATCCAAGAGAAATCGACTTGAACCTTGAAGTTGGTTTTTATTTTGTTAATTAAGTTAAATTGTTGCTTTTTAAAGTACGTAGAATTTATTATTTTTTACTTAAAATAACATTTTGAAAAACCACAATTATGTTAAGAGGGACATAATTATCTCGAGGGGTTTGCAAAGTTGAGAAAAACACTTCACGAAATTTGGAAACTAAATTCATTGTAGATTTATTCTCCTTAATGATAGTTTGTAGAATAGATAACTGAATTTACGTTTTCAAAAGAGTAATCTTCGGTTAGCCATAACGATGTTGTTGCCACAATAAATAACTTGAAAAAATACGAGTAACGGTAACATACATTGACATGACATTTAAAAATTTATCCTCCAACTTCTAACCGTTAAGGAGTTGTATCTTCCATCATCAGCTCATCATCATGAAATGATGACTACCAGGTGTAAATACTGCAATAGCTTTAGAAAATATATGAAAAACATAGTACGTGCCTAACAAATTTGAGGGATTCCTTCGATTTCCTTGGGACCCCATCACCAGATCCTGCTATAGTGGCAATGGGACTACAGGGGGAATATACCCTTTCGAATACAAAAATAATTTTTAAAATCGGTCTACAATTGACGGAGTAGTCAGTGTACATAAATAAAAAAAAACATATCAATAAAATTGAGAACCTCCTCCTTTTGGAAGTCGGTTAAAAAGCGTCCGCAGTATCCGTTCAAAGCTCATTTTCAAATACATCATCATGAGCCTATCGTAGTCCACTGCTGGTCATAGACCTCTCCAATTGCACGCCACTTGGTTCGACCCTCGGCTTCTCGCATCTAGCTCATGCCAGCCATCTTGCGCAGATCATCCTCCACCTGGCCTGTGGACGTCCTACACTCTACACTACAAACATGTGCGCAATAAATGAAAATTGCGATCATAAGTTAATGAACTTAAGATCGAAATTTAGAATCATATGTTAGATACCCTGTAACGGATGTAAATTAAGTGTACCTACCTAACTAATAACTGCTTAGTTAGGTTATCTAACAAATAGTCGACTATATATAGATTGTAGGCTTACTGCTATGACGTGGATTTCTGGTTACAGCGGTGCGGTGTCGCATTATTTGTGTCGATTTAAAATGCCTAGTCATGCACATTTACGTCACCTCAACCAAAAACATTTAAAGCGTTAATGTTATGACCAGACAAACGTAACCTTCGCTAAAAATTAAAAATCCGCACTTTGAAAAATCACATGAGTTTTGGGGCAGAGGATCAAATCAAATGTCATGCTATCCATATTTAGAATTTTAAACAATATTACTGTGTTCTTGTTTTTTTTTTAATTTCAATGTCAAAGGCAATAAATATTACCTAATATCGTTACAATACGCCGAGAAAGTGCCGTAAATAGGTCAATTAAATATTATAAGGCCTTTAAATTAGCCTCGTTTTGAAACTAACTTCAATTTATAACCCATGAAAACATTTTTAGACATAATCATCATAAAGCTCAAAAAACCCTTTAAGTAAAATTTTACATACGTTCGATTTATATAGCAATGATCAATATATAATGAATATGCTATTATGAAAAAATCTATACTTATAAAATAATATGTTCTGACTGACTGACTGATTCATCATCGCCGAGCGTATACTATTATATTTAGGGCTATGAAATTTGGTGAGTTGGATCGTTTCATTGAGTAGACACCCACTAAGAAAGGAATTTCGAAATTTCTACCCCAAAGGGGGTGAAATAGGGGTTGAAAGTTTGTATGAAAGTCCGTATTTTTAACCGACTTCCAAAAAGGAGGAGGTTCTATGTTCCACTGTATGTATTTTTTTTTTATTTTTTTTTTTTATGTATGTTACCTGATTACTCCGTCAGTTGTGGACCGATTTTGAATTTTTTTTTTGTATTCGACAGGGTATGCTTCCGTGGTGGTCCCATTGCCAGCATATCAGGATCTGATGATGGGATCCCAGGGAAATCGAGGGAAACCCTCATTTTTTATAGGCACATACTATGTTTTTCGTATATTTTCTGAGGTTACACCGGTATTTGCGTCTGGTAGTCATCATTTTATGATGATGAGCTGATGATGTAAGGTACCACTCCTTTAGGTTCCAGGTTCCAGGTTAGGAGTTGGAGGATAAATCTTTAAATATCATATGTATATAAGTTACCTTTAGTCGTATTCTTACAAATTATTTAGGTAAGCTGATGATGGAAGGTGGAAGGTACAACTCCTTAACGGTTAGGAGTTGGAGAATAATTCTTTCAATTTCATACGTATCAAAAGACCTTCAGTCGTATACTTTCAAGCTATTTAGGTGAGCTGATGATAGAAGATTAAACTCTTCAACAGTTAGGGATTAGAGGATGATTTTAATATTACACGTACCTTAATTTGTATTCTTGATGGTGAAATTTGATGAAATAATTCAACTTACTACTTACCTACGATTGTTTGCACTAAAAACTGTAAAATAAAAACTTTTTATAAAAAAAAAAAAAACTGACTTCCAAAAACATCCAACCTAAAATCTGTTTGAAGTCGGTGCTAAGCCAAAAAGAATACAAACGAACAATTACAAAAGTCTAAGCGATAGTCACTTGGCACCGACTTCAAACAGATTTTAGGTACCTAGCACCCATTATAATACTACTATTTAAATGAATAAAGAATTAGGTATAGGCAATTTATGAAGAACCAGTTTATTTTACGCTTTTAAGTGTTTTTTGACAGAGAGTTTTCGTTGGATGTTTTTGGAAGTCGGTTTTTTTTTTTATAAAAAGTTTTTATTTATGTTAGAAACCTGAAACTTAGTTTTGGGCTACTGATTAAAATTGAGTAAATACGTATTTAAGCGTTTCTGGAAATTCTACCCCTAAGGGGTGAAATAGGGGGCTCACTTTTTTGGCCATTCTAGAATAAACCAGGCACAAATCTTTAAGTAATTTGTTAAAAATTCAATGATCGTAACATTTCCTTGGTTTATTATGAAGATAGAAAAATACTTACGCGCAATTTTTCTAATTCATTTACATAATAAAACTAACTCACAATAAACATTTAGAAAATCTTTTTGAATAAATCTGAAAATGTCATTGATACCGCTAAGGTTAGATTACAACATTTACAACTGATATTAACAAACGATGTTCACTATCCCAGACCAATCATAGTTCCAGTACTCTCGCATCTAATCCAGCAAGCTCGTAACATTATCTATGATCTAAGACCCCTTTCTAACCGAACCAGGTTTAGTTTTATAAACGGGCAGGATCTGCATATATTAAAGTGGAATTAGATAGAGATTAAAAAAATATCAGACAGGTAGAGAAAGAAAGTTTGACAGAGGAACTTTAATAGAAGGAGAAGGAACAGAGGCAGTTTCCCACCCTACTATACCTTGCCGGCGTGAGCAAAATAGAGATAACAAGATATCGGGAGGCGATCTACAAAATAGAGAATACCTAAGTACTGTTTAAAATTTGTATACCTACTAATTCCTAAGCACTCAAGTACTCAAGTGTGATACAGTTTGATAAGACAAGTATTGATGACGATTGTTTCGTTACTTCATTAGCAAAAACTATTCTAACACACTCATAATATTATATTATCGGTGCAATAATTTTAACATACAAATTAGCTCTACAGTATGTGTAAAATTATTTTATGAATAGTTATATTTTTATACTAGCTAAACCCCGTGGTGTTACCCGCAGTTGTTGTTGTTGTACATTTACAACAACAAACGTGGTTAACACCACTGGGCGAAGCTAGTCTACAAAAAAGTATCCTAAATTACTCCTTATATCATCAGCTATATCTGCCAGCTAAGGTCCCGTCAAAATTGCTCTGGCTGTTACAGAGGTTAGTCGGAACACTCGGAGTGACAGACAAATTTTTTTTTTGATGTAAGTACTGTTATTTACTTTCTTAGGCATTAAGTGAAAAGCTGTTAATTTGAAATTAAAAACACACACTTCAATTTTATTTATTTGTGCAGATTAAACATCGTCATTTACTTTTACTAACAGTCTGAAGATAAATGTTTTTTTTAATAAATTCTGAAACTATTGTACTGATTTTAATAAAAATAAATCAACTTTATGTGCAAGCTAAAAAATTAAAAAAAACCCCTACTAGCAAGAACTGAATCGAGTAATCATACGCCAAAAATGCCTTACATTATTTTAGAAAAGAGCTGATACTCTTACACCGCTAGAACGATATTAACCAAACATAGCTTAGAACCACCGCAAGGAAACTGGCTTACAAATGAAAACAACCACTTTAAAATCGGTCCATCTGTTTGAGAGCTACGATGCCACAGACAGACACATACACACACAGACAGACAGACATCGACGTCAAATTTATAAAACCCCTCTTTTTGCGTCGGGGGTTAAAAGCGACAGATGTCACTTTTAAAATCTGTGTGAATGTTAAAGTAAAAATTTTGAATTGGTGAGTATTGTTAACTGATAAATGTTTTTTTTTATATGCAGCTGACTAGTTAACGAAGAGGGAAGGATGACCAGGACCATCTGACTATTTTATCCTGAGAAAAATATGAAAAAGGGAATCCCCTTTTCTACTTCTACCAATTAATTCTACGTGTCAATAGAATGTAAGAATTCATTATGCACTAGAGATAAGCAATACCATATCTCTCAGTATTTCAACAACGCAATAATAGCTTATTTATCAGTTGTTTGCGATTTTCCGCCAGGGAATTTACCTAGGGTGACACATTTTTGTACGCATCCAGTTAGTAATTTCAATGTGCATAAAACTTGTTATTCAGACTATCATTTTCCTGAATGGAAATCGTAGAATAGGTATATTATTCAAAGTTTACTACTTATGTTGTGCGGGAATTTCCTGTTGGTGATCGCAGAGATGCATTAGGAAACCAAATGGAAATAATAAATCAATGGAGATGGTTCAGCAATATGTAATACCATCAAAATCTCACTGCTTTAAACCCCCTATGCTATAAAACTGTTTTTTCTCCACTTAATGTTATTAAAGTTCTTTTAAAATATAATATTCTTGCTCTACTGCATTTTGTACATTCCAAATACATACTTATATTTCTACAAACTGTCCCACGCAACCTCGTTTGCGTCTCCTATAACCCGCGTAGCGCGACAAATTTTTTTTATTTACTAGGCGGGCAAACGAGCAGACGTATCGCCTGATGGTAAAAAATGATGGAATTACCGCCGCCCATGGACACTTGCAACACCAGAGGTGTCACAAGTGCGTTTCCGGCCTTTGGGGGATGAGGAGGGGTATGGAGCTTGGTTGGGGTATGGGCCGCGTTCAAACAAACAAACAAACTCTTCGGCTTTATAATATTAGTATAGATTCGTAGGTACTACCTAAGACGATGACGAGCGACGTTTGCGAGCGAGAGTATTAACACTTATAGTCAGTAGCAATAATGAGAACTTGTGGTGATTAAGGAAGGACGCATATTTTCAGTCTTATGTTCCATTTATAAAAAAATGAAAAATAAGCAATGCTTTATGCGTTCATTACCATAATTATTGCAAAGCGGATCGTCCGGCGTTCGAGAACGAATCGCCCGCTGTGCAACGGCGTGCACTAACGCGCCATTGAACATGATAACTTACACTGGCAGATTATATTGCGTCTTTTACTACTAATTTTTTCAATTAAATTGCAACCTACTATTCCTCGACTCTTTTAAAAAAAATCCTGTTAAACAGTCTTGACCCGTGTCTCAGTTAAGATGGATAATCCATCATAACTCAGATAATTATTCTACACGGGTCAAGACTGTTTAACAGGATTGATGGATTGACGGTATAACGAAAATAACTGGCAGCGAATGGATGCGGACTGCCCAAGACCGGGATGGTGGACGCTCTTTGGAGGGGAGGCCTACTCGATTACTAACGACAATAGGCTGAAGTAGAGATGGAACCGTGTGTTCAGAATATATGATTTGTTGAATGAAAAGATTTATATAAATCTTATATCCTTCAATAGCATAATGACTGAGAACCATTTTTAAATGACTGAGCCCATTAGCCGTTTTTCGCAATATATAGCGTTGCAGTTTGCAGATAGTGACACTTGATTGGCTTACCTTATGAATACCTATTGCTAACAGTTCCTTTATAAACAACGACATGGATGTAGCGAAAATAATTTTAATGATATAAATGAAAACCGGAACAAAAGACAATATATATCTGAGGAAACTGTATTACTCTTACAATTTCAATTATTGTACTAAGGACATAAATAGAAGAATTTATAGATTAGCAATGGATACTATAATTTCGTACAGTTACCTACACTTTTTTATTTAAATTTCATGAGATTAACCTAAAATGTCGCTAAAGTTTCATTTTCTTCTTTTTCACAATGATTTTTTGTTCCACCTGTATTTCTCCCCCTGTATCCTCAAGTAAAGCAATTTATGATCATGTATGATATTCGTGCCATACAATATCTGAATCTCGGAAACGGCTCCATCCAACGATTTCCAAGAAATTTAGTATGCAGGGGTTTCAGGAGCGAAAAATCGATGTAGCTCGAATCCATATTGCCTCCGTGGCGTAGTGGTAGCATATGCGACTGCTGTGCTTGAGGTCTCGGGTTTGATTCCTTGGTCGGACCAAATTTTTGCATGATCTGCAAATATGTATTTGTTTCGGAGTTTGGGTGTTTATTATGTATAATATGTATGTCTGTTCGATACACAATGTATCCAAACATACAATATAGATAACGATGTATCCGAACATAAACGTTAAGGCTAGTTGACCCCTCACCAGAATGTCACTTTTGGTTTCGTTTCGACTTTATGTCCAACGGAGTGAGCAATGTCTTTACAAAAAATGGTATTATATATATATGTATTTATATTACTATTTTTTTATTTTTTTTAAAGACAACTCCCGCATTAGGAATAAACATCCTGTGTCGCGGGGGCTTTACAGACATACATGAAACGGACACAATTAACACCCAAACTCAGAACAACAATTTGTGAATCACACAAAGTGTTGTCCCGTGTAGGATATGAACCCACAACACTTGGCGATTTGGCAAGCGGCGTGGCGACCGCCTAAAACCACTAGGCCAACCGTGCAATATCAGTTGTCTAGTACCCATATGGCGTTGTGTGTTAGATGTCCGAAATATTTATTTATATTATCTGGGGGCACGGTCGTGCCCCCGCCAAGACGAGCCAAGCGCAAGGCCACTACCTACCTTTTCTCAAAGTGTTTCGTCGTTTTTTTGAACCCTCATAACTTTGGTTCCCGATATACCAGATTGTTCAAATTCTCAGCATATGATGTTAACAATAGACTAATGAAACATACAAAGTTTCAATTGCATAGCTCTGATATTTTAGATTTTATTGATACCTAAAATACACCGATTTCGTCACTGACACACTGATGATGGTATGTAAACTAAGTTTAGTATACAAATAACAAAAAAAATCTGAGAAGTTTGTATGAGACTTTCACAATTTTTTATGCTAGAGGTGTTATTTTTGGTGTACGGACTTTTTCGAAAGAAGAAAGAAGATGTACAATAAATACACCCAAAAAAAGCAAAAAAAAATACTTGACTGCCTTATGCAACTTATAAAAAGAAATGAAATCCCACCAAACACATTTTCATGTAAAATGTTGCCAAGACGACTGCAAATGGCTTACCATGTGAAAAAGATCTCAGATCTCATTTAGAGCCAAGGATCTGAATATACACGCCCAAATTCTACCAACCCTAACTTCATAAACTCTACATCTCAGTCAAAATGTATGGCTTGGCTGTTTCGTTACTTCAGAAACTAAATATTTGTATAACACATTACTTCAGAAACTAGATATTTGCAATCACAAAAAGCGTTCGTTTCCCCTTCGTGACGGTATGGTAGCGAAACGGCGAAGCCATACCTATTCACTGAGATGCAGAGTTTGTGAAGTTAGGGTTGGTAGAATTTGGGCGTGTATATTCAGATCCTTGGCTCTACATGAGATCTGATATCTTTTCACACAACATCCAACATCCATTTTTCATATTCATAAAACCATAGAGTTTATATTATAAATGCTTAAATACTTATTAGTATTTAAATACTTATTAGTATTTAAGCATTTGTAATATAAACTCTTTTTATAAATAAAATAAAAAATATAGCAATAGCTAATCTTGCCAGTGCCGGAAAACCTATCAATGCCCATCTCTAGAATCTTAGAGACACAAGACCTAAAGGTAAGTTAGGGTACGACACTATAGGTATACCGCTGCACCGGGTCCATTGTATGCGCTTAACTTTTACAATTACCCAACATTTACTGTGGTTATTGTTTTAAACCAACGACATGCGATAGTGTGAACATTATTGTGTCCTAGCGTCTCTCATAGACCTTAGGACTTATGAGATCGCCATTAACTATAAATTTTATGGTTAAGGGTGATCACAGGCTACTAGAGCTGTGGAATATATCTATCGTGTTTATAAATATAAACATAACGCAAGAAATAGAAAAGCTAATAATGAGATAGAAAGGTACCGACATGGCGACATGAAAAGTCTAGCTCTCGTACTTTCTGTATGTGTGTGTGTGAATTTTAAATTCGGGATCTCTATAAAAAACAGTTAATATGGGAGGGCCACGCTTCGGCAGAAATTGGCCGGCTCGACCGAAGTGATACCACGGCCTCACAGAAAACCGGTGTGAAATTAAGTGAAATATCGCTTGAGCTGTGTTTCACCGAGTGAGTGAGGATACCGGAGGCCCAAACCCCTCCGCACATCCCTCTCCCCATCCCCCAAAGGCCGGCAAAGCACTTGTGACGCCTCTGGTGTTGCGGGTGTCCATGGGCGGCGGTAATCGCTTACCGGTGATAGGTCTGCTGTTCTATGGGTCTACTCGTTTGCCCACTATGGCACTATACCATAAAAAACCCATCCAAAAGAGATTAATTAAAATAAAAATCCCCAAATATTATCTACTTTGGTTTTCCTTGTCTTGTAGGATTTGACAAATAATCTATTTTACGGCACAACAATGCAAATGCCTGCTTCAGTTGACCAGTTGAGGACTGGAGGAAAAATGCTAGTATTACAATATAAACTTTACACGCTGTTCTAATTGCTAATTGGTGCAACGTATGTTTTTAATAAATCATTTATTGTATGGAGTCTTTGTTTAAAAGCAAATGTTAGGAATTTAAAAATACCTATAGAAATCGTATACGTTGTGTTTTTTAATCTATACAAATAAATAAAATCAAAGTGTCTGTTTGTAATATTAAAATAACAGCTTTTTATTAATGCTTAGGTATGTATACACGGTACATATATTATACCCAAAATATCATTTTTTACAATTTTTGTCTGTCTGACGGCTTGTTTCGGCTAATCTCTGTAACGGCTTGACCGATTTTGACAGGACTTTCACATAGGTAGCTGATGGTAGGAGTAACTTAGGCTACTTTTTTTAGACTAACTTCGCCCCGCGGCGTTTCCCGCGGTTATTGTCGTACCGCGGGTAACACCGCAGGGTTCAGCTAGTTGTTAATAAAGTAGGTGTAATCTATACAATATAGCTTATGGCCCGTATTCACTTTGATTAGTGCGAGTGCAGACCAGGTGCGTAGTGCAGGTAATCAATGATTGGTAGAAAATACGTGTGGATAGCGAATTCGCGGTCCACACGGTCCACCAATAAAGTTACAGGTGCCAAACAAAATATATTTCACGAGAAACACCTGCACTCGCACTAATCAAACTGAATACGAGCCTTTACACATTGTATGCTGATTCTGAAATATGCAGATCAATTTGCATGAGCGATTTAGATTCTGGAAGGTGGAAACCGACTTGGCTTCTATTGTACATACTATTAAGCCATATTTTTGTGAAAGAGAAAAAAGCTTAAGTTTATTCTAATTCTCAACTTATCTAGGTACTTCATTTTACAAAAAATATATAAAAACAAAAAACCAAAGGGTACAGTGTTTAACAATAGCTTCATCTCATCTTTAGGATTATTTACTAACTTATAAAATTAACAACATTTAAATAAGGAAATAAGTTTTTTTTTCATTCATAATAATAGTGACCGACTATAATATGATGCCTACGCCTACCTAATCTGTGAACGTAAGTATGCAAAGACTAAATAAATAGTAGACTAGTCAAATGTTTGTAGAGTTTGTACACGTGCACTCGAATTTACAAGTGCACAACAACTATGGCCAATTATTCGTATCAACCGATGGTAAGCGATAACCGATACTTATTAGGTTTCTATTATGCATTAGCATTTTTCAAATTCTTTGATATGGACTTTTCACCGACCATTCCAAGCAGAGCAAATACTATGCCCAGGTCTGTGACATTTCTCAGGATTTTTTATATGACTCATGCGGCGTTACCTCGCCACGCGTCGTTCCCTCGCTATGCAGCGTTACCTCGCTCTTAGGCGTTCCATTTAAGGCTTGAAGTGCAAGGGAGAGATCTCTCTCATCCTTTCATCAATGTTTCGTTATGACGTTGTCACGTTAAACTATCGTCTGTAAACAGAATTTACAGACATCCATTTTTTTGTTTTTTGTTGTTGTTCAACATTCATGAAACGCATTTTTACTGGTGACGAGACGTGGGTTTACAAGTTTGACATGCTTTGAGATGCAACTAGTCAACAAGCTTCGGAGTGGCGCTTTCCAACTGAAACGAAACCAATAAAAACACGCCGTCGAGTCGATCGAAAGTCAAAGTCATGTTGATTGTTTTCTTTGACTCTCGCGGTGTTGTGCACTCGTAATTCTTGCCAGAAGGTCAAACGATAAATAATATGCGGCGCTTAAGAGAGCAAATTCGACGAAAAAGGCCAGATTTGTGGCAAGAAAATTCTTGGATTTTGCACCACGATAATGTGCCTTCGCACAAGACTATTATTGTGAACGAATTTTTGATCAAATACTCAACAAATACCATCGAGCAACGAGAAACCACCATATTCAATAGATGTGGCTCCAGCAGACTTTTTTCTTTTTCCTAAACTCAAATTACCACTTCGTGGCACCCGTTTTCAATCGGTAGAAGACATAAAGAAGAATTCGCAGCGAGAACTAAACTCAATTCCGGAAACAGCGTTCAACTAATATTTTAATGATTGGATTATTCGTTGGCGTAAGTATATCGTTTCTGAAGGAGCATACTTTAAAGGTGATGAAATAAATTTGGATGAATAACTAACATTTCGTGTATTATTGATTTTTTCCCGGTACTTTCTTGACAGAGTTGTACATTTACTAAATTCTGGGTCTTCCCACCGGCATACAGATTTTGTTAATCAGAAAGAATGTTTAAAACTTATTTTTTGGATACGTTGTCACGCGAACAAACTGAACTAAGTATAAACTAATGACTGATATTGAGTAGTCATAAATCTATACGTAAGAGTGTATGCTAATACATTCTTTAACGACTTTCATTTGTCAACCGTTAAGTCGAGGTCCCTAACGTGATTAAATCCTCTTCTAATGTTGAAGGAGGAACATAACACTCATTTCTCCATGTTAGTGAACGCTCAAAGTGTATGAAAGTCGTGTATTGTATTCGTTTCTCCACGGTGTTGTTGTTTTTGTAATTGTATTGTTATTTTAAGACGTTTTTAATTCTTTCTTGGGGATCAATGTATATATTTATAGACGAAATATGAAACATGTCTTACTCTATAGACGTATATGGGCTCGTTGGAATTACTTAGAATGGCGATAAAATAAAGTAAATTTTGTAGTGTGTTGTACAGTAAATGATAATTTAGTTAAATTATCATTTACTGTAAAATTATTTATTTGCCTAAACTAACTTGAACATTAAACTAACAATTTAATAATATTTGTTAAAAAAACAGAACGTAATGTTTCAGTTATGTTATCATAGGGCATCGAACGTTTAAAGTATAAAAATAATTCGATTATTTTCCATTGCATGTTTGTTGTTTAATTAATGGTAATTATTCATTGCCTGTGATACTCATAGATTTAACCGCAGAACTATGCCCCTTCTGTGGTTTAATCTTTGATAGTTCGCCCTTCCATGCCATAGTAGGCATACGTAGGTAGGTTGCGAGATATATAACTTGCAAGTAGCCAGGGCCAATGTTTGTAACCGTTCACACATTAGCTGAAGCACACCGTGCGCGCACTTTAAACTAAAATAAAGGTAATTAAAATAAATTCAAAATATTTATACCCTATGTACCTAAACTTAAGAATATGTTTTTAACATAGACTTCTCTAGTTACTTATTAGTATTCAAACTATAGTTACGTAAATTATTAGATATTTTTATAATTATTTCAAGATATATTTACCTACTGCCTAAATTATTTTAAAAATGTTTTAACCCACATTCGTAATTAAAATATAGGTACATGTTACATGGATTAAATAAGGGCATTAAGTATGTTACAATAAACTAATCAATTTAGGCAACAATTGCTATTACTTACATTGCTATTAAAACTATTGCCTTGTAAATTGTGATTCAGTTGTTTAATATTATTGAAAAAGAATGTCTTGTTAGCCCATCTCTTTAATATTTAACTTGCGTCTGTTCAAAAATATGATGATCATCAAATAGACAATAAATAACAGGTGATTTAATTTAAAATTTTATTACAAGTGATAATTTAGTAATGCCGCTAGTTTATATTTAATATTATTTTATGTCTATCTGTTTTTTTAGACAGATCAACAAAGGTTTCCAAAAATATCAATCCCCTACTATTCATTAAATTGGCCAACAATAAGTACTTATCAAAATATGAAAAAATAAATTACATACTATCGTGACCCTGTCATATTGAGTTGCTCAGTTTGACAGGGTCACGATAATAATTTATTTTTTATTATTTTATTTTAATTTGTCTTTTATATCGGTATAATATCAAATATTACATATATTTAAATAATATTAACCTAATTTACGGAGCCTTCCTTAGCATTTAATTATAATTATGTGTGATTATGATTATAATAAAAACTTACCCAATGAATAATTACAAAAACTTTTTGACATAGTTATAAAAAAAAGTGAGCGTTTGTTTTGGTGCCAGTCTCATTATTTACATATTGCTTCATGTCACTGGTCACTGCAACTACAAAGCGAGGGCATCACAATCGTTGGCCTTTTCTTACATCGGATTAACCTAGGCCTTCTCATAATGGCACGACGAGCTCGTTCTAATTGAATAAAAAAACCGTATGGTGTCGTCGGACACCAGATAGGAACGAAGTTCCTTATTTAAAAAAAAACATTCAAGTTCTATTCGAGGTATCATAAATAAAAAAAATACATAAAAATAATATCTAATTCTATTCGAGGTATAAAGAAAATAATTACATAAAAAAAACACTACTATTATAATACATAAAAATCTTACGCTTTTTTTTAATGTTACGGACGTTTTTTGCCAGGGTAGCCAAGGAACTTCGTTCCAAAAAGTACGTCTGTCGTTCTAACTTTAAATATAACTCAAATCATAAACATCAAATTATCCTTTTTATTTTCGCGGGTTGTTCAATAAGGACAGTATATTTGGTTTATATCAATATTTTGAAGGGTTATCTAAAAGTAAAGGTAATTAGATCAATTATTGTCAGTAAAACTCAATAAGTACGTAACGTACAAACAATAATAAGTAGTTATTAATTTATTTTAAAACTTCGACTTATTCTATTATAAATATAATATACTTTGACTGCCTCGGTAGCCTAGTGGTAGTGTATGCGACTGCTGTTCTTGAGGTCTCGGGTTCGATTCCCGGATCGGACCAAATGTTTGTATGATCTGCAAGTATTCGTTTCGGAGTTTGGGTATTTTCTATGTATATATGTAATATGTAAATATTTACAAAAATAAGGATTTATGTATTTTTATATCAGTTGTCTAGTAACCCATAACACAAGTTCTGCTTAGCTTGGGGCTAGATGGCGAGGTGTGTTAGATGTCCGAAATATTTATTTATTTATTATATAGTATTTATTTAAAACTAGCTTTTGCCGTGGCTCCGCCCTCGTTTTTATTGATTTTCGATCCAAATATCTTATCAAATCATGTTCAGTGGCGTAGCTAGGTTACCGAGGGCCCTGGGGCAATTAAAAAATGAGGGCCCACTACTATCTAAACTGGTTAGGTTTTATCAAGTAAAAATATTAAATTTACAAATACTTTTAAAATGCTAAGCTACTTTATCATCAGCTCTTTTTCGTGCACTGCAGGGCGGGTAATAAAAATATATGAACAGTAACGACATCAATACAATGAATACTAGTCTAGTCGATAAGTTGAAAATGGTACAAAATAGAGATACTGCTCTTAAAATTATGTGTGATGGCTCATTGGATCCGGAATGACGCCTAGAAAAGTGCCAAAAGCGTGTATTAGCACATAAAAAAATTGCAAAAGTTATAAACAATTAAAGATGAGAAAAATGGCATTTCGTTTTTTGGCAATTTTTTATAAACTATTAATATTTAAGAAATTTCAAAAAAAGATTCTGAAAGAGGAAGAAATTTCCAATAAAAAGCTCCCGGAACTATCTCCATTATTTATAATTTTAATTTAACGCTGTAAATAGGTCTGCGCGCGACATTTTTAGGTTGCGCGCGCTGCGTCAAAAGCGAATACGGCACATTAATTAATTTATTTAAGGTATTGATTTCTTTTTTAAATTTGAAAAAATTATGGTGTGTTCTGAACACTATAAATAATTTATTCCCGTTGGAAATTTTACTTAAAGTTAATTTTTCAGCAAGTTAAACAATTTTTAACTAACAAAATTTTCTTGAACTTCCGTCTTACAACTTACAATTGTAAGTAAAATTTTTTTTTTGAATAATTGTCGTAAAAAAATTCGCTTCGTAGAGCCTTTCTTACATACATACTTAACAAGATCGTGCCATAAAAGTTAAAAAAATATTTATACTTTGTTTATAATTTTTTTTTACCTGAACAAAAGACTTGAATTTTTAAGTTTTTTGTTTTTTTACGACAATTATTAAAAACAAATTTTTCACTTACAATTAAGACGGAAGTTCGAGAAAATTTTGTTAGTTAACACTTTTGTTAGTTAACGCTTTTGGCACATTTTTCTAGGCGTCATTCCGGATCCAATGAGCCATCACACATAATTTTAAGAGCAGTAGGTATCTCTATTTTATACTATTTTCAACTTGTCGACTAGACTATACTTGATGTAGGTATTGGGCGATAAAAATAAAATAGAAAAGATTAACGGGTTTATTTGATACCTACCAACTGACTAAAGAACAATTATATTAAAAAAAATTCCTAGCTTTAGTTTTCGCAAAAGTATCAATGAGTTCGGTTAAATCCAGGATTGATGCGGTTTTGTTTTCAATTGCTATCAGCGATAATTGTTGGAGTCGAGTTTGGTCCACACTTTTTCTTATTTTTTTTTAAATATTTTTATTTGCTACATGATCTTTCAGTTGCCGCAGAAGTGACAGGAATTGTAAAGAATAATAACATTGCGGTAAACTGTTAAGTCGCAATTTAGCACTACATATTTGCTCATTATTTGTGCGGTTTTTAGTCGGTTCGAGTCCGACATAGCCACCAGTCGGTGGTATCGGAAGAGATTCTGCACAAAAAAAAAGACTTCTCAACCAACACTGCAGTTGCCATATTATTTGAGTCACTATCAATAAAAATATTTTGTCTAGAAGTAGGTACTTGCAGAAAGCTGAATAAAAACATGAACAAATTTGGTCATTTTTGTTTTCTATCATCTCTTTCTTGACGTTGTTTGTGTTTACATGCACCACTGGGTCTCTTCTTTTTGTCCATAATTTTAGTTTTCTAATTTATTTATGACATATTTATATTAGAATGTGCTTGAAAACTCACTGTTCACTGACGACATTAAAAGGAAGGAGAAACGTAATGATACGCTACAAGACATCTGAGGAATCCCCGGAAAATATTTTATCGGCGCTAGTGTTATCACACATTTAACGGTGAAGACCGAGAACGATCTACTAACGCGCGGGCCTGCGTATTAATTCACTTACACACTCACTCATTGTGTAACGCGAAACAATTTCGTGTTACACAATGAGTAGCCGAAATCTATAGATTTGACATGATTAACTGACGTAAAGAGCATCAAAATGAGTGGTACTAAAATCAAATCAAATTGAACCACTATATTGACTAGTACAATAAGTTTATTGACATTCGCTTATTTACTCCTGATACAGCCTTAACTTTTAACCATCCTCGAAAAAAATCTTGACTCGAATTCACAAAACGCATATCGATGAATAATAAAATGCACATATCGCTATTCGTCAAGTTAACAACACTGCCAACCCACAGAAAGAATTTAGGGGAATTCCCTAGGTATAACTTTCGAATTTCTCTCAATAGATTTGCCATGATTAAAGTCGGGTTGCACCCTGTCATATTAATTTTGAAAATAGGAAGAATTTTCGAAAGTTCAATTTGAAATTTGCTGGTAAGGATTCAAGGACCCCCTGAGCTTGAGGGCCCCGGGGCACTGCACCGCCTAGCCCCTTAGTAGCTACGCCACTGATCATGTTTAAGACTTAAAAGTACTGTAAAGTTACTTACTGTACTTCCTGTAAAATTTGTTCCAAATCCGTCAGTAGTTTTTAAGTGAAAGAGTAAGAAACAGCCTAACATCCTCACAAACTTCCACCTTTATAATATTAGTGTGATGATATGATATAATACATAAATATTAGTAAATATTCATATTAGTGTGATTATAAGTATTATATTATAGTTATTATTATCATTTGTAGATTACTAGTAGCCGATGTGTTAATCGAGGGTGTCAGCTTCCTGCATACCAAATTTTATTCGAATTCGTCCAGTCGTTTGTGCGTGAAGAAGTAAGAAACACATACACACTCACAAACTTTCGCCAACCCAGGGGATATTATTAATGTCATTAATAGGTCAAAACCTCCTTTCTAATTTCTAAGAAGACCCTTATCCAGTCCAGTGCTGGGCGGTGGACTATAGAAGTCTGTTGACGATGACGATAAAAAAGTGAATTCTAAACATCGAAGTTCTTGCTTATTTTGTAAATAATCTCATAGTTATTCATATTATCTTCATATAGGGAAATGGAATTATGTGCACCGGCATGTAGCAGTATTATTGAAAAGGTGGCTACCTACAATTGCCGACTAGGAATTTTTTAAACGGCCCTGTGTGTGATCTCGATCTGTGAGGATATTATATCTATATTATCTATGATTCAAATACCATTTAATACACATAAAATTATTCTTCTAGACTCATTTAGTAAAATGGATGAATTTAAATAAAATCTTTATTTTTGCTGGTTCGGAGTTTTTTTTTTGATTATTTATTAATTAAACGAATTCATATTTATAACAGTGTTCATTTTCGTTATGTTCGGTACCTAAATGAGTATAATATTGTTTTTCTATTTGTTTTGTAGGTACCTTAAAGATTTTATTGGATCAATTTCTGTACTTTCATAGTTGTAATAAATAAGTGTAAGTTAGTTACGAACCGCATTCATACAAATAAATAACTATAATATATATAACTGAACCTTGATACAGAATATCAGGATATAATACAGTAGGTATATACCTACCTATGTATATATGACTTTCTTTCAGCGACAATTGTTCACTCTTCACGACACGTTAATTCAGTTTAACTTAGTTATATTACATAAACAAATAGCTGAAATAAATTCAAACGCAACTTTTATTTCGGATATAAACATTTATTTAATTTCAATTAAATAACTCCAAAGTTATTTTTCATTTCTTAATTCTTTGGTTATATGTAGGTACTTCAATTCAATTCAAATCACTTTTAATAATAAAAAAACAACAATGTTAGTAAGTACTAGTTTTAGTATAAATATTGGAATTAGAAAAATATTTAAAAAATATTATTATGTATCGTTAGGTATTTTCTAATACAAAACGAAAATCCCCAATAATTCTTTAAAAAATAGGAAATTTATTACTTTAAAAAAATATAATTATATTGGTACAATAAATAGTGGTACAGACGAATTGACCTGTTAAAGTATTTCTAAATAGGTGGCGCTAGTAGAACGTGTTTTAATTTGTTATGTGTTCTATATGCAAGTGGTTAATAGTGTTCTTCGACAACGTTTGGTAAGTTACGTAAAATATGTGGAGAACCTGTCCTCGAGAAACATAGCTTTGCTCTTGCAAGCTCTTGCTTGAGATCTGAAGAACAGAAACGACCGTGACCCGCTTTCGTTCACTTTGTGTTTATTCGATTGACTAGCAATATCTTGTTTAACACTTATGCACCTTGATGTTTAGCTCTTTTTTTCTAAACTGTGATTCTGTTACTATTAATTTTTCTTGTATTTGACATTTTATCGTCCTAATTTTCATAGGCATTTTCATTATCAAAAACGTCGGTAGTTAGACGCTCTATTAATTAACGCGTGCCATTCTTTTGCATTATTTTCATTACGCATTACAAATCTACCAACAGTAGTCAATGACCTTTAACACATCCACCATCAAATCAAATAATAATTTGACCCTATTCAGAGGTACGTACAGTGTAGTAGTACTATGTTCAACACGACACTCACATTTTAAATACATTTCAGATAGCAATATGTGGGCCACATACGTCGTCATTGCAGTCTCCTTGGCTTGCGCCAATGGATATTCGTCAGGAGCCCCTGAAAGCGTGTGCCAAGACATGGTGCCCAAGCACCCTGTACCACCTCAAAGTACTCCACCCCCGTATACCATCACCACCAGCACCAAGGTATATAAAATAATATTATGCTTAACCATGTGTAATAGTAGAAAATTTAAGGCAAATGGAACCTTGTATTGTATGTATTGGGCATAGTGCTAGATACAAGGGCAAGAAGTATGGTCACCACTACTCTTGAATTCTTCTCATGCTTTCCAGGCAGTAGAGTCACTTTGGCAGGATTATAGAAAAAAAACGGAATTAAACACAGGATAAATATTGAAAAAAACTAAAATCAGAATAGGTATTCAACGAACCTTTCTCCACAGACGGTGAAAGCTGGTACTCCAATGGAGGTGGTAATCACCGGCAAGAAGCCCACAGACAAAATGCGCGGTCTGCTGCTTCAAGCACGTGAAGGTACCAAGATTGTCGGCAAGTTCACCTTAGCACCTAGCGACCCCTTCGCGCAACTACTCAACTGTGGTGAGCCTGGTGTAAGTATGTCTTTGATGTTTCTCTTAAAGAACGTTGTAAGAAGTCATAAGGTATTATTTTAATGAATGGGTAGTGTGAAATAGTAGGTAACACTAGTAACTCTAAAGATGAATAGATAATTATTAAAGATTCAAGATTATTAATAAAATACCAAGCATTCATTAAAGAACAAGTCTACATATAGTTAGTATCATATCGTAATCGTTCTTTATTATAAAACTCTATACTTAGATATATACAAAACGACAACCTGCAAATTATTGGGTTGAAAATAAGTAACATTTCTTTAAAGTGTTAACTGTAACGCAGTCGTAAATTTATACAGTTTACCAATTGTATGTAGACATATTGATGTTGCTTTTGGTTTAACAGAATTTTGTAATGAGAAAGTTACTTTAATGTTGATATAGTTTTTGGCATTTCGTCACCACGCAAAATATTGCACCAAGCTTGTATCGTTGTGGATATCTGTTAATATGCTCTTTTTATTAAAAAAAAATTTTGCTTTTTATTACATTTCGTAAGGAAATTGCTGTTAGCATTGCATATCGTTTTATGTCTACAGAATTGTTATCCTAAAGTCCTAGTACGTCTTTATTGTTAGGACTAATTACAATCACGAATACTGACAAAAACCCAATGGCACAGAATATCATCGGTACAGAGATTATTAGAGGTTTCTTTAAAAACCATTTACGTTCACTCTTGTCGGAGCTGCGGAGTACAGACCGAATGTAGTGTGCCTAATTATAAAATAGACCTTGATAGTCGATGTCTTTACTTTTTGTGGCTACGTTAGCTCTCGATAGATCAAAGCTCACCGTACAGTATTCACATAGTTTATTATATATTATTTAGTATTAAATTTTTTAGAATATTGGCCTTTCATTAATATTTCAAACGATGATAAATTTATTAAATCCAAGTTCTTAAAACTAACAGTTAGTTATATGTTTCTCTAATGTCATATATTTCATAATTTCATGGTTTCTCATCTAAAAAGTATTGATTTAAACAATATTAAATTTCTTTAAAAATAATGTCCAACTGCTCTGGTTTAATGACAATGAGTAATGCCGCATTTTGCAAAAAAAAATTCCAAATATTACGTTTTACCAGTTTCTGCTCTCGTAAGTTATGAATGTTACGATACGACCGCATAAACAAAATGTCAAGCGGTCGTTGTGCAGCCTTCAACTTTTATCCGTTTTGATAACATATTGAGACATACTTCAGCACTATTAATAACGGTATTCTTATATTCCCTTCATTTAGCTATAAGACTTTCCTATTGTCGTTATGTTGATTACCGACTCAAACCTTATAATAAACTGTATAGCCTTATAGGAAAACCATCTGTGGCATGGAGGCATTACGCTTACTAAGGATGTTAAGAATCAGTGTTATAAGAAATTTCGCTGTTGTAAGATTAGATTCGGCGCTACCCAGAATTTGTAACTATTGATTGAAACCAAGTTCTGTAAAACTTATTTCAATCTAGGCATAGGTACTTGCATATAACATAATCACAAATTTTAACAAAAATAAACGACTTCAAGATCTGGACCAAATTGAAATAAGACTACACGGGAAGCACCAGCTTCCAAATAAAAAAAGAATCATCAAAATCGATTCCCCCAGTCAAAAGTTATGAGGTAACAAACATAAAAAGTAGTCTTCGTTACGTAGGCAGTTCCTACGTAAAGAAGACCTAGCAATCTCGTCTGCCGAAGGTTAAACCCCACTTTTATATGTGACGCATATTATTTTGTCAATCTTGTAGTACAGGAGTTTGTTTAAATTTCGTGACTGCAATTTCAATAGACTATTCATGCATTAGCTAAATGTACTATCATCACAACATTCGCGAGGGCCATTCAGACAAATATCTCTAATGATAATATCTCAAAACTAAGTTGCATAATTCATTACTATTGTCCAATATAAGTGTTCGATGGTTTTGGTGGTAAGGTTGTAATAATTAGCGTTGTCGTTATGTATATATGGTGATTTCAGAAATAAATATTTGTTGAATCAACTAGAATCAGACGTGCATGAGCGGCATGACAATGCTTATTAACAGTTAACACTTACTTGGGTACCTACAAAAATTAACACACTCTTTTTGGTGTATGGTGTTTATAAAATTCCATAAACTCATATTTTACGAAAAAGGACAATCGGGGTATTATTCTGTGAGCAGTGACACTAGAATATTTTTTTTTTATATAATCACAGTAATATATAAAGGCGAAAGTTTGTGTGTATGTTTGTTACTTCTTCACGCAAAAACTACTGAACGGATTTGGATGAAACTTTACAGTAATATAGCTTATACATCAGAATAACACATAGGCTACTATTTGCAGCGATAACCGACATACACGCGGGTGGAGCCGCGGGCAACAGCTAGTATTTTATATGAGCCCTTTGTGGTGTAAGATCGAACAATTTATGTCTTCAATATGGTTGAGAATTCGCTAATAATAACGCAGTGATTAAGTGACCTTCATCACCCAGATACAATTGTAGTAAAAATCTGAATGAAGTCACAAATTATAAAGTTTTACAATTCACTTATGTATTCTATATATGTCGTTGTTTTCCGCATAATGCAATAATAAATTATTTTCGGGTCGCGTAACTTTATTATTTATTGCGTTTTTGTGCTCAGTCATTGTTAGTTTACAAAAACTTTAAAGGTAGCAGACAGCAATAGAATCGCTAATTTTTAGACTTTAGTTACATTAAATTTCGCATATCATTGTGTGCAATTCAACCACATATCACTAATAGACTGATAGCGTTATGTTAAGCCATTTTAACATCTAAATAAGTATGATATATAGGTAAGTACTATATTATCGTAAAACTTACATAAGCAGTAGTTTTGAAAGATCAATGAACTCATTACATAAAATATCATAATAAGGAAAAAGTCTCCAATAAGATTATCATAATGCAGACTATTCTTTTTATACTGCAGAACTGAACTGAACTGTAGATATACCTACGTACCGTTTTTATTCGGTGTACTGAACCTTAGCGTGCCTTTTGGAAATAATTACGGTAATTTAGGACTACTATCACGCCAATAAAATAAATGCTTTGTCACCAAATATCTAATAAATTGTCCATATCCGAGGACAGATTTAATACCCCTTCACTTGGATGTACCTATGTATATATAATTATTGTGATTATTAAACCATAGGTAGGTACAGGAGGCAGCTTGTTAACTTAAGCCACATTTACGAAAAATAGCATTGGCTGTGAAAATTTAAAACATTAGACGTTTAGCATTCGTTTATACGTAGGTACTAGCTGACCCACGCAACGTCGGCGTCGTTTACGTCTCTTATTGCTCGTAGCGTAATAATTTTCCCCCGTTTTTGTAACATTTTTCATTGATGCGCCGCTCCTACTGCTTTTAGCGTGATGATATATCCTCGCCTTCCTCGATAAATATACTATCCAACACTGAAATAATTTTTCAAATCGGACCCGATGTTCCTGAGATTAGCGCATTCAAACAAACAAACTCTTCAGTGTTACTAGCAGTCTTTTTTACTAGCTGTTGACCGCGACTCCGCCCGCGTGTATGTCGGTTATCGCGGCAAATAGTAGCCTATGTGTTATTCTGATGTATATGCTGTATTACTGTAAAGTTTCATCCAAATCCGTTGAGTAGTTTTTGCGTATAGAAGTAACAAACATACACACAAACTTTCGCCTCTATATATATTAGTGTGATGTGATGTGATATTATAGATTTAAAGTGAACCTAAATTATCACTAACGGAGTAGTCCTCCAAACACGCGTAAAACTGCAGACTATACTAAGCTCGATTTAATACAGTAGGTATAATAATTAAACAGAATCGAGATAACTACTACCCAGGCATAGAGCCTTCTGGTCGTGATGAATAGATATTGTAATTTGAATATAGGCCTTGACCACTTGCAGGGTGTATTAAGTCTTAGTAAATTATACATACAGTCAAATTGATATTTTACTTTCAAGTATCATTATCATTAGGTAGTGGCAATAGTAAAAACCTATGATTATTTTTTACTGTAGACACTAGTATGAAAATTTAGGATATGTAATCAAGGTAAAATGAACATTACAATTATCTGTTTAGTGTCAGGAAGTGAACGGTGAAGGTAAACTTGCAGGTTTGTGGAGTAGAGTTATTGCAAATATTTATTTATGGTTATATTCCAATCTATCTATATATATATATAAAAGCGAAATACCACTCACTTATTAATCACGAAATCTCAGAAACTATAACACCTACAAACTTGAAATTTGGCAGGTAGGTTCCTTATAGGGTGTAGACATCCGCTAAGAACAGATTTTACTAAACTCCACCCCTAAGGGGGTAAATCAGGGGATGAAATTCTGCGTGAGCGAAGCTGCGTGCAAAAGGTAGTATATTTATATTATATCTTGTTACTATGCAAAAAAAGGTTGAAAGCATGATAATGAACATAATGCTTTCTCCTAATAAAGCGTTAATTGTTAAGTTATTGTACTAACTCGAAAGATGTGCAACATGTTAACTGACTCGGTGGCGTAGTGCGACTGCTGTGCTTGAAGTCTCGGGTTCGATTGCCGGGTCGGACCAAAATTTTGTATGATCTGAAAATATTTTTTTCGGAGTTTGTGTGTTTTCTATGTATAATATGTATGTATTTACAAAAAATAAGTACATTATGTATTTATATCAGTGGTCTAGTACCCTTAAGACGAGTTCTGCTTAGCTTGGGACTAGGTGACGGTGAGTGTTAGATATCCGAAATATTTTTAAATATTTATGTTCAATTATATTTCAATTTATATATTGGCCAACTGCAATGGCCAATATCAAATAAGCACGGACCTACCTTATTGTTAGCTCCAATTTTAAAATAGCTATGTGTGCTTAATTAACTACCTACCAATTTACATAAACTTATAAAACAATTACATATTATATTATTTCCAGAACGCTGTCACTCACAAGAAACACGACGAGAAGAACGATAAGCAGACAGTGGTCTTCACATGGACTCCTCCCAAAGACTTCGTTGGTGAAATTAAGTTCAGGTAAAATAACATTAAAAATGTGTACCTATTTGGAGACTATTTCAGAATAATTTTTCCTTTTGATTTTTTAATAAACCTTCTGCGACAAGTTCCTAATTGTAAAACTATTGTTTACAAGGAATAATTTGATTTATCCAAAACTAAACCAAGTTAAACTTCAGGGCTGCTGTTTATTGTTAAGTATTACTTACCTACTAGTAACCACAATTATTTTATTGGATGATATCTTATTACTTTTACTGACAAAAGCTCTAAGATTTAACAAAAGGACCAATGTTTGATAAAATGCTTCGTTTAGCGCCATCTATTAGTATAAATGCAAATTTATTTTTTGGAGTGAAACTACGTTAGTAATAATTACTATTAGTTATTCTTAAAAGAATATAATTTCACTAGCTGACCCACGCAACGTCGTTTGCATCTCCTATTGCCCGTAGCGTGATAATTTTCCCCCGTTTTTGAAACATTCTTCTTGGTGCTCCGCTCCTATTGGTCTTAGCGTGATGATATATAGCCTATAGCCGTCCTCGATAAATGGGCTATCTAACACTGAAAGATTTTTGAAATTGGACCAGTCGTTCCTGAGATTAGCGCGTTCAAACAAACAAACAGACTCTTCAGCTTTATATATTAGTAGGTATAGATGTATTTATTATACTCTTCTAAGATCTAATACTCATAATCAACAACACATTTATTCTGATACAGATTAATATTAGGTTTTATGTTGATAAAAACTCTTTGGCAAATAACTCATTATTACGTAGCAACTCTTAGCGTCTTATACTCGTGATAACTTCTAAACGAAATGTCCGATTGGGATGAAACAAAAAGTATTTTACTTCTACATAAATACCCTTGATAACATAATGCTTAATTTGGATAAGGATTAATATTACGATACACATTTAACGTAGTTTCTTTCTTCGGACGATTTAATAATTTTTTTGAACACAAAAGGCGGTTATTGTGACTAAACCATGATAGTTAGATATATGCTCTCGCGGACTTTTTTGTAGATCTGGGACCTACAAACCCCTAATACATTATTTTGTTCTATTGTCAATAATTTTAGCAGCGCACGCAAAAATTGGTTTTCGATTTCACACCTTGGGTTACGAAATAGCAATTTTCTTACGGATCCCAAATTTTTTTTTAAATAAAATATAGCCTATAGCCTTCCTCGATAAATGGACTATCCAACACTGAAATAATTTTTCAAATCGGACCAGTAGTTCCTGAGATTAACGCGTTCAAACAAACAAACTCTGCAGCCTTATAATATTAGTATAGATTATATAGATTGTTAAGGCGTCGCGCGTCGGATGCAGGAGCTGGAATGATGAGTGGACTGTTTTACTTGCCATATGACATTATATTTATAATAAGGTAGTCTTCAAAACAAAATAAATTAAAATATTCAGATTAAATGATAGTATCCTGTCTATGTTTAAATCGCTAGAAAAATATATCACCTACTTACCTACTTTTTTTTACAATACTGTATAATAATATTTATTTGTTAGATAATATAACTGCCTTTGTGGTAGCATATGCGACTGCTGTGCTTAGGTCTTGGGTTCGATTCTCGGGTCGGATCAAATGTTTGTTTGATCTACAAATACCTATTTGTTTCGGAGTTAAGGTGTTTTCCATATAGATATATGAACCTATGTGTTAACAAAAAAGAAAGCATATATGAATTCTATCAGTCAATCTAGCTTTTACAGCTAGTACAAGCTCTGCTTAGTTTAAGGTAAGGTGTGTCTGAAATATTTATATTTATTAATAAAAATTATATTTCTATTTACAGAGCAACCATCGCCCTCAACGGTGCAGTATTCTGGGTCGGTGTGGAATCTGCCCCAGTTAAAGTTGTCAGTTAATTTAGTGAATCCTAAATTTTATGATATGTATAATTAATATCTTTCTTATATTTGTTTTAGAATAGAATAGAATAGAATAAACTTTATTGTACACCGATTGATACAGTTGTATATAGAAGCTTAACAATATAATGGCCATGTACAAATGGCGGCCTTATCGCTAAAAAGCAATTTCTTACAGGCAACCTTTGGATGGACAAATCGACTGTAGAAACTCAAATTCATGAGTAGTTTTGGTGTTTAAAATAAATAACGAATATAATTGACTTGGTTGAGATAAAATTACATAAATAAAAATACAGAGATTTTAATACACATCATTATAAACAAATAAAAACATTTTTTTTATTTTTATAATGATGTGTATAAACGTCAGGCAAAACAGAGGTATGTAATACCTTGAAATAAGTGATCGCGTTAATTCCCGTAAAAATAATAATTATTACAAATAAAAACATGTCATATCTTAAACGAATGTAAGATGTATTACTTAGATTATTTTTAAATAAATGTTTCCAAACCAAAATTGATAATTTTGTTAACCTCGTAGATTTGAGATGTATGAATAATATTAAAAATATTAGTTATCATTACAGGACTATTAGCTGCAATATGTTGCTGGAGATATCTAAGCTTAAAGTTTGAATGGATGTTTGTTACTCTTTCACGCAAAAACTACTGAGCGGATTTGGATGAAACTTTACGGTAATATAGCTTATACATCAGAATAACGCATAGGCTACTATTTACCGCGATAACCGACATATACGCGGTCGGAGCCGCGGGCATCTCTTCAGAAAGTAGGTTCTTAACTTCTTACCTACCTATTATACCACGCTCTGGCCAGACGGTTTGTATCGCCTTTGTTTCAAGTTTTTCTTCCTATTTGCAGTGTCATTCTCCTGCAGAATTTGTTTCCTTAGTCGGCTCTAAAAGGACCAACCCTTGACCACTAGATTCTGTGGTGGTCCCCATACTCATTGCGAATGCAGACATTGCAACAATGCAGCATGGTGACCTTGCTCGTACGCTGTCATTTTACGTTCGTTGTTCTTCTGTGCGAGGGTAGTACCGCACCGGTCGAGCCGCCCTGTTTGTGCAGAAGTCAGCGTGGCTCTACTACCTTGATGCAAATGGACAAAAATACAAAAGCTTAGTGTTGACGTGCTGCCTTTGTTAGTATTTTCGTGAATTGTGCATAGCAGTGCATAGTATTAAGTACATAGGTGTTCGATATTATTTAAGTCGATATTACCTATGATAATGTATTACTCTAACAATTAAAATACTGCATCTAGTCAACAAAAACTAAGTCCCTTACAGACATTTATCTACATTTATAAAAGCTTCATTTCTTGCAATAGGTACTATGCGGATTACTGGAGAAGGAGTCGTTATCATTTCAGTGATCATGTTTCTTCTACAAGATGATTGCTGGTCTTCTGTTTCAATTCTAATAGGTCGCCCATTTAAAGCTCAAAAGGTCTAATAAAACAGAATTACATTTTAACAAATAGTTTATTTTAAACATAGCACCTAGATTTTTGTCTTCGAGATCCATTTACAAAATTCAAGTCTCAATAAATAGGTAAGAAGGTAGGACTAGAGGCGTGTATCTACAATAGAGGCTTTTTTCGACTACAAATACTTTTTAACATTTAGTATGTATAATAGGTATATTTATTTTATGGAAGTTAATTTAAATTTATTTTAAATTCCTTAAATCATTCAGGACGTTTGTTATCTTGTTACAAATTTTAGTTCTTAATATATTAGGTAATATCAATGGACGGTATTCTTATCCATATGTGTAACAATTAGGCCTTCAGCAAGTACTAAGTAACTAATACTTTAACACAATAAAAGCTATTTAGTTTATACCTTCACAAACTGTGTAATAGTAGAAAAGACGGTGGAACATCGACCTTCACCGATCTGATAACCAGATGTGACGTACTTTTTATCAAATAAAATGTATGAACAAATATGCCTATGAACACTTGCCTATCAAAAAGTGCTCATGGCTATTTTTAATTTAATTAACTTTAATCAATTTTCTTTCATCACTTTCACTGTTTTGATAAACAAAGGAATATTATTTCAACTGATAGTTTTTATCATACAGAATATGCCTAGGTAGGCTTGCCTACTCATTTCTGTGTATGGTTACCTGGCAAGCAGATGTGAACAGGTAAGTCAATATAAGTAACTCCACCGATCTGATAACCAATCGAAATTTATATTAAAGGTTAGATAATTTTATTACAAAATCAATAACATTTACTTGCCTGCAAAAAATTGTACTTAAAGTATTGTTGCCGAGCTTAAAACTTTTACAGTTTTAGCCATTTGATAGGTGCGAGAGAGAAAGTAGAGCGTCCGTCGCGGTATGGTAGAACAGGACACAACATAGCAGATGCACGCTACCTGACCGTTGAATGTATCCGAATGTATCCGGTGGAGCCACGCTTCGGCATAAATGGGCCGGCCCGACCGGAGTGATACCACGGCCTCACATAAAACCGGTGTGAAACGGCGATACCGGAGACCCATACTCCGCCCCCCCGCAAAACTCTCCCCATCCCCCAAAGGTCGGCAATGCACTTGTGACGCCTCTGGTGTTGCGGGTGTCCATGGGCGGCGGTAATCGCTTACCATCAGGCGATACGTCTGCTCGTTTGCCCACTTTTTCATAGAAAAAAAAACAGGAACATCAAGTTAAATACGTATTCGATTTAGAGAATACATAAAAACGTGCAAGTTATTAAATAAGTTCAACAAATATCAACTTATGTAACAATAACCAGATATGCACCTATAACAACAACTGCTTTCCGATATGTGAAACATATTTTCACAAATAAGTAATATTTTCTTACTCATAACTTTTCATTGGAGGTATTAGAATGACCAACTCCAACTACCACTACCCACTTAATGCACGTGTACAAAATCGTATTCTTGAAACTTGTGAATCATTTACAATGAATCAGTTTTTACAGCTCTTTGTTCCTTTATTACACTTACAATTCACTGTCTAAATACGTAAACGAAAATAAAAGCAAGGATCTTTTGTTTCCTGAAATAAATTAGGCCAACAGTAAACATTCTCATACTGTAGATACACACACACATGATAAGCTTTCAAAGACTTAAAAATGCATTTAATTTAAATGGTGATGTGAGATGATTTTATAGATATGCATAGATATTCAATTTGGAACAATTTATACATAATTATCATATTTATCATCTACACGAATTTCTTGACGTACAAAATACTTTGGGAAATGAAAAGAAATACATAATCATAATTCAAATTTCATTAATGTTACTTCCTTGATTATTTGTATTGAGTTTTTGTGTACTTACGGCGAAGAATATTCTGTGCCTTCCATTACTAAGTAATTTAATTTAAATAATTACAGTTAATGTCTTTACCCAAAATGAAAAGAAATAAGGCAATGATGGACTTTATGGTCTTTAATTGTAGTTAGCAGTTGTAAAGATCATATTGTTAAGCAGACTACAATGGGTTCAATATCTTAAAGATATAGTAAACTCAACTTTATGCCCTTATCTTAATTGTCAATTACATCTTGGTACACTTTTAAGTCTTTGAAAGAGCTTTTATAATCAAGGAGTAAAGCTCGAATCCTATTCACAATGAAGCAATTCCAATACAGATCGCACTACACACTTTGATAAACATCTATTGTTACAATCACTCTCACAATACTTCAAGTGTCAGTTACACAAAGTTTTCATTTCTGTTTCTAGAAAGTACAACAAAGAACATTTAAACCATTTATTTTACTTCATGTACTTTTTAATCAGTAATTTAACAAAACTATTCACCATAGCATTACATAATTAAATAGAGTTTAAAAGAAATTTATCAGTACTTAAATATAATTATGTAAGGTATTAATATTAAATTGAGACATTGAAATACCATCTAATGGGGTATATTTGCAGCAATTGGAAATGAGATCAAACTGCAAATAAATTTAATATGTATACTCAAGACATGATGTAACATTTTGAAAGTATTTTGTAAGAAACTGAAACTTGCAAGTACATTACTAAAACATTGGTACATATTCTAGCGACTACGGAAGATGATATCTGATGCATACTTACGAATATTCAATAAGTGTGTGTAAATGTTTAGAAAACAGTAATTGACAGCTACTTCATAGACAATTCCATTAATACAGCCTCCAAATTAAGTTATTGTATGTATTTTTAGATAGCAAGTAAACTTATAATTTATGTATTTATAAATGGAAATGTGACATTGTGTGCCTCTTTTTTTAGATGGAAAACACAATTTATTAGTACAAGATCTACTCGGTTTTGGTTTTAATAATTTTAATATACTACTAGAAATTGGCAAGACAAGGTCATTATAAACTAACTGTTTTGTATGTGTTACTGATAAAAGGCAATTTTGGTGATAGTTAATATTATTATTGCAACATATTTGTGCTGACATGTCACACACATCTGACTTAATACACTTTCCTGTCACTATGTAAACATTCAAAATACACCCCACTATTTATTATCAGTTACATTTCCTGTCGAAAAGATTTGATTCCTGTTTTACAGCCACTTTTTTATACAGAGAGAAATAAATCATAAAAATAGATTTACATAACATTTTAAAATAAATAGGTACTTAAAAATAAATATATCTACCAGACGGCAGTTACAAATTAAAATTAGAAATCAAGTTGCCATTTGGTCTGAACTAAATGCATTGAAATTTAAAGGCCTTACACCTAAATATAAAACATCACAGTTAATACTGAATAAGTAGTAAATAAATACACACAAATAAATAGATTCAGATAAGTTATCATTGGTTCTGTATAAAATAGCTTTGCCTTTTGAGCTGCCTGTATAGAGAAATATACTTTCCTGCAGCAGATGTTCTTGGGACTACATACTGCTTGCAGAACAGTTTAGGGTCCCTGGCTTTCTCTGAAAGTTCTCCACAGTCAAGTGCTCGCAAAAATGCAAGTACAAATGTGAAGCAGTTGTGTCTTTCTTCGTTGTATCGATCGGCTTCCCACAAAGGACTCAAACTCACCTGAAAAAAAAACACATTCAAGCATTTTCTTTTTAACTTTTACTATGTGAATATAGCAGTTGCCATACCTTGAGCAAGACACTGTCCCATATTTCATTCCACAATTCGTCAAATTGTTCTAGCAGCAAACACTGGTCCCATTCTACACTTGAATCACAGCTACTCCACTTTTTGGTCATGGGATCCACACCACGGATCCCTTCTTCACTAAACTCCACCACACATCCCTGGGAGTTAGTTACACCTATGTGTAAATCCTTGGAATTGTAGTAGTCACTAAAATATAGTACAACATATAGATTAAAAGTTGACTATACAGTGGAAATCAAAAACATGGCCTTCTAAAAATATTTAAATTTAAGTAAATCTTATTTACTTAAGAAAATCGCCGTGAGTAGGCTTCATGACGATAGCTCGAGGATGCTGAGATGCCTTTACAAAAGGGTAGGGAACTCTGCAAAAAAATGGGGCACTTAGCAACAACCTTCATTACTTACGGTTTATGAAAAACTGTTATAAATATTCTCACCTGAACGGGAGCAGGTTATAGTCATATCTGTCTAATTTTTGGTGACAGACTGGACAATTCTCTGGTATTATAGTGCAAAACACTTTATGATCACAATGGTGGAAACAAAGAATACCCGGATCCATTTTCACACTCAAAATATTTTCAAATTTTCAATGAAACCTTAGCTTTTTGCAACATTAAAACAATGATTAACTAATATAAAAGCTTTGAGCAAAATAAGACCGTGATATCTAGCAGAATAACTTATTGACCAAGCAAAAGTCTAATGAGAATCTCATTAGAACTACACCATTGTCCACCTTTCACATCTCAAGTCCTCGACTTGGGTCTCGCTCGAATGAAACCTTTTCTTTCACAGTGTTTCCAGCACCCAAACAAATTTACCACTACGAAAACGTCCAGAACCCCAGAGTAAGATACATTTGCATAAAAAAAGGTCTGATAAATAAATAATTATGCACATTGTTATTTACTTACTTAGCTTTACTACCAATCCATATCCATACCTATATTATAAATGCGAAAGTAACTAACTCTATCTGTCTGTAGCTTTCACGGCTAAACCGCTGAACCGATTTCAATTAAATTTGGCATGGAGATATGTACTTTGATAATTGAGGAAGGACATAGGCTATTCTTTGCTGCGATAATCGACAAACACGCGGGTAGAGCCGCGCGCAAATGCTAGTACTTTATAATATTATATCTGAATAGTTGTTTTGTTCGTTTTTATACACACTGATCTCCGGGAGTGTCGGTTGCTAGAGTTAGTGAGTTTAATACATAATTAAACTTTTTGTAGGTATTGAATGTGATATAGGAATGTGATGGGCTATTTTACCAACATGCCGTTTTTTAGGATTTAAGAAAAAAAAACAGCAAAATTGTGAGGGTCTGAAATATTCCATTTTTTTGGCTATTGATAATAAGTAAATAAATAATTAGAACTCCCCATTGGCTTAAACTTTATTATTTCTCGATCGCAACAAGGTGGTGGGCTATTCTACGATTTTTTTTTCATACTTAATTATATTTCAGTATACTGAGTTATATGTGCATACATAAAATAACATTAACATTTATATTTCAAGGTGTCCTTGTAATATTTTTATTTATGCCTTCTGACCTGATTTTAGGGGAAAAACTCCCCAAAATTGGTAACCGTGTCTTTTCAGATAGTACGTTATCACGTTCATAAGTATGACTTCAGAAGTAAAAAAAAACACATCTGTCTGATAACGTTTGATTCAACGTCAGATATACCATAGAGCCATTACATCAAAAGTTGAAGTTGAACGTCAGATATTGATTTAACAATGTAAAATGTTCAATATTACTTTTACGCAACAAAACAACTTTTACACAACAACAAAACAGGATTATTTTCTTATTCTTTTTTTAACAATAATCCAGTCCTATTCTAATCACAGCAAGGTTCTGAATGCACCTCTACCACTCTCCGTGATTGGTTAAAAAACAGCTGTGAACAGATGATTTAACTCGTTATTGCTATTGGCTTTACGTCAATTTCCTTTCAATATTATTGGCTGGTTTATTTTAGCGGGAAATTTGAAAATATTGAAATAAAAATTTTTAATCAAGTAATGTTTAGTTCATTTACATAGAGTATTGATTTTTAAGCAGAGTCTTTACCTAATTAAAACACTAAATAGAAATATGTAGGATAAGTTCATTAATTAAATCAGCAAATAATTCAGTATGAATAATCTGTGAGTGTGAGGATAAAAAAAAAATACATACAGTGGAGTGGAACATAGAACCTCCTCCTTTTTGGAAGTCGGTTAAAAAGCTGCTACATAGACTTAGCTGCAAAAAAAATGTCATAGTCGAAAAGCAAAAGAGATTGCCAGATGCGGCTTAGAGGTCTATTTTTACATAATTATATCCTCCACTCCTAACAATTGGCATTGAATTCTTTTATTGAAAGGGAGACGTTGTGTGGGGTCGTTTAAACGATGGTGTTAGAATTTTGTCAATAAATCGTAAGTCACGGACCCAGTCCATTGTATATTTATATGTTGCCATAGCAACGAACCGTGGCGGTAAACCACACCTCGCCGGTGAGACCCAGTTTTGGTAACAGTGTACTCTGAATAGGGCGCGCCAGTTCCGAATTTAATGTGCCGTTAAATTTTTAAACAATTTGTTTAAGAATGTTACATTCGTTTGTAAATACCTGTCGTAACTATTTAATTAAATAGTTTTTAAAGATTCCTTAACAATACTATGGCATTATTAGAGAGTCACTGAACTTCACGGTTTTTAATTTGTTAATATTAAAGTTTAGAAAGTTTGTTTAAGACTATCATGATATTGTAAAGACCTTTAAAAGTAAAGATGAATTGGGAGAAGAGCCGTACTGCATTGCAAACAATTTGGTGGTTGCTAGCAGCAGCGCGTGTGGTATCCGCTGGGCTATCCTGCCTCAGCAACCCCTGCTTACACGGCATTTGTATCGATGACGTTAACACGTAAGTACCAAGCCACCCTATGCTTGACAGGTTAACGATGAGCCATTAACCAAACGCTTTATTAATAGCCAAACGTAGCACTACCACAAACGATTAGGTACAACAATCACAAACTCCAATTAATAATGTCTTTCCGGCAGCTAAATGTCATTTGCGATGAATTTGTTGGCTTTTGCTGACATCTATATTCCTTACTAAAGTGTTTTCATTCTTAATCTTTAAGCTCACTTGAACACACATGAACGTTTTCACTTCAAATGTAAAGAATGATAAAAACGAATCCTTAGACACAACAGCAAACCCTCCTAATTTTAATATAAATTAAATAAATATCTAAATCTAATGGAAATTCCTCTAACAGTGTGCGTGCTAGTGGTGGAAGTAGGCTTAAGTTTGCTTACTTAATTTAATTGAAACCACTTTCCTTCCTAGTACATACTCCTGCTATTGTGTGGACGGATATACTGGCGTCCAGTGTCAGACAAATTGGGACGAGTGCTGGTCGAACCCGTGTCAGAATGGAGGAACCTGTATTGATGGTATCGCATCTTTCAACTGCTCCTGTCCTGATGGATTTATTGGTAAGAACTAACAAAGAATGTAGTGAATAGAAAATCCTGAGATAGTGGATGTTTTAATACCTGTGGAGTAAGCAACAGCTTTTATTATTTACGTTTGGCTATGATATTATTGCATTGTGTGATTAAAATGATGATGATATTGCTGCATGATATTATTACATGTTTAAAAACTATAGCCCGATTACGTAATAAGTTTATCACCAGCGCAACTATTACGAATATATATTGACACCTCTTAAAATCAGTTTAGGGCTACGGTGGAACATACATAGGTACACTGCCAAAACTATTATTCTACCTTTTGGCTTCGCTGTAATCAGTTAAAAACAGAGAGAAACTTTTTAAAATTTGAAGAAGTAGAGGTAGCAGCATATCGGCATTAAAATTACTTACCTAATTTAATTAAACGTAAAAAATCGAAGCTGTCATAGTAGACAAAAGCCGACCTCAACCTAGTTTGAGAAAAGGCTTAGACAAAGAAGACTTAATTTAATTAAAATTAATAAAAAATAACTGTAAATTCGCAAAATAAAAAAAAACCCGTTATAATTACCTGAGTTCCCTTTAAAAAGTAAAAAACACGTTGTGCGCTTTCATTTGAGACCCCACTCGATGATATTTTTGCAGATATTCGGTTACTTTTCCCCACTTTCACCCACATAACTTTTAAAGGGCTCAACCGATTTTCATGAAACATCAAACACTCGCACGTAACTCACCTTTCATACAAAAAAAACTAAATTGAAATCGCTTCATCCGTTCGGGAGCTACGGTGCCACAGACAGACAGACACGTGAAACTTATAACACCCCTCTTTTTGGTCGGGGGTTAAAAATGGGTAAATTTGACAATGCAAATTGGATAGCGTAACTTAGGTAATAGGGTAGATGCCGAAGATGACTGTATCGTAAGTAAACACCGATGTCTCCTTCACTAAATCGAAAAAAAACTTTTTATAAAAAAAAAACCGACTTCCAAAAATCATCCAACGAAAACTCTCTGCCAAAAAAACACTTAAAAGCGTAAAATAAACTGGTTCTGCATAAATTGCATAATGTGTGCTAGGTACCTAGAATCTGTTTGAAGTCGGTGCCAAGTGACTATAGCTTAGACTTTTGTAATTGTTCGTTTGTATTCTTTTTGGCTCACATTTTGGTTTGCACACATTATGCAATTTATGCATATTTTACGCTTTTAAGTGTTTTTTCTAGCAGAGAGTTTTCGTTGGATGTTTTTGGAAGTCGGTTTTTTTTTTATAAAAAGTTTTTATTTTTCAGTTTTTAGTGCAAACAATTGTAGGTAAGTAGTAAGTTGAACTATTTCATCAAATTTCATCATCAAGAATACAAATTAAGGGGTATACGTACGTGTAATATTAAAATCATCCTCTAATACCCAACTGTTGAAGAGTTTAACCTTCCATCATCAGCTCACCTAAATAACTTGAAAGTATACGACTGAAGGTCTTTAGATACGTATGAAATTGAAAGAATTATCCTCCTAACCGTTGAGGAGTTGTACCTTCCACCTTCCATCATCAGCTTACCTAAATAATTTGAAAGAATACGACTAAAGGTAACATATATATGTCGGAGACACAGGAATAAACGAGAACATGAATCACAGATACTGCCAATCTGGAAATATAAAACACAGAGATACAATAAATCACAAATCAAATAATAGATATGGTCGTCGCGAGATCTGAAGAGAACTGTGTCCTGTTGCCGATCGCGCCGCTTTATATAGACTGTTCCGTAGTGTTCGATAGAGGCAAATGTTTGTATCACTTTTATTATTCGGATACCCTCATTCCGACACGGCCGTCCTGACGTATTACACGTCCTCGTGTGATGTTGAAGGCAGTGCATCATCATCATCGTTATCCGCAGAAAAGAAAGATATTTTTGTATTGTTCGGCCACTCCTGACCAAGGACATTGGGTACATTATTACATTTTATCTTCTGTAGAACAACTTCATTTAGGACATTCTCATAAAATAGGCTTTTCGTTATCAAATCTGAATGCTAATAGACTTCTCGCTACATACTAAATTAATAACACCAGTAAGTAGTATCGCAACAGTCACCTCACCATTTATCGCATTACACATTTTTGAATTATTAATATTAACAATATCTACATGGCCTCTTATTCTACCAATTTCACTTTTCAATGGCCACCTCGCCTTTCAGTGGCCACCTCGCCTTTCAGTGGCCACCTCGCCTTTCAATGGCCACCTCGCCTTTCAGTGGCCACCTCGCCTTTCAGTGGCCACCTCGCCTTTCAGTGGCCACCTCGCCTTTCAGTGGCCACCTCGCCTTTCAGTGGCCACCTCGCCAAAAACTTAACTTACTTACTTTTAACAAAACTTAACTAAACTTTTAACAACCACCACGCTGTTAGGATATCTCATAGTCTCATTATAGAGACTACTCGCCACACAATTACAACGCAATTTCATTCCATTGCATCAGCATTAATTAACCTTTGATTATCATCATCAACATTAATAATCAATGTCAGACAAATCTACCTCCTCGGGTATATCACTTAAAGGAAACTCTCGTATACGAACGCAAGCGCATTTGTAGATTCCGTTACCAGTTAAAGATTTCAAAGTATAACGATCGCCGTCGAGCAACTCTACAATTTTAAACGGTCCTTTATATTTAGGATTTAACTTTGTCACCGAGATTAAACTTTTCTAATTTACCCTTTTTCCTATAAAATGTCACATAAGTGTACACACAGTATCACTCTCACTCGGCCTTATCTGACCTGACTGTCTATTCTGTCTTAATAAAACAGTACACTACTGAACAGCAAAAGAAAATAGTAACGTCGTTATTAAAATCAAAATAACAAAATAAGAAATTTAATAATTGACTACCGCTGCAAATTCTCAAAGCAATCCAAATAAATAGTATCGTAGGTCATCCCTGTGACCACCACAAGTGTATCAGTTAGTCATCCCTTGTGACTACCACACGTATATCTGCCAACTACATAGACATGCCAGCTACAATCACCCGCTGCTGGTGAGATAGCTGACACCAAATAGAAGTCCGATCAGTTTTTTTATCTTTACTGAAAATATCGACATTTCATCACAAAATAAAAAAACGGTAATTATAATTCGAGTCACAACTATCTCAAATTGGTCAAAATAATAATTAAAAAAAATGTTAATAGCTACAATCAAAGATGAATCCGCCTCAAACTAAAAATTACATCACAATCATAAATTTAAAATTGAATAAATAAAAAAACCCCTTATGCAGCATCAGATCGAAGTTATCAATTACACAATTGTCATTTAACGATTATACTGGCACGTTTTGCAGACATTCATTCATTCAGAATAAATCTGGATTAAAACTGTTCATAGAATTTCGATGTTACAATAAGTGCGGGCATTACCTACCCTCAATAATGTTACTGTACAATATTGTCCATTTTCGAATCAAAATCACTTTTACTTATTCCACTATTTTATTTTTGTTTGCACAAAAATCAACAATCAATCAAACAATCGAGAGTATAAATTACACAATATTGTCGTTTGCCTAGAAACTCATCTGACAGAACTTATCTTATTAAAGAGCACTCAGCACAAAATAAAAATAGTACGACTCACCGGATTGTTAGAGTTGTCCGTACATACCGGTTACTTTCCCAGTTACCGATGCGTTACTTTTACTACCGCACGCTGCCGCTGTTGTAGGCCGCACGTCTCACAAACCCTTCGTACGCGAAAAGGCTATACCGACACTTTGATACTATGTGAGCGTTCTCGCTTACAAAAATTTAACAAATGACACCTCGTACGATTTTCAAGCGGAGGGTAGTTCGACAGCTCGCCGCGACTGACGATCCGTTACACTCTCAAACGTTGTGGGCAAATGAGATTCAGATCCCACTTCTGATGTCGGAGACACAGGAATAAACGAGAACATGAATCACAGATACTGCCAATCTGGAAATTTAAAACACAGAGATACAATAAATCACAAATCAAATAATAGATATGGTCGTCGCGAGATCTGAAGAGAACTGTGTCCTGTTGCCGATCGCGCCGCTTTATATAGACTGTTCCGTAGTGTTCGATAGAGGCAAATGTTTGTATCACTTTTATTATTCGGATACCCTCATTCCGACATATACATATGATATTTAAAGATTTAAACTCCAACTCCTAACCGTTAAGGAGTTGTGCCTTACATCATCAGCTCATCATCATAAAATAATGACTATCAAACGCAAATACCGGTGTAACTTCAGAAAATACACGAAAAACATAGTATGTGCCTATAAAAATTGAGGGTTTCTCTCGATTTCCCTAGGATCCCATCATCAGATCCTGATACGGTGGCAATGGGACCACCCCGGGAGCATACCCTTTCGAATACAAAAAAATATTTCAAAATCGGTCCACAATTGACGGAGTAATCGGTGAACATACATAAAAAAAAAAACATACAGTGGAACATAGAACCTCCTCCTTTTTGGAAGTCGGTTAATTATAAAACATCTCGGCAAATATAATTAACCCCTAGTACAGTACCCCTATAACTACTAGTACTCTTTACAGCTTTTCATTTCTATTACAAATTTTAATGAAATAAACATTGACATCCATCGAGATATAATGTATAGAGAAGACGCCACTCATTAGTGCGGTGTTCCATGCAATTGCGGCGCATGCGCCGCACTTCCTTCAGTCGCTTGCTAGCTACACTCTGATGAAGCGGTGGCTTAAGCGTGTGATTGTTTACATTTAAAAACGTTCTAAAACTCGTGAATTATGCCATTTTGTGTCTTGAGATATTGCACTAATAATACAAGGAATACGGAGAAAAACAAAGGAATAACTTTTCACAAGTAATTAACTAGATATAATTGTTTTAAAATTAAATACGAACAAAATATTTTAAGACGCCATTGTTGCCTCATTCGACATAGAGTACTTAGAGTAAAACATACAGAAGTGATATTTAAGTAGAATTAACTGACGTTAAATGCACAACGTATTTAACGTATTTAATTGGATAAGGAAAAATAATATGTTGTTAAAAATAGCTTCGTAAATAACCCATAACTTTTTTTTTTGCAATAATTATATTTAAATTATCATTAAAGTATAATTTAAAAATTGAATATTCGGCTTTTATATTTTATACCTCGATGAATTCTACAAAAAAACTGAAACTGGTAAAGCTATTGAAGTACTATTTACTCAAAGTGAATTTCCTAATAAAGCTTCGTAGGTATAAAGCTATTTATCCGTTCTGCTTTCTTGTTTGGCGCTTACTCTATAAAAGCGAATCTTTGCAACAGTTCGTTGGCCAAAACGCGTAAGCGCCATGAAAATCACGGCGCTTATGACATTTCGCTCGCGAGGAAACTACAGCTCGAATGCGATAGAGCGCTGCTTGTTAATACTGTTGGATTAGACTACTAATTATTGTTTGGCTGCGCTGCAGCGCTTTTTAGTTTTAATTCAAATATAAACGGAACATATAATTGGTTTTGAGTGGCTCCTCTAGTACGTAGTACGTAATATCTCGATGTTGACATCTTAATATATATAAATCTCGTGTCACAATGTTTGTCCTCAATGGACTCCTAAACCACTTAACCGATTATAATAAAATTTGCACACCATGTGCAGTTCGATCCAAATTGAGAGATAGGATAGTTTTTGTCCGCGACTGTACACTGCCTGTGGGAAGCTGAGACAGATATGTAAATATGGCGGTACGAAGTTCGCCGGGTCAGCTAGTATTAATATAATTCTCAATTGAGTAGTTTAAAACAGTGACGTGACAAGTTTGTATTTAGTACTTTTTTCACACAAAGTTTAATCAAACACAAAACTTATGTATAATTCACGAGACGTTAAAGAAAATGGCACTGAAAGAAAATCTTGCACTTTTAAAGGAACCTTATCCTGCCTTTTCTGATGCTATAATAATCAACTGTCGTAGCAACTCAAGCATCGGGTGAGAAAAGCAACGGCTGACATAATATTACAGGGATCGATGTTTTATTCCCGTGTGCGTAACACATAACACCAAAGCAAAGCCTTATTCTTTCGCCCTCCACAACCTATTTAGTTGAAATAATATTGCCTTTCAAAGAATAAATAAACGGAATTTACTCATAAAGCGATGACATGGTCCTAGTTTATGATAAAGTCCTTTGTAATCTAAAATTCTAATGCCCATATTTTCTTGCTAATGAATTGAGTAGGTTATTTAGAAATTAAATCTATACTAATATCTATACTATTATATTAAGCTGAAGAGTTTGTTTGCTTGTTTGAAGGCGCTAATCTCAGGAACCGCTGGTTCGATTTAAAAATTCTTTCAGTGTTGGATATTACATTTTTCGAGGAAGGCTATAGGCTATCATCACGCTAAGACCAATAGGAGCGGAGCACCAATGAAAAATGTTTCAAAAACGGGGGAATTTTTTTACGCTACGGGCAATAGGAGACGTAAACGACGTTGCGTGGGTCAGCTAGTAGGTAGTATTGATAAAGTAACTCTTAAAAAATATTTTTAGGTTTTATTGAAATTAATATACTAAAAGCTAAAATATAATGAGGTAGGTCCCAGGTTCCAGTCATCACACCCTCTCCTTCATCAATCTAAGGCATTGATCAGACAAAAAATAAAATCGTTGGGCCCGTGTTTCCATCCAGTCAACTCAGTATACGATTTTATTTTTTTGTCTGATAAATTATAAACTTTTTACATAATATTTTTTTCAAGTTTTAATTTTAAATTATTCATAGTGAGCTGTATTCTACTAGTCAAGCCCTTTCGCGTGATGGTGAACAATTGGATTAAAATTATGACTTACTTAATTTTTACATTTGGATACTACTTACTTGTTAAATTATTGTTTTGCCCAGTTTCTACCTAGTTCAAACTTTGAACTATTTATCCTTTATAAATAAATTAATATTTTCGGACATCTGACACACAACGCCATCTAGGCCCAAACTAAGCAGAGGTTGTACTATGGATAGGTATACAGACAACTGATATAAATACATATATATACTTTTTTGTAAATACATACATATTATACATAGAAAACACCCAAACTACGAAACAAATATTTGTAGATCATACAAACATTTGGTCCAACCCAGGAATCGAACCCATGAACATGAACAGACCTCATGCACAGCATTCGCGTACGTTACCACTGCGCTGTCGAGGCAGTCTGCGTTATGATTCTGATTTGGGTTAAGATTCTCTCTTAAGTTATTCAGTTTTTCGTACTTACGTTGGATCCCGTGAAATGTAAAAAATACACTATTAATCCAACTCTCAGTTTTTAACCGATTAAAAAAAAGGAGGAGGCTCTCAATTCGACTGTTTTTTTTATGTTTGTTACCTCATAACTTTCGACTGGGTAAACCGATTTGATGTTTTTTTTTTATTTGAAAGCTGGTGCTTCCCATGTGGTCCCATTTCAATTTGGTCCAGTTCTGACATGTCATCCATAAGAAAACCATATAAGTCTTCGATTTGCATTAAGTATGTTTGCGACAAATTGACGAATAACTCAATATCACGGCAACCGATTTCGATGATTCTTTTTTTATTTGAAAGCTGGTGCCCATTTCAATTTGGTCGTTCTTGAAGTCGATTTTTTTTTTGTTAAAATTTTGTATTATTACATATAATTTTTCAATATTAAATTCTCAAAAATGTTAGTTCGGAACTTTGAGAGTTTGAAACTTTCAATATCCGTATTAGTATTTTGTTCTTTAACCTCATTACATTTTGTACTTAGCTTAATAGGGTACCATATAGATTATTGACACAGGTGGTCGTATAACATTTATTCCATTTAGTTCACAAACATTAAGTTATACCTGCGCTTAACGTAAATATTAATGTTTAATACATTAAAGTCGATGGCATCAAACTCAATTATATTATATCACTGACGAAATTCATTGATTATATCAAACTGTATCGAACCGAAAACAACAACTACTACACATAATCACAAATTTTAACAAAAAGAAAAACCGACTTCAATCTGGACCAAATTTAAATGGGACCATACGGGAATATTGAGTTATTCGTTAATTTGTCGCGTACATACATAATGCAAATTGAAGACTCATATGGATTTCTCATGGATGACATGTCAGAACTAGACCAAATTTAAATGGGACCATTCGGGAAGCACCAGCTTTCAAATAAAAAAAGAATCATCAAAATTGGTTCACCCAGTCCAAAGTTATGAGGTAACAAACATTAAAAAAAAAAAAATACAGTCGAATTGAGAACCTCCTCCTTTTTGAAGTCGGTTGAAAAGTAACAAAAATTAGACTAGAAATGTTTATCGTCAGTAGACTTGAATAATAATATTTTCAAAACATGACAGTTGTAAGATATACCTACCTACCTATAATTGCTGATGATAAATTGCTATTTTAATGAGTCACATGTTTTTGTTTTAACCGACTTCAAAAAAGGAGGTGGTTATCAATTCGTCAGGTTTTTTTTATGTTTGATACCTCATAACTTTTGACTGGATGAACCGATTTTGATGATTCTTTTTTTATTTTAAAGCTGGTGCTTCCTATGTGGTCCCATTACAATTTGGTCCAGTTCTTTTAGTCGTTTTTTTGTTAAAATTTGTGATTATTCTCAATTGAGTAGTAATTGAGTTCTATATTTGTAGAGATTTGTTTAACATCGGTTTGACATTTTTTTTTGCACATCTGAGACAAGCGATCTAGTCCCAAGCTAAGCAAAGCTTGTATTATGGGTACTAGACAACTGATACAAATACATACCTACATATTTCCTTTTTTTGTAAATACATACATATTTGCAAATCATACAAACATTTGGTCTGATCCGGGAATCGAACCCGAGACCTCAAGCATAGCAGTCGCATACGCTACCACTGCGCTACCGAGGCAGTTTTAAAATAATTTTATTTGCAAAGCAGGATTTCTAAGCTTTGGTTGCTAACTTGTGAATTTTATTTTGTAATGTTCATCAACAGTATATAGTTTCGGTACGTTCATTATTAGCCTATCACAGTCCACTTCTGGATATAGGCCTCTCCAATTGTACGCTACTTGGTTAGATCCTCGGCTTCTCGCATGAGCCGAGGATCGATACTTTATTAGGTCTTATTCTTTTTAAGCGCTTCATGTTTTGTTAAATTGACGAACTCAATGAACTATTTCCTATTCTAGATAGTTAATGCGTTGTTGTTGTTGTTTTAGAATAAATTATAATTAATCCTCAGTAGCCAAATAGATTTATTTTACTACTTTCAGCCGCTAGCTTCTTAGAAATTGAACCATGTCCTACGTCTAATACAAGCAGTTTATATTGTTGTCTGGGCATGGGCTGGCAAAGATTAAATGGACAGTTATCAGAACATAGGTATTTGAAGTATTTACGATATAAACAACGTTACAGGTGATAATTGTGAGACGAATTACGACGAATGCGAGTCAAACCCTTGTCTGAACAACGGAACTTGCATTGACATGGACAATGGCTACCTCTGTTCATGTGTTCCTGGGTATTCTGGGATGCACTGTGACATAGACGAGGCTGTCTGCAATTCTACTGAGGAAGTCCGGTGCTACAACGGAGGACAGTGCGTCGAGGGGCCTGGTTTTAAATTCTATTGTAAATGCCTTCCAGGTATGTAACTAGTTTGTATATCGGACTGATGTTTTATTACCATTTTGGACATATAATGCTGGGGCAACACTACTGGGAAACGCCAATGCTGATCATCGCGATAAATACTGCGTTAATAAATGCGTTATTGGAGTGGCCACACTTGGACGGCCAACGTCAATGTTGGCAATAAAATTGGCGTTAATGTTCCTTGAATTTCAAGTAAGATGGACCTTGACGCTGCTACACTGTATTTCATGAGTGTAATTTTTTATTATATGACTATAGTTTATCATTACCGAATGAAGAAAAAAGTAACGGGAAACGGCAATGTGAATGCCGTTGTAAAATTATCGCAATAAGTTGTGGCTACACCAACGTCAAACGTTCATCATCGCGATAATTAACGGCGTTTCTCGTTAGTGTAGCCCCAGCATAAGAATTACAATCGTTGAAATACTTACGAAAAAGTAGTTAGTACTAGTCGTTTTTTCAAGGTAGTTGTTCCGTGGTATTTCCAACACCAGTGGGCCGGCTCGACCGGGGCGGTACTATCCTCTCACAGAAGACCAACCTAAAATGACAGCATTCGTGCTGTCGTGTTTCGTTGGTGAGTGTGATACCGGAGCGGTGGCCCAATGATGCAGTAAACATCTCAATAGGCCGCCATAGAGTATTGTCTGATTTCGCAATGAGTATGGTGACCACCACTGATGCTTTCAATCAGGCAGAGTAGAGTCACTTTGCCAGACTCATACACAAAATAAATTAAAACTAATACTTACTAGACGATGAGAATTAGCACCGCGTCGTTAGTGACAAAGTTGTAATTTATCAGAAACAGTTTTAAATAATGACTTGGATTTGCTTTTATTGTCAAATTTTATAATTATTCAAGTAACACAACATTAACTGTAATGCAGAGCCATATGATCACTAATCACCTAATAATCAACTATCTTGTTTATGCGGAAGTAACTACTTAATTAATAACTCTATTACAATAGGTAGGTATTTATTATTATAATGTATTACTTATTGTGTATTACCTGCTAACTGACCATATCTAATTCAAGTAATATCCGCACTTACACACCTCTGACCTTAAGTCTGAGTGCAGTACTTATCATACTACTATATCACCAACTATAATTATTATTAATTTAAAGGCTGGGCTGGACCTAAATGTGAGGATCAAATAGATGAATGTGAATCCAACCCATGTCTTAACGGTGGAATATGCATAGACGTTCACGCTGACTACATGTGCGCTTGTACATTTGGTAAGTATCTTCCTTATGCCAAGATGCAATTACATTCTCTGTTTACGATCGCTAATGCTCTATTCTCTTGTATTATTGGCTACTATTCTCTTTTGACCACACTTAGCTTTGAGAGGACGTCATTTCCACACATTTGTTTCTTCTTCTTTTGATGAAATGGCAACCAGCCGGATCTCTCGGATCAGCAATTTCTGCCAATGTCAAGTGTTTATAGTCTATAGTGTTTAACTGCCTCGGTGGCGCAGTGGTAGCGTATGCGACTGCTGTGCTTGAGGTCTCGGGTTCGATTCCTGGGTCGGACAAAATGTTTTTATAATGATAAAAATATAAAAAATGTGGATGAGATGAAATGGGGACCGTCTTCCGAAAAAACAAAAAACGATCTCCCAAACATTTGTTAGTTTTCTAATAACGTTGACGTTTGTAGAATGCCAACTATTGCCAACTTGACTGTATATAAAAAAAAAAGTTTACCCAAAAGCATCTCTATGCAATCGTGACAAATAATAAAATCGATAGTAACTTGTTCGATGCCTATCTCGTTTATGTAGCACTAGTGACCGTTTTTACTATCAACAAATATACACGATATGCGATGCAAATGCTGTTGCTTAATTTATTCGTAGTTCGAATAGTGTGTAGATGAGTCATTCCCATACATTTGTTAGTTTTCTAATAACGTTGACGTTTGTAGAATGCCGGCTTGGCTGCCAGATAAAACCGTTTACTTAGAAGCATTTCTATGCAATCCCGACACATAGTAATCGATGGTGTCTAAAAACGCTGGCAAAGCCGAAAATGTTACTCGTTTGACTCGTTATCTCATAGGTATAACAAGCACTATTGACTGTATTTAATATCAACGACACGCACGATACGCAATGCAAACGCTGTTGCTTAATTTCGGATACGAAGAGAGTTTAAAACTACCTAAATTAAGCATTTAGGTACATACTTACTAAATTGCCAAACTGAATTTCTTTAAATCCAATTAAATTCGTGGGGGTCTTTTAAATATTTTCTGTCGACTATATAAAATTAAAACTCTATTCTGAGCAAATAAGACTATAGGTAAAGCAAGTTTTTAATTTGTGTTCTAGGATACACTGGTAAAAGCTGTGAAGTTCAAATAGAGTTTTGTGATGAGAACTCTTGCAGCAATAACGCACTTTGTGTTGTCGAAGACGGAGCTAGAGTGTGTTACTGTGTGCCCGACTATCATGGAGAAAGATGCGAATTGCAATATGATGAATGTTTACTAGGACCTAGGTAAGTTAAAACACTACTTAAGAGGCCATGCACTCCAGTTTGCAGTAGAATCGCGTGATCCGGCAATTTTTCAGCCAGACATTAGTAAATATCATTTTTAAAATGTAGGTACTTACTAGTTTACTGATATTGGAAGTTCAAAATATAAATATCATTGATTGTTACATGCGACTCATTCTGGGGTTAACGATTTCTTTGTTTGCTTGGTTTGTGCAGCGGTTAATGCTCAAAATAAATACCAATTTTAATCAAATTACAGATGTTTAAATGGAGGCACTTGTATCGATGGCGTAGACAACTTCACGTGCTCTTGTCCTCCAATGTTAACGGGTTCCTTATGTGAATGTCTGATCCTCGGCGATAACAGCTACGATTGCGAATACGTCAGCCCAACACCTTTCACAAACTTCACACAATCTGTTATAACCACATTACTAGAAGAAACTACCACACACAGAACTATCAATACCGAAACGTCTTCAACATATACTACTTACAATGATACTACAGCATCGATTACAACAGTAGGAGATATTACTTCAATAAGTACAATTACAACTAGCATTCAAACTGAAATCGATACTACTACAAAGTCAAGTGAAGGCACATCAAAAGAAATCGAGCTAACTTCAATAACTACTGAAACAGTCTCAACAAGTGAAGCCACGACTAAAGCTGAAATAGTAGAACCAACGGAGAAGGAAGAAACTCGACCGACTATAGAATCGGAGAACGCTAAAACAGAGGGAACTACTGAATGTAGTGGAACTTGTAACGAAACTATCAGTAAAGCTCCTACTACAGTAACAGAAATCACTACAGAATCCACATATACTACTAAGGTTTTGCCACTTGATGAAGTCACGGAAGAAATTTCTACGTCCTCTACCACAAGTAGCAGTCCTAGTAGTACAACTCCAGAGACGGTAACAGAACTAACAACATCGTCTAAAGTAGATGTCAGCACAGACCACATGTTTACAGACGTACCAACTGATCAGCCTGTCACCGACTATCCTATAACTATTCCTACAGTGTCTACTTCAACTACCGAAGCAATTGAAGTTACCAGTGAGACTGACCGGGAAACTGTATACACTACAGTGCAGTCAGAATGTACTGATTCTATTTGCAACGATCATGGAAGCTGTATCAATACTCCACACGGCATTCGAGTAAGTAGTATTTTTCTTTATTACTTATATACTCGGGCTATGAGGCGCTCATAGCCCATTCCCACTCGGTGATTAGAAACAATCAGAGAGAGTAAGCAACGACGGCTCGGTCAGTACCTGGATGGGTGACCGCTGGTGGCATAATACCATGAGCGTCTTCGTGATTCGGAGGTTAAGTTAACCAGTCGGTCCCGGTTGTTATCACAGGATATCACAGGTTATCACAGTCGTGAAGCTTGGTTGGAGGTCTTTGGGCGGCTTAAAAAAAAAACATCAAACGGCAAGATTACTTAGCCGCAACGTTGTCTTGCCAGTCCCCAAACCGCACTCGGCCAGCGTAGGGACGTATGGCCTTGACCCTCTCTTAAGAGGAGACCCGAGCCCAGCAGTGGGTCAGTATGGGTTGTTGATGACTTATATACTTATATATGGAAAGTCTGATTGTGTGTTTTTTCTTCAGAAACTCAGTATTTTTAAGTGTTTGTTAGTATCTTTGAATATCTTGAACATCCATTGCAGACGTACAATACGTACAACATACCATGACAGGTCAACGTACAAGCTGGACGCATGTTACTGGTAGTAAAAGACGACTGAAGTAGTTTTCAAATATAACACATCACCATTACGATGAAATATTAAGTAATGAAACTTTGTATTTCATAAAGTTATAGTTTATACTTACGAACCTTGTTGTCACGTATTTCAATTAGCCCTTTATAATTTACTAGTACCATTTCAGTGTCATTGCAACTTTAACTACGCTGGGAGATTTTGCGATGAGAAAATATCAGTCACGTCAGCTGCCTTTGGAGGTAATTCATTCATTGCTCACAAGCTGAAAAATGCCTCTTCAATTGACATAGAATTTAACGCGAAAACACTCATCACTGATGGACAAATCATGCATGTCGACATAGCGAAGGGAGTGTACATGCAACTTTATATGAACTCGGGATTATTAAAATTCAAATTTTCCTGTGGATACCAAACGATGCTTCTAAGTGAACTGAAAACTTTCGTTAATAAAGGATATCCAATGAAAATTGAAACCAGGTAAATATTGTAAGTCGCTGTAGATATTTAACAAGATACTCTCAGGACTACGACCTTTGTCTACATTCTGAAAACTAATAAAACTATTACAGCAACTCGGTATAGGTCAAAAACTTATTTATCTTTAAAGTAGAGTATTGCACATCTTTGCTGTCTTGTAAGGTTACTATATAAAACTACGACCGGTTTGATGATTAGAAGCAATAATATAAGGAGCTTGAGCGTTGCTACCTCTATAATAGGCGGTACATACTACAACGATTTATCGTAGCGATTTAACTGTGCAGTTCGTTTGTGCAGTTTTATCGATAGTGTGGACGGAAATTGGTTCAGATTTTTTGAGAAATATCTGAGCCAATTTCCGTCCACACTACAATCGTTGTAGTGTGTACCGCCTATAAGTGTAGGTAAACGTGTCTGCTGTTTCCCTACAAATAGTTGGCAAGTTTGGCTGGTAAAAAAGATTGATATGGGCAAAATAATGACCACAAAAATATACCTAGTTTAATTTGTTGTGTTTTTATTTAAGAATAATAAAATGTTATGCTATAATGCTTTGGGTAAGCCCAATGCATTCAGCATTCAGTAGGTATATTCTAGCTTTATAATTATCCTGTAACAAATATCAATCGGTTTCATTACGACACTAAATAGAAAACCCAGTCACACGTCTAAACTTCAGCAACACCTAACACGAAATCCTTAATAAAAAATTGTTTTCATTATAGGCTGGATTTGTACATAAACAAGCAGCATTGTAACGCAACCCTTCGACTCAACGATACAGTGGCAATGAGCGGCGGTCAGGTTGCGAACATTACATCTCTTGATCACAACTCTACCCTGTATTTTGGCAATTTACAAGACGTCAAGGATCCAGAGAGGAAACCGTTCATTGGGTGCATAAATGATTTGATTGTAAGTTTTATACTTAATGTAGATTATATTAGTATAAGCAGTAATACAGATACAAATACAGTAAATAATACAAATAAAGTAAACAAAGAAACAGTGGTAAAGATCAAAAGGGAACACTATGATATGGGTTACCTATCAAAAGGATTTACTCTTGTGAGCTTTGTCCGGTCCCTGATACAGATTCAAAGATACAAAGGATCCATCATCAGAAGGCCGATCCCCTTGGCCAAGTTGCAATTATTATTATTATTATTTTTTTTTTTTTATGTGTGGCCCGCCAAAATGACTCTACTCTGCCTGATGGAAAGCATAAGCAAAATCCAAGAGTTTTTTCGCGTCGTCGTCGCCTAAATTCTCTTGTAGTAGGTATTGATTTATATTTTGTGTTGACCACGTGACTTAGCGTTAAGAGACGTCATTCGCGTTCATTAATTTGTTAGTTTTCTATTACCGTTTCCTTTTTAGAAAGCAATTTGACTAGAGGGGCTGCCTCTAGCTCGATCTCACAACTGTCATCAAAGTATTTTCGTATTACTTTTAACTAGTTATAGGAAATCTTTACTAAGTACCTACCTATATTACTATAAAAATACCTTTTATAAAAGTTGCGAAACCGAGAATTGAACGAAATTGAGTTTTGACCGAACATAAATTATACTTGGTTTCAAATAACACTGAATGCTATCATCGACAAGGTGACATGTAAAAGTATGAGATGAGTCAGAATTATTTGTGTACTTCAACAGCTTTAAGTACTATGACACAACGTGTGCATAAAATACTGTTCAATATTATTTTAGTAGAAACTCATAGATGTGAATGAATGTTACCCACTTATGGCTCGTGCAACACAAATGATGTTGTAATATCTGTGTCAGCGTCGGCACTACTTGCGTCACTAGTTGTGTAGAAATTATCTCGTCCTTGTTTCTCAATTTTCTCATTTTTAATCAAAAGTTTGAATAATTGCTAATGTAAAACTTATTATATTTTTTAAGAACACAAAATTTATAACTACTCCATTAGGCAGTGGTCCGACCTCCGGCGAAATGAAACGTGCGAATGAAAACGACTAACTGTCGGCGATTTTCTCGCTCAAGAAACGTACAATAAATATAAATTCCGTGTAAACGAAAGAGATGCATATAGTAATAGTTGCTCTCAGACTGTTCACACTGCCGGCGACGACTCGCTTTACTAGTTTTGTCGCTGAGCGACAAGAGCTTTCAGAAATAAACTCGCTTAGCCATACTCGCTCTGCGATACTCACCCAGCGATACTCGCCCAGCGATACTCGCCCAGCGATACTCGCTCAGCGATGCTCGCTCGCTTGATCATTTCTATACAGTGCGGCTTTGAAAATACACGTATGGATATCAACAAATCATTGCAACTCTCATTGTTGTCTAGTTCAGACGACGACGATGATGTATTTTACGATAGAGATATTGTCGGACACATTCAATAAAAATCTCATCCATAGTACCTTGAAATGTGGTGTAGGCGCGAGTAATCGCTCATCGCACTTGAACACTCGCTTATAGCCCAGCGACAAAACTATCGAAACTATACACACTCGCTGCCCGCTGATCGCCAACTCGTTCATAGTTTCTAGTTGTACTTGTCACTCGTTCATCATCGGCGGTGGGACCACTGCCTTGGACTTGAACTTTATTATTAAAAACTAATGCCTCCGTTTCTTTATCTTTTCCTTTGGGCATTTTTAGAATACTCTTATGTTGTACACACCGCACAAAATGTTGATTATGTTTTACGTATTAATAGCTAGCTTTTCCCTGCGGCTCCGCCCGCGTAGTGGTCGGTTGTCGCGGTGATTCATCCAACTGATTTAATCTTTTTTATTTATGAACCGCTTGAAATGAAATAACCACTAAATGTTGAGTGAAGCTAACCGCAACGCATTAGTGAAAACGCATTCAAATTCTGAGATAAGCGTGCACAAATGTACAGACAAACAGACATAAAGATAAAAATTCAAAAAACATAATTTTGGGATCTATTGCGCCCCCTATAACAGTTTTTCTTCCTTGTACAGACATCTTACCTGTTACAATTTTATTATATGCATCTTCGATCATTGATAAGTTAGTCACAATCAACATTTCGCCCAGCAATTATCTATACTTATAATAAAAATGTAACAGGTCCAATTCTGTTAAAGATATTTTGAAATTTTTTGTGGAGGGCTCTCTATAATCGATACTGAACCCAAAACTGTAATTTTTTCATTTTTGTCTGTCTGTCTGTCTGTCCGTCTGTCTGTCTGTCTGTCTGTCTGTCTGTCTGTATCTTGGCCGCGCATCACGTCGAAACTACTGAACGGATTGAAATGAAACTTGGCATGATTTGAGTTCATACTACGAGGTAGGACATAGGATACTTTTTATTCCGAAATTCAGCACGGTTTCCTGGAGAGAGGGGATGAAAGTCAAAATATGTACTTAGTTGTAATTCAATAACACATAGTCCGATTTCATTCATTCTTTTTTTGCTAGAAAGAAAAAAAAAAAAAAGATAACGAGAAAAGTGTTTTTTTTTATCCGCGACTGTACACTGCCTGTGGGAAGCTGAGACAGATATGTAAATATGGCGGTACGAAGTTCGCCGGGTCAGCTAGTAATAAAATAATTATGAGAAAATTATAAACAACGGTCAAATTATAATTATAAACGGGTAATATTGTTATAAATCTAGGTGAACGGCGAGAAGCGTGAAGTATTCGGTGATGCCGTAGACGCAGGTGAAGTGACCGAGTGCTTGTCGCTCTCCTGTCTTTCCGCACCGTGTGCTAATGGGGGCTCCTGCAGCGACCATCACGATGGAGGGTATACCTGCTCATGTGCTAATGGGTGAGACTTATTTTTTTCTATGTATGAGCCTGCCGTAATGACTTTACTTTTCCTGATGGAAAGCATGAGCAGAATCCAAGAGTGGTGGTCACCATACTTATTTGCGAATGCAGACAATGCAAAAATGCAGCATGGTGACCCACACTGCTTAATTGGGCCTCCTTGTATAGGACCAATAAGATTTTTTTATTTGATTGCAGTTGGGTCGGGAGTCACTGTAACGAATCAGTGTGTGACAATAACCCGTGTCAGTCGGGCGGCAGCTGTGTTCGGCACCCGGGTAGTGGCTTCTTGTGTCTCTGCCCTTATGGAAAACATGGAATATTCTGCGAGTATAGTAAGTTTTTCATTGAATTAGGTACTGCTTCCCCTTTTTTTGATTAGATATTAACATTATTTCTAGAAGAATAAGATATGAGATCCTTAAGAAAATATCTTCTCCACAGATGTAGACATAACACGTCCTTCACTTGCTCCCGTCAGCACGGGTATATCATCCTACATTATGTACGCACTATCTCCGGCTGCAATGAACTCTGACCGTTTCGACCTGCGCCTGCGGTTCCAAACGACTGACATGGACCAGATAGCTCTGCTTATGTTTGTTGGTCAGACTGGACGGCACGACTCACACAGTCAGCATATTGCACTGACGTTCGTCAAGGGATACATAATGCTGACGTGGAATATGGGTGGCGGTAAGAACTTAGTTAAAGTAAATAGAGTTTTTCAAACAAACTTGACATAATTTCGGGTCCCTACGATGAGGCAGAGAGTGTCCCCAATAAGTAATCTTCCATCCCGTTCGGTCTTGAGCTTCGCACTGGACCTTTCCTTATTTCTGTCAGAAGGCAATCATTTCCCCACGTGACAACGCCTTACCGGAGTCCTTGGAAGAGACTGGCCGATTTATTTGAATTCTGTAGCAGTGAGAAGCTCAGAGAACTTTATAATTTTTTTAGACACACACACGTGTCGTAATCGAACCTTTCTATAACTTCAGAATTTGTTTTGATCTTTATCTTTTTCATTAGTGTCTCGTAGTTCTATTTCAGCAGTTCGCTTGTTTTGTTTCTTCACTTCACTTGGTTTTATTAGGTCCTCGCAGAGTTTTTACATCGCGGGCTTTAAGCCCACGTCGCGGTGGGCATGTGGTGCGAGTCTGGCGCCGCGGCAGAACTGCTGGGCTTAGTGTTGACGGCAGACACAACGTGTCAGGGAATGCACCAGCTCACACCACTAAGATGCCGTTGCTTCCCTATATTTATATCGGTAAGTCATTATAGAATAGAAACATTTAGGATGAAATACTGAGGTCGAAATCTGGTAGCCTTTATATAAATGTATTTCATTTTTGTCACACAGGTGGTCACCCTTCACTAGGCTTCATTGATCTGCCCCATGATCTTCCTCTCCATTCTGGTTGGCGTGGTTGCCTTTGGGAAGTCGGTGGGGGGGCTGTGGGATCTGGCGCTAGGCCGATTGGAGGTCGAGGTATCGGACAATGCGGCGTGGCGCAATGTACTGCCAAGTCTTGTAATGCTCCTCGTGGTGTGTGTATTCACTCGCCGGCTACTTATGGGTAAGCCAACTTTTTAGTAATTCTCTGACAATTTTTTAGTAATTCTCTGATAACTTTTTAGTAATTCTCTGACAATTTTTAGTAATTTCTTAGTTTCTATTTTAGTTTAGTTTTCTTTAATTTAGGGATTTTAATATCTAAAAGCAAAACTGAACACAAAGTCGCAGTTATTGTCACAGAAGCTGTACTGTCAATAAATATTTTAGACAAAGACCTATTTCTTAGCGTTCCATGGATTCACCGTGCGGGTGCCGGGTCCATCGCGTGATAGATGGGGGCAAAACATGGGACTTCGACAGTGCCTGGGAATTGCGACCCAGGTTTAGGTTTAAGGAGCACTCCTTACGACGCGTCAACGCTCACCTCCACTGTCCGCCGTGTTACCCCCTCTACCTAACCATATTTGAAGTGAGCCTAGCAATGCCGCTTTGGATATTCGTTCAAGAAAAGAGCTTACTGAAGCTCTTGGCAATCCAAGGTCTTTAAGCAGGTTATAGAGGGATATACTAGCTGGTATACCCCTCGCACCCACTTACACGGCATACAGCGCAACGACATAACCATTTTTAGTTATTTCGTTGGTTAAGTCAAAGTACTTGTTTCTTTTTAAAGCGTGGTCTTTAGGGATGTTCGTTTCCCACGGCACCGTGAGTTCTACTAGTACTACACGCTTAATTGACATTGCATAAAGAAATATGTCCGGTCTGGACGCCGAGGCACAGATATCCTCCGGTATTCTGTAGTGATTTTCATACGTGTCCACTAATAATGTCCAGTCACTGGCGGTATTTATAATTGAGTACGGCTTTTGTGTGAGTGAAGTCTTTTTAGTTGAGCCTTCCTTTACAAACGCGATGTTAGTTTTTATGTTTGTTGTTATTCCTTTTTTCGCTCTCGCCAGTGATAAACTCATAGCTTCGCGTATGATGAGTAATACCCTATCATGGCGACGTGAATAATGACCCCGGTCTAATAGCGCCTTACAACCTGTCAGTAAGTGCCTGGCTGTACCTATTGCCGCATTGCACAGCGTACAATCCTTTTCTGTAGCTTTTCCCCACCTTACTAGGTTGCTTTGTTCCGTCGTACTATATTCCGTCGAGGTATCAGAAATTTCCTTTAAAGTTTCACCTGATTAGTGATAGATAGATAGTGTTCGGTTATAGTATCCCAAAGCCGTCTGATGGGGTGAATCCAAGGAGATTTCCGTATGGTAAAGAAAAAATGTATCTTCTTTATCAGAAACCAGACACTGATTATGTAGATTGGCTCATCCCTTTATGTACATGTTACGAACAGGTGTATATGCAACGAGGGTTGGTTCGGTGCCACCTGCTCCAGTACACACAACCCCTGCGACAGTGCGCTCTCCAAGTGTCGCGGCCAGTGCGTCATCACGCCAGAAGCTGACACGCAATGTGACTGTCCTTATGGGAAGACCGGACTTTATTGCGATAAAGGTTACTACATCCAATTATGTCGTTCCTAATAAGTTAGTTCTATATTAATACGTGTGACATGATATATTTAATTATTCAAAACTAAAACTAAACTTACAACACAGCCCAATATTATATCTAATAAGATACAATTACATTTTAGATTTACTACCAACCGACGTTCTTTTCACGGGAGTCAGGTCGTATCTGCAGCTCCAACCCAGGTCTCTATCAAGCGTAAGCTTAACCTTTGAAATGGAAATAAAACCTAGCAAAGAACGAGGCTTACTGCTATTTGCTGACACTCCACATTTTTATACCGCCCTGTCAATGCAAGGAGGCCTTCTGGAATATCGGTGGTCTGGTTAGTAATCGTGTCGATTTTTTTTTCGTCCTAAATGTTGGTTTTACATTTTATTGTGACTCTAAGCCTGTTATTGAACGTTTTTTAATAATAAATAGATTGTTTGCGGAAGACCCACGCTTTTAGGAATTCTTTCTTTCACCAAGTGAATGAGGTCCAATCCGTATTTTAATAAAATATTTCTAATATTTCCTTTGAAACTGAATAATAAATGTTTCTTCTGGATCTATTTCTTAGTTTGCATTATGTTTTTCTCACAAAATTGTTATATTACTCTCGTCCTTCCATTTTCAATTTCCAATTAATTTATTTGTTTTGCAGACCGTCTGTCAGGAGTGACGTCACTAGTGCGTAGCGGTGTGGTTATTTCGATGTCGCAGTGGCACAACGTGAAGGCAGGCCGCTACGGCAGCCGGCTGTACGTGTGGGTGGACGGTGCGCTCAACACCGAGGCGATGTTAGCACACGCCTACCCACACACGGCTAGTAACGCCACCATATTACTTGGTAAGTCGGCGGACCCGGTTACCATACGGACATCTTTGGCAATCGTTATGGCTATTTGGAGCTCTAAAAAGTCTGACATCACTCTGTCTACAGAATTGGGAGATTCGATGGTGGTCGCTCTATATTAAAAACGAATTTAAGCCATATCGTAGTATACCAAGTTGGAGAAAATATCGATTACAGTTTGAACACTTGACACTGTACTGGCAAGGCTAACACAGTCGGCTGTACTACAACTTAGCTTAATTTTTTGAAGTGTATTAATATGTGACATCTTTTGACAAAACTTTAAAATATTCTTAGGTGGTGCAAAGGATTTGTCGACCTTACCTTTCGATGCGATGTCAGGTGCTCCGGAGTTTTATATGGGTTGTATTAAAAATCTTCACATCAACAACATAATGTTGCCTCTTGAACAGAAAAACATACAAGGTAAGAAATAGCGTTTGGTATGTGATCATTACATTATTTTTAATTCATAATGTAATAGTAATGGGGATTATAGTATATTTAGCAACTAGGCGTGTAGATTTAAATAAAAGAACCATACTGCAGGTAGTCTAACCTCAGTTCTTATTTTAATAATTAAAACACTAAACAGTTCACAACAAACGAATCTTATAATTCAAGATTACAAGCAATTCACGAAATACACAACAGATCAACATTAAAACGATAAAGCAATAGGTTTACAACGATATAACATTAAACGATAAGATATAGCTGATGTATGCCTTGATCCTATAAAAACACGTCTTACCGTGGCATAGCATAGTCGTGTACCGCCTTTTTATAGAAATCGTCTCAAAGTAGAAATTAGTTCCCTAAATGTATAATGTAATAATTATAGTATAATAGTAATGATATTACTTAAACGATTTAGTAACAAGGTGTCACAGAAAAAAACTTTGAGTTCAAGCAACATAAAAACAAAATTCCATCCTGAGAGACCCTCGCTTCGGCATGATCGGAGAGATACCACTGTCTCACAGAAAACTGGTGTGAAACAGCGCTTGCGCTATGTTTCACCGAGTGAGTTAGGATACCGGAAGTCCATCCCCTAACTCTCCCCCCCTTCGTCCAAATCCCCCCTCCTTTCCCCGATGGCTGGCAAAGCACTTGTGACGCTTCTGGTGTTGCGGGTGGCCATGGGCGGCGGTAATCGCTTACCATCAGGCGTCTGCTGGTTTGCCTCCTATTACATGAGCTTACTTTATTTAAAAAAAGTATAAATTGTTTTGATTTAAAGTTTAGTTCATTAAAACGTTTTTGTGATCACCACCCTAGGTTTGTTTACTCGTATTCAATTCAAATACATTCAGTGTACAGATTATTCCGTGCATCTTGTTTTATCTTACAAAGATTGATTGATTAAATTGTGTTAGATTTCCGAATTATGATTATTATTACGCACAGGGGGTCGCAATGTGGGCGACTGCGACGGGACAGTGTGCGGTTCGGAGGCTTGCGGCGGCGGCGCTTGCGTGGTGGAGCGCGGCCAGGCGCGCTGCGCGTGCGCGGGTGCGGGCGCGGGGGCGGGGGCGGGGGCGGGGGCGCGCTGCCGGCGCCACGGCGCGGGCGTGACGTGCGCGCCCCGCGCCTGCGCACCGCCGGGGGGCCGCTGCCGGGGACGGCGCTGCGTGTGCGCTGCAGGATACGCCGGACACGACTGCCAATACAGTAACTATCTTACCACAGACACAGAATAACTAATACAAATTATAGTCCACTCTCGAACAAAAGTCAAGTTTAGGCATAAAAAGTTTTTAACTCTGTCACCTGCACGCGGAATTCCGGAATTTTGTCGTGTGACCTGAGCGTTCATATCCCGTTAAACCCGGCTCGATTTACAGCAAGAGCCCAGGGTTCCCACTTGCTGTACATTTAGGTAAAAATATTAAAATAAATAATAAAGATAACATCTTTAGTAACAAAGTAAGTAAAAACATTTTAACTAACATGAAAATCTTGTCTACGTAACGTACTATTCGTACTATGTACCTATGTTTTATTTTACTGCATTCATTTATTTTATTCATTTACACAGTTATTACACAGAGAAAAACAAACTGAATTACAATCTTTGTCCCCGAAAAACAGGTTGATGGTTTGACTGGGAGATCGAGTCTCCGTACAATGAACTTTTATAATAGTATTACTAAAGAAAACTAACAATTTGGAAAACAAAACTTACAACTGATTATGAAATTATTTTTAACTGTACTTGCTGCCTAATTGAAGAATAAATGATTAAACTCTTAAAGGTAGTATGTATTTATTGGAGTGGTGAAAAAATCAAACTTCTAAGCCAACGCAATCAAAAGATACAGCCGTTTATGCTGCAAATGTTCGACACTCGCAAGGAAATCAAAACCTACAGGAACTTCCCGTGAATTCAGAATCTTGAAATTTGGTACGAAGCAACGTCTTATAGCACAGATAAAGGAAATATTGCGAAAAGCTTAAATTTTTAGTTACATCATGTAATATACCTACAGGTTTGTATGGAACCCTCGGTGCGCGAATTCGACTCGCACTTGGCCGGTTTTTTCTATATTCCAAACTCTTAAAGATTGTCTTGGGTGTTGGAGTACCTAAATTATTTTTCTCTATTTTTTATACCAGGTCGATCAAATTCAATGAAACCGTGCAAATAGTGTTACTTTTTTAAATTTTCCCAGAAATAAACGTAACGATTCCGCAATTCGATGGAACCTCCTTAGTGTCTCTGACCCGATCGCCTGCGAGCCACACGAATCAGCAGAAGTTGGCACCGGCTTTGCTGAGACCCGACCACATCGCGCTTAACTTCACCACTGCCGAGCTGAATGGTCTTTTGCTGTGGATTGCTATGGTAAACCTTGATTTAAAAGATAAATATGACCATTTGATATCAGAGTCTCCTCTTTCAGAGAACGGACACATCCTTCGCGCTAGTTTCCTCCCCATTCCATTTTCATCGTCCCAGTTTGCCTTTCTGTTTCCTCGCTGAACAACAATCAGCTAAGTTCAAGTTCTTAATGCTGCATAAAAGATATTCTTCAAATGATGTAGCCACATAGATTATGTTCCTGGGATTAATTTCTACTCTGTGTCAAATGCAAATTACCGCTGCCCATGGACCTGAAATTCAAGAGGTGCTTTTTGAATCGAGCAGTAAAACCCCTCACAATGAGGAGGAGGGGAGTTTAAGCTCCGGTAACACACTCACTCGGTAAAAAAATTACATGCAGTTCAAGAAAAAAGCATGGTTCGATTACCCCAAAATATTAGTCCGATAGTCCTTCGTCCAACTTTTAAACATGCCAACACAATGGTCATGGGATCATTCTACCAAAAACAACAATATATTGATAGTTTTGTTTTGGCAAATGGCAAGTTTTGGCAATAGGTAAGTTAGTTAATTCATGCAATTGTAGGAATGATTCATTGTTATTTTCGGATAACCACAATGAAACTATTAGTTCTTTAGACAGTTTACCTGTAACATGTGCTCCTAGAGCAGCAAATAACAAGAGTGTAGTTAATTTACAGAATAGCAATACAACTATTCAACATCAATTATACTGTACCAATAGTAATGTAATAATGTTTAGCGATGAAATTGGTAAAGGTTTAGGTATGTTAATGGCAAACTCAAATAAAGAATATGCATTTAGCAACTTCTGTATGCCAAACCTAGCATATAATAGGATTCTAGAAAATGCTATTAGTGCAACTTTTGACAAAAATACTAGTCTCATAATTTTTAGTGGCAATAGAGGTAGTGTAAATAAAAAAACATTTATAAAATACTTTGAACAATTATCGGAACTCAATGCAAATAAAATAGTACTATTTATACTGCCCATTAGCAAAGGGTTGTCTCAACACGAAAAAAATATTAGGATTAGTTTAAACATGACTATGTTTAATTTGACAAGCCAAATTAATGGTAGATTTTATCATAAATTTCATTTAATTGACATTAATAGGATTGTCTATGATAATGTTTTTTTGAACACAGATAGTTATTATCTGCCCCATTATTATAAAAGACAAATAGCTGTTTCGCTATCATATTATTTTAGTATAACAGCCAAGAACCTGGCTAACCTGACAGCTCCTATAGAGCACCCCTTAGTATGTAAGAACACTGTAGCCCCCTTAGTATGTAAGAACACTGTAGCCAAACATTTGGCTTCACATATTGCTCCTTCTGAGCTAATTAATAATGACTTTATTAATATTAATTCAGGCAATAGCCTGGCCACACGTGGTGACATAAATTCTTTAAATTAATTACTAAGACAAAAGAGCCTACCTCTTGCATATCAAATCATTTACTCAATAATAGTATTGTTAGTAGAAATCTAAAAATAAATAATAATTGTATCAATAAAGTGAAAAAATTAATGACCATAAACATAGTACATCAAAATATTCAAGGTTTATCTAGGAAAGACTTAGAAGTGGAATTATTTTTTGATAAACATAATGTCGATGTGCTCTGCATCACAGAGCACTGGCTTCAGGCTCACCAGTTAATTCTTGATAAAGAACTTTATTCTGCTAGAAGTGTGTATGTAAGAAAGAAGTCAATCCATGGAGGGTCCTTAATATTTATTCGTAATAGTATTAAGTCTAAAGAACGGAAAGATATTGTAAATTTGTCTACTGAGCGCACTGTAGAGCTTTCTTGTGTAGAACTGGAACAACATATTGTAGTTAGTGTGTATCGGCCACCACAGAGTGACTTTAGCATTTTTGAGATAGTTATGGAAGAAGTATTGAAACGTTTATGTGTCAGTAGTAAGATTTTGGTAGTTTGTGGAGATTTTAATATTAATTTATTAGAAAAGTGTCCTATCAGTATACGATTAGTAAGCCTATTTGAATCATTTGACTTGAATCACTTATTTTCTGAGCCCACAAGAATTACTTCTCACTCGGCAACTTGCTTAGATAACATCTTTTGCAATGGGGAATATTTAAATAGGTCAATTTTAAGTGATTTAACATCTGATCACTGTGGGCAATTTGTTACATTGCCTTGTATGAGAGAAAATAAAGTAAACAAAACCATATGCAGGCCCATTACTAGTAACCGATTATTAAATTTTAGTAATAACATTAAGGATAAGGTTTCCAATTTAGATTGGACTCAAAGGGATCCGGATAAGCTTTACGGCTACCTATTCAACATGATAGAAATCGAATTTACCAGTATATTTAAGACAAAAACAATAATGCAACGGCCCAAAATGACGTTCTGTGATTGGGCGACAACAGGAATATACAAAAGTAGGGAAAGGCTGTATGATTTGTATGCTGTGAAAAAGGGTAATTTTGACCCAAAATTTCATGAATATGTAAAAAATTACTCAAGGATTTTTAGGAGAGCCTGTGGTGTGGCGAAGTCTTTGTATATAAGTGATAAAATTAAGTCTTCAAATAATAAAATAACAGCTACATGGAACATTATTAATAATGAAACGGGACGTTGTAAGCCTCGAGATAATGATTTAAAATTAAATATCAATAATAGGTTTATAACAAACAATTTAGACATAGCTGAATCTTTTAATACCTTTTTCACAAGTGTACCAGTTAGCACAACGAGTACCTTGAATTCTTGTGCGTCCGGGTCTGAACTGTTGTTAAGGGCCAATGTAAATGAATGTATGAATCTATTTAAATTTGAATACATAAACCCCACAGATATTATAAAAACGTTTAAGTCTCTTAACTCTAAGAAAACAGGGGACTTATGGGGGATTTCAGTTAAATTAATAGAAACTATTATAATTGATATAGCACCATTTCTAGCAATAACATTCAATCGATGTGTTGATTCTGGGGTTTTTCCTAACCTGATGAAATATAGTAAAGTAATACCTTTATTCAAGAAGGGTTGTACAACCGAACCAAGTAACTTTAGGTCAATCTCAATCTTACCGGCTATTAGTAAAATTTTTGAAAAAGTCATTTTGCAACAACTAGAAAGCCATTTTAATCTAAATAATTTATTTCACAAAGAACAATATGGCTTTACAAAGGGTCGTTCAACAATTGATGCGGGTGCAACTCTTTTGAGACATATATTTAGTGCATGGGAGAATTCGCAAGATGCGATAGGTGTATTTTGCGATCTTTCAAAAGCTTTTGACTGTGTAGAACATAACACGCTTTTTCTTAAACTTAGGCATTATGGTGTTAATGGTATTGCTTTGGAACTAATCGTTTCCTACTTGAAAGATAGAATTCAACATGTAGATGTCAATGGTGCGAGGTCATCTGGATTACCTGTTACTATGGGCGTTCCGCAGGGCTCCATACTGGGTCCTCTACTTTTTCTCATATATGTAAATGACTTACCATATTATTTAAAAGATCTCTGTGATATAGTTCTATTTGCTGATGATACGTCACTTATTTTTAAAGTCGATCGTAAGAAAACAGTTTTTGACGATGTGAATAGGGCACTAAATGATGTATTGAATTGGTTTACAACGAATAATCTCCTACTGAATTCAAATAAAACAAAGTGTGTGAGATTTACTATGCCAAATGTAAAACAACTAGGCACTAATCTAACTATAAATAATGAAATCATAAGTATTGTAGACTCAACAGTATTCTTAGGAATTACATCAGATAGTAAACTTCAATGGGGAGCCCAGATAGATAGCCTTGCGGGTAGACTTAGTTCGGCAGCTTATGCAGTATGGAAGGTACGTCAGCTCACTGATACGGACACAGCTAGGTTAGTTTATTTTAGCTACTTTCATAGCGTCATGTCCTATGGTATACTACTTTGGGGCAAGGCGGCTGATATTGAAACGATTTTTATTCTACAAAAACGAGCCATCCGCTCAATATACAATTTAGGTGCTAGAGTCTCTCTTCGAGAGTTGTTTAAAGATATAGGTATTTTAACTGTTGCATCACAGTATATATTTGCTAATATTATGTTTGTTAGACACAACATTAATGACTATAAGAAAAACAGTGATGTACACAATATTAATACTAGAAACAAATCTAAACTCATTGGTACCTATCATCGATTACATAAGGTACACAACTCGTTCGAAGGTCTTGGTGTACGTTTTTATAATAAAATTCCTATACATGTAATCGACCTTCCTGTAAATAAATTCAAGCTAACTGTAAAAAATCACCTTATTAGGAAAGCCTACTATACGATCAACGATTATCTAAACGACAAACAGTCATGGGCTTAAGGTGTCATTAGAATTTAAATAGATACACACAAACTTCTTTGTCTTTTAATAAAGCTAAATATTAACAAACCATTGTTAGTTGAAAGTAATGCGTGGCGATTATCATGGTAATTTAATTAGTAGTGATTTTTATCAGTATCTAGACTATGGTTTGTCATGCTCACTAAAATGTCATTGCTTGCGGTGTCGTCGTGGGGCGGGTCGTTTCCTTCCCTCTGATATGGCGAAGGAGATGATGGCTGGTCCATGCGTCATACTCGTGAACGGGTGCTGCTTGGGGTGACTGGTCGGCCTAGTCAGCGATTCTTTTATTCTGGTTCGTTCAACTGCAACCCTAGCCTCTTAATCCAGTCACGAATTATTTTCAACAGTAGATTCTGCAACTGAATGTAAGTGGATGTGCACCTTGTTTCTATTTTGTTCTATGTTTAATAGACTCAAACCTTCAACGTTATCACTGAGTGTTTTTTGTTTGTTTGCGCGTTAGATTTTGGAGCTTTTTAATAAAAGGAATTTCAGGTGGCAACAGCTTGCATACTGTTTACCTTACATGTAATACTAACACTATTGTACCTGAAAATCAGATTTTGAAGAAGAGTAGCCATGAGTTTCTTTGCCAGTATTCTTCTCATGAGCTCTACGCATTTTGGAAACTGGAAGTTATGGATCGACACAGGCAGGCAGTAGATTTTGGTGTTTTCGCCTAACTTACCTCGACAATACAGCACATGCTGTGGCCTCTGTTTGTGTCGATCTATGATTTTTAACTATAGCTTCAATTTGACGTTCATAAGTGTCACTTGGTGTCTTAGATGAATAAATGATTTTGATTTGATTTGATTTGATAGACTGCAATTTCTAATCCACATCATTTTTAACCAACTTCAAAAAAGGAGGAGGTTATCAATTCGACTGTATTAAAAAAAAAAGTTTTTACCTCATAACTTTCGACTTGGTGAACTGATTTTGATGATTATTTCTTTATTTGAAAGCTGGTGTTTCCCGTGTGGTCCCATTTCAATTTGGTCCAGTTCTTGAAGTCGGTTTTTTTTGGTTAAAATTTGTGATTATCTCTTTTCAGGATACAGATCACATCGGCTTGGGATTAGAAAACGGATACCTCAGGATAGTCTGGTTACTCCAAAATCACGTTCCTGTGGTCAGTCATCAGAATTCTAAGGATGAGAGCCTCACTGAACCATCAAGAATGTTCTCCAGATTACTGCCGTATGCAGGGTTTCTATCTGATGCAGAATGGCATACCGTTATCTTGAAAATGGCAATGTCAAATTTGACTCTTACTGTCGATAAGATTTTGGTTTACACTACAGAATTGGAATTAAAATATGAAAATAACAATGATGGTGTGGATGTATACATAGGTATGGGGTTTTTTCTAGAAAGATTGTTTAGGTTCGTAAAATTTCAGAGAAAGAAGATGAAAATATGTTTAAAAATATAATATTTCTTACAGGTGGAGTCAACGAAGAAAAAAGCGAACTAGTCCAGAAAGTATTTCCTCATAATTTCAAAGGGTGCATTGACCATATATCTACGAAAGAAAAATTGTACATAACAAATTATACAGAAATTTACAGTGAAAATGTTATGTCTTGCCAACTGTTTCCACCAACTTAAGCACTAGTTAGATGTAGTTAAGTTAAATAAGTAAGTGTGATGATACTCATAGTACAAAACTCTCTAGTCTTCTGATAGGCCTGCGGTTTCATTTTTTACTCACTTGCCAAGCCTCGACAAGGCTCCTCAAGTACAAGCGTGTAAACGGGATATTTGACTTGGTTTGGCTCGCGTTTTTGATCACAGATCAAAGATTTGTTGCAAGTATTTGCGACTTATTTACATGTACGCGCGTGTTTGGTGTCGCTGTTTATATTTTGAATAAAAGTGTTTTAAGTAAAATAAATGTGTAATTTTTTTTTGTTTGTGTAAATAATAATTCCTGATTTCTAATTTTTATTTGTACATCGGCGGGCTTAATGCCCAAGGCATTCTCTACTAGCCAACCTCTGGGTGATATAGAAATTTTGTAAGGTAGGTGCACTATGGTGGAAGTCAGAGGTAATAATTTTGTCAATAAATATCTAGAACTGACATAAACTAATATATTACAACTACACATATACATAAGGAAATATGGATATATACATATAATATACACACTATTACATCAACTTTACATTCGTATCTACACTGTGACTAGGTACTAGATTGTATTTTAGTTAGTGATTTCCTGCCATCGCGTCAAGAGGTAATTCTTGACGTTCTTTTTGAATGAGAAACGACTAGTCGACATCCTGATTTCGAGTGGGAGCGTATTCCATAGCAGTACTGCTTGCACGAAGAGTTCACGAAGTCAGAATTGTGAGAGGGACACACAAGAGAAGCAAATTATTTGATGAGCGAAGATTTCTGTCGTGGTTCGAGGACAAGAAACGGAGGTAGGGTTCAAGGTAAGTAGGTGAAGATGGGGAGTTGAGGATTGAGGAACGAAAAGAGATAAGTCAGCGCTCGCTGACTGCGGCGCTGGCGAATAGGTAACCATTGTAATTGAGAACGTAAAGTAGACACGTGGTGTACTTGTGGAGATTGAATATGATTCGAATGCAGTTATTAAGAAGGCGGTCAAGTTTATAAAGGAGGTCTGCATTCAGGTCATAATAACACACATCACCATAGTCCAGTGGCGAACCTAGGAATTTATTTCGGGGGGGGGATACCATCTTTTGTAAACCTTAGAAATGCATAAACAATTTTAGTGTAAATGTTACGTATTATGTATTGTATACATTGCCAAGGCATTGTGTAGAATATCAGATTGTACAGATTGCCAGTAAAATATAAATATATGTAGAGAGAGATAGAAAGAAACGTTGCTCAGGTAAACGAAAAAGTCGTACGAGGCGGCGACGATACTGGCGCGAGCCCCACCCGCCGCCGCCACCCGAGACAGCGCCGGATCATGAGCCCGGAACGCACATACGCAAGCCCTACGGGCTTGTCGGGTACGGCTCGAAATCCAGGGCTGTGCCAGCCAACACGCTATCGGAGCCGTTCTGCCGAGCTTCGAAGCTCGGATAGAGAAAACCGACTGTGTCACCTACTGATTTACTCAGATACTTATCGGGCACGGTTGCTTATGTGAGTATCTGAACAGAATCGGACGTGAGGCTCCGGCACAATGCCACCACTGCGGGTCCACCCAGCACACGCTGGAGGGCTGTCCTGCGTGGGAGTCCGAGCCTTGAGTCCTAGTTAGACAGATCGGACAAAACCTGTTACCACCAGCATTGATCGCGGCAATGCTGGCGAGTAGTGTGGGATGGGAGGCCGCGGTCTCCTTCTGTGAAGAGATGTTATGCTGCAGAAGGAGTCCGCAGAGCGGGATCGAGAAAAGGTAGATCCGGCTCGCAGGAGGCAACGAAGGGGACGCGATAGAAACCGTTAACTCCCCAATCGTCGCTTAAGGGTCGTTGTGGCCACATTTAGGGGAAATGGGGCCGCTGCAAACGACTCGAGACCTGTGACACCGGGGTGTCGTCTAAGGCGGGTCGGTATCCCGACTCTTACTGTGTAGAGCGGTGAGAGGCGCGATAGCGACCTGCCCCGGGGGTGATACGGGGAGGTACGGCAGGGGGAACTCCAGAAGCCACTGATGCATTCCTGGAGCTCCCCCGACAGCCGAGGTAGTCCGCCGCGGGGTTTAGTGGGTAGACCAATTCGTCGGGAGTCCCATACACGGCGTTCATGTGTCCCCCACGGAGGGTATTGTAAAGAAGAAAGCTTAACGAATAAGTAAACACAGAGAACAACCGAAAATGACATGTTTTTATTTGAAGGAAAAAAAGTATAACTTTATAAAATTATTCGTGGTAAATTCAATATGAAGAAATTTTCATGGAATTTTTGTACTCTTACAAATGATTAAAAATAAAATCAAGCCGCGTTTATTTATTGTGCGCTAGCTTGTTAAGGATGTCTTTTGGGTTTAAAGGAACATCTCGGTGTCCTGTGGTGCTTTTCAAGTAAGATTTCACTCCTCTTAGAGTTGAAAACGAACGCTTATATTATGTTGCAGTTGTTACAGGAATCGTGGCACCAATTCGTGTCGTCGCTCGCCAACAATCGTGAAGTTAATTTTTTTATTCAACATAAATATTTCGGGGGGGTTATATCCCCCATATCCCCCCCCTGGGTTCGCCACTGCCATAGTCGATTAAAGGCAAGGGCGTCGCCAGGGGGGGGGCAGGTAGGGGCAGCTGCCCCCCTCTAGAGATTTGATTTGATGCATATTGCAATTTAAAGAAACATATTGAGCATGGAAAAATAATGCCAGCTATCAATCTATCGATATTCGAAATTAGATCAACCTAACAGATCTACGCTCAGAAATTGTTAAAACCACAAGACCATATTTTTTACTAGCTGTTGCCTGCCTGTTGTTTAATAGTTTTTGCGAGAAGAAGTAACAAACAGTCACAAGTAGTCGTTTTTCTATTGGTATTCTCAACTTTTGAGCATAGGATCTGGAAATGTACTACGCAATTTGTAGGACAACGTACAGGCGCAGTTTCATCCTTAAATTGGGGGGGGTCACTATCAATGTCATGTCGCCTGGGACTACCCCCCCCCCCTACCCCCCTAGAACCGCGCCTGCTACCGGCCATAGAGTGGATGACGGCCGGTAGCGAGATATCTCCTCCGACAACTTGCCCCTACCTAGGCCAAGGGCTAGCGACGCCCTTGATTAAAGGTATAATTAGGGACAGGGTGAGAGAGACTTTCGTTTTAGTAGGCAAGAAGTTTTTAAGACGGTATAGTGAACGCAGATTACCTGTCACTTTCTGGCTCACATGGGTAACCTGAGCTCGCCAAATCAGAGTTGAGTCGATGAATAGGCCAAGGTCCTTGACTACCTGGCTCCAAGGTATGACTAAGCCGTTGAAGACGACCTGCGAGATTGATGAAGTATCCAGTCGATTTATCATATGCTTTACTAACTTTTAAACTTTCGCGTTCCATGATATAATTATAATTATTTTTACGGGAATTAACGCGATCACTATTTCAAGGTACTTTACAGGCTGACTCCTGTAACCACGGCCAGTGCAACCTGGTCGAAACGTTAGGCAAAACAGAGGTATGTAGTACCTTGAAATAGTGATCGCGTTAATTCCCGTAAAAATAATAATAATTTTATCATATGCTTGCTACCCACTAAAATTGCGTGGCATTTAGAAGGGTTAACTGACAGCCCGAATCTCATCGTCCAAGACTTTATGACTTCCAGATCTCTGTTGATGTTATCGATCGCTTGCGAAATGTGCTCCACCCTTGTCTGTGAATACAGCTGCAGATCATCGGCATACAGGTGATACGAACACCGAAGATGATCAGTAATAAGGTTGATAAAAATAGAGAAAAGAAGAGGAGATAAAATTCCGCCTTGAGGGACGCCAGTGTGGAGGTCGCACCAATTCGATGACGAGTCTTGAACACGAACACACTGCTGCCGCCCCTGAAGATAGGTAGAGAACCATTCCAGTGCTTCGGGGGGGGGGACACCCCAAGATAGGCATGAATGGGCCGGCTCAACCGGAGTAATACCACGGCCTCACAGAAAACCGGTGTTAAATAGTGCTTGCACTGTGTTTCACCGCGTGAGGATAGCGGAGGCCCGTACCGCAATTCCCCTACCTCCCCCACCCCCCATCCCCAAAATGCCGGCAATGCCGGCAACGCACTTGTGACGCTTCTGGTGTTGCAGGTGTACATGGGGGCGGTAATCGCTTACGATCAGGCGATACGTCTGCTCGTTTGCCCGCCTATTCCATAAAAAAATGACCAAGAATTGATAATAGGATTTCGTGACTGACGGTGTCGAAGGCTAATAGAAAAATCCACCAAGTATACAAATTCGGATAGCTGCTTGTATTCACAGGCCTCAAGCACCTTAGATAGGAAGGGGAGGATGGAGATAGGTCGAAAGAGTTTGAGTAGTGAAGGATTTTTTTGGGGATGAAGAAGAGGTAGATATGATGAAAGCCTTACGCCAAAGAGATGGGAAAGTTCCGGATTCCAGAGAGATAATAATTCATTATGTTTAACTTTGAATGCGTGTTGTGATTTTCTGTAATTAAAGATATGCCAGACCAATAATTGGTTATTTGTCATGAATGCAATGCAATTCTTGTTGAATATCTTCGTCTGAACGTCTGAACGCAATGCACTGTCACATTCGCAAGCGTATATTAATGACGACCAAGCGACGCGTTTGCAAAGGCTTGCACAACTTCTCAAAGTAACATAGACTATGCATATTTTCTGTAAAGAATCCGTGCGAAGCCGGGGCGGGTTGCTAGTTAAAGATATAAAGAAAATTAAACATTCAATGTACACAAAATATAGTTTTATTGATATATTCATGTTTAATAAATTGTATACATAACATCATCAAATATTATATTAAAACATATACATTTTCGTTATACGTTACATACTCAAACACAAATACAATATGAGATGTTATCCCCGTTAAACATATATCTCATTAATCTATAAGTGTTTCTGTTTAGTCTCAACACAATGCAGTAATTTCAATTGGCATACATGTTCAGCATCTAAACATGCCCTTTACACGAAGCTCATCAACATCAGATTTATTTACATTTCATTATTAAAGCATGTACATTTATAAAAGTCGTAGAATTCATTAGGCCTATTTACAAGTGGAATAAAGTTGGAATGCTTGACCGTAGTACACAATTTAGCTTGCCATCGGTGTATTGTACAACAGTGTAAAACTTACATAGGAACATCGATTCCTTCACTTGACCAATGATACTATATTCGTATATAATGTCTAAAAATAAATATTATATAAAGCATAAGTAAATAATTATTAATTGCACATTGTCGATACTATACAATTTTCGAAAATTAAATAATTTATAACAGCGTAAGCTGGGCTTACTATTACATACATTATGCCGTACGGAAATAGGCACAGAGTGAATTTCTCTTTTACTACACAATTATATTAATAACAAATTCCAAAATTCTTTAAAATCCAAAAAGTAACACGTGCCCTAGGAATGTTTCGGACAATAAATATAAGGATAAGTACTAGAGAAAGTATAGAACAAGCTAATCACAGTAGAAGTAAATATTATATATTTACGATACATTTAATGCCTATTGGTGCGTCATTATATTCTCAACCATAAATAAATAAATAAATACACCAAGTTGGCGCGAGCTCGCCAAGAGAACTCCAATATACAACACGAAGCTACGTAACAAGGACAATATTCAATGTTACTTATTATGTACGACATTACCTCCACGAAACAACATTAAATGTCCAAACCTCGTACAATGCTTCATTGACTCTAATGTGAATATAAATGATACTTAAATTCATTTCTGCTTATCTACAAGAAAAATTCGTTTATTAAAATTATATTTATATATGAACATCAGTTAACAATTTTCTAATATGGTTATAAAAGTAACAGACACCAGTATAGAAATTACATTTAACTCTTATATTTGGAACATAATTTCCTATAATTGAATTCCAGTTCTTATTCATATACCGGGTGGTAACAATCTCAATAATTCATAATCTCTAAATGTATAAACAAATTATCTATATTATAAAATGTCATCAATAAAAGGTCATGTTCTTCTAATAAAAACAACAATATTATGAAGTTATCGACAATACAATATAATTAGGTACATCGATATTATCAAAGTAGCATTGGGAGTATATAAAATCGGATTGTTTTCTGTGTTCCACGTCTGATTCGTCGCGGTTCTACGCTATCTACATAACTACGTTCTGCACGGGCGATAGACTCGGTTACTCGTTACGCAGAACTCTTCATTACCGGCACAACTCACTCGGTCTAGTCATGTAAATAGCGCAGATACAGAATATCATTAAAAAGTTAAGCATTTCATTCATGTCTATAAACAAAGCATTTACTTTTAAAATCAGTCTCATTCGCATAAGGAAGTGATCACAGCACACACACTGGAAACTCGATGCAGAGCGAGAGGCCACGGCCCTCTTAAAATAACTTTAATAATAATAGAGCACCTCGATCTCTAACTTCTTACAATTAAACCTGATAGTCGAGCGACAGATCTTGAAATATTTAATTTTATAAAATATCAAACGTACGGGTAAAGAAAGAAGAAATACCTAAAACAGGAAGTACGTGTCGTATCAACATTTAAAGAAATATTATGATTCTATACTCGAACACGGTGAACGAACGCAACGCCTCTAATACAGTTAATAAAATAATAAGTTAAAACAAGCATAGACTAGAATTATGGACATCTGTGAAAGTTTAGATACAACACATAGAAGACACGATAGACTGCGAGACGAGTTCGCTCGGCTGCAAAAATATTCACTCTTAGAACGGCAATCTCACTTTGATGCAAAAAATGCAAAGCCCGTAATATTCTCGGAGAAACGTACTCGGACACGGTCGGGGGGCGGCTGCGGGCGGGCCGGGCGGCTGCGGGCCGGGCGGCTGCAGGCGGGCGGGGCGGCTGCGGGCCGGGCGGCTACAGGCGCGCCAGGGCACGCGAGCGCGCCGCCGCCAGCGCGCGTCACGGCTGCGCCTCCACCAGGCGCTGCAGCAGCACGGCCACGCCCACGGCCAGCAGCAGGAACAGCGCCGCCATGACGAGCGCCACGTGGCGCGGCGTGAGCGCGCGCGGCGGGCGGCGGGCGCGGGGCGCGCGGGGCGGCGGCGGCGCGGGCGGCAGCGCCAGGCGCGCCGAGCCCGACCACGCGCCCGCCAGCCCGCCGCGCACGCAGCACACGCGCACCACGTACTCGCCGCCCGCCTCCAGCTCCTCCAGCTGGAACTGGCTCTCGTGCCCGCTGTACACCTGCCGCACACACCCATCACGTAAAGCACCGGTGTACTGGCTTCAACAGACATGTCTTCGCCTCGACATAACACATGTACTACGAATGCAACATTGGGGACTCTGTATCATAGTGGCGACAAACAACTACACGACAAATGTTAGGGCGACAGAACGATATGTCGAACATCAGTGGTGCGACTGAATATCAGCAAGACATATAAACGTTAGTGCAACTGATTGTTTGTTTGACAAACGACGAGGGGGCCGCACTTTTGATCGATGAACGTTTTTTGCGACAAAACCTTCGCTCGACAAAAGTTCCTATATTTTATTGCAAGCAAGATTAAAACGCTTTTGGACTATTAAAGAATAAAATGAAAATGGTGATGATTCTCTTGTTTTCATCGCTAAACTAAAATTCACTAAAATTTGTTGTTTGATTATATACTTTAATCTCATCTGCGTACAGTCCATTTTTCAATATCTCTTATGTCTGCTTTCACTATATTTAATTCAATACCACAAAAAGTTGATCAGAGGTACACGCTTGTTTATTAGTAAAAAAACTAAACTAAAGTCTAAATGTAAAAATTATAAGAAATAATTATGTAGGTAATTTAGTCGGCATGTATTTAGATGACGTCTAAGTTTAGTGCGAGATGTCAAGTTTTACGTCACACGTTTCACGTTTTAAACGTTTAACACAAGAATAGCAAAAGAAAAGTATGGTTGCTGAGTAATTTAACTAATTTTTGTTTTGCCAAAATAAATTTTACTTTTTCTAGTAATAAACGAGCGTGTTTCTGATTAATGTGTATTTGGTACAAAACTAAACACAGTGACAGCTGAATAGTGAGATATCGAAAAATGAACTGTAAATGAATGAGATTAGAGTATATAATCCAATAACAAATTTTAGTGAATTTAAGTTTAGTGATGACAACAAGATAATCACCACGAATGTCTAGTATTAAATATATTTGGATATTAAGACAGGCTTTTGCCGGCGACACTGACAGCATATACAATGTGGATATGACAATACGACATTAAATGAAACCGTAGGCTATTTAAATGTGTTGGTTTAATTTGGGATTGTTTAATTTATCCGAAAATGGATATAAAAAAAATTTCAAAAAAACTAAATATCTTAAAAATTAAAATGTGTGTATCTATGTATCTAGTTCTTTGTCGCAACTTTGATATTCACCAATGTGAATCCCACGCCCACTGGGGCGCAATGTAACTTTCTAAATCTCCGTAAATAGTTCTGAGTGTATTCCATGTTGCATTTCGTAGTTTAATCTTCTACCATATTTGTATTGCATGTAAATTTTAAATGCCAGTAATAAAGGTGTAATTGAAATAATTTGGTCAATTTTGTTGTTAAGTGTTAGGAAAATTCCAATAAAATATTTGCCAAACATAAATGAATCTGATGCAAAGTATGTTCTCACCTGCTTGAAGACGCTGTCCTTCCCGCGCGCACACTGCAGCACGTACTCGGCGTCGTCGAGCGCGTCCCACTCCACGAGCGCGGCGCGCGGCGCGGACACGCTGAGCGTGGGCGTGCGCGGCGCGGGGGGCGGCGCCGCCAGCGTGCCCGCCTCCACCGGCGCCGACCACGCCCCGCGCCCGCCCAGCTCGTCGCTGGCTCGTATCCGGAACGCGTACGTGGTCGCCTCTCGCAGCTTCTTCACCTTGCAGGAGCGAGCGGACCCGCGGTATACGGGCCGGAAGTCCCGCGCCTCGAACGATCGCATTTCCACGCAATACTGGGCACCTTCGCCGCCGACGGCGGGCCACTCTAACCGCAGATAGTTGTGAGCGGCCTGCACGCACCGCAGCAGAGGCGCCGCGGGCGGTGGGGGCCGCGTGGCGGCCCGTGCCTCCTCCGACCACTCGCCGAGGCCTAACTCGTTAAACGCCGCCACGCGAACGCGGTATACCGTGTCCGGCGTCAGGCCTTCCACCAGGCGCTCCGGAGTCGGTCCGTCCGTGTCGAATTCGGTGTCGTCTACTCCGACTCGATAACGCAGCACTTCGGCGCCGTAGCACGCGGGCACCCGCCAGTGCAGGCGCAGGCTGTCGGCCGTGGCCTCGTGGCGCAGGCCGGCGGGCGCGGCGGGCGGCGCGCGGGCCGTGAGCACGTCGCGCACGCCCGACCACGCGCCGCGCCCGGCCGCGTTAGTCGCACACACGCGGAAAAAATATGGCGAGAACGGTGTTAAACGACCGACGAGGCAGCTCGTTTCGATGCCCCTATACACTTCCGCGAACGCGTCGTCGACGTTCGTCGCGCTCATTTCGAGACGATAGTCGATCACGGGAGCGCCGTTGTCCTGTGGCGCTACCCATTCCAGAAGAGCGGCGCGCGCACTCTCGAGCCGCGCCGAGGGCACGGCGGGCGCGTCCGGCGGGGCCGCGGCCGTCACGAACGTGAGAACCGCCGAGACCGGCCCCGGGCCCACCTTGTTGCACGCCGTGACCCAGGTACGATAGTGACGACCGGGAATCAGGTCGCGGAGCACGCACTCGCAGTCCAGGCCCTGATAAGCGAGACGAGCGGCACCACCCTCCTCGAAGACTTCGACGCGGTACTCGGTGAGCGGCACGCCGCCGGTGCAGTCGGGTGGCCGCCAGCGTATCGACAGGAGCGTGGGGCGAGCCTCGGCGGCGGGCTCGGGAGTACCGCATGCGCCGGGGCCCGCAGCTTCCGTGGTTACGGTCTCGGGGGCGGACCATTCGCTTTCACCGATTTTGTTGGCGCATCGCACGCGAGCGCGGTACTGGGTGCCCGGCTGCAGACGGTCGCAGTGCGCTTCGCGGTCGGGTCCGTTATAAGCCGGTCGGTATCCTTCCCCGCCATCCAATTCCAGCGTGTAGCACTCGACGGTGGCGCCTCCGTCTTCGCCGGGCGGATCCCAACGGAAACGGATCGATCGCGAATGTATACGGCCGCGTGGAGTCGGGCGACCGGGCATGCCGGGTCTCTCCGGTAGTGTACAAAAGGTGACTTCGGTGGACCAGGGCCCCTGACCGTACGACGTCTCGCATCGAAGCCTAAAGCGGTATGCCGTGGCGCGTTTCAATCCGGCACACCCGTAGGAATCATCGGGTCCGGAGTACACAGGTAAAAATCCGTGACCACGGGTGGGATCGTCCATCTGAAGCGTGAACTCCTCGTCGGCTCGTCGCTCCCAACCGAGCACTAGGGCGTCACTGGTGGCGGAGAGTAGGGCGGGCGGAGGAGGCGCGGGGGGCGGGGCGCCGGTGGTCCACGCGACGATCTCCTCGCTCCACTCGCCGCGCCCCACCTCGTTGACGGCGGCCATCCGGAATCTGTAGCAGGTCTGCGAGCGGAGATTGTTGACGGTGTGCTGGCGAGTGCGGGGCCGGGCGACCTCTCGGAAGCCCTCGCCGTCGTCCACCTCGAGCAGGTAGTGCAGCAGGCGCGCGCCGTTGTCGTGCGCGGCGGGCCAGCGCAGCTGCAGCGCGGTGCGGTTCTGCTGCGTGACGCGCGGCGCGCCCATGCGCTCGGGCGGCGCGGCGGGCGCGCGGAACGTGGCCGCCTCGCTGGCCGCGCCCGTCAGCTCGCCCGCGCGGATCTGCAGGCACACCGAGTACTCGCTGCCCGGCCTCAGGTCCCGCACCCTGCACGCACAAAATACATACTGTTTTTAGATTTATCATACAAACACAAAAATAAATTGAATCGGTGAGAGAATGAGGTTATGCGATCTGTAAATTACATTTTAGGTTTCGACCGATACTAACCGACAAGATAGGGAGGGTCCGCTGTAGATAGCCTTGTATCGACCACGGTCTCCCAATAACAAATCGTATGTTAACTCGACGTTAGGCATCGTTACACCTTCAGGTACTGGCGAGTTCCATTGTACTAGTGCGCTGGTTGGAGTCATTTCTCTAACCTAAAAACGATGGAAACACTTTTAAATAACATGTTAGTTATTTATTATTATAATGTTCAAAGATTTTAAGTTAGTATATTTTTCTACTTTGTACAGATACTCCACGAGCTTTTCAATTCAATCCCACCCTAATTACAGGAGCCATCGATGTGTACAAAATTTATAATTAACGTCTAAGTGCAAAATTTATATAGCCCTTTCAGTCCCTCCTTCCAGAATGGAGAGTGGGAGAGGGTTGGGCTCTGGTTTCCCCATTCCATTCACTCAATGACAAGCAATGAAAAAACTGTCGAACCCGGCTCATATATGTACCATAGCATGATATTATTTAACCACTCTTCACCTATCTACTTAAGAAAATCAGATGTAAAATGTTAATATAATATACATAGGATATAAATAGTAATATGGAGAAGAAACAAAAATTTATGTACCTGGGGTGTACGTGTAGCAGACAATAAATCGAGCACTGCTTGCGTGTCATTGTCATCATCGCCATGCACCGAGGCACCAGCAGAAGACCCTTCCCCTTCGGACCAAGCTCCCGACGAAGCATTGCCACTGCCGCCTTCACGTCCATTCACCTCTTTACGTGGCGACAACGAGGGCGTGCTGGCTCCTGAGTTCACTTCTGCTTTTAATAAAAAACAACATTCTCAAATAAAGATAAAAGTATTGAACTACTATCAGGAGAATTTATTTATAATCCAGTCGGCCTTTTAGATTTTAACACATAGTAAATATAATTCTTTTGCACAAGTTATTTGCTAAAAAAATATGTATTCAATCTTGTATGGTATATATTTTGTATCATTCTTTGCTTTTTACCCGACTATGGCAAAGCCAAAGGAGGGTTATGCTGTTGACAGGCTATGTATGTATGTTCATCTGTTCCCTCATAGCTCCTTAACTATTTATTTGAACTGGACAAAGGAGGTAAAAAAAAAAGTTGGGTAAGGTATCATTAGAAGCGTCTTGATCGTCCGCTGGTTATACGACGTGTCAATGAATCTAATGTGGCGCCCTCTAGCCGACATAAAGTACTGTATTAAAAAATAAATTTGAGATAAATATGCCGTGTTTGGTATCATTTAAAAGGGCGTTACTGGTACATTTCAATTTTTTTTATATTATCTATTAGCATTTTTGCTCGTGACTTTGTCCGTATTTATTCGATAATTGTAAAATTTCAACGGTACCTAATTAAAATATAGTTTGCAGAGAAATTAATATTATAGAGGCACCTAAACATTTTAAATAAAAAAAAAGTAAATACTAAAACCCAACTACGACAAAAAATGACGCTGAAAAAGTATGAAACAAGTTTCAAAAGCCGTAGTCACGCGTTGTTAATGTGTTATGGTACATTCCTACGTAACGTACGTACTTTCTGCAGCTACTAAGCAGAAGGTCACAAATTATGAAACTTCCTACTTTGATGTAATGCAATAACATTTTCATCATTGATAATAATATGTTTGTTACTGCTCCGAATCTCCAAGATAGCCCATGGAAGGCTGAGCTTGCAGTGTACAAGAACTTCATAAGATCAAAAACTGTCGCATTATTAATATTTACCTATTCCATTATTTCTATTATTGTCATTCCGGCTAGCTAATTTCCTCTTCATTTTGGTGTACTGTCTTTGGGTCCTCTCATCTTTTTGGTAGACTGGAGGTGGTGGGGAAGGCTGCATATGGTGTGGAGGCACATGGTAGTACCCAGTACCATAAAAATGTTGATGTCCTCCAGTACCATTAGTTGGGCCCTGAAAATTTTAAATATTATTTTACATAATACTGGCTTGAAAGCATTTGGACCAGGAGCCAGTGACAGATTTTGATGACCAAGTCCCTCCCAATCTAAACTTCGTAAAAGGCATTAGGAATGTATATTATGAATACTCGTGACCGTCAGCTGCGACTCCGTTGGTGGGGCAGGCAGTGGCACCCTGCCAAGCATGCAGATTTTTTTTTTTCAGTCACTTCCTCCCATTTCAAAATTCGTAGGAATATAGTTTACCTAATATCTTGAAGGAAAAATAAAGTCAGCTGATCATAATATGGTGGATTATACGTCAGCTGGGTACTGAACATGACAAAAAAAATTTTTTTTTCATTGATTTCCTCTCATCTAAAATTTTTTCTAGTGATAGTTCATATGCTACTACGAATAAAAATTCATGTCAGCTTGCTCTATCCCAGTGGAAAGATTGTCAGCTGGCACCTTGAAAAGTGTAATGCAGCTGCATCCATCACCTAATGAATCCTATCAGCTGACGACTTTTCCCTTGACTTACAGTTAGCCGATTTTTTAAAATATTTACTAGAGCTTGTTACCAATCCTCTTACAAATTTTCATCCGAGAGGACATCAACTTTCGTAAGTTATTCTCTTTTTACAGAAAAGCTAGATACATAAGCCTTTTTTACATTGCAGCTAGATTGTGGATTAAAATTACTGAAGCATATGTATGTAGATGTGAGATTTCACTATTTAAGAACTATGCGGTTCACTTTTTCCAAACGTCAAATATTGAATAAGTATTATGCTGTTTCAAGGACAATGATGTTCAATATTCTTTTCTTCTTAGCGTACTTTACTATAGTGTTTTTATAAACTACCTAAAAAAACGATTCATTATCCCAAGATTAAACTGTCTATTTAAAATAAGACTTGTGTAAGAAACTATTTATGTAAAAAAAATTACTTCGTTACATAAACAAGAAAGTGTGACACTTTACTAGTCGGCGCTCGCGCATTGACCAATCGTGTGCGTTTGATTGGGTGTGGCTTGCTGTTTATTTATCACACAGGCAAAAGTATGTTCGTCATCTTCTATCCTGATATATTTCTGTGATAGTAACGGTTCAATCTATCTATACAAGTAAAATATAAAACCAATTTCAAGAACGACCAAATCGATCGATGTTTCTTGGATGCCATCATCAGATCTTAGTGTCCTTATCATGGTCCTACTGTTGGGATATCTCCTTTCCATTCAAAAAGAATCATCAAAATCGGTTCATAAACGACGAAGTTATCCGCGATCACACTTAAAAAAAAAAACATAATATACGGTCGAATTGAGAACCTCCTCCTTTTTTGAAGTCGGTTAAAAATAAATAAGGTGATACGAAGTTCGCCGGGTCAGCTAGTATATATAATAAAAATTCCTAACGTGATACCTTACTGCGTCTTTAAAAAAAAACAATGGTCAGTTCAAATTACACACATCAAAAGTGTCTAGGGATCAAGCATTTTTATGCGGATTTCTTGAGATTGAGATGTGGCTTTGGCCCTGGCCTGCTCAGTCGCCAGACTTGAACCCGATTGAGCATGCATGGGATATGCTACAGAGAAGAGCTCTGCCGAATATGGAGGGTATCCAGTCGCAAGAAGACCTTTTTTTGTTGTTGCAACGAACATGGGCGGCCATTCCACAGCGTGATTTGGATGAACTCATTTTGAGTATGCCAAACCGATGTTCTTGTGTTAGTGTTCGCGGTAGAAACACGGATTATTAATTGTTTAAGTTACCTAATAAAATTTTAAATAAAACTGTTATTTCAGTCTTTTTTTCGAACTTTAATGTTAGTGGTTCAAATGTCAAAAATCCTTTTATTAGGAAAATGGCAAATTTCTTTATTAATGCAAAGGTGACTTGGTTTATCGTTACTGTGACAAACGAAAACACTTTAATTGATGAATCCTTAAAGAAAATTTTAATTAATATCAATCAGGAGAAAAGTTATTGCAAAAATATATGTTGATCCCTAGACACATATGTTGATCCCTAGACACTTTTGATGTGTGTATTTAGCGAAGATAATTTAAATAAGTTTAGATATGTATCCTACTATCGAGATTAATATCTCGATGTATCCTACTAATACACACATCAAAAGTGTCTAGGGATCAACATATGTGCCTAGGGATCAACATATATTTTTGCAATAACTTTTCTCCTGATTGATATTAATTAAAATTTTCTTTAAGGATTCATCAAATAAAGTGTTTTCGTTTGTCACAGTAACGATAAACCAAGTCACCTTTGCATTATTAAAGAAATTTGCAATTTTCCTAATAAAGGGATTTTTGACATTTGAACCACTAACATTAAAGTTCGAAAAAAAGACTGAAATAACAGTTTTCTTTAAAATTTTATAAGTTAACTTAAACAATTAATAATCCGTGTTTCTACCGCGAACACTAACACAAGAACATCGGTTTGGCTTCCTCAAAATGAGTTCATCCAAATCACGCTGTGGAATGGCCGCCCATGTTCGTTGCAACAACAAAAAAAGGTCTTCTTGCGACTGGATACCCTCCATATTCGGCAGAGCTCTTCTCTGTAGCATATCCCATGCATGCTCAATCGGGTTCAAGTCTGGCGACTGAGCAGGCCAGGGCATAAGCCACATCTCAATCTCAAGAAATCCGCATAAAAATGCTTGATCCCTAGACACTTTTGATGTGTGTATTATAAACGCGAAAGTTTGTAAGTATGGATAGATGGATGTTTGTTACTCTTTCACGCAAAAACTACTGAACGGATTTGGATGAAACTTTACAGTAATAAAGCTTATACATCAGAATAACACATAGGTTACTATTTGCCGCGTTACCCGACATACACGCGGGCAGAGCCGCAGGCAACAACTAGTTTACAATACGAAAAGCTAATAATCGTTAATCTAGCTGGTCACGACACTGTGCTAAAAAACCGAGACTCATAGAAAGTATGCTGCCATCTGATGCATTATTACAATTAAACACCATAAATCTTCAATCAGTAGGTACAACATATTGATTTCGCATGGATGATTTCACACTATTTGCAATTATTAGGCACACCGATGTGGGTCAGTTAAATTACTTATACCAACATTTCCTCCTCTTTTAAACTTCATATTGGTTATGAAAACTCTCAAATCAAGTATACCACCGAATCACTTATGAAACGTGATTTCCTTTGGGATGAAAATTTATAAGTGAGAAAATTTATTTAACATGCTCTAGTAAATACTGAAAAGAATCAGCTAGCTGTAAGTCAAGGAAAAAATCGTCAGCTGATAAGATTCATTAGGTTATAGATGCAACTGTGTTACACTTTCCAGGTGCCAGCTGACAAACTGTGCACTGGGATAGAGCAAGCTGACATGAATTTTTATTTGCAGTAGCAAATGAACTATCACCAGAAAAATTTTTAGATGAGAGGAAATCATTAAATTTTTTTTTTTGTCATGTTCAAGTGCCCAGCTGACGTATAATCCACCATGTTATGATCAGCTGACTTTATTTTTCCTTCAAGATATTAGGTAAACTATCGGCGACGGAGTCGCAGCTGACAGTCACGAGTATTCATAATATACATTCCTAATGCCTTTGACGAAGTTTGGCTCGAGAGGAAATAATTGACCGAATTTGTACCTGGCTCCCGGGCCAATTATTCATTTTGTAATTATTAATATTATCAATGAGAGTATTATCTTATTGATAAGTTACCTATACATTAAGTCCGAGGGCTTTGACTATCTTACAATAGCCAGTTTAACATACAGGACTATTATGTCTATTTCTCAATCCAATAGGATGTATTAGCAATATTTTACTTATGTAGGTAGGATATTTTTTATTTCACAATCGGGATATTTAAAGGGAAAGCGGATATAAGTAGATATCTCCTCGTTCACTTGAACTATCCTAATTTTTCATCTATAACACTTGGAGTGCCATATTAGTATCATATGTATGATTACTTTCTATTTAATTTTCATCTTCATTAGTTTTATTTTCTTCTTAATATTCACTTATTTGTTTTCATTTGAAGTTATGAGTGTACAAAAATATTGACAATCAATAATGATTATCTGACAGTATTACAATCTTTATCTAACATAATTATATTTAAAATGTAAGTTTAAATAAAAAAATATTTGTTTGTAATTTTATTTTAAACATTACATAAACTTGGATAGGTTGGCTTATGTCCACCAGTGGACTATTAATTAAAGGCTGATGATAATTCAACTAGGAGAATGCCATGCTGGCCGGTTTGACATAATACAAAAGTGAAGTGAAATGTCAATTAAAAAGGTTTAATAAAAGGTTTAATTTTACTACTACAAACTAGTACTGCACGTCCCTATTGACAATAAAGAACAGCAATTTGCTCCTTCAAATGTAATTACTAATAATACAAAACTTCATGATTTGACAAACATCAAACCGGCTATCATAGAGTGCCGGTAGTATAGTCGCTATGTTCACATCACCAAATTAATGGTTCTTGCAACAACTATAAAATTTCAAAGAATATGTTTTAAGCAAATGTTATTATTTTTATTAAAATCCTCTCTTAATGCAGTCATGTAGAGGCAAATATATTTAGCATACGCCTAGCTTTAAATGGTTATGTAGGTATGCATGAAATGTTTAAATTCAACAAACCTGTGCATCTCCTTGGGGTTGATTAGTACTATTGGCTTTTGTTATGTCAGGATCACCCATGTTTAAAATGGTAATTTGCAAATATTTAAATTTAGATATTTTCTCTGTTAAAAGACGTCACTGCCACGTACTACGGAGTACTGAGCACCAACTGGTTTTTCATGATAAGACTCGTACACGACCAGTATAAGAACGGCGCGATTAGATTAACGTTTAAAACTGCACAACTTCATTTAGTTACTGACTTACTGAAAATAGTCGGGTAACCTGATACGGCTTTGCACAAATTTTAAAGCGACATACCTACGAATGTTGTTAAATTAAAAACCGAAACAATCGATATGATCAATGAAAATGTTTACACAGGTTTCCCTAAATCCGATTGTTATTTAAAGTGACATCACTGACGCATTTATGGTAAGCCAAAAACGACTGCGTGTTATAACTTTAAAAACTGTCTGACTGTAATAAGTAGCGTATGTTGTTTAATCTCATTCCCATTCTCGTAGATAAAAGGTCAACATAAACATGTAAACAAACTGTCTACGGACTCTACGGCCGGCGCGACGCGTCCATTTTGACATTTCTTTTTTAAATTGACAGTTTGACACGCGCACGGCTTGTTTTTGCTTACCTACTTATTTCTAGACCACGAAGAAAGATTTATTTACACGGAAAAACTACGAAATTTGGGATTGGATGGTATGTTTAAAGGGGAATATGAATTAATTATTAAAAACTGCTTTTTAAAATTATATGCAAACTTATTTATAAACTAGCTTTTGCCTGCGGCTCCGCCTGCGTAAAGGTCGCTTATCGCGTTGATTATTCAAACTTACATTTTTATTTTTATTTATGGACCGATTGAAATGAAATAAGTTAAGTGGAGCAAACCGCAACGCATTATTAAAAACCGCATTTAGGTGTCCGTAAAGAAATTTATAGGGGCCGAGTCTGATTGAATTTTCTTAGTTCATTGAGATATCTGCATTAATTATTATTATTATTATATGAGTTCCTAAGTAATATTGACTGATAGGTAGCAAAATTTACTTCGATTTAGCATAAGATCACCTTACTCGGCTACTCGGTGCTAAAAATTATACTCCGAAGAAAGCAATTTCACGGTCATACGCAATAACTACATACATACATTTCTAATATTCGATTCGATACCTATACAAAAGAGGTAATTCTAATGTCGAAATATATATTATGTAAATATTAGGTGCTTACATATGAAATCGGCGTTTTGTATGGAAGGAATATTAAGTCGTTTTTTTTTTAAATATATTTAATTAATGAAAGTATATACCTACCATTGTTATCTATGCACTTTTGCCATCTCATAGGTAGTTCATTGATGTTGATCCCTTTACTAAAAAAAAACATGGGGGCGAGAATCAATAAACTCTCTGAAGGCGGTTTAGACCCTATATTTTTTGTTCTGTGGTTTAGACTGCCACATCGGAGATTTTTTTTTTTGCTTGTAAGATGTTATCCAAATTTCGGAAAAAAATGGTAATCTGTCGGAGCAAGGTCCGGGGAGTACGGTGGACGAGATGAGCGACACCAAAGAAAAAACTAATATGGAAAAGACAAATGAATGACTGTCTTTGAAACTCAAATATACCCTAAAATATACCAGCTGAATGGATTTATAACTTTGAATTTGGAATTCTTAATCAAAGATGATATATTATTTCAGATCAAAGTGGCCAGTACCACAAAACGCCAATTTGATATGGACCTAATAGGTACTTATTTAACTTATTGAATTCATTTATTCGTAAATGCTTATTGCGATGCTTGGTATTATAAACTAGTTGTTGCACGCGGCTCCGCCTGCGTGTATGTCGGTTATCGCGGCAAATAGTAGCATATGTGTTATTTTGATGTATAAGCTATATTACTGTAAAGTTTCATCCAAATCCGTTCAGTAGTTTTTGCGTGAAAGAGTAACAAACATCCATCCATCTATGCATACTTACAAACTTTCGCGTTTATAATATTAGTATAGACGAGTATAGATAGTATAGGTACAATAGAAAATTCTATGTGTACTGTAATGTAATTTTTGGGCATTTATACTTGTGTAATTTTTACACGATATGACAGTACAAACAATAACAGCAGATCGTGACATACTTCACCGCCAAACAATATTCTGTCGCGTGTGATGAGTAGAGCGTGTGAAGCATCCAATTTTGGCGGCTTATCTCTTGCGTGTGTTTGTTGTGTAACGAAATGATTTTTAACTGCAAACGGAACATGAATCTATGCGATAACAGTTGCTTTCCTAGGCCCTCAACAAATTATCTACAGATAGCTTATAGGTATGGATGGACCTTTTCGCATTCTTTGGCCTAAGAGCTTTCGACTTCGATTCCCTAAACTCCTAAAAGGGTCAGTCCGGCTTTAAACCGGCAGCAGTGCTTTATTTTTGATTAATTTACTGTGAAAATGAAAATGGATATATGCCTCTTAATCTTAATATCCATCTGAAATGCACGTGTTTGAATGGATACATAATGTGCATTGGGATATTGTAATATATTTAACTTAATTAGATATATTCAAGTTATTTTTCACATTCTAGTGAATAATAAAACACTAAATTTAAAATAAAAATTACAGATTCCAACACGGCCCTCTGCTTCCTAACTAGACAAAGCTCAAACAGGTGATTTATTGTAGTAGGTACTTACCTACAGCAGATCTACCTATATTTCTAAATACATAAATTTTATAGATTTATTACCCGAATTATCCCGAATCAGGAAAACAAAAATTGCAAAAAATGGGAATTGAGAAGAAAAATCATAGTTTTAATTATAACCGTACCCTTCCTTGCTTAGCTGTGGCACATTGTGGTTGCAAACAAGGTTATGAACTAGTTGTTGCCCGCGGCTCCGCCCGCATATATTTCGGGTATCGCGGCAAATAGTAGCCTATGTGTTATTCTGATGTATAAGCTATGTTACTGTAAATACTGTTTCATCCAAATTCGTTCAGTAGTTTTTGCGTGAAAGAGTAACGAACATCCATTCATCCATACTTACAAACTTTCACGTTCATAATATTAGTATAGAAGTATAGATTATCCCTGAAACATGTTGTACCCCGCCATCCTGTCAAAAATGAGGTCAAACATTCCAGAACTTTTTGAGTTTTTAAAGAGTTCCTAGACTAATTTCAATATTTAACTTGCCCGGGCATGAAAAATATTGCGACAGCTAATCACTTAAGTACATAGCCCCTAAAAAAAAAACTCTTAAATAATCGTTAGCTTATTAGCGTCTATACACTGTACAAAAATATCGAAATTGAAGTTTCAAAAACTTCATAAAAATATTATATTGCTTGTATTTTTAAGCGAAGCGGAAGAAATCACTGCCACTTTCATCTCTCTCGTTCTCTCATCACCAAATACACAACGAAATATATATTATAATGTAGTACAAACATAGTGGGGTGGCGGTTGATGATGCGGGGGCGGTTGGTGGTGAGGCTGGTGGTGAGGCGGCTGGTGGTGTTGTGCGTGGTGTGGATGCGGCTGCGCATGCACCAAGTAGGGTCGCATGCTCTCGTCCATCACTGGTGGCATCATAGGCGGCATCATCGTACCTGACGTCACTACTGGCATGCCAGCTGAAAAAAAATAATTACACAATGTATTCGGATGGTTTTTATCATTTTGCAGTTAAGTTACAGCGTTTATGTTAATATCGAAATATTGTACGACCAAAGCAAACTATGTACAAATATAGAATTGTATAATCTATTCGCTTAGATACGGTCACTTGATCGCGCCGCCGCCGCACGCGAGGCTTTTTGTCAAAGGAAAGCCGCCACGACATGAAATACCATTTACCTACAATCACCCCTCACGCGGCGTACACCCACAAGTAACTATGATTTGTTAGTTTATGCCGAAGCAGTGTAGTAAATGGGTGTGTTTGTTGACTCTTCTATACTGAAAATGTTTTAATAAAAGCTAGGAAGATGTGATGTTTTATTTTTCATGTAATTTGTCTTTACTACCTAGGCAAGCACCTAACTTGTATGAATTAATGTATTCGTATTTCACAACAATAACCACAATCTTCCGTGGGAGAGCCACGCTTCGGCATGAATGGGCCGGCTCGACCGGAGTGATAGCACGGCCTCACAGAAAACTGGTGTGAAATAGTGCTTGCACTGCGTTTCACCGAGTGAGTGAGGATACCGGAGGCCCCTATCTCCCCCCCCGCATCCCTCCAAAGGCCGGCAACTCACTTGTGACGCCTCTGGTATTGCAGGTGTCCATGGACAGCGGTAACCGCTTACCATCAGGCGATACGTCCGCTCGTTTGCCCGCCTATTACTTAAAAGAAAACAATTGCGTGCGGGTATATCGACACTATCTAAACGAATGGAATTTAGATCTTTTTATTATCAATGTAACTTACCATGGGCTATCTTATCGCTAAAGCGATCTCTAAAGTTTATGTAATTTTGTATAATGTTTACATGATGCTTGATCGAAAGTAGCGGGTAGGATAAATATATGAGTAAATGAGCCTAAACGCACCCAAGAATGCGGAGACGACTTAAATCTAAGTCAATGTTCTGTTAAGATACATCGACCGCAACAGTCTTGCAGAGCCATTGGTGAAATAATTTCGAAGTACATATATTCAAATTGTAGCCGACTATCTGTGACTATACCATAACTTCAAGGTTTTGCATGAACGTGCTTTAGGTGGTCGTAAAAGTCATTTTTATCGGATGATACGCTTTTGTATTGCCACCCGCGGCGGAAATATTGCGCATAGTTAAGAACTAGTCCCCGTCCCGCAATGCAACGCGACCGCAGTCTTGAGCAACACCGTGCACTAGGAATCCCACGAGAGCCTACAAGCTCTTTGTTTCGGCTCACGGCAAAATAGGTTTTTTTCCAGTCTTAATTCACTTCAGTTACTTAACTCTCTGACACAACTAATTGAATGTGGTTTGCTGGGCTGCTATTTTTAGCTAGCCCTAATTATATGCCGATTTAAACTGAGCTCAACAACAGTGTAACATGAAATTCTTTTAAAAAATGTTGGGAGTTTTGTTGGCAGTTCAGTTCAGTCTTCGATTCTCTTTATATTATTTCTCTTTCTTAACATCTTGGCACCTGGTAGACGTAGGCACATTAAAGTGTCGTTGTCAGCCCTGTAAAAGCTTGTCGTTATAAGCATTTTACGTTTGTTGTATTTGAAACATTTCGCCAGTTATAGTGTTCTGGTTTTGAAAGTCTCAACATCAAAGCGTGCTAGTCGGCGAGTGCCAGGGTAGCTCCCTGTCGTCTATCATGTGTGTGAACCCATAATATACTTACCGCTATATACGATAAGCACTGTCATATATAGTAATATAGCTAACAAACGGCCTGACTTATAATGTCAAGGGCATGGTGCTACCCTCAGATGATACAGCATAATGAGAATTAAATTAAATAGGCACTAACCAAAATCAGGAAGCACGGTGCACATATGCGGGTGCTGGGGATGCTGCGACGGGTGTGGACACATCTCTTGTGGTACATAATAAGTCTCGGGAGGGTAGTATTCGCCATAATAGCCATCGCCGGGGCTGGCGTTGCCCCCTCCCCCTTCCGCGACCCCCACGCCCACCATGGCGGTTTCTAACACGACATGGCACGCCGGCGCCCGCGCCGCATTCGCTGCGTACACGTGTTTGCACACAGCCGCGACGCGTATGTTAACCTGGAACAATAGAACTCACATTTTACAATTGTAAAATTATTATCTCTACTATGAATGTACATACATTATATTTTATTATTATAGGAAATAAAAAAAATACATAAAGCAAAGCTTCTCCTCTAAGTTCCTGCTTCAGTACCGATTGTGAGTTAATCTAAAAGTGCATGTGCAGTTAACAGTATGTACCAGTCGGTTTATGTGAAACCGTTTAGTGGGCTCAGGTTTGTTCGAAGCTGTTCTGTGTAAAAAGGCAAGTACATTCCGATGCTCTCCAAACTGATCTATGTTAATGGAGCCTAAATGGGAATACACTGATGGACTTTCTAAATGACTTTTAAGCTGGACATCGTAGTAAACAACGCGGCAAAGCCTTGTCGGATAATGGTTAAGATACAAGGGAAAGAATAAACTCTCTCTATTCTGCGTTTGTAAAAGTTTCAAAGCTTCTGAACGAAGCTGACAAAGTAACTCCAATTTTGATGTCTGGGGTTGATAACTGTCCCTGGTAAGAATCAACAAAGGCATCTCCTTTACTAATAATATGTACTAGTAGAGGGGGCAATGACGTTCGATAAAATAAACATTTGTGAAAGAATATTTGTAATATGTATATATTTTGAAGATATTTGTAATACAAATTATAAAAAACCAGATAGATATGTACTTAAAATACCGACTACAAATTTTTATTATGAGCCGTTATTGAAATACAAGTACGCTACGTTTATATTTAAATTATAAGTAAATCAAATATTGTCCAGCCCGAATATGTTTCTGATAGCTGATGTTACATTGAGTTCTAAGATATATTACCTACCCTATATATTACCCTACAAAAAGGGTTCGGTAAGAAGATGATGTGACAAATTTCATCATATTCCCTAAAGCTGAATTTGAACATTGAATACCATAGTGCAGTAAATTGCACAAGCAATATCGTAACGTCAATATCGATACATCCGTGTGTGCACGTCGCGTCGTGACCGTATTTGCCTTTTAAATGGGATACTGTCGTGGCACCTCACGAGTTCTGCGTGGATGAGCCCGCAATCCCGCAATCTGTGTCAGTGATTGTGGCTTGAGCACCGCTCCTTGAAACAGTGATTCTCGTGCGCATTACTTTAATGCAAAATTGCGTTTTTGCAAAGAATATTAGAATAATTATGTATAACCAATATTAATGTAAGTTCAGGTATATTATAAGTGCGTGTGTGATCTTCAAACATGTTCGTATATATGTGTTACTTTTCAAAAAAAAATTGTATATTCTTTGACAACACAACACAAGCATTTTTTACGCTACTGAACTTCAACTAGTTTTCAACGTAGTTTTAACAATATGAGCAGATAATCGCTAATTGTTCATTTCAGATTAATAGTTAGGCATAAAATCTATAGCTTCAAAGGGTCCTAGATATATTTCTAAACATTACGGTTTATTAGTCACTAAAGTAATTAACAGACAAACGCAAACTACTTTTGGAAAATAACAATAATTATCTAGCAATTGACACCAACGCTAACGAATATTTATAATTGAGGGAAATATCAACAAACATAAACTTTATACGATATTCCCACACATATAACAATTTAATGTTATTTGATATTTTTTGTCATGTTTAACTAATTGTTATTTTTTGTGCGACCATGAATGAGTTAGCAATAAAATACACCGTGAGTCACTCACAACAATACATGTAGTCATTCATGTGCGCGGAAGGGCGTATTGTGGTTTCAGGCTTACACATTGTGCACTTTAAACAGTTGACGTATATTCCAACAAGTATATATAGGTACATATCCTATTTACCCACATTGCAAATCCATTACGATAAGACGTTCAATAAGTGTCATTACCCTGGGTTAACAAGGTGACGGCCTATAGGAGGAATAATTCGCTATTCCAGAAAGAACCAATTGATTTGAAATTGTGTTGTACACATGTTTTATGTAATTTTAATAGCAATTGGAATCGACACTGAAGCTGTAAGTGTGAAAATGTGAAAATACATAAGTTTAGTTAACAAAATTCGGATGCATAAATTTGGTGGACAAATGACGTTCATTGTAACCATAGAGATTTAAAAAAATGTTAAAAAAGGAGGAGGTTCTCAATTTGGATATGCTTTTTTTTATTATTCACGTTCTGGCTTCGAAAGCGTTCTGGCCATTTAGTAACATTTTATAAACTTTTTTTCTGTTTCGGAAGGTTTCCATTAAAATTTGAAGTAAATACATTACATTTTAAGGTAGGAAATTGAAGGCTGCTGTTTAATATATTTTGTATTGTTTTGTGTATGAGTCGACCAAAGTATATCTACTCTGCCTGATTGAAAGCATGAGCAGAATTCAAGAGTAGTGGATCTGAGTAGAGTAGTCTGCATTCGCAATGAGTGGTCACTCATTGCGAATGCAGCATGGCGACCCACTCTATGACGGCCTATTGAGATGTTTCTGCATTATTGGATCTCTGATCTCGCACTCACTCAACGAAACACGACAGGACGAATACTGCCCTTTTAGGTTGGTCTTTTGTGAGAGGGTAGTACCGCCCCAATCGAATTAGCCCGTTCGTGTTGAAACCAGCGTTGCTCTACTCCTTTGTTTTTATTTTAAATTAATGTATTTTATTTTATATTCACACATTTATAGCAACCCTATCCTTTGCTGTAACATTATTGGATCTCCGATCTCACACTCACTCAAACGAAACACGACAGGACGAATACTGCCATTTTAGGTTGGTCTTTTGTGTGGTCTTTTGTGAGAGGGTAGTACCGCCCCAATCGAATTAGCCCGTTCGTGTTGAAAACAGCGTTGCTCTACTCCTTTGTTTTTATTTTAAATAATGTATTTTATTTTAAATTCAAACATTTATAGCAACCCTATCCTTTGCTATAAATGTGTGAATTTAGTTTACGCTATTGTATCTTTCGATCATATTGTACGTCTTCGACTTCTCGACCATTATGTTCGTACCAATGATATTTGAAACAATAGATATATTACATACGTAATAATTTGCGCCGAAATTTGTGTCGTGCCGGTCGTGCTGTCTAAAATCGCATGCATTGACAAATTTCACTGATGAATAGTACGAAAGATACGAAGCAGCAGAAAAAGATACCTATATTTAATCATCACACTACAAATACACACACACACACACACACACGACTATAAATGTTATTTTGTTGTTACTTTATCTGTTATTATGATTTGCATTTGAACATAAGGTATATTATTGTATAGTAATAGAAGGCATCATACAATAAGTTATGGAATCAGGCGTTACTTTGCGGAAATCCATGACATTAAATGCTATGAAATATATTTAGCTTTAATTCCGCGAGACAAATATCCAGGTCTGAAAGCAGGGCACAAATCCCACCGTCATGCATATATACACATACAAAACAAGTGAGAAATAATTAGCATGCCATGCAACCAAACCTATACTCGACACGTGTTTCGCCCCTCCACGGGGCATCCTCAGGAGATGTTGACTCGTCGAGCGTTTGAGCTCGAATGCGCGCTAGCGCACCGCTGTCGGCCCTTTATATACCGTTTCGATGACGCTATAATCACGATCGATACAATGTCACAACGACATCTGTGCCGAACTACCCGCAATCATACTTAGAAGTGGTGATGGAATTAAGTTTGTTTGGTCATTCAACAGTGTATATGCATTATTATTGTTATATTTTGATATTTCTAACTGTGCCAACACACTCATCCGGAAACCCTTATCGCAAACATGCAGAATGTTATAGGTATTGTTGCCGCTCAAGGAGTGGCCGGTGTCGATTAAATGTTTTGCGAAATGTGATTTATCTGGATGGCCATTCCTGTGAGCGGCAACATGTTCCCTGTACCTAATTTCGAAACTACGGCCTGTCTGACCCACATAGACCCCGGTGCAATCATTGCATACTAATTTGTAAACTCCGGATTTTTTTGAATTCTCTAATTTATCTTTACCGTTACATAGTTTACGCAAGTTATGATCCGATCGAAAAGCTACGTAAACATTGTGTTTTCTTAGAATATTCGCGATTCTATCTGAAATTGGGCCTATGTAAGTGAGACTCCCGACATTCTTGTTAATTCTTTCGGGGGTACATGCATAAAGTGCTGAGCGAGCCCGGTCATTCTGCTTTTTCCTAATAATAATATCAATAACTTGTTTGGTGTAACCGTTTGAAGTCGCGATTTGATACAATATTTTGAGTTCTTTTGCGTAATTATCCGTGGACAGTGGGAGTGACATTAAACGGTGGACATAGCTGCGGAAGGCTGCTAATTTATGCTGTAGTGGGTGACAGGATGAAGCGGGAATCGTTGTGTCAGTATGTGTGGGCTTTCGATAAATTTGGAAATCGAGTTTGTTATTGACTCTTGTGATTGTTAGATCCAAAAAATTAAGGGACTGATTTGATTCTAATTCTAATTTGAATTTAATTTTGGGGTGGTGAGTGTTGAGCCTATTTACGAAAATATCCAATTGACGATTAGTACCTGTCCAACAGATAATTACGTCATCCACATATCTATAATAAAACAGAATGTTGGGCTCGCCCACCACATATTTACATTCGAAGTAGTCCATAAATATTTCCGCCATTAATGGACTTAAAGGTGATCCCATTGCTAGACCCTCTTTTTGGCGGTAGTATTCGTTATTGAATCGAAAGTAATTTTGTTCCATGCAAATACGTGTGAGGTTAAGTAGGTCATTTATTTCTCCTGGATGTAAACGTTGCCTCTCCAAAAGGTACCCCAAAATACGTAGGCACTCTTCAAATGGAATATTTGTAAATAAACTAAATAAATAAATAAATAAATAGATGCCTTTGCCTTTAGTAAATTGTTTAGATATTTGGCTAAATCGTATGTCGGGGCACCAATGTAAGAGACAACGGGGCGAATTGGGATGTTGTCTTTATGAGTTTTTGGTAAACCAAAAACTCATAAAGACAACCTTGCGGTACCTTTTGGAGAGGCAACGTTTACATCCAGGAGAAATAAATGACCTACTTAACCTCACACGTATTTGCATGGAACAAAATTACTTTCGATTCAATAACGAATACTACCGCCAAAAAGAGGGTCTAGCAATGGGATCACCTTTAAGTCCATTAATGGCGGAAATATTTATGGACTACTTCGAATGTAAATATGTGGTGGGCGAGCCCAACATTCTGTTTTATTATAGATATGTGGATGACGTAATTATCTGTTGGACAGGTACTAATCGTCAATTGGATATTTTCGTAAATAGGCTCAACACTCACCACCCCAAAATTAAATTCAAATTAGAATTAGAATCAAATCAGTCCCTTAATTTTTGGATCTAACAATCACAAGAGTCAATAACAAACTCGATTTCCAAATTTATCGAAAGCCCACACATACTGACACAACGATTCCCGCTTCATCCTGTCACCCACTACAGCATAAATTAGCAGCCTTCCGCAGCTATGTCCACCGTTTAATGTCACTCCCACTGTCCACGGATAATTACGCAAAAGAACTCAAAATATTGTATCAAATCGCGACTTCAAACGGTTACACCAAACAAGTTATTGATATTATAATTAGGAAAAAGCAGAATGACCGGGCTCGCTCAGCACTTTATGCATGTACCCCCGAAAGAATTAACAAGAATGTCGGGAGTCTCACTTACATAGGCCCAATTTCAGATAGAATCGCGAATATTCTAAGAAAACACAATGTTTACGTAGCTTTTCGATCGGATCATAACTTGCGTAAACTATGTAACGGTAAAGATAAATTAGAGAATTCAAAAAAATCCGGAGTTTACAAATTAGTATGCAATGATTGCACCGGGGTCTATGTGGGTCAGACAGGCCGTAGTTTCGAAATTAGGTACAGGGAACATGTTGCCGCTCACAGGAATGGCCATCCAGATAAATCACATTTCGCAAAACATTTAATCGACACCGGCCACTCCTTGAGCGGCAACAATACCTATAACATTCTGCATGTTTGCGATAAGGGTTTCCGGATGAGTGTGTTGGAACAGTTAGAAATATCAAAATATAACAATAATAATGCATATACACTGTTGAATGACCAAACAAACTTAATTCCATCACCACTTCTAAGTATGATTGCGGGTAGTTCGGCACAGATGTCGTTGTGACATTGTATCGATCGTGATTATAGCGTCATCGAAACGGTATATAAAGGGCCGACAGCGGTGCGCTAGCGCGCATTCGAGCTCAAACGCTCGACGAGTCAACATCTCCTGAGGATGCCCCGTGGAGGGGCGAAACACGTGTCGAGTATAGGTTTGGTTGCATGGCATGCTAATTATTTCTCACTTGTTTTGTATGTGTATATATGCATGACGGTGGGATTTGTGCCCTGCTTTCAGACCTGGATATTTGTCTCGCGGAATTAAAGCTAAATATATTTCATAGCATTTATTGGCATCATACAAGTTGGTCCAAGAGATGGGAGCCTGGTGATCTGTAACACAGGTTTTCCTAATATGGACACCAGTCTCTCACAAAGGAATAATTGTTGCTCATTGTATTGTATTACCTGATCTGTACTTACCTTTGTGAAAGAGTAATAAATGAATACATTCTCTAATTTCAAATGTTTGTATAGACTAACATATTTATAGACGTAGATTGGAAACTCGATTGAAAAGTTTAGCAGGTTGCTTAAGTAAGATGTACAAGAAATATTGGGTGTTACTTATTACTAACAGGGTCAAATAAAAGTATTCACGTGTTGGCTCCAACTCGGTTTATTCTTAACTGTGTTTACGCCTTAAAGGCAGGCGCAACCGCCTTTAAACATAAATAATAATCTGTTAGTCCTAAAACTTAATCTTCATAATTATATAAGGAAGGAAAGTAAGTAGGTAAAACTCTTGAGTCTCTACACCATTTCCCTCTTTTAAATATTACATATTTATTTTTTAAATAATAATAATAATAATATATCGCTTTATTGTACACCAGATAATGCTATGCTTAATGCTAGGTCAGTATCAGTACAAATGGCGGCCTTATCGCCATAAGAGCAATCTCTTCCAGGCAACCATGGGATGGAAATAAGTACAGGATGTATAGGGTAGTGTCTGGTGTATTAGTGAGTAGTTTGGAAAAGGAAAATACAGAAGTGTAAATATATATAAATAAAAATTATTATTATTAGTGACACATAGTATGTATGAGGAATAAATACATAAATATATTGAGCGAAATTCATACAATAGATGTTACACACGTACTGATATTAGATACTGTGACCTAATTGACTGCAATAACAGTTAATTTTGGAATATTGATGTCTCCCAAGTAATGCTCCTTCACCAGCCTCTTAAAGGAAGAAATTGTTTGTGCACGTCTGATTACGACTGGTAGGGCGTTCCACAATCGTACCGCTTGGACAGAGAAGGATTGGTCTAAGAATTTGGTAGAGTGTCCAGGCATTTTCAATTTCAGGTTTTCTGACGATCTCAACAATTTGGTATGTGAATCATGTAGAAAGGTAAACCGCAATTTAAGGTAAAGTGGAGTAGAAGGATTGAAAAGAATATTATAAAGAAGAGAAAGAATATGAGCATTCCGGCGAAGTCGGATGGGTAACCACTTAAGCTGTTTACGATATTCGGAGACATGGTAATAAATGACATATTTGCGTAATCCAAATATGAATCTTATACAGAGATTTTGGAGTCTTTCAAGCTTATTCAGTTGGTCTTGAGTGAGATCTAGATAACTGGCATCAGCATAATCAAGGATGGGGAAAAGAAGAGATTGTGTAAGAGCAATCTTGGTCGATATAGGAAGAAAATTGCGTAGTCTGCGCAAAGACCCTGCAGCGGCAAACATTTTACGGCTTAGCTCTTGTAGTTGAAAACTCCAGGATAAGGTACTGTCGATGTAAATCGCCAAGTTCTTCACTTTGTCACTGAACGGAATAGGTGTATTATTGCAAGTGATTTGCGGCAAGTTTGTGAAGTCAACTTTGGTGATCATTCGCCAGCTTCCAACGATAATGACTTGGGTCTTAGATGGGTTGATTTTCAGACCATGGCAGTTGCTCCACTTACATATTTTGTCCAGGTCAGCATTTATGGTATCAACAGCATCAGCCAGATTAACTGGTGATGCCCGGGTGTAAATTTGGAGATCATCCGCGTATAGGTGGTAGGAGGAAGACAGATCATTAGTGATTGTGTTGATAAAGACAGAGAAGAGTAGAGGAGAGAGCACGCCGCCCTGCGGTACGCCGGTTGTAGTATTACACCAAGAAGAAACAGTGTTTTCGATACTTATACGCTGCCGGCGACCAGACAGGTAGTTGTGAAACCAGTCAATTGCGGTTGGAGATATGTTAAGAGAGCGCAGTATACACAGTAGAACGTATATACATAATAGAAAGATTTATAAACGTAAGTAAATACAATAAACAATCAAGACTAAAGTAGACACAAAATAACATAAACTTTATCTCAAGTTTTATACCAACAAAAAATCATTTTCTATTGATAAAAATACCTCTACGTTAAGACTAAAAGTCAAAAAGCCAATAAATCTCTCACAGGTATTAAGTATGATTGTTTTTACACCAAGCTCGCAAAGGGGTTTTTTCTAATCTTTGAGTGGTGATATTTCTAAAAAAATATTTAGTATGAAAACGAACACTTCGCTTTAACAAAATCACTTAAATAAAATATAGTTAAAATAAATTGTAACTAAGAATTCAATAAAACAAAGTTATAGAGGCAGGCATTAAAGTCACTGTCAAAATTCGCTTCTGTAAAACTAATCTATGTTCGCCATTGATGTTCGCAGTCCACGCACCCTTATCGACCTCACGGCGAAATTAGTTTACTGTCTCTTCACCTACAACAGCGTCTTTGGTGTTATTACCTACTGTAATTGCGAGGTATAACAATTCGGTTGCATTCGAGTCTTCACTTTTCGTGAGCTGATAACATATCTGCTTCTTTTTATATAATATCATTGGTTCGTACTAAATGCAATATTATCAATAACTTGAGTTATCATACACACAATCACTCTCTCGGATACTATTTAATCAGCGTTTTGTTTTTCACGCATTATACCACAGATATTGATCAGGATAGATTGGTGACGAAAGTACTTTGCCATATAAATCCTGCGTGGCAACAAATCACAAAGCCGCGCCCCCTAAACGCACCCGATTGGTCAATGCGCGAGCGTTGACTAGTGAAGTGTCACACTTTCATGTCTATTTATCGAAGAATGGAATCATTGAAAAACTGAAATGCAACTTAATATTTAAGATAAAATTTGACAATTAAGTATATAAAGTAAGTTCGAAAACTAAAAACCATCTACTTAAAAAGATTATTTATAAAAAATATAATAAACTTTTAGAACAGCATTTTTTTCCAAATTTATAATATTTATCGGTTATAATAATTTAGGTAGGTATATAATGGATGTTTTTGGAATGTGATAATAAAGCCTTTTTATTTAATAGGATCTTAGTAACTACAAAATGTATACATATATTTATAATGTAAATATTTTGACTAATATACCTACCAAACTTATTTTTATTTCAAATAGACAATAAGTTTCACATTCTCATCACAGTTCGTAGTTGAACAATATAAAAATAACACTACCAGAATTAAATAGTCTCTTTCCTGCATAATAACAATTTATCGATACATTCACCTACGTAGTGTATCAAGCTCTAGAGCAAGTCGCATCGGGCTTCCGTACTTCGTGAAAACAGTTTAATTTAGCGTTCGGAACGATTGTTTATTTCGATATTCATTGCGCGGTCACTTCACGGGAATAAGTACGCGTCTTGTGTATTGAACGTAATGGATCCAGTACCTTAATGAAAAAGTAAATAGATAATTGCTTCTAGTTGACAACATAATACTGGTTAAAAGAACATTTTGATTCTTGTTTATCTTTGTTTTTACTAAAAAATAGTACTTACTGATGAAAGGAAATGCCTCCTTTCTTCAGACTAACTTCACTACTCTTAATTTAACAGTTAGTGGTTGCACAATACGGCATCGTAATGAAGTTTTTGATGTTTTGTTACGCTGTGAACGCCGTTCCGTGAATCTCGCTGCGTAATGAGCGGGCGACATTAATACTATGCACTATAGTGCAAGCTTTCGGCACACGTGCCACGCCTCTTTCACCATTCTATCGTGTTCTGTGCATTATACTCTGCACGACAGTGATTGATTACCTACTGTAATAAAACCACAGGAATGTGTGATTCATTCAATAACAATGTTTTATAAAGATTTTCTAACGTTTTTTGTCTGGAATATGAATTTATCTATAGTTATACAAATAAATCAAATTGGAGTGTCTGTTTGTAATATGACTAGACTGCTTTTGACAGGACTTTCACTGATAGGTAGCTGATGATATAAGGAGTAAATTGGGCTACTTTTTAGACTAGTTTCGCCCCGCAGCGTCACTCGCGATTCGACAATAATCGCGGGTATCACCGCGGGACTCAGCTAGTTAATACATATATTACGACTATGCTCTCTGTTATTCCTAGAGAAGAGGTTATTCATTCGCACGTTTTGTACCCCATGAGTAACTTATACCTATATACCTACATTGTTAGAATATTTTAAGCCTTCGACATCAAAATGACTTCGGTTTAGGTTACTTTATTCATCAGTGTAAATTGTTTTATTATCTTACACTTTATTAAACATTTTTCTTCTAAATTATTGTTTCCTTTAAACTCTGGTCCCGATTAAAAAAACTTAATATTATGTACTAGCTGACCCGGCGAACTTCGTACCGCCATATTTACATATCTTTCTCAGATTCCCACAGACAGTGTACAGTCGCGGACAAAAAAAAAGACTTTTCCCGTTATTTTTTTTTTCTTTCTTGCAAAAAAAGAATGAATGAAATCTGACTATGTGTTATTGAATTACAACTAAGAACATATTTTGACTTTCATCCCCTCTCTCCAGGAAACCGTGCTGAATTTCGGGATATAAAGTATCCTATGTCCTACCTCGTAGTATGAACTCAAATCATGCCAAGTTTCATTTGAATCCATTCAGTAGTTTCCTCGTGATGTGTGGCCAAGATACGGACAGACAGACAGACAGACAACAATTTCAAAAAATACAGTTTTGGCTTCAGTATCGATTACAGAGAGCCCTACCATTTTTTTTTTCAAAATATCATTAATGTACAGAATTGGACCTGTTACAATTTTATTATAAGTATAGATTTATATGCAACGTTGAACCCCGACTTACGCGAATTCGACTACACGGCAATCGCTCGGACCCATCTATCGCGTAAGTCCGGGGTATTACTGTATATCATCGAGATATAATGTACGTAATACGTACGTAGTACGTAATATCTCGATGCTGTATATGCAAATTTTTGTCTACCTCACATCCCGGTGTATTGGTATTGATCATTAACTTATGTATATTGATCAAAGGTATCAAGGTCGTTGGGTAAGCTATGAAAATATTCTTAGTAATGGTACATCAAATTACTATTAAGCCTAACTATCACGTCTTCGGAGAGGCTTTTTTCCAAACCGTCAACACATGGTCACATCGTCGCTCCCATTTCATCCCTTGTGCTAGATCAGTCATGATAATGCGCGCACACACACACACAGACACGTGTTTAAAACCCATAATAAAGCTTTGGTAAAATTTTTATGTGTGTGTTACCAAGAATAACATAACCAACTCTCAGTATTCTGCATTGTGACCAGATAATTCAAAGTTACACATACACACCTAAAATTATCACGTTAATCCAAAATGATATAGTTAAATTAAATTACACATTTTAATTATAATTCTGTATAAAAAAAAATAACAAAAAAAAACGACTTCAATCTGGACCAAATTTAAATGGGACCACACGGGAAGCACCAGCTTTCAAATCAAAAAAGAATCATCGAAATCGGTTAGCGTGATATCGAGTTATTCGTCAATTTGTCGCGCACATACTTAATGCAAATTGAAGACTTATATAGTTTTCTCATGGATGGCATGTCAGAAGTGGACCAAATTAAAATTGGACCACATGGGAAGCACCAGCTTTCAAAATCGGTTCACCCAGTCGAAAGTTATGAGGTAACAAATATAAAAAAAAGATTTTAAAAAAGGTAAATCATTGCAGCAGAAGGGTTAAACTTTGCAACACGTAGGTAATTTCTACTTTTCGTAATAGCTTGCTACCAGACAGGTTGTGTTCTGTTGATTGAAAGATAAAGATAGGTGGAAACTACAACATATAACTATATTCAATTGTTTCTATGGCAAAATTATATCAGGCCCAAACAAATATAATAATTTAGTTAATTAATATAACCATGAACGCAGATAACTGCTGGATTTAAAAGGATTAAAAAATTAGCAAAAGAAATCATTCCATACATTTTAATCCTATCTGACATTTATGGAAAACCAATTAAATTCTGAAGCAAAGGGCATGAAAGTATTTTCATTTAAATTATTGGCGTATTTCAGAGTGAATTATGTAGGTATTTCATAGTAGTCAGTTTGTCTCGTTCATCTCTGAAATAAATTACGTTTAGTGACTTAGTAGTATTAATTTATGGAAGAGTACGTATGGAAAATCCGATTAAGATTATATTGACAAGAAAATGTTTGAAAAACTTTAACCCGACTATCGGTATTACAGTCGGTTCAGTAGTTATCGTAGACCATACGATGGAATATACATACATACACAGACTGCCAAAACTATTATCCGTGCGGAAATCCCCCTAGGGTACCACCCACTGGTGGCTATGTCGGACTTGAACCGACTAAAACCGCACGCCGTTTCAGGAACTACAAGCCGGAGAACCAGGTGCACCCTCGAAAGGAAATCCTTGGAACCCCGATGTACCTAGGGCCACCTACGGCTTGTAGATGGCCCCCCTCCTGTGTAGGAACCCCGATGCTCCTTTTCTGTTCTCCTTCGCAAGCATAACTTGCTCACAGTAAAAGACGGCGGATACTCTTCCTTTTGGGTTCGCCATAGTCATTATATATTATTTCCGTCGTAGTATTCATAATTTTATAAACAGTTAAGATGACAGTAAATACTTTATTCCTTATTTGTAAGTACGAGACGTATGATTCAACCAATATTTATATCCGTTTGATAACTGACAGAAAAATATGCATAAGAATTATACGCTTAGTAACTTTATTGTCCTACTTGTGCAGTAAAAATTGCCATTTCATTTATACCTAAGTCATTTAGAGTGACGGGTTTACGTAACAATAGTAAGCAGTTAGTAAGCGTTATTCAATGAGGTCACTAACAGGAAATGTCAAATAAAGTTCATGACTATTATTTCATATCGTCTTACGATGCCGAAAGTTTGTTCTTGGATATTGCAAAGGTTGAACAGATTAGACCGATAAGACGTACGTCTTTGGTTAAGCAGGACGCACAAAATAAATAGGTACCTACATAAATATTTGCTCGTACATGTGTATGTTATATGAGAAGGTACAAAACTAACACTTTGGTTGGATTTTTAAAACAATAATTAATTTAAAATTAAATTTTATATTTAGATGTTTCAGTAAAGGCTCCCACACATAACTGCAACGAGTCGCAAATATCTGCCTGCTCGCACGAATGCACCGCAAGAACTTCACGTTCACGCCGCATCGCATCGCAGTTAAGTGTGGGAGCGATTTTCAATACATACACGACATTTGGAGGATATTCGGACCAAGCCAGACCAAGTCAGGTAAAGCTAAAACGCACTACTCAGTAGTCGGTACGCAAGCTCCATGCTTGGCTAGTGTTTTTATTATTAAAAGTTTATCTCTCTTGAATATTTGAATTAAAGCTCCCACACATAACTACGAATTCGCAACGCATCGCAAATATCTGCGAGCTTGCACGAATGCACCGCAAGAACTTCTGATCTGATTCACATCGTGCATTCCCGCGATATTACATCACACTTCTTGACCCCATTTTAGTCCGTCCTGAGACAGCATAATGGAAAGACGCAAAAAACGAAACGAATAATCATCAAACGCACGAGAAGATCAAATTAATTCACCTTCTACTAATGATAATTAGACCTATAGCGCAATGTCAACGGAAGAAGAGTTTGATTTTACCAATGTATGTACCAAAAAATGTGAACAAATAAATTCAAATCTATTTATTTTACTTTACCTAATAGTCAGTCCCAGCATTTCCAAAGTCATAACAGAAATTCTTTCCTTGTAAGATCGTTTTTATAGAGTTATAATAAACTCAAAAAGCTCTTCAAATGAAGATATGCTCATTCTAAATTAATCAAATTATAAAAAAAAAACCGACTTCCAAAAAACATCCAACGAAAACTCTCTGTCAAAAAACACTAAAAAGCGTAAAATAAACTCGCTCTTCATAAATTGCTATGTGCCAGTTCTTGTCTATACCTAATTCTTTATTCATTTAAATAGTAGTATTATAATGTGTGCTAGGTACCTAAAATCTGTTTGCAATCGGTGCCAAGCGACTATCGCTTAGATTTTTGTAATTGTTCGTTCGTATTCTTTTTGGCTTGGCACCGACTTCAAACAGATTTTATAGGTTAAATGCTATGAAATATATTTAGCTTTAATTCCGCGAGACAAATATCCAGGTCTGAAAGCAAGGCACAAATCCCACCGTCATGCATACTCACATGCACCTATGGGTATCATGCATATGTACACATACAAAACAAGTGAGAAATAATTATCATGCCATGCAACCAAACCTATACTCGACACGTGTTTCGCCCCTCCACGGGGCATCCTCAGGAGATGTTGACTCGTCGAGCGTTTGAGCTCGAATGAGCTCGCGCCACCGCTGTCGGCCCTTTATATACCGTTTCGATGACGCTATAATAATGGTCGATACAATGTCTATAACAACAATACCTATAATATACAATACCACTTCTTAGTATGATTGCAGGTAGTTCGGCACAGATGTCTTTATGACATTGTATCGACCATTATTATAGCGTCATCGAAACGGTATATAAAGGGCCGACAGCGGTGGCGCGAGCTCATTCGAGCTCAAACGCTCGACGAGTCAACATCTCCTGAGGATGCCCCGTGGAGGGGCGAAACACGTGTCGAGTATAGGTTTGGTTGCATGGCATGCTAATTATTTCTCACTTGTTTTGTATGTGTACATATGCATGATACCCATATGTGCATGTGAGTATGCATGACGGTGGGATTTGTGCATTGCTTTCAGACCTGGATATTTGTCTCGCGGAATTAAAGCTAAATATATTTCATAGCATTTAATGTCATGGATTTCCGCAAAGTAACGCCTGATTCCATAACAGAATTTATAGGTATACACAAGAACTGGCACATAGCAATTTATGAAGAGCCAGTTTATTTTACGCTTTTTAGTGTTTTTTGACAGAGAGTTTTCGTTGGATGTTTTTTGGAAGTCGTTTTTTTTTTATAAGAAGTTTTTATTTTTCACTTTTTAGTGCAAACAATCGTAGGTTAGTTGTAAGTTGAACTATTTCATAAAAAAATCTGTTGATGCAAATAAATAACTTTAGTGGTCACGAACTTTTATACAATCTTTCAACCCTTATTTCACTCTTTTAGGGATAGAATATCCAAAAACGCTTAAATACGTATCTACTCATTTTTAATCAGCAGCCCAAAGATAAAGTTTCATGTTTGTAACTTAAAAAATGACGGACTTTCATACAAACTTTCAACCCCTTTTTCACCCTGTGGGGGACAGGTGTCCCACCAACACAAAGGGAGGATCCTCCGACCAGGCGAGGTGATCATGCCTGGCGGGCCAACTGCCCAACGGTCGATGTTGGGATGTTGTATATGTTAATGTGCGCGAGAACTTTCACTGCGCGATTCAGGATTGGTAGTTTCTTAGTTTCCTTCGTTACTCCGTAGTTCAGTGTAACTTCGGTAGATGGCGCTGTAGTATATTTCTGTTGCGCTGTATGTGGAAGTCGCCACATCACTCCCCTCCAAGACCGGAGGTTGATATATGAAGGGTCAGCTGTCTGTGCTCTGTTGCGGAGCTTGCCAGTGCCAGGAGTGAGTAGTTCCAGTGATTCGGAACTGAGTGCCGCAATGCCAGTGAGTCGGAACTGAATGCCGCTAGTCCCAGTGAGTCGGGGCTGAAGTCCGCTGATCCCAGTGAGTCGGGATGGAAGGCGGTGCGCGGTGCTGCGGTGAGGTCCCCAGTGAGTCGGGGCGGTTGCTGCGTAGTGGCTGGCTGCTGCATAGATGGGAGAGATGATATGCTCTGCTTACATGGACCGTAGGTGCAGTGTGCTGTGCCTAGACGCTGTAGAGGCCGTAGGGGTAACCAGGCTGGAGCGGTCGCGTCCTGCGGGTTGTATTCCCTGTTGAGGCCGAGGTTGCTGGCTGGCTGTGAGACTTGCTGTGGGAGTGAATATGATGGTGGCGTGCTGATGCTGCTTCGAAGGCTGCTTCCAATCACGTCGGGGTCACCATTGTGGGGGAACGGGTGTCATGTCCCACCAACACAAAGGGAGGATCCTCCGACCAGGCGAGGTGATCATGCCTGGCGGGCCAACTGCCCAACGGTTGATGTTGGGATGTTGTATATATGTTATTGTGCGCGAGAACTTTCACTGCGCGATTCAGGATTGGTAGTTTCTTAGTTTCCTTCGTTACTCCGTAGTTCAGTGTAACTTCGGTAGATGGCGCTGTAGTATATTTCTGTTGCGCTGTATGTGGAAGTCGCCACACACCCCCTTAGGGGTAGAAATTTCAAAATTCCTTACTTAGTGGGTTTCTACTCCATAAAACGATCCATATGCATAAATGAAAGAATACAAATTAAGGTCTATACGTAAGTGTAATATTAAAATCATCCTCTAATCCTAATCCCTAACTGTTGAAGAGTTTAACCTTCCATCATCAGCTCACCTAAATAACTTGAAAGTATACGACTAAAGGTCTTTAGATACGTATGAAATTAAAAGATATTTCCTCCAACTCCTAACCGTTGAGGAGTTGTACCTTCCATCATCAGCTTACCTAAATAATTTGAAAGAATACGATTAAAGGTAACATATATACATTATGATATTTAAAGATATATCCTCCAACTCCTAACCGTTAAGGAGTTGTACCTTACATCATCAGCTCATCATCATAAAATGATGACTACAGGACGCAAATACCGGTGTAACTTTAGAAAATATACGAAAAACATAGTATGTGCCTGTAAAAAATAAGGGTTTCCCTCGATTTCCCTGGGATCCCATCATCAGATCCTGATATGGTGGCAATGGGACCACCTCGGGAGCATACCCTTTCGAATACAAAAAGAATTTTCAAAATCGGTCCACAATTGACGGAGTAATCGGTGAACATAAATAAAAAAAAAATAAAAAAAAAAATGGAAGTCGGTTAAAAATGTATCTCCTTCTAGTCTCAAAGAATAGTATTTTCGAGTAAAATAGTTCCCATCGGCGTTCAAAATCGCAATGAATGGATGAACCCAAAATCTTCTTTAGCTATATCTCTTTAACAATAACAGTAGTGAAACAATATTTTTACGATCCATGCCACTATTTCTAAAGACAACTCCAAAACGGCTGACTACCGTCGAAAGTATGGTCACCTGAACCAACGCTATGCCGCACGAATTGGTATCGTAGCAATTCGCATCGTAAGTTCCTGTGATGCGGCGTCGCGTCGCATCGCATCGCAGTTATGTGTGGGGCCGCTTAGGAACATATTTTATAAAATATATTTTTAATATGCAGACCCGTTACCACTGTAGTGAAGTAACGATTTAAATAACAACGGACATCTGACACACACCGCCATCTAGACTCAAACTAAGCAGAGTTTGTACTATGAAAAGCTATATTGACTTATACAAACCTTTTTTTGTAAATACATACATATCATACATAGAAAACACATGAACTTCGGGAATCAAACCCGAGACATCAGTTTAGCAGTCGCATTCGCTACCACTGCGCCACTGAAGCAGTTTTATTAATCTAGTAGAGACGAGACCAACATGCATCAGCTATTATTATTTTAACCAGTAAGCATTATTTAAAATAAACAAGCAGAGCTCTGAATTTTGCTGAACTTCACATTCAGGGAAATTCCCTCGTAACACTACACCTTGGTGGGTGATACAATTTATCTATGCTATGATCCAATATTATTACTGTCGTCGATATGTTTGCAGAATGCTTGTGTCTACTCTAGAATAAAGCATAACTTTCGTAAGGAATTCAAATTACAATTAATATAAGTATCTAATGTTATGGCAGGACCCGTGATGTTTAACCGGGTCCCACAATTTCCAGCCTGAAACTGAAATAGTGATTTGGATTGATTGTGAATCGCATTTAAAGTTTCCCTGATGTAACATTTTATGTAGAGTTTAAACCAGCTGGTAGCACAGCTCTCAATGTTTCTAAATGTACCAACCCAGACAGGCTATATTAAAATTTAAAACCGGTTGGATCGTCGACAAACTCGCGCGGCGATTATAACTTCGTTTTAGATGACACACCGCGAATATTGTCGCTGAGTCGCAAGTATGCCTGAGGCTTTGAGAAGGCTTATAGACAATGAAACTAGTCTTGCTAACGTGGCAAAGATATGTACATAGTACCTACGCAACGTAGCAGAGGTAGCAGAAAAGGTCCGGCTTATCTATTATCTGCTATTATCGGCTGTTATCTTATTATCGAATAAACTGTAGGTAATTATATAATTTATCAGTCATTTTCATCTTTGAGTTCCTTTAACCAAAGATTTGAGATCCTCTCGGTGTCTGGTGTCTATACAATTATGTATTACTGTCATTCTCAGATCAAATAAAAAAAGGTAGAATACGCATTGCCTTGTTCTTGTTGAAGCAGAAAAAAGGCACGTAGTTCCAAGGAAACACACGCGATACGCACTAACTATGCTATAGCATAGCCACGCATACTTTTCGTCAATATCGTACAAGTATTGACAACTTATACGATACTGACGAAAAACAAACAACAAGAACAAGGCGGTGCGTATCTACCTTTTTTTATTTGATCTGAGCTGTCATTGGGTACTTTTAAAGGTCTTTTAAATATTTACTGAAGGGGATACTTATAATAATTACATGACTACGTTTATTGACCGTTTCTATTAATCTAGGTAGCCTTGACAACTCCAAGAGGAAGCCATATGTTAATATTTTCAACATTTGCAAACAAACAATGTGTTTCAGTTAATACAACCTTGCACATTTGAATATTAAGATAATGTTCTAAGAAACGAATGCCTATGCGGATAGACACAGTCAAACATCTGAGGATCTGAGTCATGCTTATTTATCGACAAGCAGTATACGATCACATTGGATTTTCCAGCTTTTAAATCTAGACAAACTACCGTTGGTAACTAATAACCACCACCGATAACCATATTTAACCACTGTCATTGTCCATACTTTACTTTTTATTCAATCACTTTTTTTTTCTATAATTACTTTCTGTTTTTGGCGACTTCGGTAAGTCGACCGGTCCCAGTTGAAAATCAGGGCTGAGCACTTTGTGTCAGCATTTACCTGAACTGGACACCTTTTTGGCCGCAGCTTCGAGACACATAATAAGTATAATTTTTACATGTATAAAAACTTTTTTTTTGTCTGTATAATTTATTTATGTTACTTTCTCATTTCTATCTCTAGTGTTAAGTTTCTTGTTTATTTTATTTTTGTAATAGTTTTTTATGTCTCGGCGTTGGGCCAAATAAAAGATTATTCTATTCTATTCTATTTATATCGATGATATGCGGCAACATTAAATAAAAAAAAATGACTTTCTAGGACGAAATAGATTTCTTTGATAACAAAAACTCTCCGGACGCTTGAACCAGACCACGCGTCAGACACCAATGCATCATTCAGAACATAACAAATAATACGGCAGACGACAATTTTCCCGTCCCCCTGAATTCTCAAGACATTCATCTATTGCTCTCGATGCGAGGTGATGGCGTGGCGTTTACTATTAACACCGGATTCTACGTGCGTTGTTATGTAAATAGGGTCCTGCCTACAGATGAGCGGCTCGCCGGCTCGCCTCGATAGACCTCTGCCAGGGTCACGGCCGAACGTACGCGCAATGCCCGCAGCCCTCGTACTATAATGCCACGTCATAATTTGTAATAATTACCTCTTAAGTCTTAAGTAATAAGTTTAGCACTTACTCTGTTGTTCAACCTACGCAAATAAACTATAAATGCTACGTTTTAATAGAAAATCGGCTTCTCAAGCAAGTACAACTGAGTCAGAGTCGTCAACAGGCAAAAGTTATATAAATTACGGACGTCAAGGTGCCTCCGATTTCACGTTAGCCCAGCGTCAATTTGGCGAATACAATTTTATGATTTTCCTATCAATGTGTGGGTAATTGAAACGAAGCGTAATCTTGCCGCTGACGCACGTGCACTCACGTCGACTATCGAGTAGTATCGAGTATCGACCGAACAGCAATTATAACTTCGATAAAAAAAACACTAGCTCTGGAGAAGAAACAACACGCTACCTATGTGGTTTTTCCTCTTAGCATACCTAAGATGATTATTGTGTATGTCCTGGTGCTAGCAATTGCTTATAATTTATTTAGTTTGCGGTTTTCCGTATTAAAAACCACAACAAAAATATCTTTATCTGTATAATTATAACTCTACATACGAAAAACTAGCTTTTATATATTGGACACATCAGTGTATGTTAATATGCAACTACTATCGAGCTGGTGTGTACACGATAGTGAAACTGCTTTCCAGGAACCAACAAATTCGGTTAATAACTAATCAAGTCATTCACCGGTGAGGCGGTGACTATTTACGGAGAATGTTGATTCTCAATGTGTTTATTATAAACAACGAATACAAAAAAAGTAAAAACTAAAACCCAACTACGACAAAAAACGACGCTGAAAAAGTATGAAACAAGTTTCAAAAGCCGTAGTCACGCGTTACGTAGAAATGTACCATAAAACGCTTGACTACGGCTTTTGAAACTTGTTTCATTTTCAGCGTCGTTTTTTGTCGTAGTTGGGTTTTAGTTTTTACTTTTTTTATTTAAAATGTTTTGGTGCCCCTTATAGATATACCTTAGAAATATCACAGTTATCGAATAAATACGGACAAAGTCACGACAAAATGCTAATAATATATATATTTATGAAATTTACAAGTAACGCCCTTTCGAATGATACCAAACACGGCATATTTATTAAATGCTATGAAATTTATTTAGCTTTAATTCCGCGAGACAAATATCCAGGTCTGAAAGCAGGGCACAAATCCCACCGTCATGCATACTCACATGCACATATGGGTATCATGCATATGTACACATACAAAACAAGTGAGAAATAATTAGCATGCCATGCAACCAAACCTATACTCGACACGTGTTTTGCCCCTCCACGGGGCATCCTCAGGAGATGTTGACTCGTCGAGCGTTTGAGCTCGAAACTTAACGGCATATTTATCTCAAATTTATTTTTTAAGACAGTACTTTATGTCGGCTAGTGGGCGCCACATTAGATTCAGTGACACGTCATATAGCCTATAACCAGCGGACGATCAAGACGCTTCTAACGATACCTCATTTGTCCAGTTCTAATAAGTAGTTAAGGAGCTATGAGGGAACAGATGAACATACATACATACATACTTACCTACATACATACATACATAGCCTGTCAAAATCATAACCCTCCTTAGGCTTTGCCGTAGTCGGGTAATAAAATGTCAGTTGGTGTATGTATTTCTTGCAAATGCACTATTACAGTTGCACAATAACAGTTCAGATTTTTGAGTGATCTTCTTTCAGAACTTTGTTTTTTTGGAACGAAGTTCCTAAACGCGCGTTTGACGGAAAACCTAGACGGAAAAAAATTTAGCGATACTTTTCGCGCTAAAAGTTGTAACGACACTTTTAACATTGAGTTGACGTCATAGTGCTGGATACTCAACGTTAAATATAACAGAATAATTGCCAACGTCCATACCATGTTGAAATTGCCAACGTCCATACCATGTTGAATACACCGGTTCTCGTCCGATCACCGAAGTTAAGCAACATCAACGTGGTTAGTACTTGGATGGGTGACCGCCCCACCACGTGATGTTGGCTTTTTGCATTTATTTACAGAAAAATTATTGTTTTATAAATAGTATATTTGTAAAGTTTGATTATTTCTAAAACAATTTGAGTATTCTACGCGCATTTTTATTAGTAATAGCATATCTATATATCTATACTTATAATAATACTTATAATAAAAATGTAACAGGTCCAATTCTGTACATTAAAAATATTTTGAAATTTTTTTTTGGGTGGCTTTCTATAATCGATACTGAAGCCAAAACTGTAATTTTTTTCATTTTTGTCTGTCTGTCTGTCCGTCTGTCTGTATCTTGGCCGCGCATCACGCCGAAACTACTGAACAGATTCAAATGAAACTTGGCATGATTTGAGTTCATACTACGAGGTAGGACATAGGATACTTTTTATCGTTTCCTGGAAAGAGGGGATGAAAGTCAAAATATGTACTTAGTTGTAATTCAATAATACATAGTCCGATTTCATTCATTCTTTTTTTGCTAGAAAGAAAAAAAAATAAGATAACGGGAAAAGAGTTTTCTTTGTGTCCGCGACTGTACACTGCCTGTGGGAAGCTGAGACAGATACGTAAATATGGCGTTACGAAGTTCGCCGGGTCAGCTAGTCATATATATATGTAAATATAAACTTCGTTCCATCCGGGTGTCCCTTGACACCTCTCAAGTTTTTTTTTATGTATGACCCACCAAAATGACTCTACTCCGCCTGATGGAAATCATAAGCAGAATCCAAGAGTGGTGGTCACCATACTCATTGCGAATGCAGACAATGCAGTATGGCGACCCACACCATGGCGGCCTTGTGATGCTTCTGCATCTTTTAGTCTAGTCAACAAGTATGGAACTTGTTGACTAGACTATTTGGGCCTCTGGTCTCGCACTCACCAACGAAACACGACAGCACGAACGCTGTAATTTTATATTGTTGCATATATTTAGCAAAATAGAACTAATGACGATATGGTTTTCACATCCACGATCCACAAGCGAGTTAAAGTAATCGCGTGATTACCACTACAATTAGTTAAATTTTCTACAATATTATTATAATTATTTGCCTCAGTTTCTAGGAACATTACACCAGATAAAGGCAACAATGGACATGCTAAAATCGGAGTGTGCCGATGAACGCAGTTCTAAAGTTAGAAAACGGAACAACTCGATCCCATTGATATTCAATGTATGTAGATACGAGCGAATGATTCACGAAACAACAACAAATGAAACATAAATGCATTACTTTAATCTATACTATATATATATATATACTTACTTATAATAAAAATGTAACAGGTCCAATTCTGTACATTAAAGATATTTAGATATTTTTTTTGGAGGGCTCTCTATAATCGATACTGACCCCAAAACTGTATTTTTTTTCATTTTTGTCTGTCTGTCTGTCGGTCTGTCTGTATCTTGGCCGCGCATCACGCCGAAAGTACTGAGCGGATTCAAATGAAACTTGGCATGATTTGAGTTCATACTACGAGGTAGGACATAGGATACTTTTTATCCCGAAATTCAGCATTGTTTCCTGGGGAGAGGGGATGAAAGTCAAAATATGTACTTAGTTGTAATTCAATAACACATAGTCCGATTTCATTCATTTTTTTGCTAATAAGAAAAAAAAATAAAGATAACGGGAAAAGTGTTTTTTTTTGTCCGCGACTGTACACTGCCTGTGGGAAGCTGAGACAGATATGTATATATGGCGGTACGAAGTTCGCCGGGTCAGCTAGTATAATATAAAACAAGTAAAATAAAAAATAATATTTAATGAGCATATGAAAATGTAAAGATAAAAAGGATATTTGGTAGTTATCAAGAAAATGTACTGATGCTATTTTTTTTTCAAGTTTTTAATAATGTTGAAAGAATACCAATTCCTGTTAAATACATGATATTTCATTAAAAAAAAATTGTAGTGACAAGGGTTAAAAAGGGAATACCTACTGCGATGGTTTGGCCTTTTAGATAGGAAAGATGCTAAAAGACTCACAAAAGGAATTTATAGAGTGAATGTTTTTGGAAGTTTCGGTTGAGGTCGTCCACGGCGAACATTTAGAGACCAAAATGATGATGTTCTGAAGAAGCGCCATGTAAAAAGCGCCAAAAACCTATGCATGCATGCAGCGATTGCATGCAACCACTATACACAAGGGACAGTATTTTTTTGATAAAACCACTCGGTTTTATCAAAAAAATACTGTCCCAAAGGGTTTCAAAAATATTTTTAACCAGGACGAAGCCAAAGCAAAAAAGTCAGCATACAAGAAAATTATAGCTAGTTATTTATTAGTGTCGTTTTCAGTACCATTCGTGCGGACATCAAACATTCCCAGCCGGGAATCCCAAATATCATGTACCTACACCAAAAAGGCGAATGGTCTCAGACGAACGCCGGAGACGTTCTGAGAATTCATTTACATAGCAAATGAGACCAGACTGAGATGGTGAGAAACGTTATTATAATTGATCCATGCAATTGTTTTTTTTTCCTATACATACATACATACAAGTTTTTTTATATTTGTAATTAGCTGTGCCCCGCGGTGTAACCCGGGCTTGTTGTAGCTTTACTACCACAACCGCGGGGAGAAGCTAGTAAAAGAAAAGTAGCATTTCTTATTTTACCAACTATCTGCCAGTCCCGTCAAAATCGTTCCAGCCGTTGCAGAAATTAGTTCTAACAAACAGACAGCAAAAAAAATTGAAAATTGATTTGTGATCACACTAATATATAAAGGCGAAAGTTTGTGCGTATGTTTGTTACTTCTTCACGCAAAAACTATTGGACGGATTTGGATTAAACTTTACAGTAATATAGCTTATACATCAGAATAACACATAGGCTACTATTTGCCGCGATAACCGACATAGACGCGGGTGGAGCCGCGGGCAACAACTAGTATGTAATAAAAATCGTTTTCCACAGCTTTTTTCTTTAATATCTATCTTTGCACAAACGAAGAAGTTGAATTGTTTTTTTTCCAATTCCAAAGCTACGGAACTGTCTCATCAACCTGTCACTTATCGTCACTGAAGCGTAGGTATTATACTTAAAACAAAACAGCTTTTGCTTCGCCGCGCCGTACGGGTAATTTTTCGCAAGAGTGAGTGCCTGCATGTCACACCTCCCACACAATAGGGGCCAGTCGTCACATAGCTTTTAGAACTATTATTTTATTCATACATCAAAGTTAAAACAATAGCTGTGTACAGTCAAAACCCATAACATATATTTTTTGTTTAGCTGAAATAAATGGTGCCTGAAGCATTGATTTTGTATATCGATTATCGATGGCCTGAACAATAAGTTTGCAAATCGAGTTAGTTTAAAAAAAGAAGGTAGGTAATTGGGATGTAGCGATAATTTGCAATAGAGAATTAACATTACGTATTTTTTAAAATATTTATGAAATCTATACTTATAATAAAAATGTAACAGTACTTATAATAAAAATGTAACAGGTCCAATTCTGTACATTAAAGATATTAAGAATTTTTTTTTGGAGGGCTCTCTATTATCGATACTGAAGCCAAAACTGTAATTTTTTTCATTTTTGTCTGTCTGTCCGTCTGTCTGTCTGTCTGTATCTTGGCCGCGCATCACGCCGAAACTACTGAATGGATTCAAATGAAACTTGGCATGATTTGAGTTCATACGACGAGGTAGGACATAGGATACATTTTATCCCGATATTCAGCACGGTTTCTTGGGGGGAGGGGATGAAAGTCAAAATATGTACATAGTTGTAATTCAATAACACATGGTCCGATTTCATTCATTCTTTTTTTGCTAGAAAGAAAAAAAGGTAACGGGAAATGTCTTTTTTTTTGTCCGCGACTGTACACTGACTGTGGGAAGGTGAGACAGATATGTAAATATGGCGGTACGAAGTTCGCCGGGTCAGCTAGTACTTATAATTAGAGATGAAACGGATAAATGTTTTGCCGGATACCGAATACCGAATATCCGGCCAACCTTGAAGCCGGATAGCCGAATATCCGGCCGCCGAATATCCGGCCAAACATAGTCGAATGGCGACTCGTTCCACGAGTGAATCACTAAGCGATCGGGTGGATTTGGTTTATTGTGTTCTTGAATTGATTGCAAATACGATCTTAAGAGGTTATGAGAAAACGTGTTGTTGTTGTTGTTTGAGTTTGTGGTAGTTTTATTAATGTTTTTTTTTCTATAAACCTAAAGTTAGGTACTGAAGAAAAATGTCTTTGATAAATAAAAGATCATCTGTATGGAAATATTATGATATAAAAAGTGACGATTAAAAGTTTGCTACTTGTTCATTAGGTATGTAATGTTAAAATTTCTCGTGGTGGGGAAGGAAAAAAGGCAGGTATGTACCAAACAAAAACAGTTTTATTTATTTTTATTGAATAAAGGACAAACGAGCAGATGTATCACCTGATGGTAAGCGATTACCGCCGCCCATATGACACCCGCGATACCAGAGGCATCACAAGTGCGTTGCCGGCCCTTTAAAAAGGAGTACGCTCTTTTCTTGAAGGTTTGAAGATCGTATTGGTCCGGGAATACCGCAGGCGACAGTTTCTCGTTCTACATAGACAGTTTCTATCTCCTTTTATACGACTTTAATTATTGCTTAAATGACGTAGCGACAGAAAACGACACTAGTCAATGTCACGATCAAGGAAAAAACGCAATTGCGAGTGAAATTGATTCTTATCTGAATTCAGTACGCATTGGTCGCGATCGTGATCCTTATATTTGGTGGTCAGCTAATGCTGTACAATACCCAAATTTAACTAAGTTAAAACATTTTTTTACGAAGTTTACTAGAGTTTACCTTTCAGCGCCCTGTAGCAGTGTATATAGCGAAAAACTTTTTTCGGAAGACAAGCGAAACCGTCTGTTACCTTTTAACGCAGAGACATTGGTATTTATTTATCACAATTTGCCCTTAGTGCAGTTTGAGTATTTTTTAAGGTAAAAATCAGAATTCTTTATGTTAAATAAAGTGCCTTCAATATTTATGTCGTATTTATTTGAAATCCGGTATCTGGCCGGATACTTGTTTCTTATCCGGTATTCGGCCGGATTTAAAATTTGAGCCGGATAGGCCGGTTACCGGATAGTTACCGAATATCCGTTCCATCTCTACTTATAATATAAATTAGAGATGAAACGGATAAATGTTTTGCCGGATACCGAATACCGGATATCCGGCCAACCTTTAAGCCGGATAGCCGAATATCCGGCCGCCGAATATCCGGCCGAACATAGTCGAATGGCGACGCGTTCCACGAGTGAATCACTAAGCGATCGGGTGGATTCAGTGTATTGTGTTCTTGAATTGATTGCAAATACGATCTTAAGAAGTTATGAGAAAACCTTTTGTTGTTGTTGTTTGAGTTTGTGGTAGTTTTATTAATGTTTTTGTTTCCATAAACCTAAACTTAGGTACTGAAGAAAAATGTCTTTGATAAATAAAAGATCACCTGTGTGGAAATATTTTGATATAAAAGTGACGATTAAAAGTTTGCTACTTGTTCGTTAGGTATGTAATGTTAAAATTTCTCGTAGTGGGGAAGGAAAGAAGGCAGGTATTTACCAAAGAAAAAGTTTTATTTATTTTTATGGATTAAGGGGCAAACGAGCAGATGTATCACCTGATGTTAAGCGATTACCGCCGCCCATATGACACCCGCAACACCAGAGGCGTCACAAGTACGTTGCCGGCCTTTTAAAAAGGAGTACGCTCTTTTCTTGAAGGTTTGAAGGTCGTATTGGTCCGGGAATACCGCAGGCGACAGTTCATTCCACAGTTTTGTTGTGCGAGGCAGAAAGTTCCTGGAAAAGCGCACAGTTGAGGACTGCCAACCATCTAGATGATGGGGATGAAACTTCTGTCGCGTAGGACGATGGCGGAAAGAGGCGGCAGGAATCAGTCCGAACAATTCCTCGGAGCATTCCCCATGATAAATGCGGTAGAAGATGCACAGCGAAGCTACATCTCTACGCAGCGCCAAAGAGTCTAGCCGAATTGAAAGTTCTTGGCAATCGACGACTCGAGTCGCTCTCCGTTGAATGCGGTCCAAAGGGAGGAGCTGGTATTGGGGTGCCCCCGCCCAAAGATGAGGACAGTATTCCATGTGAGGCCGAACCTGGGCCTTATAAAGTAAAAGGCGGTGGGCCGGAGTGAAATACTGTCTCGATCTGTTGAGCACACCAAGCTTTTTCGAGGCCAATTTGGCCTTACCCTCCAGGTGGCCACGAAACTGGACTTCGCTCGACATGTCGACACCAAGAATTCCAATATTGGCTGAGGCAGATAGTGGAGTGCCTTCGAAACGAGGACATACGACCCACGGAAGTTTTTTAGTGGTGAACGCGCAAATTTGTGTCTTTGTGGGGTTAAATTGGACTAAATTAAGTCTACCCCAATCTGAGACCTTCTCCAAAGAAGTCTCGACTTCAGACACAAGTTTGTTTCGACTCTCAATGACGTTTTCCCGAGAAATATTGGCGCGGCCGGTGTAAAAAGCATCGCCGGTGCTGTCATCCGCATAACAATGAATGCCGCAATTTTGCAGCATGTCATTGATATGGAGGAGGAACAAAGTAGGCGATAGCACACAGCCTTGCGGGACACCAGCATTCACAGATATGGAATCAGAGCATTCACCGTCGACTGCGACCTTAATGCTTCTATCTGCTAGAAAGCTAGTGACCCAATCGCATAATTTCTCGGGAAGCCCATAGGAAGGGAGCTTCGAAAGAAGCGCTTTGTGCCAGACCCGATCGAAGGCCTTCGCGATGTCCAAACTAACTGCCAAGGCTTCCCCCTTAGTCTCAATCGCCTGTGCCCAGCGATGTGTCAGGTATACCAGAAGATCACCAGCCGATCGACCCTTACGGAAGCCGTACTGCTGGTCGCTAAGCAGATGATGATCTTCTAGATACCGTAGGAGTTGATAGTTGATGATGGACTCCATTATTTTCGAGAAGAGGGAAGTAATGGCTATCGGCCTGTAGTTGGACAGATTAGAGCGATCGCCTTTTTTTGGGATCGGGTGGACTAATGCTGCCTTCCATGTTGTCGGGACTACGCCAGAAGAGTAGGAGAGCCGAAAAAGACGCGTTAAGACCGGTGCCAACTCTGGAGCGCACATCTTCAACATTATAGGGGGGATTCCATCCGGGCCACTCGACTTATGGATATCCAGGGATAAAAGTGCTATACGCACTGAGCGTTGGTGAAACTGGATATCCAGCATACGGCTCTCGCACCGCGGTATGATAGGCGGCTCCTGTTCCCCGTCATCCAAGGTCGAGTTGGACGCAAAGTGTTTTGCCAGGAGATCGGCTTTCTCCTTTGCGTCATAGGCCAACGGATTATTTCCCAAGTGCAAAGGTGGAAGGGATGGCTTACAGAAATTCCCTTCGATAGCCTTGGCAAGAGACCAGAATGCTCGAGTCCCCGAAGGAAGACGCTCAAGCCTCTCGCCAATCCCAGCAATGTGCACCGACTTCGCCCTAGCTATGTCTCTTTTGAAGGACCTGGAGGCAAAGTTGTACTCCTTTTTTAGAGCGCTGGTGTTTTGATCCCGTACCGCCGCTGCGTCAGCCCAGGCTTGGTAAGCTTCCTGCTTCCTGCGAGAAGCTTTTTTGGAAGATGAACCAAACCAGGGCCGACACTTGCCACCAATGGGAACCACAGAGGATGGAATGAAAATCTCCATACCCTGTAGCACAACATCAGCAATAGAATCAGCAGCGGTGTTGGGATTATCCGGCGAGAAGCACAACTGTCTCCAAGGGTAGGACGCAAAGAAGAACCGCATCCCAAGTATTGCTTAAATGACGTAGCGACAGAAAACGACACAAGTCAATGTCACGATCAAGGAAAAAACGCAATTGCGTGTAAAATTGATTCTTATCTGAATTCAGTACGCATTGGTCGCGATCGTGATCCTTATATTTGGTGGTCAGCTAATGCTGTACAATATCCAAACTGAACTAGAATAAAAAATTACGAAGTAGTAGAGTTTACCTTTCAGCGCCCTGTGGCATTGTATATAGCGAATTTTTTTTTCGGGAGCTGGCCTTATATAAGAGGACAAGCAAAACCGTCTGTTACCTTTTAACGCAGAGAAATTGGTATTTATTTATCCCAATTTGCCCTTAGTGCAGTTTGAGTATTTTTTTAGGTAAAAATCAGGATTCTTTATGTTAAATAAAGTGCCTTCAATCTTTATGTCGTATTTATTTGAAATCCGGTATCCGGCCGGATACTTGTTTCTTATCCGGTATTCGGCCGGATTTAAAATTTGAGCCGATTTTGAAAATTATTTTTGTATTCGAAAGGGTATGCTCCTCATGTGGTCCCATGGCCACCATATCTCCTGATATGGCGTGACCTTGAGCGGGATAGCTGCTCTTGGCGTAGAACAAAACAACCGAAGCGTCGGTGACGTCGTTAACGTTCGTCTCGAAATATAGCGAGTGTGGTACCTACTATTACATTTGGCTTGGCACCGACTTCAAACCTATGAATAGGTAGCATATACAAGTTATTTGATACTTTTTAGTTTTTAAGTCGGTTTTTTAAACGAAGTTTTTTTTTCCATTATTTAGTGTATAAATGTTGTATTTATGTATACGTAATCTGTATATGTATATCGACTTATATATGTATGTTTGTATGTATAACGTTGAATATGATGTGATTATTGTAAATTTGAACGGACTTCTTATGTATATAAGATTTCACACACCTGCCTTATAAGATTTCTCCACCACCCGAAGGTCGACTGGAAGAGAATGCTCTGGGCATTAAGTACGCCGATGTACATTCTTAGTGCATACATTTTATAAATAATATATAAATAATCTACATTGTATTTATATTTCCAAAAAAGTGTGTGTGACCAGTTCCTAAAATTATCATCTCAATGTAACTAACACAACATCCACATCTGGTAGTTCTTAAACAGTTTCTAAAAGATACTTTACAATAGGTACGTTATATGATTACTTTTTTATCGTATAATAAAAATGTAAAAGATCAATTTTAAGTTTAAAATACTTGAATTAGGAGTTATAATTTTTAATATAAACAAACATATAACTTAATAGTTATGATAATTTACCAGAAACAAAATACAAAATGTGTGTGAGTGTGTGTGTTTGTTACTCTTTCACGCTAAAACTTCTAAACGGATTTGGATGAAACTTTACAGTAATATAGCTTATACAGGTTACTATTTGCCGCGAAAATCGACATTCACGCGGGCGGAGCCGCGGGCAACAGCTAGTCTCTAATATAAATGTAACAGGCACAATTCTGTACATTAAAGATATTTTTAAATATTTTTTGGAGGGCTCTCTATAATCGATACTGAAGCCAAAACTGTAATTTTTTTCATTTTTGTCTGTCTGTCTGTCTGTCCGTCTGTCTTTCTGTCTGTCTGTATCTTGGCCGCGCATCACGTCGAAACTACTGAACGGATTGAAATGAAACTTGGCATGATTTGAGTTCACACTACGAGGTAGGACATAGGATACTTTTTATCCCGAAATTCAGCACGGTTTCCTGGAGAGAGGGGATGAAAGTCAAAATATGTACTTAGTTGTAATTCAATAACAAATATGCCGATTACATTCATTATTTTTTTACTAGAAAGAAAAAAAATAAAAGATAACGGGAAAAGTGTTTTTTCGTCCGCGACTGTACACTGCCTGTGGGCAGCTGAGACAGATATGTAAATATGGCGGTACGAAGTTCGCCGGGTCAGCTAGTTTATAAATATTTTCTTATGAATGTATCGTTTCGTTTTAGTAATTACTAGCTATTGCCCGCGGCTCCGCCCGCGTGTATGTCGGTTATCGCTGCAAATAGTAGCCTATGTGTTATTCTGATGTATAAGCTATATTACTGTAAAGTTTCATCCAAATCCGTTCAGTAGTTTTTGCGTGAAGAAGTAACAAACATACACACAAACTTTCGCCTTTATATATTAGTGTATACTAGCTGTTGCCCGCGGCTCCGCCCGCGAGTATGTCGGTTATCGCGGTAAATAGTAGCCTATGTGTTATTCTGATGTATAACCTATATTACTGTAAAGTTTCATCCAAATCCGTTCAGTAGTTTTTGCGTGAAGAAGTAACAAACATACACACAAACTTTCGCATTTATATATTAGTGTGATGTGATTTATTAGTGTGATTAATTTCACAATATTATTGAACTGGGACAATTGTAAAGAACGCTAGGTCGTGAACAAAGTAAAATGTCTTGTTTATCACTGAGTTTTACTTAGTCAAAGCTTTGCAAAACTGATAAAATTACTGAGCAAGACACGCCAAAATTGATAGGAGTCTGCAGTTTAAACTTAATTAAATTCATGGACATTCGGTTTCGCTCTTTAGTCCATAAACTATTCAGTTGGCTAAGTACTCTTTCGCAAAAGGCATTGCTTGTTAGAATTGAAAGAACAAAACAAACTAATTTCTTTAAACGTGTTATTTCGGATGCACCTTCGTTACAGTTTTCAGACACGCGAACTATATATTAAATATCGTGGGAAATTCAGGAAGCATTTTCTCCTGATTCACAGGCAGGCCAGCCGTGTCATTCGTTGTTAGTTTATGAAGTTACAAAGCTTGTAGGTTTTCGGAATCCGGAACAATAAGGTCTAATTACTGGACACGGGACAAGACGCAAAATTCCGGGACAATCCCGGATTTCCTTTTGTTAACTTCCTTTGCGTGCGCTGCGATAACAATAAATGTTTCACATAAACAGTGTATCAAAGAATTGTTTCCATTTAAAAGATCTGAAAAAAGTCCGCGACAGCATATGCCTATCTTTTGAGGTTGGCTCCCCCCTATAACCGTTTTTACGGTAACAAATTTGCTCACGTTTTTAACATCACGCTACGGGCAATAGTAGATTAGTCAGAGAAGTAGGTCAGCTAGTATCATTTAATTACATTTATATAAAAAAAACGTTCTCGATTTTTTTGTTTTAGTATCGATTCGCGGATATCGATGTATGAAAGACTATTTTTAGACTAGTAAAGTTAAGTTTGTCTCTAAAAAAACAAGGAAAAATCTTCAATAATAATTCCAAGAAATATCTACACATACATAAGTTTGTACAGGATCTCCGGTGCGCGAGACTCGTACTCGTCTGGTTTTATTTTTCATTCTTAGACCTCAATATATTTATTGTACAACAGTTGACAGCGTTAGTCATCACACTAAGAATAGCTTTATTAAATATGATAGGTGTTCTTTGTTTGCCAAGATGAACAAGGGCAGATTACACGTAGGTTTTGGGGTAAACGCCCACAGCGCGCCAGGGCGGCGGCGGCGGCGGCGCCCACGCATTGACGCAATTCGCCGTCAGCCTTTCATAAAAAATTATGTTATAGCCAATCACGTCGATTCGATACACCTACAGGCGACTGAAAACTGAAAGCTTAACTAAGAATAGAATTATCTTTTGTTTTCAAATATGAAATAGGTATTGACTTATTGATTAATGAAGATTGTTTCCTAGAGACGTTTGAGTTCCCATTTCCTGTTCTTTGTTACATTAAATAAACCCCAAATCAAGATAATAACAGAGATCTAACAGAATTAAACCTATACATAAATTATTTATCACATGTAATACTAGTAAATTTTATATGCGCATAAAGTGGTTTTGTATAAATGCTCGGCTTAAACCTCATTTCTTCTCAGGAGGGGCCTATGTTCAGAAGTGAATTATTAAAGCCTGTTGATACAAATTCTCAGCTGGCTCACCGGTATTGAAACAACGAAGAAGATGGTAAGTAGGTAGATAGTATAGCAACACTGATTTCAGCTTGAACGCCTCTGCCGGGTGGTACACCCCCTCTCACAGAAGACGAACCTAAAATAACAGCATTCGTGCTGTAGTGTTTAGTTGGTGAGTATGAGACCGGAGCCCTAATGATGCAGAAGCATCTCAATAGGAGGTCGCCATAGTGTGGGTCACCATGCTGCATTGTTGCATTCGCAATGAGTATGCTGAGCACCACTTTCGGATTCACTTTAGTAGTGTAGAGTCAATTTGGCAGGCTCATACTACCAAAAAATGAACAACCTTTATTAGTTCACTGCACTACATAGGCCTGTGCTTTGAAAGAAATATTATTTTACGACTACGGTAAACGACCACTAAGAGAAAGTTTTTTTCTTTTTTAATGTTAAGGTAAGTTAGATCATCGGTAACCTCGCTCCTGAAAGCAATTAATGAATTGCTTACCGCCTGTTTTCTTTAAGGTTCTGTTAACGCTTCGGTCGAGAAGACCCACCACCGTACGTACGTACGTATATGAACTTTCCACGAACTTCTTGAATTTTCTAGACCTTTCTATGGGAAAATCATTTTGCTAAGCGTTTAGTTTGACTTTGTGTTGACAACGAAACGATAGAAATTTTCTGAGGCTAGATGTCTAATGAAGAAATGATGTGTGTTCGTTCAATTTATTCGAAGACTGCTTATATGGAATTAAATCTACAACATGCTCTTGAAAGATAGTCGGTGAAATGTTGCAGTTATATTGTAAGTTCTATTTTTTTTTTTTTTAATATTTTAGACATCTAACACACAACGCTATCCAGTCCCAAGCTAAGCAGAGCTTGTGTTATGGGTACTAGACAACTGATACAAATACATATATACTTTTTTTTTGTAAATAGATACATATTATACATAGAAGACACCTAAACTCCGAAACAAATATTTGTAGATCATACAAACATTTGGCCCGACCCGGGAATCGAACCCGAGACCTCATGATCAGCAGTCGCACACGCCAACCGCGAGACCAACGAGGCAGTCTATTGCCTTTGCCATTACATTGCCAACTATCCTTTTTTAAAAGTATTGCTAAATTGCGATAAATCAAAATGAATACGAAGAAGCGGATCGTTACAGCTTAAAATGGACTTAAATGTTTCATAACTGTATACTCATATTACAGTAATAGCGCCGACAAAACAGTCGGGCGTAAAATTATATACCGGAAATGGCGTACACTTGAACTGTAGATGGCCTATTCCTGGATCGAGGCCAATGCTAGACCACTCTGGATATACTCATCGTATCTACTGCCGGGGTAATACAATAAGTCCCGGCACATTCAAATCCATACTAACATTATAAATTCGAAAGTAACTCAGTCTGTCTATAGCGTATTTCACGACTAAATCTCTGCACCGATTTTAATGAAATTTGGCACAGAAATACATTGATTCTTGAGGAAGGGCTACTCTTTACCGCGATAACAGAAATAGACACGGGTGGGGCAAAGGCTAAAAATAAATTTACTACTGTCGACAAGTTTTAAATATTCAAGCAGTTCATTAAATTCCTAGGGAATATGCATGTCTTTTTTTATTTCTTAATCTGATCATGTAAGTCTCCTTAGCATAGAAAAAAATATAAATAGGTTTCAAAATAGTCAAACTAATTTTCAAAATGAAATTTAAAACACCGACTAAATTTGAGCTATTCAAACGCCGCCATTTTCGCGCGCTATTGACATAACATATGACGTCATTGTCATTTCGTGTTTGTTTACTATTGAGTGTTTCAGTTATTTTATACCTATTAACAGTTTTGATTGCTATAAAAATCATGGAAGAAGTTATTTTTTCTCACAAACACTACTCACACAGTAGGAATTTCGACGCCGATAATTTCGATAATGTAACAATCGACGTCACATTTCGTTTCGACCAATAGGACGCGTTTTGCAGGTTTGAATTTCCCTCCCTTAATTTTCACTTTTTATTTAATATTTTCTGGGTTTAAATAATCACTAAATAAAAAAAAAACATTTATGTATATTGTAAAAAACAATAAAGAATCTAGAAAAAAATGTTTGAGACAAATAAAAAAATTATGCATATTCCCTATTATCCGTATAGTAGAGAAAGGATAAATTGAAGTATGTATAGCTGTCTAATTGGTGTAGCAGTAAAATACGTATTATGTATAAAATATTTTGCCAGATACAAATTGCAAAAAAATGAAGTTTGTTTTTTAATTATCTAGTTAGCTAGAGTTAATGTCATATTGCCAAATAATTTGAAGGCTGCTAAATTTTAGTGTTTTAATTATAAACTTTTTAAGACCAATTTGGTGTACCCAGATAATTAAAAATAAAACAATAAGGAAACCAGAAACCAGTAAGTAAATGAGTTTGTTAGGTTCTTAAAAATATCTTATAACTTTCATATAGATAGGTATAGGTACTATCATGCAAGATGGTTCCCGCAGCTACAGCCGATTATGTTTTACCCATATTACTTGAATTTTTAACCGACTTACAAAAGGAGGAGGTTCTCAATTTGATTGGTATTTTTTCTTATGTATTATACGTATTAAGTAGCAATTAGGGCTCCCACACATAACTGCGATGTGATGCGATGCGGCGTGAAGTTTCGCAGATATTTGCGATGCGTTGCGAATTCGCAGTTATGTATTATTAGTTATTATCCCTTAAGTTGCTGATTTTGATTACGATATTACCTGTAACCTAATTTCGAATACGTCAATGATATAACATTGTATTTGTCCAACACCCTCAAAAATATGTTCCATCCATTTAAAACAAAACTGAAAAGGTAAATGTATATGTATATGCCAACACTCGTTTGGGTAATTCTAACACCATCATCATTTTCATTAGTGCAGCATTTGATCATTAACTTTATAACATACACACAGGTTACTAAGACTTTTTGTTATTATTCTTTTTTCTTATTTTCGTAGTTTTAACTAACATATTAAAGAAACAAAACAAAACTTTTTCGAACACTTTAATTACAACAAGTTGTACCGGGAGTACAGTTTTTTTAAATATTTTCCTATATTTGGTCACCAACAGTATTTCCTGGAAGTCTATTTAAAATATTTAGTCATTAAAATCAACATTTTGACGTAGGAACAGAAAGTTGTTTGAACAACCGTTCAACACCGAAGGTAGGCGACTCGTGACTCATGTGTTTGAAATTTAGAAGCCCTAACTCAAGGGGGTCTCGTGACACATACCTTATCGATCTTTTGTCTCTTTCTTAATACATACATTAGAAGAGAACAGCCAAATTCTTATAAATAAATCATAGAAATAGATACATCCGGTTGTAAAAAAATTTATAAAGCACAAACTGAGTGTAACTCGCCATTAAGGTTAAAGTTCACTATTGTTACAAAATATAGGGATCCACAGACGTTGATAAATTGTTGTGATAATAACTGTCATAATAGGTTAACAAATGGACGCATATGGAACCTAGATTAAATGGCTTAACCTAACTGCTATTTCATTTTTGTATGAGTGAGTGGCCCCGTGTGGGCGAGCCAACGTAACAATAATTCGTCGCAGTAAAGTGCCAAATGTCAACAACTTTGCACATTTTCTCTTTTCCAACAATATTTGAATACGTCTAGGTTTAACGGTAATAAAACTCACTATAATATTAACCTTACATTATTAATAATCAAAGATATTAACATTATTATGTAACCATTCGACTTCCGAGTGTACTAATCGTACAACAGTTTATAGTGATCAATTCGCAAACTACATATCAGTTAGCGAGGTGTGTTCGGCTTTGGTGAGTTGGTTTACTTGGTTTGTGTCGTCAGTTCGGTTTTTGAATGTGTGATTCATAGCTTTAATTGTTCCATATATGTGAATATATTCCATATGGTCTGTTATTGGCCTGTTCTGTAAAGACCGTTGTAAATGAAATGAACAACATTTTTATAAACAAGAAAAGTTTAAGAAACAATAACCCGACTACATAAATGAAATTTAAATAGCCTATGTCACCCGGGACATTATTCCGAAACTATTGACACGCCATTTATTAAAATCGGTCCAGTAGTGTAGGCGCTACGGTGGGACATACAAACTTACTTAGACTTTCAAAAATATTACCCTTCCTTTTGGCTTTGCCGTAGTCGGGTAAAAAAATGATGCCATGAAGTTAGAACCGGTTAGAACAAGTAAATGATGAATGAAATGAAACTGATTGTTTATATTTTCATTTTATGGCTCTAAAGATCACTATATAAATAGAAATGATAACAGTGATAAACACAATGAATGAGTGAATGGCGTTCTGATTTCAAACGATCAAAGGACCAAGCGAGGCATGTACAGTAATTACTGTAGATAAACTCTGACTTTGTAAATATCAACACACATTTCAAGCTACAACAAAATCACTGAAACGTGTTTATTAACTAGCTATTAAATAGGTCTCTATGTTATGTTATGTAATTAAATTTTATAGATATAGATACCACCAAAGCGAATAAAAGGCAATTTCGTTCATTCGCCATTATGGCTAATGAGCATGGAAGTCCTCTTTTTTAATCAACTTCAAAAAAGAGGAGATACTCAATTCGACTGTATTTTTTTATGTTTGTTACCTCAGAACTTTCGACTGGTTGAACTGATTGTGATGATTCTTATTTTATCTTGTCCACTTCTTTAAATTGGTTTTTTTTTGTAATTTTTTTGAAATACATATTCAATGTTCGTACCTATATGTAGGAGAAGTGCAGAAAGCTAAACAACATGTACGGATGGCAAGATATTTAACTGTAATGGCAAAGTTCAAGTTAAACTGGTCAATCAAATATAGCAGATATTGAAAAAGTTAAAATTTGTTTGCCTGTCGATCTTTAGTAAAAATAACAATAAAAATGACAAACGACAGAGTTATCTTGTAAGAAGAATCTACCTTTTAAAGTCATTTATTAAAAATATTGATAGAGACAGAATATTCTCAAAGCAATCGGATAGTTGGTAGGGGTCGTACATCGACCTCCGAATCATTCGTAAGTTCGTGCACTAGAAACCACGATTCGATCGTCACCGGTTAACATCGCCCGGCTTCATGTCTCGCTCCACAGCTGAACCGAATAACAATCAACCAATGTTCACACATACATTGTATTGTGCACACATACAGGCGCACTATCCGTGTGTGGACACGCGTAACGGTCGTTTATACAGAATCATTCCACATCTGAAACAATCAATGACACATACCCATATCGTCGAGGGATAGTTGTGTTGTATCATGTTGTTGACAGTTCTGTCTAAAAATACTTACTAACATAAATACCTGCTTATAATTTGATTTATTTAAAACTAATTTACCAAGTAGACAGGTAATATACTACTAATATTTCCATAATAACCCTGGTTTGTCTTTGTCTTTCAAAACATGAATGATTAACGCACTTTTAACAAGTAGGTTGACGCTTGAGAAAATTGAGTACTTGACTCAAGTTTTTCATATTTAGAATCGATAGTAATTACAATAAATTAGTAAACATGAATGACATAAAGCCTCGAAGGAACTAATATTAAGTGCCATAAAATATGTGCATTTACCATTAAGGTAATAAAAAAGCAAAAATGTTTAGCGAATGTAGTTTATGTTGCTTAATTCTAATAGCATTCTTACCAATGAAGTTATTAACAAGCATAATTTAAATTTACCGCCACTGATAACGTAAATGGAGCACGAACTACGCCGCATACATTATATCAATGTGCAGTATGGTATGCGCACACGCAATCACATACACAAGCTATGCGAAAAAGTGACATTAACATCGAACATACCTAGTTTTATGCGTAGCTGCCGGTATTTTAGTAATTTTAAATTCTACTACCTGGCACCCGTGACTTGGTCTGCATAGAAATCGTACAGTTGTCGACTTCTATACTATTATATAAAGCTGAAGAGTTTGTTTGTTTTAACGCGCTAATCTCAGGAACCGCTGGTCCGATTTGAAAAAATCTTTCAGTGTTGGATAGCCCATTTACCGAGGAAGGCTATAGGCTATATATCATCACGCTAAGACCAATAAGAGCGGAGCACCAATAAATAATGTTTCAAAAACTGGGGAAAATTATTACGCTACGGGCATTAGGAGAGGCAAACGACGTTGCGTGGGTCAGCTAGTAAAAAATATAGAGAAAGATAAATTCGTTATCTTTCTCTTCAACTCACATACACAAATAATAAAGGGAACACCCTCTATTATATGCTTACCAGAATATAAAACATGAAACATTATATGGAGATAAATCTAATCAACGAAAATCTTTATGTCGAGACAAAGCATAATATTGCAACATTTTTGATGCGCTAAACAGTGATAAGAAGGTACATAATAATATATACTAATAAAAAATTGTTTAAATAAATAGATTACAATCTAAACACAAAAGTAGTATGTTTTTTATGTTAGCTCCCAAAATGACTCTGCTCTGCCTGATGGAGAGTATGAGTAGAATATGAGAGTGGTGGTCACCATCCTCAATGCGAATAAAGACAACGCAGCATAGTGACCCACACTATGGCGGCGTAGTGAAATGCTTTTTCACGCCTCACATAAAGGACCCGGGATCATAGTGGTATGGAAACACGTGCGCTGGTAGTGAGTTCTATGTAGGTTTTGACCACTCGGCACAGGAAGGAAGGAATTAATAAACATAATTTTAATACTCAAAAAACATCACACCGTAATTGCAATACTGCATTGGATATATGAACGGATATAGGCTGATGTTTATTACACGTCATCGAATCATTTGTTCTTTTTCGATAACTATAATATAATAATCGATAATGCTCGAGATTTGATAATACTTAGAACTACACTCATTTGCAAAAAAAACGGGCGGTTTCGATTTTCTTCCTGGCTGAAAAAAATAAAATACCAAAAAGGTTTTAATCATTAGAACATGTTACTGGCCAGTTATAAAAGTGCCATAATGTTTATAAGAGTACATTCCAAATTCAAATTTTTGACTGAGCCTGGTTTTCAAAGAAAACAACTTTTAACTGCATTTTGTGGCGCGAATTCCCTATAGTTAATATGGACTCTAACTTTTTGTCAATTTTTATTAAATTATCTGATGTCCTTGACATTTAATTGTATTGTTATTGCTGTTTAGCAATCTCGAAAATGGTAGATAAAGTGATAAAAGCGAGCAAAATTATTGCACTGGTTGAAGAAGGTTGCAGCCAATGCCGACTCACATTTAGCCTCTGAGCCACGAAGTGGCTCAGAGGCTAAATGTGAGTCGGTCGACAGTTCAAAGGACCTGGCAGTGCTATCAAGAGACCGGTTCCGTCAAGAGAAGGCCTGGTTCTGGCAGAAAGACATGTACCGAACCACGGGATGATCGTTTTCTAGTTAGTCAAGCGTTGAGAAATCGCAAATCTTCTTATGTGGACCTCAAGAACAGCCTCGAAGAAGAAAGAAATGTGCAAATTAGTCTATGGACGGTCAGGAGGAGGCTTCTCGCTGCTAATATACACAGTCATCGCCCGGCACGCGACCCTAAATTAACTCCGTGGACATCGAGTTGCCAGGCTTAGCTTCGCTCGAAATTGTGTGTCATGGACTCATGAAGACTGGGATAGGGTATTTTTTTTTTTTTTTTTTTTTTTTTATAATGAGGTCTTTCAACCTCCCTGCTTTTCCCCGTCCATGAAGCGACAGGACCTTTTTATTCCGGTTTTTCATTTGTGTCGTTTGTTTATGAGGTCGTTGGCACTGCGTGCCTCGTGCTATGTATTTCTTGTTTCACTATTTTATTTACTTGCTGAAGGAGTATTTATGTCATATTGTTATCTATTTTATGTTATTCACATTCATTTTTCTTAATTCTTGTATTTTTCTTATGTCTATTTGTTTACTTTTTATTTATTACTGTATTTATTATTTATGATGATTTGCTATTGTTTATTCCGATTTTAATAGGTACATTTTAGATTTGATTTCATAGCTTCTTTGGGTAGGTAGGCATAATTTTAGCATAGTGTATTTTTTCATAATATGTTTTCCAATATTTACAATTTTAATATTCCATTTGTTCAACATGTCGTTATTTAATTTATTAGTCCCTTTTTCAATGAAAATGCCTCGAAGACATCCCACACAGCCATTTCTTCCAACATGCGAGATCTTGGTATTTGCGACTCATGTGTTTTGTTCGTGTACATGTCCGGTGTTATGTATGTTTTTTATTCCTATCTTTTGTCAACAATATATATATATACTTAAATATATATAATTGTTACAACTTCGCTGTGTTTTTTGTTAAGTGTTTCTGTATATATGTTTGTTCGTGTCCTATTTTAGTGTGCGTGTTTTGATATGTTCATATATGGTTATCATATAATTCACAAATCAGTGTGGTGTGTGTATGTGTGTGTTTCTGTGTTATTTGTGTGCTGTGAATGTGTGAGTCACAAATATGCGGTGTTGGATCTCGCCAGGTAGTCCCATTTTGAGCGGGTTGGGCACTCGGCGCTGAAGGCGTTGTGGCCGACATTTCGCAACCCAGAGTGCGAGCAGTTGCAACACCGCGGTTCGACTCCCTTGGTAAAGTCGGGGCAAGTCTCGCGCAAGTGCGGGCCTCCGCAGTGGCTGCACTTGCTCGCACTCTCAGTGCAAAATTTACGGCCGTGGCCGAAACCTAGGCACTTCGTGCATTGAATCAACGGAGACTGGTCCTCCACCCTGACCCTTTGCAGGTCCAAATAGAGGGTTCCAGCCTCCGTCATTCTCTGCCATACCTTCGGCTTTACCTGTATGACTAGGTGAGAGGTCTCCGGGTTTCTAGTACGTTTTTTGTATTTTATTGCTATGTCTCTCTCCTCTTGTGGTAGGCCCATGAAGACGTCGGCGTTTTGGGTGTAAAGGGCCCTTAACGTGTCTTCGTCGTCGCCCTCCAGATGGACGTCTTTGAGGACGACGAGTGGATCTTTGTTTCTCATGGGCGCTACCACAAGCCCACCGCCATGACTTTCAAGTCTTTTTATAATTTTACTCCTTTCCGTTTCAGTGTCGCAGCCCAAGATGATGGTACTGTTCTTCGCCTTCCGTGCCTTACTGACTTTCAGGCCGGTGCTCCTGGCGTCGACCGCCTTCCTCACCCTGGCGAGTACCTCATCGGCAGTCTCCTGACTATCCGTTGAGGTCACCGCCATCGAGTGAAGCGCCGGTCGACGCCCGGGCTTGGCTGCTGCGACACTGGCGTAGGTCTTGGGGACCGAGTCCAGGACGATTTCGGGTGTTTGCCCCTTGACAGCCTCGATGATGTGCGCCTTGTTCTCGATAACTATATCCCTGGCGACAGTCCCAACCAGGTCTTCGAGTTAGGACTGCGCGCGCACTATCATCAGCTCGGTCGACTTGTCGATGTCGACCTGGGTCTCCTCGATCTTTTCGGAGACCTTTTCGACAATGTCGACGCTCTGGCTATCCATCTTTCGATCTACGCCCTGGATCAGCCGCCGGAGCGTATGATGGGACTCGCTCATCCATTCCTGGACTGAGTCCTTCATGTGCTCCATCATTGCCGTCAGCCTTTTCTCCTGTGCGAGAGATACGGCTGCTGCGGCTGCATCTTCTTGTGCAGAAGTCGCAGCCACGGCAGCCACACCAGCAACCCTGGACACCTCCGCCTCCAAGCTCTTCACCCGCTTGCTGAGTTCAAATAGTACTCGAAGACCCCTGTCCGACTGTACCTCCAGGAAGGTCTTGATGTCTCTCCTCATCTGAGGGTACTGGAGGACCTTAGCGGGTATGTCCTCGAAGGTCCTCATGACCTCCTGGAGTAGTTGGTCGCTCGATTGCCCAGCGTAGATGTTCTGCTGTTTTACGTATTGGTCCATCATGTCGAGCGACCTTCTCTTCGTTCCGGGTCTTCTGATGAACGTTTTCGCAGCGTCTTGGACTATTGAAGGCGAGGTAGAGGTGCCGGGAGCCGCGGCAGACGTAGGTGGTGTTTGGAACATCTTGTACCGTAGTTTTTAATTAAGGTAGGGTATATGTGTGTGAGAGAGTGTGTGCAATGTATTTAGTGTGTGACGGGGAAAATTGTCTATGTGTGTTTGTGTGACCCTGTATAGGGGGGTGTGTGTCAAATTGAAGTGTGTATCTGACCCTGTATAAGGGGGTGGGTGTCAATTGTATTACTACTTAAAATTAGATGTAGGTAAAAACAGTTTTACCTAGTTGAGTAAATTATTTAAAATCTAAAAGTTTTAATCACTAATAATATTTTAATGCTCTAATTTGAGCCGGTCTGCTAATATAGTGAGGTGTATAATGCCTCGGTCAGAAAATAAAATAAGTGCGAAATTAAAACAAATGATTAAAAAATTTTCCTGGAATTTAAAAGGAGGGGTCAGTGACCTTTACTCCAGAAAGTCTATATAGCCCAGTGAAATATGGGAGGGTGGGCGGGCAATTTTTTAATTTTCCGTGAGGCGGATCCGGACGAGAGTGGTGTCGTTCGACGGGTAATTGAAAGGGCTATTTAAATATATATAATTAGTAATTTGGAAAACAAAGGCTATCGAATTAATCGACAAAAACCTCAAAAATGACTAAAATTGAAATTTAAATGTTGAATTTCTAAGGTTATATTTACCAGATTTAGTTAAAAGAGGTGTTGTTAGATAGGTCGTGACGCGAGCTATCTAGGTATGTATAATTTATTGTTCCCAAAAAATGAGGGAGCAAGTTATTCAAAGAAAATCCCAGAAAATTTTCGAAAAAGCGGTAAATTGAGTTTTGTTTGTTGAAAATTTACTACTTTTATTAACCAGATCTTAATAAAGGAGGTGTTATTAGATAGGCCTTGACGAGTTCTATCTAATTATGTATAATTAAAAATTTCTAAAATAAATTTCGAAGAGTTATAAGCCAAAAGCCTTGAAGAATTCCTTAAAAATGCCGAAAGTCAAAATGAATGTAGAAATTTAGAAACTTCTATTTATCCAACCTATATAAAAGAGGTGTTATTAGATAGGCCTTGATGAGGGCTATCTATATCTGTAACTATGTCAACTTTGAGGCGAAGCGTTATCGAATAATTCGACAAAACCTCGAAAATTTGGTAGTTTAGAAATTTAAAAATATTCTTAGTCCAGAAATTAAAAATTTTTCTTTATTTTTCAGGTAATTTTCTTCCCACGGGACGCAGGAGTGTCTACAAATATGATACCAACAAATAACAACGCTACTAGCAGCTGTTTTCAATGAAAATTTCGCACCGGGATAGGGTATTGTTCTCCGATGAAGCCAGGATATCTCTGCATGGTGAAGACCGACGTCGGCGAGTGCTACGTAAACGAGGAGAACGCTTTGCAGAGGCAAGTTTTGAAGAAATCACACCTTATGGAGGGGGCTCTGTTATGTTTTGGGCAGGAATAAATTCTATGGATCGTACGGAGTTAGTCTTAATCGAAAACGGTACACTGACTGGACACCGATACATAACGGAAGTTCTAATTCCTTATGCACAACCCGCTTTAACCGCTCTTGGCGAAAACTCAATTTTTATGGACGACAACGCTCGTGCCCACCGGTCTGGCGATGTGGAAGCGTATATGCTAGAAGTCGGAATTCGTCGTTTGGACTGGCCAGCTAGAAGTTCGGACCTCAATCCCATAGAGCATGTCTGGGACGTTCTGAAACGACGAGTGAGATCAGTGCAGCCGGCTCCGCTGACCATCAGGGAGCTAAAGAGTGTGATTACCGCGGAGTGGGAACGTATTCCCCAAGAAACCATAAAGGATATACTCGGTAGCATGCCCAGACGAATGCAAGCCGTGATTTCAGCAAGAGGGGGTCACACTCACTACTAAACTTTTATCTGCTTTTAATGTATTCAAGAAAAACAAAGAAATAAACGCGTTTCATTTTTATTTAGCGAGCATGTACAATAATAGTGTTTTGAGCTTAAACATTATTTCTCAATATTTTAATCAAAATGTTATGATAAAACTGATGAAAACTATTGCTTCCTAATTAATTTATAAAATTCTGATGATAACAATACCTAAAATTGTCAAACAAACTAATAGTAACTATAAAATAGTTCTTTGCTTAAGTGCCCGTTTTTTTTGCAAAAGAGTTTATAAACTTAAATCTATGCCACGATTTAAAAACACCTTATCTAAAACCTATTAAAACTAAAGGATATTCTTAATAAATTATATAACATATATGTTTAATTCAATTAAGTTTATTAAGATTAGATTTTCGACGATAAATGTGACTATAACATAATATGTACATTAATGTAGCAATACTTCATAAAGGTCGTATTTAATTTGATTACGTTTTTAAACCGTTTATTAATGTCACTCAATGCGTTACATTTTATGGTTCGTCACAATAGCCACAGAGTATGACGTAAAGAACCGTTATTAATGATACTTGCGCACATACACTACATACAACCATTTTGCCTACTATTTTTGTAAATAATATTAATAGTAGTATTAGTATTCTACGTAAGAAATGAATAAACTTTTTAGCTTATTTTAATGTTAGTCATCGTCATCAACAGCTTTTAACAGTCCACTGTTGGACATAGGACTTTTCTTAAAAAGGAGGTTTCATTTGAAAGGTCCATTTTGTTATAAAGCTGCTTTAAAACTACCAACCATAAAAACACGTAACCGACGTGACGTCGATATAGCCATTCCGGACAGTTTTACAAAAACAAAGCACTCATTGTGCGTAGCCGGCAGATGAGGCTTGCGCTTATCTTCTGTAGGATACGTCGCCTTTTCCGTTCACTAGATAACACCGTTTCCCCCGCACTTTCCACCTCCTTCGCCCATAATAATAATTACCCACCTCAATCATGCAGTAGTGAATAGAACTAGCCTAATGGATCAATCCTTCATTTTGATAACTTGATATAGGCGTAGACAGGAAGGTGTCATGGGATTTACTATTTATAACATCCGTCAGGTATGTTTATAGTCGATTCGTTTAGATAGTGTCGGTGCCCCCGCACGCTATTGAGCTTATTGTTGTAAAATACGAATATATTAATTCATACAACTGCATAAACTGACAAATGATACTTGCTTGTGGGTGTACGCCGCAGGCGGGCCCTTTTATTTTGTGCCACGGCGCGGCACGATCAATGTGACCGTATCTAAGCGAATGGACTATAACTCAATACACAATGTAGGATATTTATTCATCTCATTACAATGTGCTTACACGTGCACGTAAAAATAAGTTCAATAAATACGTAAGTTGGCAGTCAAGCTTTATTTAAAGTTGATAAGAAACAATTTGTTCCTAAATCACCTTTTTTATTTTACGAGTATTTGATTGGTTGCTATGCATGTCGATGATCAATATTTAAACGAAAAACGTTATTTATTTTATAAGAAATTCTTAATGTTATCAAGGAAATATTGCGTTGCATACATACATATACGATTACGCCATAACAACATCTGCTGAATAGGTCAATTTATACAATAACTATGGACCACAAGCTATACGCAATCAAATGTCAAAATATACGTAAGCATTACAAATCACACATTCTACGGCAACAACCCGACTATGACATACAAATGTATTGTGCTTGCGTGTCCATTTTATTGTGCCTGTACCGGTCAATTAGCTTAGCAGCCCTTAATGAAGCCCATTCACGCAACGAACATGAATGGAAAACGGCTTCGTGTAGAATACGCATTTAGGGTACACATTTTTGCTGAACTAAGTACTATAATTTTCTAACAAGCACATGACCTGTCTAATGACGTGGATCAGTTGTGATAAGCGTTTATCCATGCCCAGAAACATTTGTAACGTCATATATGAGTTCAATATACGATTATAGGTAACAAACAAGAACAAAATAAAATAAATTTGTTTTACTCTGTAATTTATTTATTTTATGGTTAAATACATTTATTTTCTCAAAAGATTACAATAATCACTTACAGAGAAAAATATAGTTCTAAACAAAAATATGTTACCTAATTAGCGTGGTTAGTAAGGTAGTTGTGTTTTTTTTTTTTTTGTTTTTGATGGGTAGTACAAATATATTTTATAAGATTGTAGGTTCAAAACGTTTGTGGTGAAACAATTTGTTTACTAAGGCCTATGACTTAGTGACATATCGATTGATGTTAAAAATTTTGTTTGCTAGTATAAAACAGTGTAAGAGGTTTAATTAGTAGTTAGTATATTAAATATTCACCAAATAAGCGGAGTTTAGTGCCATTATGGTTATGTTGTGTTTTGTACAAAATATATGTGTTTTGTAATTATAATTTATATTTATCTTAGCAAGTATATAAAACAAAAATGTGTTTGTATTAGTGTAAGAATTATTATTACTTTTTTTTTATGAGAAATGTTTCCTACTCATGTATGTATGTAGTTTTATATGTATGGTTTTTAGACGTAGGGTTAGTATTAGTAGTGTAACATTAAGATTTAGAAGTCGTAGTTTTATGATTTTATTAACGAAACATCCTTTAAAATGTAGCTTTTTAATAATCTTTTGAATGTTTTAAATGTTTTGGCTTCTTTTATATCTTTAGGCAATTTATTATAGAATTGGGCTCCTTCATATAGAATACTCTTCTTTCCGTAATTTGTCCTAGGCATTCGCAGAGAGATGTTATTGGCTTGCCTAGTTAACCGTTTGTGGCTGTCTATCTTTTTCGTAAATGTTAGCTGTGAGTGGATGTCTTTTGTCAAGATTTTTCTAATAAATATGATGGTATTGTATTTATGTGTTTGAGCGAGATTCATTATTCCTGTTTCCTTATAGATTTTGATAGTGGGTGTAAAATACTCGTATAGAAACAATATTTTTATTAGTTTATTTTGTGAAGTTTGTAACTGTCTTAGATTAATTACTCTTTGCCGAAGCTCCCCAGATCTCAATCAGGTAATCAATGTGGGATTTTACCAAAGAGTTATAGACAGTATATTTTACGTTTCTGGGCAAGCAACGAGCCAAGGGTCGAAGAGCGCCCGATAATGATGTTAATTTACTTCGTATTTTATTAATATGTGGCTTCCATGTAAGTCTATGATCCAGTACTAGGCCCAAGTACTTCTCCTCATTTACTCTACCTAGTCTTTCGCCGCTAATGATTAATGGGTTGTAGTTGCCAATTTTTTTTATTTTTAGCACAGAATATAATGTAGTGAGATTTTGAGGCAATGATAGTCAAAAAATTTATGTTTAGCCAGACATTTAATGTATTCAGATCATATTGTGCTTGATCAACTACCGTATCTATAGAACTACCTGAATAAAATATATTAGTATCATCAGCGTAGAGAGTGATATCTCCTTTAAGTCCAATTTCGTGTATACTATTAATGTAAACCAAGAAAAGCAGTGGACCCAAAATCGAGCCCTGAGGTACGCCACATGTAATGGCTCGCTTTGATGGTTATCAAATTTTTCCCCTTTACCCTTTAAATTTGTATTTTTTTATGGAATAGGCGGGCAAACGAGCAGGCGTATCGCCTAATGGTAAGCGATTACCGCCGCCCATGGACACTTGCAACACCAGAAGCGTTACAAGTGCGTTGCCGGCCTTTAGGGGATGGGGGAAGGGGAGATAGGGGTAGGGAGGTTTGGGTTTGGGCCTCCGGTATCCTCACTCACTCGGTTTTCTGTCAGGCCGTGGTATCACTCCGGTCGAGCCAGCCCATTCATGCCTTGGTATTGTCAAGCTGTCCCGTATCCCTGCTTTCACTTTAAACAGAACTAACATTTAAATGATATTACTTACAATTGCTCATATTGAAGACGTGTTAAAATTAGCAGGCGATGTCGCACTAAACAAATAGTTTAATACATTGACAATGTTGTAGTTGCAGAGTAATCCACCATTCATGGCTAACTGTTCACCAGTCCAGCGTGGGCGGCGGAACATAACGTTTACTCCATTAAAAGTGATTCAAGATAAACAAGCACAGTTGCAAAACCTATTACTTAATCGTATAAAAATGTATGGAAATTGTAGAACTCTATTGCGGATGCGTAACACTTACAATATTATATATTTACCCTCGGTTCATATAGCTCTTAGGTACAAAGATTACAAACGGCATGAATAGGTGTGGATTATATCTGAAAGGCACGTACGAATGTACACTAATGTCCTGTGAAAATTATACATACAAGAAGTAGTTCTACCTGGAAACGAACTCTGATAACTTTATTGGAAAATCTTGAGAAATTATTACATCTTTACTGAAGAACGCTTACTTTTCATTTATTCTAATTACTACCCCGTCCAGAGATACAGCCTTAAACGAATATTCCGGTTCAAGACCACTAGCCGTGGTTCACGTTTTTCTAGTAGGCTAGTGTCTTCAAAGGGTCTTGGGAAGATTGGGTTAGTTGATGAATAACTAACTCATAATAAGCATTGAACATGTGGTCTCTGGATTCTGGAATTAGCTTCGAATTTTAGAAACGATGATGATTTAGATATAATTGTCTTTTGATTCTTTTGAAGTCATAGTCTTTCTACGCTAAATTCAGACCTTAATCTAGATGAAGTCAGGCCACTGGTCAGTAAGTAAACCTGACCGAAAGAGAACAGGATTTTTTCAGTGAACTATACTTGTGTCGAAGTGCAAAATACTGAAGAACAAGAAATAGTAGGTACTGACATTTAATGCATACAATTAGTCGCTAAATACAATTTTATTACTAAACTAGCGAAATACTCCTATTAAATCTATACTTATATCTATACTCTAGATTATTATTTATTATTATTAATATTATAAAGCCAAAGAGTTTGTTTGTTTGAACGTGCTAATCTCAGGAACCGCTGGTCCGATTTGAAAAATTCTTTCAGTGTTGGATAGTACATTTATCGAGGAAGGCTATAGGCTATATATCATCACGCTAAGACCAATAGGAGCGGCGCATTAATGAAGAATGTTACAAAAACGGGGAAAAATTATTACGCTACGGACAATAGGAGAAGAAGACGGCGACGTTGCGTAGGTAAGCTAGCATGTGTGATAAATCACTTTTTTCTATTAGTACGTAAATGTGTATTACAATACAATAGGTATCTAACTGCATACGGTGTTTATAGTAACTATAAAATAATTATCAATTAATATTATAAATAAATAATAAATATTTCGGACATTTAACACACAACGCCATCTAGTCCCAAGCTAGGCAGAGCTTGTGTTATGGGTACTAGACAACTGATACAAATACTTTTTTTTTTGTAAATACATACATATTATACATAGAAAACACCCAAACCCCGAAACAAATATTTGTAGATCATACAAACATTTGGTCCGACCCAGGAATCGAACCCGGGACCTCATGATCAGCAGTCGTACACGCCAACCGCGAGACCAACGAGGCAGTCCGATAAATTTAATAATTAATACATTAATTGTTATGTTATGTACATGGCACCTACCTTTTTCCAAAGTGTTTCAATACCAGTACTTTAATATAAGTTTATGTCTTAATTATCTAGATTTAATTTGCCGTAACATAACTAAGTGGTGTTACGGCATTCTTTGCTTACTTAATTGCTTAAGGTAATTATTGTTATTTAGTGCAAATAGCACAGATAAACGAAGTAAACAAGTATAATGATTTGCAAATTTATTTTTTTTGTTGTTGTAAATAACGTAATCGCACTTAATTATTTATGTGGGCAAAAAATCTCTCATCCTCTATTATGTATTATTATGAGCCAGTTGAGATGTTTATAAACATAATTAGACTAATTAGGTACACTTTGAGAACATATTCTGTTATCTCCACATTATACCCGAATAATATTTAAGGATCTGACGGTAATGTTAAGCTATGAGGTTTCTCTCAAAATTTAGTTTATTTGCCAGGTTTATTTGTTTATACCAAGCTCAATAAGATGCTTTCCACCAAACGACTCACATTCCCATACTACTGTAAAAGCAGTAAATGCTATTTTAATAAAAAAAAAGCTACACTACAACATTGAAATCATTACAAAAATGTCTCTATTAAGTATAATAATAATAATATAATATTTTTATTTACGCAAAATCAAATACATATTTCCTCATACAAAGAACATTTTCATTAGTTTCACAGTTATAGTCAGGCTCTGGTATCCACATTAAGATTAAACTTGTGTTGTGGATACCAGTCCCTCTCTCAATTAAAACATAGGTACATTTATTACGTGCATAAATATTTCAACCAATTTAACGTCATTTCTACGTTTGAGCGTGCATGCATGTGTGAATTGGTGTAAGTCTGTATAAGGTATGTGTGTAAATGTGTGTGTGTGTGTTTGTGTGGATGTTATAGAATTGTAATTCTAAGCAGCATTTCCGTTTGTTCATAGTCCTGCTCGAGTAGCCAGTCAGTCACCCTAATTTTAATTTGGAATTTTGAGAGGTTGTATATACCACAGTGCTTGTTAAGGGTGTTGTAGAGATGTCCTGCTATAACACGAAAGTGGCGCTTTGCAAGTGCGCTTCTGAAAGTGACATTCGGGCAAACTCTGTACGGTCTGCGTGTGTTCAGGTTTTCCGGAGTATATTGTAGGGTGCTGTGTCTCCGTAGTACCGTTTGGAGCACAAAGATTTTACGAACGCTGAGGAGTTTACATTCGTTGTATAATCGAGTGGTAGGGTATCTAAAAGGTTTACAGGTCATGACTTTTAGTACTGCTCTTTGCGCCCTTTCAAGCGGCAATAAGATTGTTTTGGCAGCACCCCCCCAAACAGATACACAATAAGCCACAATAGTCTGGCAGAGCGAGCAATAAACCAATTTGAGAACGTCAAATCCAGCCGAGTGGCGAAGTTTTTTGAACACACATATGAGCTTGCGAACACGGGACATCAAACTATTTATATGTGCATACCAGTTTAAATGGTTGTCAATTAAAATTCCGAGGTATTTAATGCAATCGGTCCTAACTAGAGTTGGACAGCTACAAGATTCTTCAGAATTAGGTTGACAGCTGTGAGCCCTTAATATAAATGTCTCCGAATCAGGTTGCGTACCAGAGGTGGGTGTAAAGGCCAGATACATGGTTTTATCTACATTAAGAGTTAGGTGATTGGCCGAGAGCCATGCCATCACACTCTCCAAAGCAGACTCAGCAGAAGAGAACGTCTCACGCCAGCTAGAGCCGTGGATAAGAAGGGCTGTGTCATCGGCGTATGTATAGATAGAACAATTTGGTATGCATAGGTTGCAGAGTGAGTTTATGTAGATTAAAAAGAGTGTTGGGCCAAGAATTGAGCCTTGAGGGACGCCGTAGCCAAGGGAAACAAACTTACTAGTTATTGAACCAATCTTGACGCACTGTGATCTGTCACTGAGATAACTCTCAAAAATTTCCAGAGATTGTCCTCGAACACCCACACCACTCATCTTCGTTATTAGTTTGGAAACAGAGACAGTGTCAAATGCTTTGGCGAGGTCAAGGAAAATAGTATCTGTTCTTATTGTTTAGTATTTTCATTTCTTAAAGTAGGTTAAAATTTATTTTAAGTTTTATTAACATTGTTTGCTAGTCCCTTTAAATCGTTCAAACGATTCCTCTGTAGATTATAACAATACTCAATTCACTCGCTGCTTCTTTAATCACTTAAGTATTTCGAGAGCTTTAAGAAACAGTCTTCACTTGAGTACCTACTCTCTATAAGATGTAGCTGTAACTTCATTGACTAGTCACTCAAGCTGAACTCAAGCTGAGTTCTGAAATTCAAACCCAGACTGAAGCTAATTTTATGCTGCTTTGTTTTCATCCAAAGCATCTTTTCTGAGTAGAAGCCTATGTCCAGCAGTGGATTGTTATAAGCCGTTGATGATAATGATTGTTTTCATGATATAGGGGTAAACAAACCGAAGGCTTAGCCGATGAAAAGTATCGCCTGTCGGGTGTTACAAGTGTTTGTCGGCCGTTTGAGACGGGACTTTTTTTTAACGATTTGGACATCCAATCGGTCTAAAAATAACACAGGCGATAATTTATTCCGTATGTTAGTTGCGCAATGCAAAAGTTACTTGAAAAGTACACAGCTGTGTTGGAGTGCCAATTATAATCCAAGTAATGCGGACGGCGAATGATAAATAATGGATGTTTTGCCGCGTGGAACTATGACGACTCTGAAAACTTGAAGCTCTACAATACGGACCTAAAATTCATTGTAAGTGACTTCAATCATGCCTACTAATCACATGTTGCTGACGGAAATAGGACTTCTGGGATGGAAATACTGATGTCACTGGTCGCAAGGGACTTCTGGGAAGATAAAGTGACAAATTTTCCATCATGGGACAACATAATGACTCCAGAGGGATCCAATAAAAGTAGCACGGCATTCAACTGAAGAGAAATATTATTATAATTATATACTTTAACTAATTTTTTTCATAACTAAAGTTCGACAGAAGCGTACGTATATGAATCATACGGCGGCACTCGTCTATAGTTTAATTTGGTTCTATTTCCGTCCTATGTAAAGCTCAAAGCCGACGACGCACGCGCTGTGGTTACGCTCCCGAGTAAAGTCCACACCGCAGAGATAAAGTGCGGTTGGAAATATAGTTTACCTCATTTTACGCACTGTATTGTCGCTTTGATATCGATACCCAACTGGTGATGTGCTTACCTGCACCTCTTGTGAAGTCTTAGGATCTTTTCCGGTCTGCGAGTATGATGAATCACATTCAAGAGGTCCATTTATTATTAATGTATATCCAAATTTGTTTTCATCCACAAGTCTTTTAGAAATAAGATGATTTCTCATTATCTTCACTATCAACTTTAAAAATATTTCTAATCTCTTGATACAAACTATTGAAATTATATTTGTTAAGAGAATAATGACACAGAAAAATTAAGATTAAAAAAGAACAAATATTTACTGAATAGTTACGACATTTACATGTACATGTTATGTAATTATTTAAATGTGATGTATAAAGAAATTCCACTAAGAGAAGTACTAAACATATTTATTAAATAGGGGACGTAGAAAAACCAAAAAGGTTCAAAGGCCATCCAAGGTTTACATTTCACCACTAGTTTTTACCAATTAATTTGTGTAACAAATTACTTTCCCTACAAAATTTCGTTCCTACTTTTAAGACCTAATAAAATAATACTTCGCTATAGAGCTATTGTTCCAAGGTGTGCAATAAGTAAAAACATGAACATGTTAATTTATCGTAATGGTACGTGAGTCGTGTTAATACAGACGAGAGCAGGTGTAACTCCCACGCGAAAGACACACGGATTACACATCGGTCCCCCTCACGACGTGCGCCTGCGCCGATGGGACAATGTTGTCTTGTCTTTACCTACTCTAGTATAATTGACAATACATTATCTTGACATCGCAAGTCTAGATTTATTTGACATATCAGTAAGTTTTTCCTACATAGATAAACGTAACCTATTGATATAAGGTTCGTTATTTCGTGTCTCAAAAATCTTCTTTCTCATTCGATGTTCGCGAATAATCACGATCCTTCTAGATCGTTGTTCGCGAATTATATTTTTTCGTAACACTATTATGTAAAGAAAGACGAAAGTAATGCAGCCACCGGGTTCAATTATTAGCGCATGCATCAATTGAAGGATGGGATATCTCTAACATTAGGCAAGTGACCGATTCTCGTTTACTAATACTAATTTAAAATACTCTGCTTAAGTGGTTTCTAATTATCAAAAACTAATTGCACCTTGCGCTGTTCTTCTCGGTGGCTCATTTATATTTCAATTCCTTGTTTATCCCACGAGAAGTACGAGAACACTACCAGTGCGAAATCGCACTGCACAAATGCTACGTTTATCAGGTCTATTGTTTAGAATGAGGGGAAATATATAGTCGCTAGGGCGATATATATCTCCCTAGCGACTATATATAATCTTGTATGCGTGTATAATCTTGAAAGAAAATTTGCTCTTGTCGTTACCGTATAACCAACGAACGCAGCTATCCATCCATTTTTAAAGTAGGATCTTAGACTATACATTTTTCAGGATAAAAAGTTTTATATGTGTTAATTCAAGGTGTCAGCCACCTCCATATAAAATTTTATCAACAAACACACACTCACATACTTTCGCCTGTATGATATTTGTGTTTTTTTTTTTTTTTTTGAATAGGCGGCCAAACGATCAGACGTATCGCCTGATGGTAAGCGATTACTGCCGCTCATGGACACCTGCAACAACAGAAGCGTCACAAGTGCGTTGCCGGCCTTTTGGGGATGGGGGGGAGGTAGGGGTAGGGGATTGGGGTATGGGCCTCCGGTATCCTCACTAACTCGGTGAAACACAGCGCAAGCACTATTTCACACCGGTTTTCTGTGAGGCCGTGGTATCACTCCGGTCGAGCCGGCCCATTCATGCCGAAGCGTGGCTCTCCCACGAACGTTAAAGTATGTTAATAATAATAATAATAAAAACTTTATTGACAGTATACAAATATTGCAGTACAAGGGCATAATAGTTGTTACACTGTAAAATAACCAACATGTTACAAATATTGTGGGTGCAGTTCTGATCTCCTAACTAGGTTACATTATAACCTGTGTGAAGGAGTGACAGTTCGTATCCCCCAATGAGTTACAACAAATAATCTAATATTACAATTTGAGTATATTTGCATCGTACTGGTAATTAAAAATGCTATATAAGTGTAACAAAAATAGAATAAAAAAACAAAACAATGGACTGTGTGTGTTTGTGTGTGTGTGCGTGTGTGTGTTTGCGTGCGTGTGTGTGTGTGTGTTTGCGTGCGTGTGTGTGTGTGTGTGTGTGTATATATGTGCGTTTACCTGGACATGTGCGTATGTGGTTGTTGTGTTAATTTAGAGTATGTATATTGTCTACACGCCTGTCGAAAATCAAACAAGAATTCTTTCTGTTTCCTCGTATGAATGTTGGAGAAGAAATGTGTATATCAATTTCTTACAGTTGCAGTAGGTTAAGCCGTATACGGGACTATGTTTATTAATTTTGTTGTACAAGGAAGGGCCAAGATAATAAAAGAATCTCTTTACGAAAGACGAACGCGTATGAGGTACTGTACAGATTTTATCTTTTCTACGTTTGAGAATTGTTCTATATGGTGTTTTCTGGTGTTGTAGAAGAACTACCTGTATAGTAAAATGTTGTCTTATATTTGGAACATTCCACTCACTATACAACTCAGCAGTAGGAAACATGATAGGGCGAAAGGTAGCCACTTTTAATACTGCTCTATGTGCTATCTCTAACGGTTTTATAGTCGTCTTAGCGGCACCACCCCAACACGAAATGCAATATATAATGATAGACTGGCATAAGGCAAAATAGACGTTGCGTATAATGGAAAAATTTGCAACCTTTCGTAGAGTCTTAAAAATGTAAATGAGTTTGCGGACTCTGCCCGTTATGATGTTTATATGGGACTTAAAGTTTAGGGTCTTATCCAGTGTCACACCTAGATATTTTATATAGTCTACAGAGGTTAGGCATGGACAGTTACAAGGAGATAATGGTTCCGTATGACAAGAGTGTGCCACCAAAGTAATTGGGACGGGTGGTTGAGAAATTGTACTGATTGAATAAGTAAGGAAGCTGGTTTTTGAAGTATTGAGTGTAAGTGTGTGGTTACTGAGCCAGTTTATTACGGAGTTGAATACAGTTTGTGCCCTTTTTTCTAGCTGGGGCCAAGTTTCAGATACAACGGTTATCGCAGTGTCATCTGCGAACGAAGTTATATTTGCATTGTGGATATTAAGGTCACATAGTTCATTTATGAAGATGAGAAATAGGGTTGGCCCCAGAATACTACCCTGGGGCACACCGTAACAAATAGGAAGTTCACCACTGTCATAATTATTTATCCTAACAAATTGAGATCGATTATTTAGATAACTCCTAAATAGGTCCAATTGAGCACCTCTGACACCCACTCCCTCAAGTTTCATCAATAAAGCAGAGACAGGTACCGTGTCGAACGCTTTAGCGAGGTCCAAAAATATGGTTAAGACCTTTTTATTATTATTAATACTCTGTACTACGTGATTGGTTAAATCGTGGACTGCGTCACATGTTGACATATTTCTGCGAAAGCCGAACTGATGAGAAGATATTAGCTTATAGTGTTCCAAGTAATTTACTAGTCTCTTACCAATTAGCCGTTCGAGCACCTTAGATAAAGCACTTAGGACTGCTATGGGTCGGTAGTTATTAGGCATCGTCCCGTCTCCTCCCTTAAAAATTGTATGAATTATGGCCTTTTTGAATGAGGTAGGGAAAACTGAAGTGTCGAAACAAAGATTAAAGATATGACATAGGACGGGAGCCAATAGGGTGGCGTATCTTTTTATAATATAGGGCGAGATACGATCCCAGCCAGTAGCAGCACTGGATCGTAGGGAGTTTATGGTTGAAACAATTTCATCATTATCGGTATGTTCCAGGACGAATGATGAGCTGGCCGTGATCTTACTAGCCGTGTAAGTGGTTGTCGTTCTTTGTAGGGGTGTAGTTATGTTATCTGCTGTTATGTGACTGCCTCGTTGGTCTAGTGGTTAGCGTAAGCGACTGCGGATCAAGAGGTCTCGGGTTCGATTCCCGGGTCGGACTGCTGTTGGGTTTTTCTTACAAGAAATACTTAATAGCAGCCCGGAGTATGGAAGATGGCGGTGTTTCCCGCCCGTGCCTCGGAGAGCACGTTAAGCCGTCGGTCCCGGTTGTCATGAACATCTATGGCAATCGTTATTGGGAAGTCAGTGCCCTCAAATATACTGACAACTAGTTCAACCTTCGAATTCAGTTTACCCTCAGGGTTGCGGAGGTCCGATGCCAGTCGCTCCGTGTAAAAACTGATATTCAGGTAAAACCGGTTGAACTAGTAGCCGACCCCAAATCTTGGGAATAATAAAGGCTAGGAAGAAGAAGAAGAAGAAGTTATGTTATCTGCTAGGTTTCTGCCGACATTAACGAAGAAGGAATTTACTTTGTCACAGCATTCTTTGGGTAAGGATGAGGTGGTTAACAATTGTGTAGAAGTATTCACAGGTTTTTGGGTATAGGTAACCCGTTTTAACACATCGCTATTTGTCTTTCTGCCTATTGCTATCTATAAAATCTATTGATATCGTTTTTTATCATTTACATCTTGTTTGGTTAGCATGTGTATCTAATCTACACGCATATTTTAGTGTAACCGACTAAAGCCATACATTAATATATTTTTTCTGTGTCTGTCCATTTCACATGGTGTATTTAAGGAATACTTCTCTATAAATATTTGTTCTAATAGTTAGAAACCTCAGTCCTAGGTCATGGGTTCTATTTCTACCCTGGACAAACATTGTATTTTCTGTGTCTAATTTATCTATGTGTAAATATAAGTGTTAAAACACATAATTACTAGGTACTGTCAGCAAGCTGATTAGGATTGTACAGGCTCTACTGAGCTTAGAATCGACTGCCGCGAAAATCGTCAATGAATTGATAAAGTTATTATTTATTAATTTTTTTTTTTTTAATAATAATAAGTTTATTTTTCTCTTCACAAAATGTTTCTTACAATAATACTTAAATCCAATACATTTAATTTAAACCACATTTTGAGAGAGACTGGTGCCTGTGATAGGTATTAGATACCTGTGTTACAAGTCACCACGTCCCCACGCTACTTAGTTTAAAAATTAAGCTAACATATTGGACAGCGATATACATGTTAAATAAGGAGAAAAATAGAAATTAACAATTAAATTAAACATTAAATCAAAATAAGCCAAATTAAAATAAAACAAATCAAATTAGAAACAATCAAAACAAATTAGATGAAATCAAATCAAGCTAAATCACATCAATTTAAATCAAAATAAAATCATTCTCAATTAAACTAAAGTTAATCCGATAGAATCAAATGAAACCAAATCAAATGAAATGAAAATTAATAATCAATTAAAATGAAACACTACCTAACACATGCCCTTAGTTTGTGTGTGTGTGTGTGTGTGTGTGTGTGTGTGTGTGTGTGTGTGTGTGTGTGAGCGTATGTGTGTGTGTCACCATACATTTATTATTTTCATTAATAATTTACTTATTTATATATGCAATTATTTTGTTGTTATGTTAAAACGGTGAGTAAATTCTCAGTTTTATCGTAGTCGAGAGTTTTTAACCAACTACATACCCTGAGTTTGCACTCGGATTTCGTCAGAGAGTATATTGATAAAGAGGTGTTTATTCTGTTATAAAGATACCCGCCGAGAAAACAGAAAAATCGATGTGACAGACTAGTGTGGAAGGGTGCATTATTGCAAACATTACCCCTGCGACGCTTGCCTCTTTTTAAATTTGGATCGTAGACTGTCTGAGTGTGTTGTTTCAAAATGATGGCCAGTATAAAATTTTGTCTAACTGTTAATACGTCCCACAACCTATAAAGGTCTGTGGTCGGATAACGAAATGGTAGACCCGCACCAACCTTTAGCACAGCTCTCTGAGCTCTTTCTATTTCTAGAAATTGGACTTTACCTGCTCCCCCCCACGAAAGAATGCAATAGTTAATGATTGAATGGCAAAGAGCATAGTATACCATTTTTATTGTTTTTAAATCAGCTGCATGCCTTAGAATTTTAAAAATGTACATCAACTTGCGTACTCTCGAAACAAGTGTAGCTATATGAGGCTTAAAGCTGAGAGTTTGGTCTATCTGCACTCCAAGGTATTTCATGGATTCTAGCCTTTGAAGGGGTGAGCAGGAGCAAGCGATGGTATCCATTCGTGTACATGTGTGGGCAGTTATGGAGAGTGTTTGAGATGGTAGGAGATTTTTCCGATGGGCAAAAGCAATGTACCTAGTTTTGTCGGCATTAAGTGACAAAACATTAGCCTTTAGCCATTTGCAAACAGCGTCTAAGCCAGTCTGTGCACTACTAAACACGTCCTCCCAAGTACTTCCGCTAAAAAAAAAGTGCTGTGTCATCGGCGTAGGACAATATCTTTCCAGAGTGGAGATTAAGCTGACACAGGTCATCAATATACACCAGGAAGAGGCTTGGTCCCAAGATGCTACCCTGCGGCACACCGTAGCATATGGCAAGCTCGTCACTGACCCACGAATCAATCACAACTCGCTGACTCCTGTCACACAAGTAATCCTCAAATAATTTTAATGGAAGACCTCTGATACCAACTCTATTCAGCTTCTGAATGAGCAGGCGGGGGGAAAAGGTTCCATCATTAATTCCATTAAATGTGATATTAAACCGTGCAAGTATGTACGTGATATCGGCGTCAAAAGGTTTCTTTATTAGGGACAACATTTGGTGTTATGTCTAATCGCTGAATGGTCCGGTAATGGTGGAAGCAATTACGGCCACGCTACCGAGGGTCAAACCCGTAGCAGGGGACATAACCCGGTGGCACTGACCTTTGACATAATACCTGTTAATACTGATGATGAAATGACGCTAAGTTTAAATATTCAGTGAAAGTGTTTATTAAGTGAAAGTTAAAAAAAAAACAATTTAGATAATTTGAAAAGATGGAAAAAAGCTACCGATGAGTCTTTATTAACAAATAATATAATTGATGAGTCATTTTAGCTTATACCTGCAATCATATTAGGTAATAATATTATTTTGTAGTTTTGCAGAAAAACCGTTCCGAGTTGGTATAAAAGATTTCATTCCTTGTAGTGGTGAATTTATACTATTACTATATCTATACTATATATATGTATAGGATATACTCTATACAATAGGAGACGTAAACGACGTTGCGTGGGTCAGCTAGTTAAGATATAATAGAATAGGGAGTAGACTATAATAAGGAGTGTCACCACCCCTATTTATACCGTGGTACATAGGTGCAGTAAGAACCGACTAAGGGAGCAAACTTCTCAATATAACAGAGCTGCAAAAAAGGATAACTTGACACACACCCAAAATCTTTCTAAAGAGCTGTTGGTTATGAATTAGTTAAACTGTACCCTCACTGCAAGATAAATAAATGTTCGCAAGCAGGTCTAGCTACAGCAAGCAGCTTCGTGACTAATGCATGCGGCAAAATCACCGACATACGACAGTGTAAACAAAGCCCATTTAAATTTCGCACATAGTTTGATACCCACCTCACCTCCTGTTTTATCCGTATGATCTAAGAACATGTTGACACTAACAAGACCTCAAGCAATCGACAAGGATAATCAGATACCTGAGATAGGTGTACTAGAGGTTGTCTGGTCGAATTTTAAACATAATTCATTAAGATTCAGTTTCTTTTCCACAACATTTTAAAAAAACTGTAGGTGCTACAAGGAGCTTCTCACCTACTTTCGCATAATTTGTACAAACCTACAAACTTTAAGTGTTTTACCAAGTACACGAAACTTGCATATTATATAGGCGTACAAAGAAATCTTATAAAGTAGTGATTATGTTATTTTTCTACTTCAAATCTACTCAATCGGATGTTAATGCCAGCAAAATAAATCTTAGCTAAAACATTACGTATACGGAAACCATTGAATATTAACGCCGGCTAAATAAATGATTAACATTCATTTGAGTACGCAGTAGCTAGTCAGAATTCCAATAAAGCCGTGAGTGCCGTGACGGATGACTTCTGGCAGCAAGGTAATGTGGTGTCGATGTTTGGTTTAATTTATACCACTGCATAAAAACAATAAATTACACATGTCCATCTAAGATGGCGAACAAAACTTAAAGCATTTTGTTAAACGGAAGTGTTTTTAAAATAAATAATACATATTTACATATCTGGTTGAGCAATCTAATCTCAACACATTTTGAAGGTCTTTAAAGGATTTTTGCATCTCGTCATCAATTTTTGAATTGATAACATTGAAACGAAACAGTTGCATTTCCAAATAATTATAAGTTAGATATCATTATTTCACATGTTAATTAATGAGTGTACCAAACATCTGTCTATTTTTTTTCATTTTTATTTCATGTTTATCAGCTCTGAGAAAGAACCAAAATAAATTAACGTAGTTTTGTAGCAAATCTGAAACGAGAAGAGAATCTTCAATCTTCCGCAGTAGTAATTTTAAATAAAAAACCGCAACTGTCCTGGCAACAAACGAATGAAAAGGGTGCAGCGTACAGGCACTTTTACTCACCGCTTTTTATAAAAGAAACAAATTTAACCATGCCTGAAAATAGAGGCCACTGTCAATTTTCTCAGTTATATTTTAAAAATATTACCAGAAAAAATAACAATAAATTAACGAGTAGTCCTTGCTTTTCGCCAATTCTCATGACAATAGGTTTCATTATACATAGAAAGTAGGTTATAATTTGGCTTTGAAATATTAAAATATAAAGCTTAAATAGCCTTAGTTTCCAGAGATTTTATCCATATCTAGGTATTGATATTATTATTATTTTAAATCTCTTTTGGCGCGCAAAATGTTTGGCAATGTTCGTACAATGAGATACCTAAATATGTTATATCGACAACACTGAAATAACATAATTTAAGAATCATCAAACACATTGTTAATGTTAAATGGCAAAATTATATTGAAAGACAAATGTTATACTATGAATTTACCTGGTGCGTAGAAGCCGTTGGCGGCAAGGCGCAAAACGGCAGCTGACCAGCCAAGATGCCGACTTATAGTATTTTCTGCAACAAAGAGAAGCGCGAATTAATTTCATAATACAAAAAGCTACCTATATTTTGCGATATGGCATCAATCATAACACAATTCTGGCAGAAAGTAAAGTCTACTTCAAAATAATTTTCGATGATATTTTTTTTTTTTTTTTTTATGGAATAGGCCGGCAAACGAGCAGACGTATCGCCTGATGGTAAGCGATTACCGCCGCCCATGGACACCCGCAACACCAGAGGCGTCATAAGTGCGTTACCGGCCTTTGGGGGATGGGGGGGGGAGATAGGGGGAGGGGTTGGGGTATGGGCCTCCGGTATCCTCACTCACTCGGTGAAATACAGCGCGAGCTATTTCACACCGGTTTTCTGTGAGGCCGTGGTATCACTCCGGTCGAGCCGGCCCATTCATGCCGAAGCGTGGCTCTCCCACGGTTTATATAACGCGGATAGCGCTTTTATTTATAAGTTTAACCTATTACTGCATTATTATAATCTGTACTTTTTTTAACAATGACCGTATTACAAATTACAAGATATCGCTGCATCGCCTGACATAATGTGACTTTTACTCATTGTTACTTTTCACCTCCACGCTCAACAATGCCTTATCGATGAGATTATTCAAAAGCTTTTTAGCACGTCGATAACGTTATGAAATGCATTCGCTCGTAGAAATTGTTTGTTGGTCTTTATTCTCATTAATAATACAAAGATGTAATTTTGTATTACTCAAGATATCTAGGTATATATTAAATTATTAACACGTGAAGCAAAAACTTTGTACCCCTTTTCACGAAAATTATGGGAAAGAACGAGTATGAAATTTGGCACAGTTAAAGTTTATATGGAGGAGAAATGCAGAAAGCTAAATAAAAAAAAGGATTATGGTCGAATTTGGACCAATGGGCGACCACTAGTCAATATATATAAAAATCAATGCCACTTTTCGTTGTAATTTTATAACTCAAGAACGGGCTCACCCTCACCTATCCAAACCAAACGTTTAGGCTTTGTTCGGAATATTTATTAGATGGTTTATGTGAAGTTTGCACAAAATCGGTCGAGCGGTTCTTCATTTATCGACATACACGCGGGCGGAGTCGCGGGCAACAGCTAGTTCCTTATAAATATTGATTTTATGATTTAAACAAGATAGATTTCAATTTACATTAATTAGATTCGAAAAGGCTTGGGCGCTTAATGACGATAATTACAGACTACATCATGTTCTACCCCATTTAAATAGAGGTGGATATTTATTTTTCCAATATAATTGTTGTAAAATGTTTATGATCGGCATAACAACAAGGTTCCGTATCGGTGGTGCAGGTAATAGAAAATTAGGTATATGTATTAATTAATTATTCTGCAATTTTCTCTTTATGTTTTAACGTCAATTAAAACTTAATACTACCATTGAGTATAACCATAAGAGATAAAACCATCAACAAAAGAAGCTTTAAAGAACCGAATTAATGTATTGTATACCAATATAATTTTAATACGTTTTTATTAGCTTCACCTGTATGTTTGTTTGTTGTTGTTTGTAACCGACTTTTCTAAGCGTATTTTTAGTTTTTTTGAAACGATATTTATTTTATATGTATCTCATAAAATCGCGGCATCGGTAAGAGGTAAGTTATCACATGTGTGAGAGTGTTACGTCCCCACGTGCTTGTGTTTGTCACCTGTCGAGCGTCTGCTGTATGCGATGTGAACCCCGAAGCATGCCAACAACATCCGGATCACTCCCTCGAAACAATCTAATGTCACATTTAGGTTTCAAAAATAAGCTGTTTATATACAAGCCAAATTGTTTATAAGAAAACAGGTGTTAGGGAAAGGGCCATATGCCCAATATCGTAGTACCCACATTTTATGTCTAAGCACTCTCAATAGATTAATCAGATTAGTGTTACAAATTTAAAATCCATGTCTTAATATATGTACAAACGATACTGATATGACAGACCAAATATAATTGATTTGGCTATAAGTAAAGAAGACCGCCACTCCATGAAATTAGGTTTAAATTATGTTAAAAGTCTGTTGCAATATATTGAGAGACGAAAAGATGGCTACCTAATCGTAATCACTTGATGCCCAATTGAGTCGGGCGTTATGAATACAGACCGGTCATTATTAATAATGCCCGGACTTATCAAACTGCCCATAATATATTATATAATGCTTGAGTAAGGACTCTAGTAACGCAACTAGTGCTAGAATGAAGAGATCAATCACGTTCCTTCACTGCGATTCAGAAAGCTGCAATGTTACATCACGTATACTTTCTAACTGCCGACGACGTGCCGTAGGATTTATATCGCCATAGACTTTAATTAAAATACCCCAACGGTTGGAGTTAAGAACTGTAAATGAATAACATTGATAAAACTCGACTACGGTGAGGACAATGGAATTGTGCAACAATGTATACTTTCGATTTCGTTTAAATAATGATAGGTATTCTTTCGTTACACGATGTATCATCTTGCAAAATGAGATGCTACGATCGTTACAACGTTTCGAAGTATTACAAAACTGCACCTAGAACAAAGGAGATCAATGTAGTCAGCTTAAATCCCAAATACCTAACGCATCGGAGCACAATCGAGGATGACGCAGTACTATCGGAATGCTGATGTAGAATGCAGGCGCACCACACACATTAGTAGATAATTGGACCGCGATGTGACCAGAGAGTAAGACAGCATCCGCCTATAACACTTTTAATACACAAACATTTTGCTTTGTAATCTGATAAGCCCGTGGAAAGATGAGACTAGCAGAAAAGCGTGAAGGTAAAACGAAGCTCAGAAGCAACGCGAATGTGTAAGATATAGAAAGCACTTTAGAAAGGAATCGAAGGTACGCCGTGACCCGCAGACGGCGAGGTGAGCGGCCTGCGCCGTGCTTACGACACAACGCGGAACTTACGGCCTTCACTATCAACCTCTTAATTACTTGTTTTTTCGCAGATAACTGAACGTTCTCACTATTATCCCAGTTGGACTACACTATATATCCAGACGTATGATTTTTCTGTAGAAAGTGCTAAATAACATTATAACATACTAGTTGTTGCCCGCGGCTCCGCCCACGTGTATGTCGGTTATCGTGGCAAATAGTAGCCTATGTGTTATTCTGATCTATAAGCATTATTACTGTAAAGTTTCATCCAAATTCGTTCAGTGCTTTTGCGTGAAAGAGTAACAAATATCCATCCATTCATCCATCCATCCATACTTACGAACTTTCGCGTTTATAATATTAGTACTAATATTAAAAAGAAAAGTAGGTGAAGACTAAGATTTTTAAGCCACCAGAGCGGCGGTGCTGCACCATATATAGATGTAGCTACCCGAACTGATGCCCAGCACATTTTCTGTTAAATTTCAATTCATGTAAAAAACCAGTAACAATGACAAAAGTGAAGTGACATATTACGTCAGCTAATCTGATCATCTGTTTTATGTCCTTATTGCATCGGTTGTTATTGAGCTGAAACGTTCGTAGAATTTTATTAGATCGTTCGCCTCATACGCTCCAGAACCGATCTCCAATCGGCGTGGCCCCTCAATTATAGTGAGCGCACGTTTGATCGGCAGCCCGTGTAGCTTCAATAGCCCAGTCTATAATATCTTAATGTAGATACATAACGTGGATAGTTTAAGCGATGAACTCAGCCAACGGGCTGATATTTAGTTAAACGTTGATAGAGCGAGGCCACGCGACCAGCCACTAGTCTCAGCACTCTCAGCTGTTTCGCTCATCAGTGCAAGCATGTGTTTTGACACGGACATAAACTGTCCTAGAACTGTTGGCAACGCTATTACCATTTGAAACATAATTAGTTGAACGGATTTAAGCCTTCTGAGAAACAAATTAAAAGCAGTACAAATGCATATACGTTATGTTGCATGAAATCTAGAAAGTGCAAGATATGTCTGAATTAAATTATCGTTTATTGGGTGGGGTAGCAACTGGCGACAACCAGTGAATACTAATAAATGATCGTTCGTTCACCGAACAAGGCTAATAAAAGTTACAACGAAGTCTGGCGCCTATATCACGTCGCGAACTCATCAGCCTCATCTAAATATTTAATGAATAATCGTAAGAATACATTGCATTCATTAGTGTTGTAGGATTAAGTCAGTTTGTCTTGTCGTGATTGTGCAAAAGAAATAGGTTGAAAACTTCTTTACCAATATTTTTTTAAACATTGCTTTTAAAGAAAAACTAAAGGAAATAGATACTTTGGTAGGTAAGTCATAAAACTTCCTAATCTTTACTTCATATTAATAAAATTGAATTAGCCAAGTGTCCTTACAACAATTCTAACGGTTTTAATTTGGTTACTTATATAGCAACGGTAACAATTTGATTTGGCAATTTCTGCAATTTACCACCTGGAGTCGCCATCGTTTGAGACTTTCTTGCTATTCACTATTGTGACATTGCTCCTTTCTACGTGTATATATTCTGTAGCTAGAAGTGTCAGTGCTATTTGTAGTAGTTCACGTCCTTATTTCATTATGCTGTACTTGCTGTAGCTATTAGTTTACTCTATCTTAGTGTTGGAACAGATGCATTACACTGACCTACATATATATGATTTATCTCCACAATGCACAATAACTATCCTTTGAAGTGTCATTGCAGAGGGACCTTTATTACTTGAACTAACCAATAGACATAAAGCTATTGTTGACTCACAGGCTAGGGTGATGGATAGAAAGATTGTAAAACAAATTTAAGTAACAAAATTAAGGTTATCCGATCATACCGAAATCAATGACGAGTATTAATAAGTCATTCTATAAAGTGAGACTTGGATAAGTGGGACCTGGATAAGTGTGTGATAAATCCTGGCACTCTCTCAGCAAACCTCTATATCTGAATTTTTTCATCTTTCGGTTTTATTTTTATAGGTTTTATTCCTAATAACATGTTTAATTGAGACAGTGAATAATGTTATCTCTTTTACTAAGTCTATATTTTGAGGAATTCTATTCCAAACTTTATAACCATTGACCTCTGTAACTGAGATAAAATTAAATCTCGACCACCAGTTTTAGTTTTGTTTTGCTATCATCCGGATGTTTACTTAAAATGCCGAAACAAAGACTCAAATCTTCATCTTGATAAACTATGTTCATATCCGTTTATGAAAGATAAAATAAATGTATAACATTTAATAATAATAATTTATTAGCAATCCAGTTTATACATAATTTTGAGTCGGTGTTAGCCGCACTAGGCTCAGCCTGTATCGCGGCTAGCTATTGTACGATTTACAAATTGGACTTAAGGTACATATATGGACATAAACTAATAATACTGGTTTAAACAAAGTTTGATACAATTTGAAATAAGGGTAAAAGGTTATTATGTTTGTAGTAATTGTGTTGTGTGAATAGTGTGTGATGTTGAGTGTTGAGTGTATGTGGTGTGTGAGGAATGAAGGATCAATTCATTTACACAACTGGTTTCAGAAATTGTTCCAGTTCACGGTAACTAAAGCCTATTATAAACTCGGAAACGCTGATCTGTGTTTTACGGGCGGTTTTATGTCTAATGTCTAGTTTGTTTGCGATTGAATTGTAAAGGTACGGGAACATAAATTTTTGTGATCTTCTCGCAAATGAGGTTTTGGTTCTAGTAGTATTGACTTTAAATACTCGTTGTGTTAACTTATCTTTGTATTCTGGTGAGTTAAGGACACACTTATGGATGGAAATAACGGCACGCATTATATAAAGACCACGAACACTAAGTAATTTAGTTTCTTTAAAAGACATCTTTCATCTGATACTTTCGAAAGACATATGATATATTTTTATAATTGACGCATTCTGTAGGTATTTTTGTACTGTTTATAACCTTTCTTTAATTACTTATAAAGATTAAAACTCATTTATGTATAATGTTTACATAATTCGTTATTTTATTTAATAATCACACATGTTTTAACTGAAAAAATCTGTATTCTCACCTCTGTTAATGGGACCCTCTGTTGATAAGACATATATTCTTATCAAATCATCAAATTCGTAAGTCTCTTAAAGTTCCAGTTACCTAGGTTTCACTGTATCTATAAGCTATAAGTATACTTACAGCTTATAGACACAGCCAAAGGCGATAGTTATTCCTGGTTTTAAATCTGGAAACAAAGACCTGATGCGATGAACTAACAAATTTTATCACTGGTGAATTGAGCCAGGGTAATCAGACCCTAGGGATCTTTTTAGACCTTGCCTAAAGCTTTCGACACTATCTCAAGCCCTTCACTGCTAAACAAATTGGAGGCTCTTGGTATAAGGGACCCGCAGCTTAAAATATTTGCCTTATTTAACACATCCATATACGCACACAAATGTCCCCTCTCTGTCAGTGTCTCTATGCAATTGTCCGAATATCCAGGAAACTAATAACATAAAATACCTAGGTACCTATTATAATTGACAATACCCTCTCCTTTAGGAAACACATAGAAACTTTAGTAAATAGAGTTTGTAAATTAATGGATGTATTTAAAAAATTGCGAGTTATAGCAGATTCTAAATCGATCACTCAAGTTTACTTGTCTTTATGTCAACCAATCATCCAGTACTGCATAACTTCATGGGGTGGAGAACTAAAAACTATTATGCTGCCTCTAGAACGAGCCCAATGAGTGATCCTAAATGTAGCGACCTCCCGACCGTTCCTATACTCCACAACTATGTTATATCAATCGTGCAAAGTGATGACTGTCCGCCAAATTGTCATATATCACACATCACATCCCCAGGGTTGCTGCACTATCGAGCCGAAGTTACAACAGATTTTTTTCTTTTCTGGTTCCATTTTTATATAATAGGTTAAATATAGAAATAAGTATTTATAAACTAAATTATGTTAATTGTAAAAACACGATACACAAGGTTACAAATTTTGTCGTATGAGCAAACTGAGCAGTTACTTGAAATATGTAAATAAAATTCTTTTGCTGAGCTGCCATAGCGCATTATTTTTGACCCACTTATTTCTAGTACTACAAAACTGTTATGTAGCTCATTAAATTATATTGTTACTTTAAGCACTAATTATGTAAATTTAAGTGAATAAAATTGTTTGTAAGCATTTTATCCGCCCGAGACACAGATTCAATCTAGTTTGGGCAAATAACAATTAATTTACTTTATTCATAAATTTAAGAATTTAATTGTAAAGTATTGTACCTTTTTAAATAAATAAATATTATTATTATACTAGGAATGCACGCCTTACGCATGTTTATTTCGATACTAATAGTTGTTGTTGGGCAACCTAAATGTGATTGCATTTACAATAACAGGCAATCAAATGTTCAGCGAAATAACCAAGCTCTGCTGCTATGCGTTCATTTTTAGATGAATCAGCGTAAATAAATACAGCATCAACAAATAAATACGTTGTGTTGTCATATTCAAACATATATTTTGTCGATACGAAATTGCACCAGCGAAAAATCGACACCGACGCCATTTCAGAACTTCGCACTATGTCATAAGATATCCAAAACAATTACAACTTCCTCACGCGAGCCAGTCCAGGTTATATCTCATTGTGGCAGAATGAATATTCCGTCTCTCTTTCTCTACCAAGCTATTCATTCCACATGGTGGTGGTGTCAGCTTTCCTTGTCTGGTCACTCCACTACTCTATGTCATTTAAGACGTCTTCGGAAACGTGACGAGTCTTTCATGTCCCTCAGCACTACATCCTTCCGCCTTCGGTCTGCCTCTGGACCTTCGAAGTTGTATTTCTTAATATTGATGTCTTACTAAAAATGACGCGGAAAAAGTAGTCACTAGCCTCGTCAAGTGACTCGTCTGTTCGTTTACAACCCCGATACTAGGAAAAATCCCAGATAGCCGGATGTCCGGCTGTCTAATTTTATTGTTGTGGGGTGATGAATATCCGATCGAATATTATCGATTGTTTAGTCTGTAACCAAGAAGTAGTCAACAGTGCTTCCTAAAAATACATAAAGTAAAATTAAACTTACAATTCCAGATTTACCGCAAGAAGACAATTTTCGTAAGAGCTTGACTGACAGTTCTATTGGAATTCATAATATCGTTAATACTTCCTAAAAAGTTAGTGATGACCAAACAGAGTTCTCAAATTGCTTTAAAAAGTAGCAAAAGCAGCAAATAGTAATTAGTCTAATTATCAAGAATATACTCACTTTTTAATTAAAGTCAGTGTAAATTGATAGTGATCGTCATCTTTATATTTGATGGTTAAATGGTATGGGTATGTAGTATGGGAATGGGTAAAACACAATACCCGGAATTCACAAAATTTGGCAGAATTTATGACTTTTCTGTCTGAAGCTGGTCTTCTGAATGAAGGCCAGTAAATTATTGCAGTTGAATTTACTTGCTTTTAACCGCGGCTTGCCTCGCTTTAAAGTGATATTGCTGTCTCGGGAACAGTAAATTATACTAGATTAAAAGAGTGTGCTTTTGCTGACAATATGTAATTTAGAACTAATGAAACACACGAATTAAATTTATAGTTAAGTAACATTAAAATAGGTAGGTATATGTTCAATCAGTGTGTGTTTTTCACCATTATTTGCATTTCGCTCAGTGCAATAAAATTACAAATTAGTTTATTAACAAACATGAAGGCATTAAAAAATATTTTTGTTATTCGTTATTAGCTGAGTATTAAATTTAGTCCGGATAGACCAGATACCGGATAATTGACGGATATCTTTTTCGTCACCAACATAAAAGTATTGTACAGCATGACTATGTCGTCTTACTACTGAGACTGCATTATTTGTAAAAGTAATATGAATTAGTCAGTCTAGGAAATGAATAACGAGTTGTTTGAAACGCTTCGATTTTATCGTATGCTTACCATTGTCAGGTACTGGATGATTTTCTTTATAAAAGACATTGTTGTGCTTTTTATTGTAAAAGAATGTTAATTATTAATTAGAATTTTGTAGCGTTAATATTGATATAATTTAACAGACACACTGTCCAACAAATTGCGTGGTACGTTATCCCGGTCCTACTCTCAAACGTTTTTTCCCCTGCTAGCCCTGTTAGATACCACAATCGAAAATTTTTGTAAGGTGAAGGGTCCCTCATCAAAATGAAGCCACTCACGAAAAATTAGCTTAATAGTAATAACATGTAATATTTGTTCCGGGGATCCCGGACTATATACGTCATATAGATTATTAAAATAGTTGAACAAGACTTTGTTTGTAGTGCACTTGTAGGTCGCTTTATTTGTGAAATCCATAACGATTTAAAGCAGTCAGTGTTATGTTCTACGAGACTAGGATATTTTATGCTCTTCAGCCATGTGCGTCAAACGTGATTTCCCGGATTTAATACAAATTTAAACATTACACCGAGAATTCTGAGACATACAGATTTTCCCACAAAACCAACATTTTTATGAATTATTCATATAACGAAATGAAACTATATTGTTAAAGACAATACCTACTTGGATTGAAATAAATTATTACAACTTTCACTTGATTACCTGATCATTTTGCAGTTTAAAGTATATTTATGACAGATATCAATCTGCACGGTTTTTTGAGTATATACAATAATTGCGAAATTGTGTAATTTATGATGTAGCGTACTCGATAAGCACGCAATGTTGATCGTATCGTGTCGCACATATAGAAGTAATGTCCGACAGTTGTTTGTGGCATTGTGAGCGACACAGGAAAACATGAGCGCAGCATGATGTACCGCACTGCTAACAATGTGAAGTTTTTTTAAACACTGCGAGACATTTCATTGCAGGTACTTACCTACTTACACCACCATATAACGAGACATGTGTTAATACTCACTTATTTGTATTCTTGAAAATGTAACATGTAAAGTAATTACGTACCCATATCTGCAAATAGGTACTATGTATATGTTATTCTTCATGAATAAAGCCTTGTTATACGAGTAGTTGCCATGTAGCCATGCTTTCTAATAGAAAGTATAGAATAATTTTCCTGCAAGGTTGTTTAGCACTTATTTTCGGTTTAAGGATGTCATATTATATTATTAAACCTGACATACAAGATGAAATATTTTGAAAAGTTTGTTAGAGTTGCGTGATAATAATCTAGTTTTTGCCAAAGAAATAAAAAAAGCATTTTGGTAAGCGCAACCTAATTAACTCCATTTATTGAAATGATGAAAAAGGACAAAACAGCTCTGCTTATACCAATTTGTGTCGCAGTGGAGCCGTATTCCTAACCTGTTTCCCTAATGTTCAGATCAAATTGGAAACTATTGGAAAGGCTGATCTTTGTAAATATAACCTATGTAATCCCCATGTGTCGACACCTTATCAATGGGGCACTGTTCTTAGTTTCTCACTTAGTTTTGGCCTTAATAAATTTTAATAAACTTGGGATCTAGTGTGGATCAAAGTGGATCCTTATGAATATTACCTCGTAATCGTTGTATGCATATAAAAACAAGTGCGGTCTACAACAACGTCAAATCAGATGTCAAGACCAAGTGCTCGAAACCTGTATCGAAAAGCAGGTATCACGGATAATCTGTCAGTACCTGGATGACCGAGCGTCGCTCGGTATTTTTTTTAATAAATGGGTTTTTTGACAACTGGGACTATCCAAACGCCACCTTTTTGTTATTTTTCTTCCAATAGTTTAGTGGCGCCCTCTCTTGGTACGGCCGGATACTGTTTATTCTGCAATTTATTCCAGTATAGTTTAATGTAGTTCGCTCGAGTTGCGATAGATGGCGCTAGATGTACATTCATTTTATATATTTGATTGTTAAAAACACGAATAAAACGACTTTTCTAAAAATGAATCCTAGCTAGATCGATTTATGGCCCCCGAAAACCCCTGCATACAAAATTTAATGAAAATCGTTGGAGCCGTTTCCGAGATTCAGATTATAAATTTATATATATATATAGAAGAATTGCTCGTTTAAAGGTATTAGATTGTAATGATTATTACAAACTGTAAGGTTAAACTCAGAAGTACCTTTCCTTCCCCTATAATGAAGACCATTATTTTTGTGCTGTTAATTCGTTATTATGTTAAGTCCCTAAGGATAGTTAACCAGTGTTTGGAACAGATACAGCCTTCTAGGGGAATCCCCTTAATATAATATTAATTAAATTAAGGTTTCAGTTCTGATATTCAAAACGCCTTCTAATTGTAAAACGTGCTAATGTCCTGAATGTAAGTTGATAGTGCATAGGTGAGGCAAGCGAACCGACGAGTGGCATCGCACCATCAAGGGGGCTTTGTGCTTGTTTTCTTACTTGATTGTATAGGTATATATATATACGAAAATATGTGTAAAAACTTGCTCTACTCTTCGTCACATTTCCTTTCCAAACTTTCTGTACTTACCTCATCAATCTTCAATGACATTTTAGGCGCGGGCGTGGCGAATATTTTATGTATTTCCTAATTTTGTGCAAGTATTGTGGGTAAACTAACGTCAACCTATGACGCACTGCCGCGGTTGTTTGATGTAGATCCGTTTACATACATCATTTTCTTTTAGTGCAACGCTATTTTACTTTAATATTCCCATGTTTTTGGACATTATTTCATGTCGAAGTATAGAATGCAAAAAAATGAGCCATCACGGGACGCCTGGCAGATGTGAAACATCAAAATTGTTTTGTATAAAATAAAATGACTGTTTATTACATTAATATTAATTGTTATTAAATACAAAATTCAAATACAAATTAAAGCACAATTAACAAACAAACAAAAAAATTAGATGTTTCACATCAAAAATAAAAATGCTCATTAAAGAATAAAAAATCGGCCAAGTGCGAATCACTCGCGCAGGAAGGGTTCCGTACCATTATCTATACATTTCAAGCGTCTACCTGTTGCTGTTATCAATATCGAACAAAAACGAACAAAAAAATCACGTTTGTTGTATGGGAGCCCCCTTAAATATTTATTTTATTCTGTTTTTTAGTATTTGTTGTTATCGCGGCAACAGAAATACATAATCTCTAAAAATTTCAACTGTCTAACTATCACGGTTCATGAGATACAGCCTGGTGACAGACGGACACACAGACAGACGGACAGCGAAGTCTTAGTAATAGGGTTCCGTTTTACCCTTTGGGTACGGAACTCTAAAAATGCCATGTCCGCCCAAAACCCGAATTCTCGTTACACAATGTCTCTTCTTTAGAATATCGTCTGATTTTAGAATCTAAATGGATAATATGATATATAATAACTGTAATACTGGATAACTGTAGTACACAAAATAATTCAGAGTCGAGATTCGTAACCTTTTTCGGAATTCGCAATGGCTGTTAGCCTGTTACACATCTGTTTGATTACGATTTGAGTAGAGAAAACCCTGGCGTTTGGAGTGATGTCACTGTAAACGAGTTAGTGACAATGAGAACTATGGTATGCCCTCAGCACTACCAATGGATAACTATCAATTAAGTAGTAGCGAGAAGGTGCGCGTTAATATTGGATTTTATTGCACACAAAAGATGGTAATTATCACAGAAAAGAGAGTAGGTATATTCCTTTGTTCTGTAATTATAATATGATATGTCAAAATAATGCATCATTCATAATTTTTAATTGTAATTTACGATTCGTTTCGATTAAATTAAAAAGTTATTTAAAATTAAAGAAGTCTCAACCATATTCCTCAACCTTAGAGTTCAATTCACTGAAGTAGTTAGTGTTAATCAATGTTGGTATAACAATAATTCAGAGAATGGCTATCACACATACACAACACGAGCTATTCTGTGTAAATTACGTCAGAGGCCTAAGTACCTAAATGTCGAGCATTACTCATACAAAATGATGCCAGTTGTATCATGAAGAACTCAAGTAATAAATCCTCTATATATGTAAAAGAGGAAGGTGACTGACTGACTGATTGACTAACTGACATACCCAGAGATTAACGCACAGCCCAAACCGCTGAAGCTACAATCCTGAAATTTTGCATGTAGGTTCTTTATATAACGTAAGTGAGCACTAAGAAAGAAATTTTCGAAATTCCACCCCTAAGGGGTTAAATCAGGGGACGAAAGTCTGCGTGAGCGAAGCTGCGTGTAAACGCTAGTAAATTATAATTTGTGACTATATTAAAATTAAATTAAAATACTAAGAAATAATAATAATAATAAAAAAACAAAAATATTTATATTTTAAATAAAAGATTTTAAAATTAAATATATAACGTAAAATAGATTTTCTTGAAGGCAAACAAGACCTCGTGATAGTCAAATTATTGTGCCGTATGCAGTAACTTTATTTACTTCTGTAAATGCCTGTAAGGAAATACCTAATTTTGTGTGACTTGACAAAGGATTAAAATGATGTATCTGTAATAGCCGTTACGTTACCCTTTATGTGAACTTGTGAACCTGCAAGAAATGAAACCTCTAAATTCCGACAAGGTTGGACAAGTTGCAACATCTAAATTAACCATGAACTAGTGGTAAAAACCTGTACAACACATTATCCTGATCAACACGTCCCGGCTTATATTAGGTCTGATGCAAGAAAAGTGCCAACATGTTAGAAATAAGAAATAACACTAGCTATTACCTATCATCACCATCACAAACTTGATGTCACGCGCCATCGCCACATGGCACGAATGTTTCCTTGGCTTTTCGAGGATTGTTTTGTTAGATAATACATAATACTAGTGCAAAAATAAATACATTGCCGTGTGAGGTTATTGCATAAAAACACAGACGTCACATCCGCCTTATTATTAATAGTTTTTGTTATTATTCAGAATACGGCTCACCTGTTTATGTTGCTTTGTTGATAAATGCTTCACGCTTACTTCCCTAACGTATTTTCATTGAATAAGGATACCGTATATTTTTACGTAATCGCATAAGTTTCATTAATAATATTTGAGCTACTTACTACTGAATTATTACGACTAGGTAATAAAAATCACTAAGTGTAACATGTTCTGTTTATTTTATGATAATTATTACAACTGTTCGTACTTTTTTGATAATCTTAATATACGAGTATAACGCCTTTTCACAAAGCGAGAATTCATGAATGTAGTAAGTTTGACCTTTCTCTTAATTTCAAGACGCTATTATTTACATAATAGTCTACACAGCTCAAGATCAATGATAACAAATGATTCAAGTTCGTCTTTGTACGGTTTGTACGTCTGGTCTAGCTCTAGCAGATCTTCTGGTATTTAAATCAAGAATTTAAAATACAGAAAGAACGAAGATGCCTTTGCTAATACACTAAAACTTTGGGACGTAAACTTAACGCCATCTCTCCAATAACTATGGTAATTTATCTCGTTTACTAGTCCATTGAAAAGTTACATTTGGGGTTGCGTTTTTTAGAGGACGCAATTTTATTTTTTTGATGTGTAGGGGGGTCAGTGTAAAGCTAAAACCAAGTTTGTGGGGTCGCCACCCTTGTCCCACGGCCGCCATCTTGAAAATAGGGGTTGAAATGGTTTTTACGATATATCTCTTTAGCTATTTATTTGATAAAAAAAAATTGTTAGCATTTTTTGTTTCATCTCTACAACTTTGATGCAGTAACTTTTTGTCGTAGAACTATAAATAAAAAAGTTATAAGTGAAAACGTTCAGAAATTCGAGAAAATAATTTATATTTTTCGATATAACTTTTTTTTAAATCATTTTACAAAAAAATGATATCAGACCATTTTTGTAGATCGTTTTTTGAGGAATAACTTTTATTCGCAACATTTTTTCATTAAGTCAATAGCTAAGGTCTTACAGCGCTCCGAAGTGAGTACTATTTTTCAGTACTACCAGAAAAAATGTTGCGAATAAAAGTTATTCCTCAAAAAACGATCTACGAAAATGGTCTGATATCATTTTTTGGTAAAATGATAAAAAAAAAGTATATCGAAAAATATAAATTATTTTCTCGAATTTCTGAACGTTTTCACTTATAACTTTTTTATTTATAGTTCTACGACAAAAAGTTACTGCATCAAAGTTGTAGAGATGAAACAAAAAATGCTAACAATTTTTTTATCAAATAAATAGCTAAAGAGATATATCGTAAAAACCATTTCAACCCCTATTTTCAAGATGGCGGCCGTGGGACAAGGGTGGCGACCCCACAAACTTGGTTTTAGCTTTACACTGACACATCAAAAAAATAAAATTGCGTCCTCTAAAAAACGCAAGGTTAGGCCTAAAAAATGTAACATTTCAATGGACTATACAGTCTCGACACTAGGGTGCACGTACTGAACTACATCACTCTTAAAATTACTACATTTATTTATAGTCCTTGGATAGTCTCTAACAAATTAATCTTAATATATATAAATCTCGTGTCACAATGTTTGTCCTCAATGGAATCCTAAACCACTTAACCGATTATAATAAAATTTGCACACCATGTGCAGTTCGATCCAAATTGAGAGATAGGATAGTTTAAATCTCAAATTATAGTCGCAATTTTAATTTATTGCTAATTATTGTATATAAATATTGCGGTACGAAGTTCGCCGGGTCAGCTAGTATATTATAAACATGTAAAATATAGCTCATAGTAATTCTGCAAAGCTTCACAAATCACCTTTCAGAGCAGTTTGTATAATAAGACGAATAAAGCTACACAGACAGTTGGTGAAAGATTATTACAAAATTAAATAAAAATATTCTACCTTTGATCCAAAGGCTCCAACATTGAATGATTTAAACGCACATGTCGTACTGTTATTGTATAGATATAGGTAGGTATCGCAGCTGGTGCTATTTATGTCAGGACTGGCAGCCTGGCCGGGCTCCAGCTGACGTGGGAGGCGGCCTCCCCGCCGAGCGCCCCGGCAAACGCCCACCAGCCCTATTGATCGCACCCCCGACCACATCCCCGATGCACCACTTGTTACTTCTCTTGCTTATCATCTAATATTTTAACGATTCAATAACATATAAATGCGTGAAAGGAACAATTTGTATCTACCATAGTACAAAGAATGGTCTTAATAAGCTCTAGTTTTAGCTTTACCTACAAATACTAAACAGATTTTGACTGAGTGACATGACCTATCTTATATTCTAAAGTTCTAAACTTTACGTAATCGATAGACCGCCATCTTGCAAAACATTTTCAGTGAATTCTATTCGTTTAACAATACAATTTTTTTTCTTACGACCAGTTTTTGATTAAATCTGGCAGCAACGTACACCTTCATTTCAGGTATCTTTGGCAATAAAATAGTAAGAAAGTGTGCTCAATTTGGCGTACCGCCAATTTAAAAAAAAATTGTTGTGGCTATTTTCTTTGATAAAGAAAGCATTTGTGTGATATAGTTTGTGATCAAGACGAGACCATTTTAACTTGTACGTAGGTGGAATCTGTGAATCAAAAATTGCAAAAGCGAGGCCATGTGGAAAACACCAGTGTCGAGCATAATATGACGCATCCATACAGACGCACTTTTATCGCGCTTTATCATTGAAAACAAATAAATATATACATTGTATTTACCTACATGTCATTATGTTTTCTTGGGTTTTATAACAACGATATACACAAACCGCTCACATACATCTAAAAATACATGCAGTCATTTTACTTACTTTATTCAATTATAAAACATATTATACTTAACAATTCTAAAAATAAAAGCCGTGTTTGTATTGAGATTCATTGTCGGTTCGAATCCTACTCCATTAAACCGTAGGTAGTTTGATTCACCAAAATATATCTTCATCATCGTCATTTCTGCCGAAAGCTGTCCACTGCTGGCCATAGGCCTCCTCCATATATCCTAACATAAACGGTTATCTACGTAAGCAGTATAATAAACAACGTTTTATTACCCACATCTATGCTACTATTACAAATTCGAAAGTAACTGTCTATCTGTCTGTCTGTTACGCTTTCACGTCTAAACCGCTGCACTGATTTCAATGAATGAGATTTTGATTCCTAAGGAAAGAAACCACTTATCGCGATAGCCGACATACTTACACGCGGGCGGAGACGTGGGCAAAAGCTAGTCCTATTATAAAAAATGTGAATTAAATTTAATGATTTAACATACCAGCTGATGTGCTAACAGGATTTAAGAGCGTTTTAGATAATGACTTCAATAAGCGTGAGTAGCTTTCATTCGCTGCATGCGGTGAAAGTGTGATGATGCGCTCGCGGTTCGTGCTGCATGAGCTCGGGGAGATCGCAATCTCTTAATGTGTGTTAACGTCAAAATATACCGCTCATGAGTGAATTAGAGCACACTTGATATTTACGTTGTAATACAAACATACAGCATTTAATTTTATTTTAGAAGTTGTTGTTTTTTACGGCTCGCAGGTTATTCTTAGATATTTGTTTTGCTTGTCCCGATTGAGGCAATGTGTAATTTATTTACGATCAAGTAAGCTATTTCAAGTGTTAATCTTAATATATATATTTCTTGTGTGCGTGTGTATGTGACTGAACTCCTCCTAAACGACTGGACCAATTTTGATGAAATTTTTTGTGTGTGTTTAAGGGGATCTGGGAATGGTTTAGATTCACAAAAACGACTGGACCGATTTTGATGAAATTTTTTGTGTCTAAAAAAAAAGCAAAACAACGTTTGCCGGATCAGCTAGTAGCTCTATAATTAAATGCTATGAAATATATTTAGCTTTAATTCCGCGAGACAAATATCCAGGTCTGAAAGCAGGGCACAAATCCCACTGTCATGCATACTCACATGCACATATGGGTATCATGCATATGTACACATACAAAACAAGTGAGAAATAATTAGCATGCCATGCAACCAAACCTATGGAGATGTTGACTCGTCGAGCGTTTGAGCAAACGCTAAATATATTTCATAGCATTTAATGTCATGGATTTCCGCAAAGTAACGCCTGATTCCATAACTTAGCTCTATAATTAGTTTCCACTGTACAATCCTACTAGTCTGTCTGTACCGATGTCTCTAGTTCCCATGACATTACAGTGGTGTCCATGGTTTTCACGTTTTATAGCAAGCATTTTCTTTCTGCTGAATCGTCCTACAGATACCGAAGTGGTCTGCCGAAATAGATGCCTAAGCAAATATTAAGTGACAGTCGAACTCAAAATATTCTTAGCATAGACCAAGTCAAAGAAACGAGAACACTGTTCGATCCCCAGTATGCTTTTCGCCCGTTTAGCTGCCCTTCTAGAAATATATGCTCTAAGATAAATGTAATTTATGGTGACATTTTGTGAGGTAATCTTTGAAATGTCATGTCACTATTACGGTTAGAATGGACTAGAACTTTTAGAAAAATATTACGGATGGAATAGCGCGGATCGCCTCGTGAATACAGTCGGAACAGTTTTGCTTCATAAACTCTTAAAAGCCGTCGGATCGGCAATTGTATATATCGGTTAGGGCCTTCTTACTAGTAAATTGTGAATTCCTCGCTTCGGAAGCATGTGACAATCGTTTTGGAGCGATCTCGTAGGATCGAAGTTGTGCAAAAGTTCGAACAATGTTTGATTATATAAACTTAATGTAAGAGGTTAGGATTGGGACCCCTCGCGATACTCGAAGTGATTTGGTTGTGTGGTGTGTGACAAGATCTGCGTGGCATCAAAAGAGATACCTCTTCGCCACTGCGAAGACTTAAGAACAAAAGCCACAAAATAAACCGTGAGTTAATTTATCATTGTAGTTTTTAGGTAAGAATGTTATTGAGGTGTTATCACCTTAAAGTTAACTGCTTTCTCCAGAGGATAGTTCTTCGATTTACTGGCTTTGTCTATGGGCCGCAAGGGCAGGTAAAAATTACCTAATGCAAGTACGAAGTCCTGGAGAAAGGAATTAAACAAACACAATTCTTCTGAATTGTGTTCTTGTTTCTTTTTCTACAACTTTGAGCTCTACACACAGTAATACTTAAGTACCAAAAGCTAAGCTCGTGAACAATCCAAGACAAATTACAAACTAGTACTAGACATGCAAGTTTCTTCGCGATATTCTTTCGCCTTAATAAAGTATTATGATTACATTAGCTGCTAATACGGCTGTATTCTAAGTCAGAAGACATTAGCATGCCTCGTGAGTCGTATCTAACTCGTTTCTCTGCTTTCAGAGCGAACTATTTTAGACTACTCTAGCTAACCCACGCAACTTGGAGGGCGTCTCTCAACAGAAATAATTTCCACATTTGTACAATATTTTTGTGCGGTATGAAATATTTTTTTGTCTTTGTTTTTGTAAAAAATACAGTTAATCGTGCTCATCACTTAATTACATACTTGTACTGAGTGGGAATCAAACTATCAACAACAGTTTTGCAGTGTTAAAAAGGCCCACAGGTGTCAGTGACCGCTTACTATCAGTCGTAAAAGCTTGTTTGATACCATAATAAACACTTATCTTAAAAACTCATAAGAATATACAAAAAAAATCACGTAAATAATTTTAATATTTTTTTTTCCTTTGAGTTATTTATATCTCAAGTTAAAATTACTTAGTATTCAAATCCAAATCTTTGTATACTTATTAATTTATTTTCTATACTAATATTATAAACGCGAAAGTTTTTAAGTATGGATGGATGGATGTTTGTTACTCTTCCACGCAAAAACTACTGAACGAATTAGCATGAAACTTTACAGTAATATAGCATAAATATCAGAATAACACAAAGGCTACTATTTGGCGCGATAGCCGACATATACGGCGTAGCCGCGGGCAACCACTAATCTTAATATATATAAATCTCGTGTCACAATGTTTGTCCTCAATGGACTCCTAAACCATTTAACCGATTATAATAAAATTTGCACACCATGTGCAGTTCGATCCAAATTGGGAGATAGGATAGTTTAAATCTCAAATTATAGTCGCAATTTTAATTTATTGCTAATTATTGTATATAAATATGGCGGTACGAAGTTCGCCGGGTCAGCTAGTATTATCATATATTTTAAAGAAACACATACTTAAATGTTTTTTGCCAAGTTTTGTTTGCTTAAAAATATCAAAAAGTGCGAAACTCGTTAGTTTAGAAGACAAAATTTATTCCACGTATAATACGATGTTAGCAGTAGGTATCTCGTTCTAGTTATTTTGCTCTTGTTTTTTTCTTTTTAATTTATTTGCATTGTATCAGAAGTACATACCTATAAATCTACAATATATAGGATACAACTAGCTTCAAGCCGCTTATAATTTCAAACTAAAGTGTATTTAAATTATTTGAATATGCCAACCGTACTGTAATAACAGGCTTCTGAATGTATCATTTACAATCGACAGGTAAAGCAGCCGTTGCTGTAATAACGCACGAAAACTCGTCAGACATGTCTTTGGTAAAGCGCCGATGAGGAAAACGTTCCAACATCCTGTTGTTATGCACTTTTTTTATACTTTTGTTTGAAAAAGAGAGCGGAATTTGCGCTGTTTGTGCTTGTTTGGGCCTCCGGTAAACCAAATCATTAGGTTAAATGTTATGAAAGATTAACGCCGTTTTATTTTTAGGTTGTCTCTCCGGTCCTTTGGCCGAGCTAGCCATCAAATAAAAATCTTTTCATCCCCCCCATCTCGGAAAGAGTATTTTTGCACTTCGATATCGGAGTGCAAAAGCCGTTTTTATCCGCTAGAGGATAAAGTAAATTGAATTTAGAACATCGTATGCACTAAGTTTGTGAATTCAAAACATTATTAAACCTATTTACTTTCTACCTCCACGGTGCCGAATTTATCATACAACCTTTTTTAATTTGTTAAAAAATCAGACTCGGAACCTTTTTTTATATTTAGTATGTTGTGATTGTAAATGCTTTTTTACATTTAGTCATTTCCTCGCGCGGCGTGAACACCGCGGGACAAAGCTAGTCTAAAAAAGTAGCCTAAGTTACTCCTTAGATTATCAGCTATCTGCCAGTGAAAGTCCCGTCAAAATCAGTCCAGCCGTTCCAGAGATTACCCGGAACAAACAGACAGACAGACCGTAACAGAAATTATAAAAAAAATATATTTGTATATGTACCGTGTACATGCATACATTATGCATTTAGTAAAAAGCGGTTATTTTAATATTACAAACAGACATTTCAATTGTATTTATTTGTTCCATACAAATAAATACATTTGTATAGTTTTTTTTTTTTTTTATAGTTAGCTGCCAAAATGACTCTGCCCTGTTGATGGTAAGCATGAACAGAATCCAGGAGTGGCGGTCACCATCCTCATTGCGAATAAGGACAATGCAGCATGGTGACCGACACTATGGCGGCCTGGTGAGATGCTTTTTCACGCCCCGCTTAAAAGACCCGGGATCATAGTAGGAAGGAAACACGTATGTATGCTGGTAATGAGTTCCAGGTTTTCATCGCTCGGCACAGGAAGGAAGAACCGAAGCGATGAGTACGAGAACGTTTGTCTACTACTCTGAAGCGGTGACTTCCAAGGCCGGCACGTGTTGTCCTGTAGAGGAAGGGAGAAGGAGGGATCAGTTGGAAGAGCTCTTCAGAACACTCTCCATGATAAAAGCGATAGAGGACTGCCATGGAGGCGATATCTCTACGCAACTGCAGAGGCTCAAGGGACTCGGTGGCTTCGGGACTGTTGACAATACGGATTGCTCGCCGCTGCAACCGGTCGAGAGCGTCAAACAGGTACTGTGCGGCACCATCGCAAAGATGAGAACAGTACTCCACGCACGAGCGAACCTGGGTCTTGTAAAGAAGACACAGATGCCCGGGCGAGAAGAACCGTCTCACCTTGTTTAAAACACCTAGCTTACGCGAGGCCGCTTTAGTGACACTCTCAACGTATTCACGTGGGTTGAGATCTCGGCAGATATCCATGCCCAGGATATCGAGCCTACCTTGTAATGCCATTTGAGTGTTCTGAAAAGTGGGAAGGGGAAGAAGGAATGGAGACTTTTTGGCAGAGAACGCGCACACCTGTGTTTTTTTGGCGTTGAACTCGACCAGATTCTCACAGCCCCATTGAGAAATGCGGCCCAGAACATGGTCGAGTTGAACGACAAGCTCGTGTCGTTTTTCCTCAATATCTGCTAGCTTGGCTGTAGGGTGTCCGAAATATCGCCCATGAACTGTGCTGTCGTCTGCATAGCAATGAATGTTGCCAAGGGCTAAAATGTCATTGATATGCAGAAGAAACAGTGTGGGCGACAGGACGGAGCCCTGCGGTACTCCGGCGTTAATCGATTGAAAATCGGAGGCCGCACCGTCGCAAAGGACTCTGATGCGGCGCTGGTGCAGGAATGCGGCAGCCCAGTTGCAGAGTTTGGGGGGCAAGCCGAAAGCCGGTAGCTTGGAGAGAAGCGAGCGGTGCCAAACCCTATCGAAGGCCTTGGACATGTCGAGGCTGATGGCCAAGGATTCCCCATGCCTGTCAATAGCCTCACCCCAAAGGTGAGTGACGTACGCTAGATGATCACCCGTGGATCGGTTCGGTCTAAAACCATACTGACGATCATTTAGTAGGGAGTGATCTTCCAGGTAGTGGACCAGTTGTTTGTTTATTATCCGCTCAAACACTTTGCAGATAATGGAGGTCCTCCATTATCGGTAGTTGGCCGGGTCGGAGCGGTCGCCTTTTTTGGGGATCGGTTGAACATTTGCCTCTCTCCAAGCCCCCGGAACAGTTCCCGAGGAATATGACAGGCGATACAGGCGCGTCAATACCGGAGACAACTCTGGTGCACAGTCCTTGAGAACCACCGCTGGAATACCATCGGGTCCACTGGCTTTCCGGACGTCGAGTGACCGAAGCTCCGCACGGACATCACTCAGCCGGATACGAATATCCCGCATTGTAGTGTCGCAGGTCGGAATAGTAGGCGGGAGCTTGCCGCGGTCATCGATTCGGGAGTTAGCCGCAAAAAGATCAACAAGCAGTTTCGCTTTCTCCTGCGGCTGATGGGCCAGTGATCCATCTGGATCTTTCAGCGGTGGTAGCGAGGGCTGGCAGAAGTTGGACTGCACGGCTTTAGCCAATCGCCAGAACTTTCGGCTACCCGTAGGGTATGCGACGAGTTCTTGACCAAGCCGCGCGATGCGCTGGGCATCCGCTCTGATGTAAGCCTTCTTGCATTCCCTAGTGGCTTTGTTAAACGCTGCTTTTAGTCGATCAACGTCAGCGGAGCCCTGAGCGCGGGCCCTGATCCATGTGCGGTAGGCCGATTGCTACTGTGAGACAGCATGGGCGCACTCGCGATTGAACCTCATCGTGGCAGTGTAATACTGAGGCTCGGAATGCTGTGTCGCCATACAATAGTGAGGCATGACGGTGACCGAACCGCCGGACGGAAGGGCTCCCATACCCTCCCGGAAGTGGTCGCCTGGTCCCACCGTCCGGTCATCAACCGGCACGACGAGCCACTCCGTGGATTATGCGCGACCTGACGGGGCAGCCTCCCAGGGTGGATAGCCGCGGTTGGGCCCCTCTCTATGCCGCGGGCGGCCAGCGGCACCACCGTTTCTACGGATCTCCCTGGCCGACAGTTCGATCCACGTCATCCTCAACATGACTCTTACGAGCATTCCACTGCTCACACACTTACCACGATAACTGTCACCCCTGCATCATTCGGCCTCCGGTCTCGCACTCACCAACGAAATACGACAGCACCAAAACTGTCATTTTAGGTTGGTCTTCTGTGCGAGGGTAGTACCGCCCCGGTCGAGCCGGCTCAGTTGTGCTGAAATCAGCGTGGCTCTACCTACTACCTACCAAAAAGATAAGTTAAGAAAAATTGAAAGCTAAGTTGCTATAGTTACTTAAGAAGAAAATGGTGCGGGCAGAGCAAATAAAAAAAAAAACTACACCAAGAAAGTTCCGAGTCTGAGTTTTTAACAAATTAAAAAATATTGTATGATTAATTCGGCACCATGGAGGTAGAAGTAAATAGGTTTAATGATGTTTTGAATTCACAAACTTAGTGCACTCGAGCGATGTTCTAAATTCAATTTACTTTATTCCTCTAGAGGATAAAAACGGCTTTTGCACTCAGATATCAAAGGGCAAAAATACTCTTTACGAGCTGGTGGGATGAAAATAACTATTTTTATACATTACAACTTTCGAGTCTGTATTCAATACTAGAAAAATGGCTATAAAACTTTGTTTCTGAAATATATCAAGTCAAGGAATTAAATCTAGAATTTTACAAAACATGATAGTTGCCTAATAAGAGCCTATCAAATGCCTGACTGAAAGTTAGTGCTCGTTTTTAAATTATCTCGTACTAATTTGATAGCTTAATAAATAGCGAATAGTACAGTACACAAACTAAGGTTTAAATTAGACCACTTAAACGCTTCTTAATCTCAGTTCAAAATAAGAAATAAACAAATAATGCTTAATACCTATTTTAGGAATGGGTGGGGCCTACATATACAAGTGGCTATAGACGCGCCTCATCAAATTCCAAGAATATTCATTCATGAACTTATTCACCTTCAAGATACAAGTACTTTGTTTGTTTTATACTTTTTTAATACGATTATGTAGAGCTAATAAAATTGGTTTTCTTCTTTATTTTATTGTAGGATGTTCAATTTATAAGAGATTCTTGTATTATATTAAGGACTTTTGCACCATGGCTGGTCAATATATCTACTGGATCCCTATATATGTTTAGCCGCTATTTGCACATTTCTTTACAACAAATAAGCTTAAGCTAATTTTACCTACGTACTTATTATTTAAATATAAATATTATTATTTAGCACTTCTTTTATATAAAACATTAAGTATTCTAAAAATGCTTCCATATAGATATTTGTCAAAAAAAAGTGAGCCGTCACGGGACGACTGGCAGATGAGAAACATCGAAATTGATTGGTATAAAATAAAATGACTGTTTATTACATTAAGATTCATTTTTATTTAATACAAAATTCAAATACAAATAATAATACAATTAACAAAACAAATAAAAATTAAAATTTGAAATCCCGGCGTTCCGCCGCTTGGCGGCGGAGCGTCGCCACTCGCCACGCCAAAAATCAAGTTTACCCCTCGCCTATAGACGTTTCACATCAAAAATGGTAGAAAGAGTTTTCTTCACGTAAGTTCATAAATATTCTTTCTAATGCCTATGTTCAACAGTGGACCTTAATTCTACTAATATTATAAACGCGAAGGTTTGTGAGTATGGATGGATGGATGTTTGTTACTCTTTCACGCAAAAATAGCAAAAAACGCAGGGACATATTCCGCCTTCCTGGAAAGCCTGGTACAATGCGCCCAATCATCGCCGAGTTCAACACTGTACAAATGAAATTAGATACAATCACTGCTGTAAGAGAGTTCAATAAGGGAAAAAAACCGGAGGACAAATTAAATACGGAATCCATTAAAATCCCTGGTAAACGACTTGCCGTTTACGTATCTGATTTTCTTCCTGCAAGCTCTAAGAAACTTTTCCATCAAGCACGAGAATTCGCAAAGCAAAACAGCTTCAAATATTGTTGGTCTTCAAATGGCAACATTTTCCTGCGTAAGACGGATGGAGAGAAGCAATACTTGGTTTCCTCCGAAAAGTATCTATTGGATCTGGGTAAGAATATCTGACAATCGCTGCCGGCAACTGTAACACCTTCCATAGAACCTCCTATAAAATGTAACGAGATATCTCTACAACATGACAATGTATGTGTATGTTTCTCCTCTCATCTGCATGAAACGGAAATTTATTTTTATTTTATAAGCACAATATTATTATATAAAACAAATTCACACACACCCAACAACAAAATTGTACACTCACACAATACTCATTCTATACTACTATTACGTATAAAATTAAACACACAATCCCTCATAGTACTATTTCTACTCTCGATAATTGTAAACGTTAATGTTTTAATGAATCTGCTCTCAAAAAATATCGACTTTGATACTCTCTTGCCCCTATCAGAGCTTTTATTTAGATCTCACTTTTTCAAATGGCTACCATAAACGATATTAATGTAGAATTAGATTCTACACGGACTTCAAGATCATGCATCTGCCAGCCAGAGGACTGCTCGAGCCATCTCAGTGACTTCAAACAAGCCCTTAAAATTATTCACATTAATATATGTAGTGTTAACAAAAATTTTGACCAATTTCGAATAATGCTATCGGTAACCGGCGTTATTTTCGACGTTATTGTGTTGACCGAGTGTTGGCTCAGTAAATGCGACAGGCTCCCTACTTTAGATGGTTATTTAACACATTCTTCAAAATCTTTAATGAATCAAAACGATGGTATTATAATTTTTACCAATAAAAATCTTACATGTAATGTAGACGAACCTTATTTTAGGGGCGCTAGCTGCTTAGTTTGTCAAATCAACAAAAAAATCAGTATAGTGGCAGTTTATCGCTCACCATCTCTAAGAACCTCTGACGATCATTATAATTTCATAGATAGTTTGAATAGAGTCTATAATACTTTGACAACCCAACATTCAATACTAGTGGGTGATACGAATATTAACATAGGTCCTAATAGTGTAGATCCCTTTGGTGAGGAGTACTTGACACTTAATGCAAGTTATGGGTTCTTTCCTACTCACACTTACCCAACAAGAACCAGTCAAAAATGTATAGACCACTTTTTCGTAAAAACTACCCTTCCTTCTACAACTCTAATATTAGAATCATATATAACTGACCACACACCCATCGTTTTATTCTTGACTCATGCAAAATCTACCCGTAATGAACCGTGTACAAAATCTTGCGTCGATTATGTAAGAGTGAAAACAGAAATTGAAAATACTGATTTTTCTAACATTCTGGATATGACTGATGCAAACTTGGCGGCAAACAACCTTATTGAGACGGTGTCATTAATATTAACAGCAAACACAAAAATAACTAAAATTTCCAAAAGAAATAGAATCCTTAAACCATGGATGACACCAGGATTAGTGCGATGTATTAGAAACCGCGACAGATTACACATTAGGGCCAGAAAATCTCCTGAAAATATGACCTTCAAAATAACCTATACCCGATATAGAAACTTCTGCAACCGTCTTCTCCGTGATCTTAAACTGGCTTACAACAAAAACCTTATAGCTCAAGCAGGCTCCAATCCTAAAGCTCTCTGGAAAGCTATAAAAACCGTTGCCAACACCCAAAAATCAAAAGATAGTCCTACAGAACTCTTGTCGCACATGAACCCTCAACAGTCTATTAACAGCGTTTGTAACTTCTTTTCCTCTATCGGAAAAAACTTGGCCGCAAAAATAACTTCCTCTGATGATAACTTGAGGGCTTCCGCGTCAACATCAACTCCTGCCTCATTTAATACCGCTAAGTCAATGGTTCTACTAGAAGTTACCGAAACGGAAATAGGAACTATTATAACACAGCTTAAAATAGACTGCGCTGTGGGATGGGATGGTATATCCTCCAAAGTTTTGAAAAACTCCCGAAAAACTCTAATCCCCCCTATAACTCACATCTGTAATCTAGCTATAAACAGTGGGGTCTTCCCCGATGCGTTCAAAAGGGCAATCATTCACCCGATTTACAAGACTGGAAACAGATCCTGTGTAAATAATTATCGCCCCATTTCGGTACTTACTGCGTTATCAAAAATTCTGGAAAAGGTCCTAAACAATGCGCTCAAAAATTATATTGGCAAAAGTAACACATTAGCGAAAAACCAATATGGTTTTCGAGCGGATTTTTCCACCGAAGACGCTGTACTTGACCTAGTTAACGCGGTAGTCAAGAACTTAGATGACAGAAAAAGATGTTTATGCATATTTTTAGACATTTCCAAGGCATTCGACACAGTCTCTGTCCCAATCTTACTGAGCAAAATGGAAAAATTTGGAATAAGAGGCACTACATACAATCTTTTCAAAGATTACTTAACAAATAGAAGACAAAGGGTAAAAATCGCAGACCATTTGAGTGATGAGTTTTCAGTTTCCTACGGCGTACCTCAGGGGAGCATCCTAGGCCCTACACTCTTTCAACTGTACATTAATGATCTCTGTACTATGTCAATTCCACATACTGACATTTTTACCTATGCTGATGACACTGCGATTATTGTGGAGGGGCCAAACTGGCCGCTGGTGGGGGAGCGAGCAGAATCCACTCTCAAACAAATAATGAGCTGGCTATCTGGCAATCTACTAACGATAAACATAGATAAAACACTTTATGTCCCTTTCTCAATTTCAAATATCAATTCTCCGCCCAATGATTTCGTTATAAAAGCTCACACTTGCTTACCAGGTAATGACTGTACGTGTAAGGAATTAACTCAAGCTGAAAATAGCAAATACCTTGGCGTTCATATAGATTGTAGACTTAGGTGGGATGTTCAGGTTAACGTCTTAAAAACCAGAATCAGAAAGTTAATCCACCTCTTCAAAACTCTTCGTGATGCAACCACCCCAGAAAAACTGAGAATGATCTTTCTTGCCCTATGTCAGTCCATCATTCAGTACTGCATTCCCGTTTGGGGAGGGACTGCTAAAAACCACTTACTTGGATTGGAGAGAGCACAGAGAGCCGTTCTTAAGGTCATGAACAAAAAACCTATTAGATACCCAACTACACAACTTTACGCAGACAATAAAGTTCTGACGGTGAGGCAGCTGTTTGTCCTCAGAGCAATATTGAAGACTCACCAAACTATACCTAACAAAGATAAGAAAAAACGTAGTGGCAAATCGATTTGTCTTAGTTTTCGTTGCAGAACCACTTTTGCCAAACGGCAGTTTAAGAGTCTGGGTCTCAAGCTTTATAATGCTCTAAACAAAAGAGAGGATATTGTTGGACTCAATAGCTATGAGGTCAAAAATATAGCAAATAGTTGGCTTCTCCAACTAGATTATGAAAATACCGAAACATTACTCAAATTTCTAGAATAATCATCCGCGTTTATCACACCCACGCACACACACACACACGCACACACACACACACACACACACACACGCACCCACACACGCACACACATGTTTTTCTTTTGATTTCATTTCATTCATTCTTTTCAAATACTGTTTATCTTTAATAAATTAATATTATAAGCTGCACCACTGTATTTATCAAAACGCATTCGCAGTACTGACTGCGGTAGACTATAGGTCCCAACTTGTGAACTGACTCCCAAAATACAGGCTCAAAGCCTAGTTTGGGAACCAGTGCTAGTACCCTTATGTAAGCTCAGTGCATATTTTTAGCTTAAGAACACATTTGTAAATTCTCTTCTAAGACAAATAAACGTTATTATTATTATTATTATTATAAAACTACTGAACGGATTTGAATGAAACTTTACAGTTACATAGCTTATACATCAGAATAACACATAGGCTACTATTTGCAGCGAAAACCGACATATACGCGGGCGGAGCCGCGGGCATAAACTAGTATAATATATATGTACCTAATGATGAAGTTAATAAATTATTATAATGATAAAGTCTATGAACTTTCTTAAAATATTTGTAAGGAATTAAATAAACACAGCTGTTTTAAAATGTAGTTTCCTCAAGGAGTTCCACTATTTACTTCTAGCCTTCCTAATCAAATCATCAACTTATATTGGATTTCCTCATTAGTATTCAGATTCAAATTTTGCAGCCACAAAAACATATTTATTTAAAGTCAGTAAATATTCTATGAATTCGCGTATTGAGTACATATTATAGTGGTGTATACATGTATTATTTTTTGTTGGCTGTACCTTGCGGTCAATGTTCGCAGCGGACAGCGCCGCAGACGCCGCGCCCGCGCGGGCCCCACGAGCCCACTATTGCGAAAATAATGCAGCAAAATACTACGTCACGCATTTGTTTTGGGTATTTTTATAGTCTATTATGTTCGCATGCGTGTTAGTGAACCAAACTTGGAAATGCTTTTGTTTCGGCTGGCAATTGGCTTTATTTCGTTTATACGCGATACCTATGCGTTGTCAGAGATGTGTCGAGTAACGTTATATTTCGTGACCGAGAATATTGAGATATGTGGAGTTTAGTTGAGAATTAAAAACCTACTATGCTATGCACAATCCAAACAATAGGATTAGTCTTCTACATCTTAACTAGTATTGCAACATTAGGAATTGAGTGTAAATTAATTTTATTGTAAAGTATTACACTGGGTCATGACTCTGAGACAAAATTATTTATGCAAAAATTCTAAGATCTGCATATCTTGTCACTCGCAAATGAAGGTGGTGGTTAATGTGGTTATAGTATATGTGAGAGGGGGAGTAAGGTCCGTGTGGGGTGCGGGCGGTGCAACAAGCTGGGCGGGGGGGGAGAGTCGGCGGCGCGTTCAACGAACGTCCGCGGGCCGGCACGGACCCAAGGTCGCCGCGTTCACTCGCCCGCCACACCACACGCCACCATCAACCGGCTGCCAACTAAGGGTTTCATTAAAATTAAACTCTTGGCTAAAAATAAATAAATAAACCCAAGATTTTACATAATTTTTAGCCATGTAGGATTGTTCTGCGTTACCTGTCTTTCGTCCTTTAAGCGCATGGTGGTGACTGTGTAAGCAACACTCAATCCAACATACCGTTCTTAAACACATCTTTTGTCCAAAAGCCTAAATAAGCTCATTAACACAGTAACTTTTCCACTAATGTACGAAATAATTACCGAATAAAGGGTATGGTACGTACATCTACATAGGTAGTTCCCATTAGTTTTGCTCCGTGGTTTTACCGTTTATCTTTATCTACATGTGTCTATAATACTGCAAAATCTACTACGGTCGCTGTGTAGGTATCATAATATGCTAATAGTGTTAAATTAAATGATAAATGCTAATCCACTACTTTGAAAATAATATTTTGCTAACATATCATAAATTACATACATGTCATCTAAAGTCAGTGTTTTGATTGTACCGGATGTTTGTGCAACGAGCAACTCATCCGTAGTTTCGAAATATTAAAAGTGAAGGTAAAGTGATGCAACCTTTTATTCGTAAGCTGAAGACGAAGCTTAATTTTTAAGTCTTAAAATACGTAGAAAACTAGTAATTAAAAATTCTTCACAATCGCGTCGTTATTCAACAGCATTATCAAACGAAACACATTAGCATTTATATCCAAACTACTGACCAGAATTTAATATGACTAGAAATGGCAAAAAATACTCATAGAGCAAGTACATAGAGAGTATAATTGCATTTGCAGTTGTTTTTTTTAATAAGTACGCGAGCAAGCCTGTTAAAGCACTCTCAATCTCGTTTCCTCGTCCGAGACTGGTACTATGCCTATCCATAGCTCCCTTATTCTATTTAACCATATGCATTTTCCTTTTTCTTCTTTTTATTCCTATGTGTAAAAAAACTGATACCAGTCCCAAAGATGGTAGGGTCCCTTTTAAAATTATGAAGTTGATGTTGGAGAAAAGTAAAGGACATTGTGTAAGCAGGTATTCTTAAACGAATATTAAAAAAAATTACATAGTTATTTGAAACCGATTATACAGCTTTCCCTTGCAGTACCTTCTCGTTTCAACTGATACAGTTTATATGTTTTAAATTAAACAATAGATATAAGTGATATAACAATGCTACAATTTGTATTTGCAGTACATATACAATTATATTCTTAAGTCGAATTTAATAAAAATCTAAGGTTATCGGCTGCTTGACTCTATAAAAGGTTGTTATTTGTAAACAGAGTATGAGAGAAATGAAAACAGGCGCCGATTAGGTACCTTAGTTATTTAGAAATCATTCATTTATCATATTGACGCATTTACCTACTTCTAATTATTATTTTGAACTGAGAGGTAAAAGAGTATTTCTGGGTTAATAACGGTTTACTCTCGGTTGATGGTTATCCCTTTCCATAATAAGTGAGAGTTATAAACTAGCCCCGCGTCCTGACCGCTAATACAAGTATGTATCCCTGGAATATCCTAGACAAACAGGAAACCCCCCCCTGCGCCGCCAGCTGTTTTAGTATATCTGGTAGAAGATTCCATAATAGTAGAAGAATGCTTTAATAGTACCAGGTGTCAAACTACTACCAATGTCCGAATTTATTTTATAAGGCTAGATTGAATATGCCCGGGCTGACCTCGGCGAAAACCTTCAAAAAACTTACAATAAGGAACTAAATATTCCCACTCCTACCAAAAGAGGCAATAATCGGCCCCATTAAAGCTATTTCTACTTTTGTATAAACGATGATAATTACACCCATTATGTCTAATTTAGTCGGGTATTCACGAAGATACGAATCTCTCAAATGTATTTTAAAAAATAATTATCAATTATTTCGATATTCCGCGCATATAAATCAAGCTCTCAAGTATCCACGCTGATTTCAGCACGAACGGGCCGGCTCGACCGGGGCGGTACTCCGTACTACTCTCGCACAGAAAATCTACGTAAAATGACAGCGTTCGTGCTGTCTGTCGTGTTTCGTTGGTGAGTGCGAGACCGGAGGCCCAATGATGCAGAAGCATCACTAGGCCGAGGCCGCCATGGTGTCGGTCGCCATGCTGCATTGTTGCATTGTCTGCATTCGCAGTGAGTATGGTGAAGACCACTCTTGGATTCTGCTTATGTTTTCCATCAGGCAGAGTAGAGTCATTTCGGCAGGGCCAAAAAATAGAAAAATGAAAACGGGGCCCAGGGGTCTCCCTTTTATGAAAGAGTAGTTTTCGCTCGCGGCTCCGCCCGCGTGTATGTCGGTTACCGCGGTAAATAGTAGCCCATGTGTTATTCTGATGTATAAGCTATATAACTGTAAAGTTTCATCTAAATCCGTTCAATAGTTTTTGCGTGAAAGAGTAACAAACATCCATCCATCTATCCATACTTACAAACTTTCGCGTTTATAATATTAGTAGGATTATTATAATACATGTTTAATTATCATTAGGATTTCTTAAGTTTGACGTAAATACATTTACTAACAGCCGCAAAACGATGTCTACGGTGATAAAATAATGTTTATACAAAGTTTTAAATAGATTAAGATAGGTAAGAAGAGGTCACTCACCAGTGAAATATTTTATCATATCATGCCCCGTTCTGTGGAAACATTTTTAAAGTTTTACGGGTTCCAGATATATCAAAATATGTGTAGTAGTTTATGAGTTGATTATATATTATAATGCCAAATAAATACCAATAAAACCATGTTTGATTTGGTTATTTACGCGACTTTAGAGATTGTTGGTATTTTAAATAGATTTCATATTAATTAAGTCAATATGCGCTAAGAGAACCGCCGGTTTTTATCTATCGTTATTTATTTATTTATTTATTTATCTTTATTGTACACACATTATAACAGATAGAAAAAAAAGAGATACAATTTACAAATGTGACAATTGGCGGTCTTATCGCTCATGGCGATCTCTTACAGACAACCTTAGTACGGAAATTATAGTAATTGACATTAATAGGGGTAACAGTAGTGGGGTGCACAAATCTTAAATTTAGTATGTGAATAATAAAAACAATCACTAAATTCAAAAATATTCAACATACATACATATATATATACATACATCTACTCATATTACACATATAAACATACTCATACATACATACACATACATACATACAGATACATACATACACAGACTAAAATAAATAACAATAAATGCGTAGTGCGTGCGTTTATATCTAACTGTATAAATGACCCTTTAAACTGTAACAGAAATATTTTATACGAGACACATGAAATTTATTCGCGTTTCGAGAGCCATTGGCAGACCGCGCCCTGGCCCGGTATGCCGCCTATTGCGAGATTCTCGCACACGTGTCTCAGACAAATTGATACTTACCGACCCCTAAATTGAGACAATAATAATAAGTAGTACAGCTGCGTCATTACCAAATCTGATACGAGTCAAATTTAAATAAAGCTTTATGGCTGGGCCCGAAGTTACGCTATTCAGGTAAGTCACAGAATATGCAGAAGCAGCAAGAATATTATGTTATTACTTCAATATTTTGTAGAGGAAAAATGACGCGAATTAGAAATCGTACAAGTTTAGCATGAAAACTCTATCGAAGATTGCGAACAAATCGAACATCATGGATATACAAACAAGTAGCATCATTTCTATTCGAATGAGCCTACCGACTGCGATAATTTTCTTCTGCAAAGCAAGGCGAGTGCGGCGTTGGAGAAATTCCTCGAGTATTCGGTTCAACGGCCGCGCTACGCCGTGAGCGCTGTGCGGCTGTGTGACTGAGTGAGCGCCGCGGACGCACACACGGGTCCACACCCGTGCCTCTGCAAACATGACAGAACCGTTACCCGCTATCCTCTACCTACATCATCTAGCCAGGTCTAAGAAACACAAATCATCATATTACCTAGCCCACCTATTAAACTTAATAAAGCTGGAGAATAACTACGGTTATTGATCTCATCCAAGATTATTGGCAAGCATTAACATTAACAAAGTAATATCAGTAAAAGTTGATAGTGCTTTGGAGCAACAAGTAGCATCGGTACTAAAGTGCAATGTAGCCCACGTAAGATTGCGGACTGTGGCGACGACGTCGGTATGCAACGTTGCCAGAGAGGGGAGGCTCACCGCGGAATGCGATTAAATCTCCTCAAGATTTCATCACTAACACTGACGATCATATCTTCATTCACCTTACAAAATTTAGCGCAATGCTATTAATGGTGGTGTTGATGAAATGCATTGTGAAAGTTAAGCGCACATTTGTAAATTTAATCAAGTAAAATTGAAAGGATACTCAAGGTTATTAGATACAACAGGAAACACTGCAGCTGATGTCATAATTTCACAAAGACAACATCTTAACCGTGTTCGCGGTAATTGAATAGGACTCAATTAAAAATTTTTATTTATTGCCGCTAATAGTGTTGTCCGGTATACGAAAGACGCCTTATGCTTTGCATATATTAGCATTATGAGTAGCAAGACATAATTTAAAACGTATAATAAAACTTGATTAGAAAAAAAACGATATTGAGGTATGTATTATGTCTGATCTGAGAATAATCATTTCGCTTCCTTATTCCATCTAGTATTCTAGTTATCAAGTTTAAGTATAGTGTTACAACAACATAACAAACTCGTTTGCGAATAGAGTATGGAGTAAGATTTAGTTTGGGTGAACTGTCATGGAATGTATTCAAAAAATAATTTGATCCGAAATATATTTTCGTCTCAGATCAAATAAAGGTAGATACCGCACCGCCTTGTTCTTGTTGAAGCAGAAAAAAGGCGCATAGTTCCAAGTAAACACACGCGATACGCACTAACTATGCTATAAACTACGCTACTTTTCGTCAGTATCGTACAAGTTGACGATACTTTTTTGATCTGAGATTTTCACAAAGAGAGCTGTCAGCAAATGTATGAAGACGCCGACATTCAGCGCTGCGCTGATGTAAACTGTAATCATTCACACATTCATTCATAGGGACACAAAATACCAGCTCCCATTTGCTATCAAATAATTTAACATCTGCATAAGCAACAATGTATATTACATCAATTTGCCGTTCGATGATTGGTACTTATAGTTTTTTTATTTCATAGGTACATACGTTTTTTATTGATTTCTAATTTTTAAATCTAAAACAGAGTTTGATCTGTTCTGGAGGTTCTAAATCGTCACGTAGCATGGTTGATTTTGTTTGTGGTAGTATGAGTCATTTAAGTTTAACTCTAGTGTTACAGAAATCAGTCCTAATAAGGGAATGTTTTCCATAAACAATAAAAATATATTTACGTAAGTAGGGGACTGCATTACTAATTTCGAACAATACTTTCCTCTTTTTATTTCAATTTTTGAAATTCTGTATTTTGATACATTAAAAGTAATTATTATTATCCTTAATAAATAATTTTCATTATACAAACAGTGTAATCCATCTATACGTCACTGAATTGAATATCATGAATAACTGTTTTATAAGTGGTTTTAAGCAAAACCTCAATTAATACCAGGATACGGGTGATATATGCAGCAAAATCAGGTATGTTTTTGTCGAATTAAGAACGTAAATACATTTATGTAGACTTAAGAGCATACTGTAACTTGTGGCAAAGTTGTGGCATTTTGAAATAGGCAATTAAAAGTAGTCTATAATGTCAAGGAGCTTTTCAAGTACCTAGTCGCAGCGCTGGTTCTGTTAATCCATTTGGAAAGGTTACAAACGTCTGCGTGAGTTTCGCATTTGATTGGAAATTGATTTCCAACCTTCTTATCTTTAACTATAAGTATAGAATATTAATTTGTAGTAACCTTTTTAAGTGATTTCAGCATTAAAAGGTTAAATATTAAGTTATCATTGTCGCATACATATAAACAATAAGAGTGATATAGATATTCTGAGAATTGACACAAGGAACGTGTTTTAGCTATCTGAAGCGAGATTAAAGGTCACCATGATTGTGTGAATTTGACCCAAGAAGCGGACACAACTGATAATGAATTTGGTGACTTAGGTACATAGTAAAAACCCTCTAGGGACTTTGCTCCAATTGTTATTATGCAATCGCACAATCAATGGATATAATTATAACAATTTGGCCCTTTTCTATTGAAATGATATGGTGATGAAATCGGCGTCTGTAGTATAATAAATAAAGTACTTACATAAACTCGGCCACAATAACGTTGATTTTGTAACTTGAAAAAGAGTATTTTTTTAATGATGACAATGAAGAATAATATGAACTATAGAAAGGTGAAACTACATTAAAACATCGATATAAGTAGGCATTAGAGATCGAACATTAAAATTTAATAACCTTAAAGATAGATTCTTCATTTGCTTAAAATAGATTTAGAAGGTTAATCACAACCAGTTTAATATTACGCCCAAGAAGTTGTTCTTGTCTAGATCATCATCATATACATGAAAGGATAGTCCTCTACTTGATTAAATCCTGAATTGAAAATTAATAAAAAAACAGTACCGTGACGAAATAACCTCTGCATATTCCAATGTAAAGTCATGTTTGAATAAACTTTTAATAATTAAATAATTAATTAAATGTTATTTCTACTAATAGATTAAATTGTTGACATTTCTGATGTACGTAATAAAAATAAGCACTTTTTTTATAGCAATTAAAATATTTATTACACATTTTGTATCAATTTTTTTTACTATTCTTATAATTTTATGTCGTAAACATAATGCATATCATATACATTCTTACAAACTATAAATCTACTAGTTACATATAATTCTCGTGTCACGTTATTGCTCCCGATGAACGCCAAAACTATCTAAGTAGCTAGGTAACTGATTGATGATGATAAGACCCGAACATGTCTGAAAAGTGATATAGGCGAAGTTCTCTAGTAATCTCTCATTACCATAAAGCGAATGTTTCGCCTTTTCCCAAATACCTACCTAGACCTATTTCTTAGCGTTCCATGGATTCACCGTGCGGGTGCCGGGTCCATCGCGTGATAGATGGGGGCAACACATGCGACTTCGACAGTGCCTGGGAATTGCGACCCAGGTTTAGGTTTAAGGAGCACTCCTTACGACGCGTCAACGCTCACCTCCACTGTCCGCCGTGTTGCCTCCTCTACCTAACCATATTTGAAGTGAGCCTAGCAATGCCGCTTTGGATATTCGTTCAAGAAAAGAGCTTACTGAAGCTCTTGGCAATCCAAGGTCTTTAAGCAGGTTATAGAGGGATTTAGCTGGTATACCCCTCGCACCCACTTCCACGGCATACAGCGCAACGACATAACCATTTTTAGTTATTTCGTTGGTTAAGTCAAAGTACGTTAGGTTATGTTAGGTGCAAAAATATGTAATTTAATAATTTTATGCAACAATTGAATTAAATAATTTGAGGACAGCTAGATATGGCATCAGTGCATAATATTTCATCTACACTCTAAGTCTATACAAATAAATAAAATTGGAGTGTCTGTTTGTAATATTAAAATAAACGTTTTTTACTAAATGCATATAATATGTATACATGATACATATACCAAAATATATTTTTTTAAAATTTTTGTAAGTCAGTCTGTTTGTACCGGCTAATCTCTGGAACGGCTGGACCGATTTTGACGGGACTTTCACGTATAGGTAGCTGATGATATAATGAGTAACTTAGCCTTTAACTTTTTTAGACTAGTTTTTTATAGTCGTACCGCAGGTAACACCGCGGCGTTCAGCTAGTACAAAATAAATAGAAATTGATTTGACTTGACAGTCTACCGCTATAACCAAGCTATGGTACAGCAGCATAACATGCGTATGAATGACAAAACAATTGTAGAGTAAATCTCAATAAATGGGCAGCAAGTTCAGGTTATTTTCAAAAATTGGGATAATGGTACCTAATTAAAAAGCGTTTTCGAAAGGGTTCTGTCAGTAAAACTTATGGAAGACTATATAAAATCAATTAAGAAATATTTTAAAATCCCATAAGGAATTCAGGTACTCACTCGAGGGAGCACACTAAATGGACAGTTTTATGTATCGAAGCGGGTGTCGTGCTTTTGAAATGATTATGATGAGCATAAAAAATGATGCGAAGTTTCAAAAGCATCATATTTAATAATAGTTTTTGCTCGCGGCTCCGCCCGCCTGTATGTCGGTTATCGCGGCAAATAGTAGCCTATGTGTTATTCTGATTATTCCTGATGTATAAGCTATATTACTGTAAAATTTCATCCAAATCCGTTCATTAGTTTTCGCGTGAAAGAGTAACAAACATTCATCCATCCTAGAGGCGGATTAAGTTTCAAGAGCGCACTAGGCAACCGTCCATCCCATCCCCCTCCTCTCCATGTTTCTAATTTAATTATCTTGGCAGTTGGGAGTTGGGATATCTTTACCACAATTTTTTTACGTGCAAAACCCTCTTTAGCCGTTATTACACCGGGGTTTGCGGTGTATCCAAAATTGAGCCGACTATAACTACATAGTGCGTAAACTTTGCCGGATATAGAAGATGGCAGCTTTATATGGAGCGATATATGAGTATTATGAGTTCATCTATCGCACCAGTATAGTTGGCACCCAGGCGTTGGCTCCGTGCAGATCAGACACAGCTGATCTCTTAAGCATCCTTTCTCGATGAACAACTGCGTCAGCTGGTGTAATATTCTGTGTTTCCTCCCGATCAAATCTTCCATAACGGATCTTACCGCCGCCGCGTAGGTTCAGGTGGCTCCCTTCGAACTCACAGATTTCTACGTTTTAGCATAATTACATAATGACTGCACGGCGGGCCTAGTAGTTTAAGCGGTCGCCACGGCGCTCTCTTCTTCGCCAAGTGTTGTGGGTTCATATCCCACATGGGACAGCACTTTGTGTAATCCACAAATTGTTGTTCTGAGTATTCTTTGTGTCCGTTTTATGTATGTTTGTAAACTCCCCCGCGACACAGGATGTACATTCCTAATACGGGAGCTGTCTTTAAGAAAAATATTAAAATAAGGCCGCCGGCACAACAATTTCGGTCGGTGGCTACTTTGCACGACAAACAGTTCAATTAGTACAGCTAGTTTTGCTGACGGGCTTGTTGAAGACATACCCGACGGTCAGGCAACCAGCATAGTGTATAGAAGTCTTAACACTGACCCTTGTGGAACTACTTGTGTAGATGACTTCTCCAGCCAGACTTCTCCTAGCACCTTCTTTTCAAAAGCACACCACACCACACCTTGTGTGTCCCACGCCCACTCCGGTGCACCATGCGTCGCAATGGACAAATCTGGTCTTAGTGTGTTACTAAAACTTGTAGAATAATCTCAACTACAGCTGCAGTTGTAGCTTCAACATTTTTGTATGGAAACAGCAGTAGTCGAACTAAAGGTAGTGTTAATTTTTCTTTAATATGTAAGGCATATATTTTTGCTCGTTAAAAAATTTGGCCTGTGCGCCCCTTAGCAACCTCGCGCCCCTAGGCACGTGCCTACTTTGCCTTAGGGTTAATGCGCCTCTGATCCATCCATACTTACAAACTTTCGCGTTTATAATATGAGTATAGAAGTATAGAATTAAGACTATGACAAACTGCACTGGCATAGTAGTGGCCTTTAGTGTTTTTTTCTGGGGATTGAATTAAGAGTTGTAAGAGCTCAGGACTATCGTGTTTCACTAATGGTATCGGTAGTGTGAATAGAAATTTATACTTAACAGCTTACCGTAGGTACAGAAAATTGTAAGACATTTGCTAAGAAAAAACATAAAGAAATAGTTCCTAAAGCTTTGGTAATTAAAAAAAGATTTAGTAACTTCTACTGGGTGCTTAGTGTCACTTGTTTGATATTGATCTTATCTCTATTAATATGCATGTATTGTTTTGTCGGAAGACATTACTTAGCGTGAATACATAATTTATACTTTTGGACGTATTCGATGATACCAAATGCCAATGCGTATGTGTGATTTTGTGAAATCATTTTTAAATAACTTAGATACACCTAAAGTCGCTTGTACTTTGTGGGTCACAGAGCGGAAGCGACGAACGGACGTGTTTCGAAATATAGCACGCACTATCGAACTCATTATCTAATAACTTTAAACCATGTATGTGTATAAATGTATTTCGTGTATCTCTCTATGATTTGGATGAAACTCAATGTTCAGATAAGTTTGTAATGTTTATGTATAGTCAAGGTGCTCTATTTTTTTGTTAGCAACAAAACAAATCACGGCGACAAAAGCTAGTTCTCCCGGATAACTATCAATATACAAAATTTTAACAAAAAAAACCGACTTCAAGAACTGGAGCAAATTGAAATTGGTCCACATGAGCACCAGCTTTCAAATAAAAAAATAATCATCGAAATCGGTTGTCGTGATATTGAGTTACTCGTCAATTTGTTGCGCACATACATAATATAAGTTGAATACGTAAAAGTATATAGGTAGTTATCTCATGGATCACATTGTCAGAACTCGACCAAATCATTTTTTGAAGTCGGTTAAAAATTATGTTTGATTATTTACAATTATAAGTCACATATCTGATAAAAACAAGAAAATGTTTAAAAAACTATAAACGGCTACTTACGTGAAAACTTTTGTTAACATTATGAATCTCAGTAGTAGTAGTGTAGGTGCTAAGGTGGACCATTCTAGCAAACATAGACTGCCAAAACAGATCATAGAATAATGTGTATGTCTCTCTGTTCTGTAGCCAAAATTATTACCCTTCCCCTTGGCTTCGCCGTACTCGGGTAAAAATAATGAGGATTTACAGGGATCTTTGCCGATTTCACAAGGTCTAACAGTGTATTGTTGGCCATTGGCTTTCTGGCCTACTATGTATAATCTAATCACGCTGGCCACACGGGTTGGTATAGAGGGTTTGTGTTTTTTCCTATTCTTTGCAGTGCTGATGTTCTGCTTAGTTACTGAACATAAATTATTTATAAATAAATTTTAATTCGCCTGCCAACCGCGAGACCAACGAGGTCTCGCGGTTGGCGTGTGCGACTGCTAATCATGAGGTCTTGGGTTCGATTCCCGGGTAGGACTAAATGTTTGTACATCTACATTGCAGATATCCGAAACTCCGAAACAAATATTTGTAGATACAGCAATGATCTACAAATATTTGTTTCGGAGTTTGGGTGTTTTCTATGTACTCGTATAATATGTATGTATTTGTATCAGTTGTCTAGTACCCATAACACAAGCTCTGCTTAGCTTGGGACTAGATGGCGTTGCGTTGTGTGTTAGATGTCATGTAAGCAGCTGAACAACACAAAGAAGTGGCACAATTCTATTCTGTTTTCTAGAGATACGTAAGTGTTGTTATTTAAAATAAAATTAATTGATTTCTACGTATAATGAATGATGTACAAAAACCACCCAGACCACATCTATAAGTATTACGTATGTACCTATAAAGATTGTCAAACTAATCGGTGCTAGTTAAGCATATTTACGTGTGGGCACAAGAGACTTGCGCCGTGATGTCAATCAACGACGCAATATACCGGCGTAATTTCATGAACAATTACTTGTGCCTCTACTTGTAGGTTTTGTTGCAAATGGGCACTGGGCAGTGCAGCGGAGGTAGCAAGCTTCGAGTCACACTGACATTGCGTATATTATTCCGGCATTCCATATGGAATGCGGTCGCTCGACCGCTTAACCGGCCGCGCACCGCCCCGCGCCGCTCACCTCCATGATTTCTTACCCATTCGATAGTCGCTTCCGTCTACCATATGGTATAGTGGGATAGGACCGAATCTAACAAGAATCTGATTAGTTTCTAAACCAAGGTAAAAGCCAAAATGTTTTCTATTTCTCAAATATCGTACTAAAGAACTATTAATGCGTCTTACACCAAATAAAATTCGATACTTGCAACAAGTTTTATAAATTGTCTAGCCAAGGCTTTAACGAGTACCTAAAGGGCGAGATACGGATAAGAGATGCGATTGTGCAAGATCCATCGCTCTATCTATACCTACAAAAAAAATATTCAGTCCTTGGTACCTATACCGAACAGTTTTGATGTGATGAGTATCGCCACGTAGCGGCGCAGATCAAACGAGAATGTTGATATTCGCAGAATCAAAATTTTACTCACCTTTGCGAGAAGCCGTCGATCGTTAAAAATATCCACTTGACTCGATCGCACAGATAATACGGTTATCGTCCGTACAACACAAATATGCACCACACCAAAACGACAACATAAATAAACGCGAGAGGAGCCACCTTCTCCTGCACGGATCGCTCGCTGCCGACGTACTCTTCGCACTGATCGAAATGCAACTCGGAAAAATGCACAGGGCGGGGTTGTCGAATGTCATAAACGTCGGTTACAGAGGTCGGACACTCGCCGTTCGAGCTCGAGAACATAAAATACACCAGCGCATAACGTGACGCCGCGAAGCGGACTGATAGAGGTAGAAGCGGGCGGGAGGGAGGCGCGACGAGGAGCGGGAGGCGGGCGGCGCGCGCCGCCGACTACGTGGCCGCCGCCCGCCCGCCGCTTAGCAACGCAACGACGGCGGCGACGCCGTCGTTGTTGCCTGTGCCTGCCGCGACAACCGTCGCCGACCTCATGTCACATACCTTCTTCAGCAACAGACACATCTGGTCTCCCAACCAATCATAGTAGGTAAGCTTACACACAAGAATCTACGTCCAAAACAAATGTAGCTTACCTAGACTTTTTTAAATGTTTCTATTATCTGTTAGCCAGGCTCGCTAGATGAGGTAGTTACTGTAGTTAGGCATGGTTTTTATGTTTATGTATAGTAGATGTCTAGACGACTCTTTATACATTTAATACAGTCGCCATAAAGGGCGATGTCCCTACATATTTAAGAGACATGAAACATTTCTGATTTGAGAAATAGGTCCTTTACTATGTCGATTGTAGGTTCCGACTGCTTTTCCATTTACGAAATGGACATAAACAAATTTTAAAATATTGTGTATCTTTTGTTTGTCACCATGTGTCCATATAGGTACCACATGACTTCTCTGTATAATTATTTTCTAATCTAACTGATTCATATAATTTCGTCTGGAATTATTGTTGTTATTGCATATTTCAGTATTTTTTTTAAATTTTTCTTCAGCTTTTCCTGGACAAATATTTCAAAATCAAAAATAGCCAAATAATCGTTCCAGCCATGCTCGAATTCCAGTACGTAAGTACTATTAGTAGAGATGGGCCGATCATTACTTTTGCCCACTAGCCGACTAGCCGATTAGTCGGCCCTAAAAAGGCCGACTAGTCGGCCGACTAATCGGCCAAACCGATCGTGGTTACGGACATTTCCGTAACTCTTCCGTTACAGCTGATTCGCGCCCCAGTCGCAAACGCCGCCTGCGAACCTTGTTTCTTCATTTTTGCTTCTGCAAGGGTCGTAGTCGGAGGTGTGTTTTAGTGTAAAAAATATTTTTGTGTAAAGATATTATTATTATTATTGATTGAAGTGAAGAGTTAAAAGAAAATCACTTCTGCCGATGTTTTTTAAACAAGTGGACGATGTTTTTTGTTTTTTTTTATTTGAAAGCCTGCCAAAGTGATTCTGCTGAGCTTGATGAAAGCTTGAGTAGAATCCAACACTCCAACACCATACTCACTGCGAACGCAGACAATGCAGTATAGCGTCCTATACTATGGCGGCCTAGTGAGATGCATTTTCTCACGCCGCCTACAGGACCCGGGATCATAGTGGAAGGGAAACACGTGTGCTGGTAGTACCAAACAGTTAAAAACTGCTCGGCACAGGAAGGCAGAACGGAACCGTTTAGTTCCAAAGTTGACTGCCTCGTTGGTCTCGCGGTTGGCGTGTGCGACTGCTGATCATGAGGTCTCGGGTTTGAGACCAAATGTTTGTATGATCTACAAATATTTGTTTCGGAGTTTGGGTGTTTTCTATGTATAATATGTATGTATTTACAAAAAAAATAAAGTATATATGTATTTGTATCAGTTGTCTAGTACCCATAACACAAGCTCTGCTTAGCTTGGGACTAGATGGCGTTGTGTGTTAGATGTCCAAATATTTATTATTATTTATTATTATTAAAAAAAAAGCGTATTTCTACGACTCTGAAGCGGTGGCTTCTAATGCCAGTACGTGTTGTCCTGTAGAAGATGGGAGAACGTGGGATTAGTTGGAAGAGCTCTTCAGAATACTGTCCATGGTAAACACGCTAGAGGACTGTCACAGAGGCGATATCTCTCCGCAAGTGCAAAGGCTCAAGGGGCTCAGTAGCATCGGGACTGTTTTTTTTCTTTTTCTTTTTAAAAAGACAACGCCCGCACTAGGAATAAATCCTGTGTCGCGGGGGACTTTACAAACATACATGTTACGGACACAAAGAACACCCAGACTCAGAACAACGATTTGTGGATCACACAAAGAGTTGTCCTACGTGGGATTTGAACCCACGACACTTGGCGAAGTAGGAAACGGCGTGGTGACCGTTAAACCACTAGGCCAAATGTGCAGTCAATGTTGATAATGCGGACTGCTGGCCGCTGCAACCGATCAAGAGCATCAAGCAAATTCTGTGTGGATCCATCAAAAAGATGAGAACAGTCCTCCACGAACAAGCGAACCTGGGTCTTATAAAGAAGACAGATGCTCGGGCGCAAAGAACTGTCTTACCCTATTCAGTACGCGAAGTTTCCGCGAGGCCGCCTTAGTAATGCTCTCGATTTTTTTGTGTTTGCTGCCAAAATGACTCTGCCCTGCCTGATGGAAATCATGAGCAGAATCCAAAAGTCCTGGTCACAATCCTCAATGTAGGCAGTAGGTAGGTAATAAAGACAATGCAGAAGTGTGTGGACATACAGGACAGCGTGACCTGGTGAGATGCTTTTTCACGACCCGTTGAATGGACCCGAGATCGTAGTGGGAAGGAAACACGTGCGCTGGTAGTGAGTTCCAAGTTTTGACCGCTCGGCACAGGAAGGAAGAACCGAAGGGATGAGTGCGAGAACGTATGTCTACCACTCTGAAGCGGTGACTTCCGAGGCCGGCACGTGTTGTCCTATAGAGGAAGGGAGAGGAGAGGACCAGTTGGAAGAGCTCTTCAGAACACTCACCATGATAAAGGCAATAGAGGACTGCCATGGGGGCTATATCTCTTCGCTACTGCAGAGGCTCAGCTCAAGGGACTCCGTGGCTCAGGGAATGTCGCCAATGCGGATTGCTTGCCGCTGTAACCGGTCGAGAGCGACAAACAGATACTGTGCGACACCATCGCAAAGATGAGAACAGTACTCCACACACGAGCGAACCTTGTTTTTTTTTTGTTTTTTTTACGCGGGAATGCATTGTGCACCATACCCTCCGTGGGGGGGGGGGGGGACAAGAAGGACGTGTGTGGGACTCGATGGTCTACCCACTAAACCCCGCGACGGCTTACCTCGGCAGAAGCGGAACACCGACCCTCCTTAGACGACAACCCCCGGCCGCAGCGGGGTGTCACCGGTCTCGGGCCGTTTGTAGCGGCCACATCTCTCAACGTCTTTCCAACGTTTTTCCTCAACGTCTGCCAGCTTGACTGCAAGTTGTCCAAAATATCGCCCATGGACTGTGCTGTTGTCTGCCTAACAAATATCATGTTGCCATGGGCTAACATTGTGGGCTAAAGAAGAAACAGTGTGGGCGACAGGACGGAGCCCTGAGGTACGCCAGCGTTTACCTCTAGAAAATCAGAGGCCACGCCGTCGCGTTGGACCATAATGCTGTTATGTGTAATCAATGTCAATGATTATTTCTCGTGGTGGAAAGGAAAAAAGTGCAAACGCTACAAGCAAACATTTTGTTTAATAAATGTCAGATATGTTTGTTATCAGCAAGTAATTTTAGAAACTGGTTACCAAAAGAAAGATTGCTTTGTTTTACATTTCAAAATGTCTAAAACTGATTATAAAATAAAACTTGACAAATATATTATTGAGAAATACATACAAAGTAATAAGCCGAATAGTCGGCGCTTTTTGCCGACTAATCGTCAACTACGATTGTTGCCGGATAGTCGGCTTTACCGACTAGTCGGCACATCTCTAACTATTAGTTATTCTGTGGTAAGACTAGCAAACAGCAATCTATTTTTATATATTAGATAAAAATAAATGAGAATTCGGAGTTCATGAAGATTAATTCATTTTTCACGACTTCCTAAATCTTCACATCAACAGCCTCTTAGAAAAGAGGTATTGGCACATTATACCACGCTGACCAGACTGGTTGGTATTGGGTTTGATTCAAGTTTTCCTCAAATCTTTACTTATCTTTAATCGTTTTGCTTAAGTTGCATTAACGTAATAAGTTACAGCATGGAACGAACTCGTTTCCAACAATCATTTTGATCAACGTACTAGCTGTTTTAGAGCAAAGCACACTGAATGTATTAAACTTTTCCAGTTGTTTCTTGGTTCATTTACATGAAATTGTTAGAAATAGGTATCTTCTAACAAATAGTTTCCACAAGCCTGTCGGCGAATGTATGGGCCGTTTGACGACTTTTGTAGACTCGAAATAAATATTACAGGCATCAATAAACTGCCAATGCGTTGGCAAAGATGCGTCGATTGCATGAGTGATTACTTCGAATAACAGAAATAAAAAAGTTTGAAAAAATAAGTACTTTCACTTATTGCATACAAAACGGCACGTAGTAACGTAGCCGGACTGATAGTTATGTCTATGGACCGATGGAAATGTATAAATAGTATTATTTGGCTTGGTTTTTGGTCATTATTCTAACAATTATATTTATGCCCCTTGATCAAATCTATCGAAAGCAGCTCAAAACTTTTGTATGCTATGTAATGATCAATTGTACTGCGACGTAGTATAAACTTACGTACTGTAACTTATGTACAGAATTTTACAGCATCTGTTTAATTCTGCAATTACTGCACTTTCTGCCCCATTGTTGATGAAATCAGTTTTACTATCTATATCTCTAGCGATCGAGTGAGATAGCACAGTCGAGGCGCAGGTGGAGTGCGGCGCACGCTATTAGTGGCGCACTTGACGCTGTCCCGGTACTTTCACCCATACAGGTACTTAGCTGTCACTCACGCGCATGCAATCAGAGCTTCTTTTGATGTGTGTCAGACGACTAACTGGTTTCGTGTAAACAGGTATAAAGATAAAAGTAAGTAAGGCAATAATAAAACTTAAATGAGATCACATAATTTTATTAAAGAATACATTTGTTTAAGTTTGCTTAATTCTAACATCAGTTATAATAGGACAGGGAAAATAATTTTCTTATTTTGTATTATAAAATTGGGAAAAGTTTTGTTTGGTTGTGCTTTTATCTAGGCTCTTTTAATATCAATTGACAATGACATTAAAGAAAAAAATGAAATAACACGCGAAAGTCTTTGGGGACTGCTGATAGAAGTGAAAACAAAGTAACTTGTGAATTGTATCGTCGAGCGATTAAATTTATTATTTTCGAATTACGTATATATATACACAGTATACTTTTAATTACGATAAGATGAGCCCAAACTTGATTGTAATTTGTCAGTGTGTGGTAATTAGTAGTTTACGACATAAGAGTACCTGAGAATTGACTTCAAAAATGTTCTGAACGAATTGAAAATGTCTGGGTACAAACAAAAAAGCACTAATTTGGATATTACACGAGCTTACTGAACCATTGTTGAAAAGATTGATTATTGATTGGGGTGCTGAAAACTGGTTCACAAGAACATGCTAAAAAGATCATGTTCAAAGGGTAGTCAAGCTCTACAGGCTGTTGCGAAACCCGGAAATTGGATCGGATGGCCATTGTTCATAATAAGCTTTTACTCTTCCTAATTTTCTACTTCTAACAACAGAAAAGGAGTGGTCTATTATGATGTTAACGCCAGACCACAGATATATTTGGCCACTCAGCAAAAATTGTGAGAGTTTTCCCTCAGATTTTTACCTGTTTACCTGGAAGATTAAGTAATATTAACATCAAGAGAGAACTGTCTACACACTTGTTGGATTTTTTTGGATAAATATTTGCAAGATTTTTACAATAACGGGATTTTGACACTACCTACAGGACGGCAACAAGTCATCAATCAAAATTGCACATATTCTTATTATATTTAAACTTTGAAATAAGAACGTCTATAATTTGATACCTATGTAAAATAAGAAGAAACTTTTCCCCGACCTTATATCTAATCACGAACATAACATGTCAACACATTGAAATATTAAATTGTTAAAGGACAGTTCCTGTGTCAATACAGGAAATAACAAATATTCTTATTATAATCGTAAATGTGTGATAACAACTATGAAATGTTTCTCTAGTTCTGTTATAATACGGCAGCGGCAATTCACGTTCACAATGTTATTTAGATTCAAAGTTCTCATATTTGCATGTACCAAGCCACCGGCACAAAATAATAAAAACAATCATAGCTCATAACTAAATGTTCTTTTGTTAATAATAATAAAAATTGAACAGTTACGAAGGTTGACTATTTGATTTTGTGGCATTGTGTAACAAACAGTCGCATATAAAAAAAATAACCTACAAAATTATTATTTAAAATTCATATCACAAATAAAGACACTTTATAGCCAAGGGTGCCAGGCCGGATCCATGCGGCACAGGTTGTCATGACTGTTGGCTGCAGTGACGAGGGTAGCAACCTTGCTTTCAGGTCCATCAAAAGCAGCCAACGAATTGAGACGGTTCATGATTACCGTCACGGCTTTGTTTACCATGTTTATAATCGTTTCATTATCCATTTCCGAGGATTTATTCTCAGTCGATGTCCCGGCTGTAGGCATACCTGATTTGTCTTCTAGACGTTTCCGATATCCTGTCACCATTTCGTCTCTCAAAATTGTTCTCAAGATGGATTGGATCTGAAACAAGTATTAATAACACTATCTGGTCTGAACTGTCATAATATATGAAAATTTGTTTTTCATATAAATAACGATACCTAAAATGTCACAGTGTAATATTAAATAATATTCCCAATAACACTTTCTCTTTTGAAGTTGTCCTTTACGCCCGTAAACAAACGTTTTGTCTAAGTATGTATCATAGACAACAATAAGTCTAACTTTCAATTATTTATGCATTCACTAACATTTAAAACAAAAGTTATTACAAAATATTTAGTAACTATTCTATCGTGAGTATTACATTTGCATTATACTTGTTACTACCCAATTTCGCTAGTTTCCTAGTTAGGTATGCACTTTTGGGTTAATAACATGTCCCGAAATAGGTAGTAGCAGTAGTTTATCTTGTTTTTATCATAGAAAGGTCACAGGTTATGATATTTGACTGCTTAGCAAAGAACGGGGATAGGCTCTTATTACTTTTAGCTTACGTACTTATAGCAGAAGTACGCACGACGTGTTGTATTTCTGAGGTTCTCTACCAAAATATTTTATTCGGTTCTATTCTGCTAGATACTGGACCAGGAAACATTGTCACTTTAATACAATAAGATAAGCTATTAAGTATGTATAAAAAAATATTACCTTGAAGTTGGGTGTGACGAGACATCTAGCGACTGCAATAGCTGAAGCTGTCAAAGGTCCGGTTACTCCAATATTGGTTAGCAGTTCTGATATATTCGGCGTCAGCCGGAAAGGTACTGGTCGATTGCAGTCTAATTCACCTAAGAGTTAAAAATATTGATTTAACTTAGGTTCGTATGGAGGTTACAAGATCCGCAATAGACGTAGTGTCATTAAATATAGCCAGTAAAGAAAACATAATAGATTAGGTTTTCGTAAATGTACAAAAAATTATCACCGATATGAAGTTTTTGGGTCTTTTTTGGCTAAATTTAAAAAATAAACTACAGAAACGTGCTTTTTTACCAATCGACATTGACTGTCTTGACTTTATTCGATGACTAAATAATAGATACATTTTCTCAAAAAAGGTAAAACTATTAACTGGAAATTGGACAGTTTAACTAATTATTTTAAATAAAAAATAATATGTAATTAGAACTAACCTGTCGTATCATCCACATCAAACTTGAAGTAGGAGACGTTGAGCAGCCCTGAGTCTTGGTGCACATACATCATGTCAGGGTTGAGTCTGGTGAGGTGTAACACGTACTCGGCGAAGCTCGCGAGTGACAATTGTAGCGTTAACATTTTCCTGAACGTCCAGTAGTCAGTCGGGGCACCAAACGTGTTCGAGGCCCATTCGCGAACCATGCCTTTAGGAACCATTGTTGCTTGGACCTACATTGACAGATCAAGGATGTTAAAGAATGTACTTTTTTTTTTGGGATATTGGGAAAACGAGCAGCCGTATCGGTTGAATGTAAGCGATTACTGTCGCCCATGGACACCCACAACACCAGAGGCTTCACAAGTGCGTTGCCGGTCTTTAAAAAGGAGTAAGCTCTTTTCTTGAAGGTCGTATTCCTTGATCAATCTATACAAATAAATAAAATTTGAGTGTCTTTGTAATATAAAAAAAATCGCTTTCTTTTCTAGCTTCGCTCCGCGCCGTTACTTGCAGTTACAACAATAACCGCACGGAACACCGCGGGGCTCAGCTAGTCTAATATCTTTGTCCATGTTTTAGTGGTAGTTTGCATTTAAATACCTACTTGTTCGCGTAGTATTAAGCTTTATTACGACAACATATATTCTATTGAAGGATATTTTTAGAGTTCCCTGACGCAAAGAGTTATGTCGTAGGTGGTTGTGGTAACGGTTTACGTGTATGCTTATTTTGTTGATGTAGCAAGCGTAAACAGTCGATATTTCTGTACTCTATTTAAGTTCCTAAGGAGTTTTTGAAACAGTCAGCTATTGTTTAAATTGTAATGCGAGATAAACAAGATTTGCATGTATAGTCCATTCGTTTAGATAGTGTCAGTGCACCCGAACGCAATTGTGGTTGTAGTTGTAAAATACGAATATATTATTTTCATACAACGGCGTAAACTGACAAATCATGCTTGTGGGTGTACGCCGCAGGCGGGCCCTATGATTTTGTGGTGGCTTGCCGCAAGTGCGACGGCGGCGCGATCAAGATGACCGTATCTAAGTGAATGAAGTGTACATGCCTATTGATTATTTTAAATTAAAGATAAATTAGGATCAAGATAAATTCGTTACGGTACGCTAGTATCAAGAAGTTTATTTTTACTAAAATTCTTATTAGGTTTGTGTTGTAAGTTTTTAATTGATTGTGTATATGAATATTTTTACAAACATTGTCTTTCGCAATATGAAACCAGTGATATTGATAATACTCCTAGCTAGGTGTATTATCAATAATTAATTTATTAAATCATGAAGCAGATCATTTCAGTTAGTATCCACAATAATTTATGGATCACACGGGAACACAAATGTATCATTTGCAATAGGCTATTAACTATTAAAAGATATTGAAATAACTTACTTCACGAAGAATATCTCTTAGAACTTGATGTGATGCTTGTGAGCCGCGCGCTTGAACAGCCGCTAGACGTTCGTAGTAACGAGAAATGGGAGCATCAAACTCAACACCCCTATAAAGAAATAACCAAATTTTACAATGTTTCATACATTTTAGATGCAAAATATCGTAATTAGTGGTACAAACCTGTTAGCGCATTCAGTCTTATATATATCCAGCAGAGATATAGAACTTGGATTATCCTCCACGAGGCGCATTTGTGGCGACACTGAAACAACTCGTGGTACTGTAAAGTGAAGGAATCTTCTAGACGTTTCCTTCTGCTTTCCCAAGTAATGATTTAACATCCGGAGTAATTGCAGGACGCGTTCTTCTCTCCTCGCATCACCAAGGCCAGAGTCATTGACCACTAGGTAAGGGTATATTTTGCCATTATGACCACGTATATAAAGTCTGCGAGCAGACGTGTTGTGCTTTTGGACAATCTCCACGCGAGGCATAAATCTGGCAATTCGAACATGATAATGAATATGCTTCGGCAGCAAAAATTCGCCAGGTAATTCCACATCTGCGGTCTTTAGACTGAAGTTCGATAAAAATCTACATTTTTCTTCGATAAGGAATGATCTGGAAGAAACAATTACATAATGAATATGGTGAATTTAAAAGAAGACAATTGTTAGTAAATAACTGCTCTGATTATGAACCCAAAAGCTACTGAAGTGAATGAAGCACGAAGCCAAAACCCTGTCTATAACTATGCGATGGAGGTTAGATTGCGCATGACAGTGATGCTATCTTCTATATATGGAAAATGGACAGCACAATCGTAAAGAAATCCCTCAGTATTTACCTTGACAACAGTACCTCGGCTCAATGCCTGATTACTACTTACTTGGGCAGAACCTTAGTTTTGGCCTCGAGTATCTTGACCCATTTCCTTAGTTTTTGGATAAGATTTTGTAATTTCATAGCGTTGGGTTGTGAAAAATCGAAGTCGTTAGTGAATTGAGTCTTCATCTTCTGGAAGATGGGGTCTTGGACGGTGGCTTGCGCGCGCCGGGCGAGGCTCTCTGATGCAGCTGAAGAGAATGCACCACTTACAGAACTTGAAACACTTTCTGTAGACATACAAAACGGTGGACCTGTATAAAGTAATGCTCGCACGAGGAATAACATCAGTTTGCAAACGTTACTGTGAAACCCAACAATACAATGATTAGTACTAACTAATTTTGAACAAATACAAACATTACCTGGAAGAATCGTGTTTAAGTTAAATGCACAGTTGTACTGTACCAATATTATACCTCTGAAATAAATTGACATTGTTATTGTGTGTGGTAGTGTGTGAAATGAATGAGGCAGATGTTATCTTTAGACTGTCTTATGGTCTATTAAGATTTTGTAATAAAAGTAAACAAAGTCTTAGGTATTTATATATTCATGACATTTGGCAGTTTCAATATTCAATTAAAATAGACCTGGTTATAAATCTAAGTGTTCTTTGGACTTCACTCTTGCATTTTGCTTACAATAAAAAAAAAACTATTGCGTTTGTTTTCTTCGTATTGAAACAGATGCATTATATATAATTCGCCGTCCCTCAATGAACGTTAGTTCTAGACCTTACTTTTTTACACAACACAGGAAGGCAAAGAAGGCTTTTCTTTGTAATCAAAATTCGTGAATTTACATGACCAAAGAATAATAATCAATTATTAAAAAATATTTAACTTTCATATAAAAATCAATTTTACGTAATTTTTATTTTATTTCGTTTTCTTAAATTGCTTAAGAGTAGATGAACAGTGTTTCAGGAAACAAGTGAAGGTGGAAGTAGCAAAGAGAGGCGTATATACTCACTTATCCCGATGCCGATGCCGAAGGTGGAGACGACCTTCTTGATGAAGTTGAGCGTGTGTGGCGTGACGGTTGCTTCGGCGACTGCGGCGCGGTGGTGGAAGGCCACCACGTAGCACTTGCACAGCCCCGCGCGCAGCTGCCGCAACACCTCCTCGTACCAGTTCTCGCGGAACCATACCATCTATGTACGCACGCAACATTATATACACGATACGCTTAATGCCTTACAAAATACAGTTTACACTAGTTGAGGGGCCAGAGAATTCACATTAAATTAATCAACTTTATGTCAAAAAATAAGTAATCAATCAATAAATTCAATTAATTATTAATTAAAACAGTTTAAAAAAAAAATCGTATTCACGTCCTGACAACAATTAATTTTACATCTCTCATGTTCGGTAAGTAGGTTAGTACCTCCAAATGGGGCTTGTAGGTGACTAATTAGCGCTCTAGGGTAATAATGTAGCTCGAAACTAGGGCGGTAATTAAAAAAAAACACTTCTTTCAAAAAGTTCGCGTACATCTAACCATCATACTGGCAATAGACATCATGCATTCAGCCCAATGACCAAAGAGGTCGCTTTGCTATTCAGCCTTGTCTTCGTGTGAGTATAATAGTCATCAATTTTGAATATCGAACGGCGAAACTCAATTTTGTTCTTGAAAAAAAAAAATTTTTTTTTGCTTGGTTATTTTTAATGAAAAAAAAGCGGGAATAGAAAACTTTAATAGAATTCTTATAATGCCGGTTTTTTTCTACTTACCTCACAATCGAGATGTAAAGCAGAATAGTTAGCTCGGGTGTAAGCACCAATTGCACTCTCTAACTATAGGCGCGTGCGCCTAAATATCACGGGCTGCAATTGATGCCTTACAGCCCTTGGCCACTAATCTACTATTATTGTAAATAAATTCGAGCAGATATAAATTCTAATTATTATTTTTACCGGAATTAACGCGATCACTTATTTCAAGGTCAGCCTGTGACCACGGCCAGTGCAACCTGGTCGAAACGTCAGGCAAAATAGAGGTATGTAATACCTTGAAATAAGTGATCGCGTTAATTCCCGTAAAAATAATAATTATTATATCATGGAACGCGAAAGTTTAAAAGTTAGATATAAATTCTACCCTATTTTTCCTGAAATGTGACCAAATGAAAGTACTATCCAATCCAATTAAAATATATTAGAAAAACTTTTGAATGAGAATTTTAAATCCGAAGTCAGTTCATTTAATGGCTGTGTAAAATAATTGATCAAACTATAAAACGTTGACAAAAATACAAAAAAATCATCAAAATCGATTCACCCAGTCGAAAATTATGAGGTAACAAACATTTAAAAAAAAACAGTCGAATTGATAACCTCCTCCTTTTGTGAATTCGCTTAAAAATGGTATCGGCTCAATAGTTGAGTGTCCAAAGTGGAATGGTTACAGAGGCAGTAGACTGACCTGATCCACGATGCCCTCGAGCGAGGAGAGCACGGTGGGGTGGATCTCCCGCTGCAGCTGCATGATCTTGGAGCAGCGCCACATGGGCAACGTCGCCTTGATCGGGCCCGCCTCGCCGCCCGCGGACGCGCTGCCCGATGTCGAAGCGCTCTCGCCGGCTTTACTGCCGCCCTACACAATCGTATATCTATTAAAATATCAATCTCGTGTCACGTTGCTACTCTTGATGAACTCTGAAACTATCTAACTGATGTAATCTGGAACAACTGCCTCGGTGGCGTTGTGGTAGGGTATGCGACTGCTGATCATGAGGTCTCGGGTTCGATTCCCGGGTCGGACCAAATGTTTGTATGATCTACAAATATTTGTTTCAGAGTTTGGGTGTTTCCCGTGTTTCCTAAGTATAATATGTATGTATTTACAAAAAAAAGTATATATGTATTTATAATATTTATATCAGTTGTCTAGTACCCATAACACAAGCTCTGCTTAGCTTGGGACTAGATGGCGTTGTGTGTTAGATGTCCGAAATATTTATTTCATTTATTTATACTCTCGATTGTCGGCACTTGATGGAACTTGTTGTAGTACATTATAGAATTAAAATCACTTGTACGCCTTCGACTATTTTATTTTGTTGTAACCTGTGATGATGCCATAAGGCGAAAGCGGTCAGGTGTAAACACAATAAAATAGTGGAATGAGTACAAGTGATTAGAATTCTAGAATGTATCTAACAGATTTTCACGTTATTTTTTAAAAATGTTTTGCTGAGTTCCAAAAATAGAATAGTTAACATCACGCACCAATAGGAGACGAGCGTGATTGAAAAGAGACGAAGTTGCGTGGGTCAGCTAGTTATTATATACGTACAACTATTATAAAAACATTTATATGTTTTATTACTTATTAATATTCTTTTGGAAACAACATTTTTTACAATTATCGAGGCAAAAATTTTAGTAACTTCTTTTTTCACAAATTAATGGATGAAATTAAATCTCTATCAGTATTTTTATTTTTCGTGATAGGGGTTCACAACACGCACACATATTGAAAAAAACATTTAGCTATATTTTTTACAAACCACTTAAGTAATTCTTCGATGGGTTATATTTAAAAAAAATCCCTGAATGATCATATGGATAATTGCACCATGAACAAGTTAAAAGTGAGATTGAAATTGCTTCATAAATTCAAATCCTATTAAACTTACTGCCGAGGTGCTAGGCTGATGTGGTAGGTGCGCAGCTATGTTCTCAGCCGTCTTATGTCTTTCACGTTGTTCAATCTTCAAAGTTAAGTATAGTGTACGGATAGGGAAGTATACAGCTTGCGGATACAATCGGCCAACCTAAATGCAACAAAAATAGAATTAAATGAGTTATTTGTATGAACGATAGGAATAAAAGTAGCGAGTACCTAGGCAAGATAAAAAGGGAGGTTTCAAATCTAGTCAAACAATATTTCGTCATTTGAGTTGTATGCGTTTTGCACAATGACAAATTGAATATTTAAAAAGAAAGGTAATAGATACTCACATGACTTAGAAGATTTAATATAACAGTTCCATCGTACTGGACGAGACAAGCGAGGAGTTGTGGTATCCACGGTAACCACTGAACAGGCGGAACACCCACTGAATACTTGTCTAAGGCATCAGCTAGGCTGTTCTTTTCGTCATCGAAACTTAACATCCAAAGTACCTGCAGATTAAGAATTCATTGTAACATAGATTGCCGGTAAAATACCTAATTGATTTTTTTTAATTTTAATCTCTAGATTACAACAAGATCAAAATAATGTCTATTCAAACAGTTTTTTTACGTCATGTGATTTTGGAATTCATTGAATCAGTAGTTTTCATTGCTATTTATATTTATTAGTTTAAACTGAATTGTAGTTATCTACCTTAGCGCAGTATTTTCGCGATTTGGACTCGTTCTGATGACGGCAGGCATGTAAGAAACAGGTCATAGCAGATACTCCAACTTGGGTCTGTCTAGGGTCTCTAATGAATATCTGTTCAAGATAATCACCCCAGAGCGCCCACGCTTTAACTAGAGTATCGTGAAGTTGAACTGCAGCCGCAAAAGCTTTGTTTGCGTCATCAGACCTTCCAAGTTGAGCAAGTAGCAATCCTTTGAATGCGTAAAATTCTGCGGTCATTTCTTTAGTGAAGTACTTGAAGTTCGTAGACTCGATCATATCTAAGCCTTCTTGTAACTCATCTTTGCCCTCAGTCCAGGACATCTGAATGTGACACTTCACTTGTTGTCTTATCTTTTGGAAGCAATCGACGATAGGAACACTAGGTATTGTGTATATACGGTGTAGAGAATCAAGGCACACGCCGGATAGGTTATGTTTCCTTGCTATTTTAGCAAAGTGAATTATTGCCTGTAATGTAAAAAAAATGTACATTAAATATGAAATATGAAGAATGAATCGTAGTTAATTTAATACAAAATTATCCTAAATCTTCAAACTACTACAGATTAAATTCACTAATATTTTTATGTTTGAAGAGCAAATATATTTTTCAAGGCAAACGTCGCGGCTCGACTCATGCTGTCTATAAACTAAATACATAAAAACTTTTTCTAAATAATAAAAAAACAGTTCTAACCGACAGTTTTGTAATACGTTTTAAGAAAGAAATTATCAAGCGAAAAAACTATCGCTTTTTCATCGTGTACATAAAAAAATTATAAGACTTAGTTGTTCCTAAATCAAATAACTTTACACTTTTTTTTTTTTTTTTTTTATGTATGGCCCGCCAAAATGACTCTACTCTGGATGGAAAGCATAAGCAGATTCTAAAAGGCATCTTACATTTGGAGTCCAAGAAAATATATAGATAGTTACCTGTGCACTTGCATGAACCCCGAGCATGCTGTGGTTGGTTCCGTGCTCTGTCTGCGAGTCGTAATGAGACGCGATGAACTGGTAGTGGTGTTGGCGCCAGGTGAAGATCGCGCCCCAGTGCGACAGCGGGTCGGCTACTACAGGCAGGCGGTTGCGCCACGTTTTCACTATGGCCTTCATGTCGTGAAGGGATGTTGGGCGACTGTGCAGGAGACCCTGTCACGGTAACAATCAATCAATTGCTGCCCTAAATACTGTCCAATAACATAAGTACCTACTGCTAAATGTTAAAAATTCCCATAATTAACATGTCTCAATAAATATTTTTAAGTATAGAAAGTTATGTAAGCAAGTTAGTGTCTTAGGTTCACATCGTAAACTATTAATTTCTTACAGGTCGAAAGATTGCATGGACATTTTTGTTGTTTCTAGACTTAAATTAAATTTTATCTTGTCAATATATTTTGAAAAAGAAACAAAATATCTTTTTGCCAAACCCGAATTGTCATAACGATGTATGTTAAGTTATATTTTAATACACAATTTTTTTTTTAAACAATAGGACATGAGATTAAAGTATTTCACAATGAAAAAAGTTACAAATATATAGGATATAGTATATACATATTATGTCTTGATATAAATACTAAAAATAATAATGAAAAATGGCGTAAGTTTAAAAAAGTGCGAATTTAAAATTAACATTATTGCATTCTTGAATGTTTTGTACTTACAGTATTGGTGGCCGTTTGTGGCTGCTGATAAAAGGAATTATCCTTGTCATTAGTTAGCCATATTACATAAATATTAGATATATCATCTAACAATACGAAATATAAGTCTATACGATTAAAAAATCTTATAAATATACATACATAACTATCAAGAAATCGTAATCATTCCAAATATATTTTTATGTATGTATTAACATAACATGTATTACTATAATTATATTTTTATATTTGTATTTCATAATTATATTTGTAAGTGTAAAATATTACAATAACGTAAGAAAAGTATCCGTTTGAATATTTGGTCATTTTGTACCAATTTAAGATCTACTAGAATCAAGGTAAAAAGCTGAGTATAGTACTAGGTTCAATGCTCGATGAGTAAAGTATTCTTAGGACTAGCAAAATATCTGTCACAAATATTATCGCATCTTAAGCAACGTTGGTTATTTAATACTAGCTTTTACACGCGGCTTCGCTCACGCAGACTTTCCTCCCCTGATTTACCGCCTTAGGGGTGGAATTTCCAAAATTCCTTTCTTAGTGCTCACTTACGTTATATAAAGAACCTACATGTAAAATTTCAGGATTCTAGCTTCAGCAGTTTGGGCTGTGCGTTGATCTCTGGGTATGTCAGTCAGTCAGTCACCTTACTCTTTTATATATATAGAAGATTTGGCACTATTATGGCATTTGTAACACCGAGAATACATCGGAATTAATTTTAAACGAATTTGTATTATTTTTTGCAGACAGTGACTCTAAAACTGTAAAAGGAGAATAATGGTGGATTTTTTCTTTAAAGTATTCGGTAGGTTCATATAAGCAGTTAAGCTAAGGTTTTTTTTAAAGAAGACAACTTACTCGTTAAGAATATTTCTGTGTCATGGGGAACTTTACAAACAGACATGAAACGGACACAAACTCGAGAACAATAATTTGTGAATCACATTCCTCACAATCCTGTATGTGGTTTCAATTTGCAACAGTCAATGTAGTATATGTATTATTCAATGATGTTACACATGGTCGTGTGATTCTAAACTAGGGAAAGCCTGTACAACGGTAACCAGACGTATGAGAAACGTACTTATAAATTTCTAAATACATATATGTACATATTTTGACAAATTACAACTAGACACAGAACAAACAATCGCATTCATTACACAAAGGCTTGTTTTGGGTGGGAATCGAACCCACGACCTCTGATTGAGCAGTCAGGATCACTAAACGCTAGACCGACAGGGCGGTCCAACTCCTGATACTATTTGAGGTTTCGTAGATGGTGACCGTAAAATCGAAACAAAGAGTGGTGGTTCTTTTTCCTACACAATGTGTATAGTCCATTCGTTTAGATAGTGTCGGTGCACCCGCACGCAATAATAACCACAAGGTTATTGTTTAGAAATATGAATATATTAATTCATACAACTGCGTAAACTGACAAATCATACTTGCAGGCGGCGGCACGTGCAACTGCCGTGCTGACCGTATCTAAGCGTCTGGGTGGTGTGCACTCACGGTGTGTATCTGCGCGGCCTCGCTGAGCTCCATGAGCTGCTGCGCGGCGCGGAGCAGCGGCAGGTGCGCGTGCGACACGAGGCGCGGCAGGCGGCGCCACTCGCGCAGCGCCTGCGCCGCCGCCGCCTCTGCGTGCCGCTCTACGCCGCTCAGCTGCTGCTCGCCGCCCGCGCAGATGCACAGGTACCCGCGGTACAGGTTCACGAGCCACGCTACACGCACGCAACAGACAACACATTTAACCACTGGACGTAAGCTACTACTTAACGAAGAGGTTCTGCCCTACTATACGGTCGATATAAGATTTGTTTCAAGATTTGCTTCTCTTTTTAACAGACTTTAAAAAATGAGGAGGCTCTCAATTCGACTGTATTTTTTTCATGTTTGTTACCTCAGATCTTTCCACTGGGTGAATCGATTTTAATTCTTTTTTATTTCAAAGCTGGTGCTTCCCGTGTGGTCCCCATTTCATTTTGACCCAGTTCTTGAAGTAGGTTTTTTTTTTGTTAAAATTTTTGTTTTATTGCAATGATGTTGCCATGCGTAGTTTGCTTCGTAAAGACGCGTCTCCACCGAAACTTGACAACACAAAAAATGTTGACAACACAAAAGTTGACAACTTTTGTTCTGTGGAGACTGGGCTTTAGTTGACTATAACGACACGCACGGGATGAATAAATAAATAATTTGAGTGCTATTTTCAGCGATAATATGATTATATTAAATACAATAATTTAGCTTTTTAAGATCTCGCGATAAATCTATTGTAAGAAATAATTTGGTATGTATGTAGTTGTGAATAATTTCCATACCTAATTCCTTCGGGCAATTGTATTCTACTTCGGCGAGTGCTTCCTTCATTGTATTCCAGTTGGGGTTTCTCCATGAACTTTCTAATATAAGTAAGGTATCCTTGGCGCTTCTCGAAAGACCGAGATCGAGTAGAGAATCCCACTGGTTTAACTCTTTAGCGCACTTGATCCAATGTTGCTGCCATAGATTACATTCTTTGTGCATCGCCGCGTAAGAATTAGGGTTCGTATTATAGTCTTGTTTAAGTTTAGTCATAGCGACATCGTACGCAGCCTAAAACACAAGAACAATGAAATTATTTAAGTTGTTGGTATGTATATAAAACAAACAAACACTGTTAATAAGGTATGTGGCGACTTCCACATACGGGGCAACAACATAAAACACTGCAGCGCCATTTACCGAAGATACGTCGAACTACGGAGTAACGAAGGAAACGAAGAAGCTACGCGTAACGTAAAATGGTGTTGCGGGTGTCCATGGGCGGCGGTAATCGCTTACCATCAGGCGATACGTCTGCTCGTTTGCCGGTCTATTCCATAAAAAAAAATAGAAGTTCTCGCGCCAATTATCATATATACACCATCCCAACATCAACCGTTGGGCAGTGGCCCGCCAGGCATGATCACCTCGCCTGGTCGGAGGATCCTCCTTTTGTGTTGGAGGGACATGACACCCGTTCCCTCTACATAACCAATTCAATTGACATTATAATAATTAAAAATAAATAAAAAGTAGCCTACAGGTATAATAATAGTTATTTGTTATACAAGAGTGCAAAGTTGCTTTTTAACCGCGTGCTCAATGTTGATGACCGAGTAAGCGAATGATTCTAAAATTAGAATCCTCAGCGTTAGCGAGGGAATCAAAAGAGCACTAGGTAAAAAGAAATTGCACTCGAGTGCAACACCTAACTTTTTATCCCACCTCAGCGAGGAAATGACTAAATGACGTGAAAAGAAAATGGCGCTGGCAAAGCAAATAAAAAAAAAGTTCACCAAGAAGGTTCCGAGTCTGAGTTTTTAACAAATAAAAAAAAAATGTATGATAAATTCCACACCATGGAGATAGAAGTAAATAGGATTAATGATGTTTAGACTTCACAAGCTTAGTGCACATGATTTTCTAAATTCAATTTTACTTTATCCTCTAGCGAATAAAAACGGCTTTTGCACTCAGATATCGAAGGGCAAAAATACTCTTTACGAGCTGGTGGGATGAAAAGGTTTTTTACTCAATTCAATTGATACTTACTTGCGCCTGTTCGAAGAAGCCTTGTTGTTCATAAGCGATAGCAACAGTAGTCTCACGATACCGAGCGTGCTTCTGCCACAAACCAGACCACATATCTTCCTCTTGCAGAAGTTCATACATATCGCTTAGAGAGTCTTGTATCTCCTACAAAAGTATAATTAATTTAATAACAACATTTAAATAATCTTGACCTTGTATTTCTTCCTAAATGTCGTTTAATTCAATCCCAATAGTATTTTAAATGCGAAAGTTTATGACGATGTATATAAACTCTTTAACGAAATAACTACTGAACGGATTTAGATTAATTAAAATAGAAATCTACGGGATTGCTACCATGTACCTTTTTGTTTGTGAGTATCCGATATTTCTATTAAACTATATTTTATTATACACTCACATTATATTTCTATTAAACTTTACAGTAATATGGCTTATACATCAGAATAACACATGCTACTATAGTACATTCGCTTAGATACGGTCACATTGATCGCGTCGCCGTCGCACGTTCAGCAAGCTGCCACAAAATCAAAGGGCCCGCCTGCGGCGTATACCCACAAGTAAGTATGATTTGTCAATTTACGTCGTTGTATGAATTAATATATTCGTATTTTATAACAATAACCACAATTGCGTGCGGGTCCATTCGTTTAGATAGTGTCGGTGAGACACTATCTAAACGAATGGACTATACTAGTAACCGTGATTACTTACATATACCTACGCGAGCCAAGCTGCGGGCAAAAGCTAGTGTAGTATACTTACTGTAGGTGTAGTGGTTTCAATTTCATAGTCATATATTTCAACTGGTTCTCGTTGGGCGCGTCCACTGGCCTGGTCGATAGCCATTTGTTCTAAATTGAGAGTCATACGATGCCACAGATTGTGCGTCTTTCCCAGATATCTCATCATTGGTCTACAAAATTGTATTGAGTATTTTAGTATAGAATCAGAGTATGTCTATAGAGGATTCTTGAAAAATGAACTAGTATTTTTTTAAGGATTCTGTTTTTACACAATTACATAATTTTTTTGTTGTATAGTTGATTATTACTAATTGTGCTCTGTTTTCTTTTTTAATTATAATTTTGTCAAGTCACATTATGTAAAATGCTCCAAATAGTTCTAGAAATAATTTATTTACCTCATGCCATATTTTCAATACTTTCATCAATAAGTTTTTATAAGTTTATTTTTAAAGACAACTCCCGCATTAGGAATAAACATCCTGTGTCGCGGGGGACTTTGCAGACATACATGAAACGGACACAATTAACACCGTAACAACAATAAATTCAAAACGTCAATATCCTGCACCAATTTGTGATTTCCTTATAAATAAGGACAATCTATTTCATTGATATTTATTTATCTAACTTTTCACTATAATTTTTTACTTTATTGTGACATTTTGGCTACAAGAGATTAAAGATAAATCTAAAACCTATATATTTACACGCGACTATATCGAAACAAAGATTTGAAGGATGCAATGTAGAATTTCCTCTTTATTTTTTATTTATTTATTACAGACAGACATATCACCTGATGGTAAGCGATTATCGCCGCCCATGGACACACGAAACACCAGAGGCGTCACAAGTGCGTTGCCGGTCTTTTAAGGAGGAGTACGCTCTTTTAACTCTTCTTTTTCACTTTGTTGTTCGATCGGTACATAAAGTTAGATACATTATAGGAGCACGCTATTATGGCCGGTCAAATCATGAAGTTTCGTATTATTAGTAATTACATTTGAACGAACAAATTGTTGTTCTTTATTGTCAATAGTGAGGTGCAGTTAGTCATAAAATTAAACCTTTTATTACACATTTTAATTGACATTTCACATCACTTTTTTAATATATCAAAACAGCCATCATAACGTGCCGGTAGAGTGGTAAGTACTTACGGTCTCATGACGACTGGCGGGTTGCATCGCGCTAACGCTTCTATAAAGGTATGTAACGCACTGAGAGGTTGGTCTCTCTGTATTACGTGCACGCCTGATATTACAAACGGAACCATTTCACTCATTACAGTCTGTAGACAAAAAAAAAAGTTTAGACTTTATTTAATGTTACAGCATAGGGGGGCAAACGAACTTATGTGTCACTCTCAAGGTAAGGTCACTACCGCCGCCCATAGATATAACTTGAGTTTTTTAAGACACTTCCCACACAGTGATTAAATCCTGTGTTGTGGGGGTCTTAACAAACATACCTACATGAAATACATAATGAAATTAAATGGTAAATCTTTTTTCTCAACATTCACTGAAATATATCACTGTGTAAATGGGTAATAGTTCCGAAACGAATTTTCGAATTTGAATTTAAAACACGTAGATACATACTCCTAACTGATGTTCGTCTAATGTGGACCATAATCTCGGGAAGATCTGTAGCCAAGTGTTGTGCGCGAGTGTTTCGTCCATGTGACATAGTTGCGCAGCGGCCACGACAAATTGTTCAGTTCGGACACGACGCGCCAACTCGAGGAACTCTGACTGTTTTGCCACTATTTGGTTCAAAGTGCGGAGTCTGTAACAATAGCATTCACAGATTATTATTCTATTATTGAACTAACAAAACATGTTCTTTCTTTTTTTTTCAATACACTTGGTTAGAAAAGTCCGAAGAATCCGAAATCCTTCGGAATCTGAAGACGTCATTAGAGATGTGACGTGCTCGATATTACGTTAGTTACCAACATTTCTCAAGCCTCCAGGCGAGTGTATATCAAATATTGTATATGGTTGCCCGCGGCTCAACCCGCGTGTATGTCGGTTATCGCGGCAAATAATAGCCTATGTGTTATTCTAAGCTATATTACTGTAAAGTTTCACCCAAATCCGTTCAGTAGTTTTTGCGTGAAGAAGTAACAAACATACACACTCACAAACTTTCGCGGGTTTCGCCTTTATACTCGCCTAGTTTTTAATTACCAGAGAAAAAAAAACTGGTATTCGGTATTCGATACTGAGCACATCCATGTAATTAAAACAAAAAAAATCAATATGTTAATTTTATCCCTAAAACCACCAAATATTTGTTCATAAAGCATGATATGATTCAATATGGTCAATGTCCTTTACTGCGGGGCTGCGGGATGCAGGGGGGTGTTAACACATGCCGTTGCCGAGTTCGCGATCGCGGCCGAGCGCAATTCAAAACAACCCCCGCGCGGGCGGGTGGGGTCATATGACAACAATAAATAAAAATGCAGTTTCGATTTTAACGTCGTTAAGTACGTTTCTGTGATACTAACACTGTTTATTTACAAGGATGTCATATCCTTCCACCATCACAACGAACATTGTTGGTCAATGAGGAATCCTAAAACTCGGCAGCATTCATTAAAACACAGGTTTAGTGTAAACAGTCTCTCGATAAAATCCTGTGGACTTTTAAGTACTTGTGAAGTGAAAGTTTAAAAAGTTCTAAAGTGAATTTAATTTTAATAGTGTGTTCGTGTTTGCAACAATTAAAGTATTTGTAGTGGTATGTATGAAATACTTAAGTTCTGTAGTAGCGGCCAATTGATTACTTAAAATTAAAACAAACTAATAATAAAACAGTATCGGATAAAACATTGGTAGGTATATCATTACGATTAAACTAGTCTAATAAGGGATTTTAACTATTTAACCATAAACCTTGTATTCAAATACAAGGTTTATGGTTATTTTAGGTTTATTATTACGGGGACTTCAAAGTCCCCGTAATAATAATATAATATTTAATCAATCCTCGCCCGGGCCCGCTGTCAGCTGTGTGACTGAGATGAGTGAGTGAGAAATAATAAAAATATTCATTGACCGATATGTTAGGTACACTACGTGCGTAATAGGGTATTTGCCTATTTTTCAAAAAGTGTTTCAATTTAATTAATGATCAATTTTAAGCTACAAAAAAAATATTTGCGTAAAAAAAACGGCTAACAATAGTAAAACTTAAAAACATAATTCAAATTAAATATTTTCCCGCCCAAAACACAATTGCCGTCAAGTGGTCGTATGACGTCATTTTTCTCAGAAGGTTAAAATTTCTGTCGTCTTTCTTTCACTTCAATATGAATTTAAAATTATATTACCAGTATTGCGTAGTGCCTTTTTGTGAAAATACCACAAAAGGAACATCTACAAAATTGTTCGGGATTATCGGCGAAATATCTTGCCACCATAATCGTGTCTATCTGTAGCAAATTTAAACTATTAGCTTTCGTGAATTTTTTCTGCATTGTTAGACCTTCGCCTTTTATAATATTTATGCCGAAATAATGTAGTTAATAACTTATTTTAGCATAATTTTTTTTTTAGGTTATTCACAAGTCGATACGTTTGAGAAAACTGATGTCACACTTTATGATTGGCATTTGCGGTCACGTGACATATAGATTAAAAATCATGATTTTTATTTTATGAAAATATTGAAAATATGTAATTATTTTTAGAAATAAAAATGTTATTAAAATTTCCTGGCATCTAAACTAGCTATATGCAAAACATCCTATTTTTTTAGTACTACAGGCAAGTACCCTATTATTATATGGTGTCCAAAAATTATGGACGTATTTTTTGATTTTAAAAACGTTAATAACTTTGTTTTGTTTGTTTGGCATTTCTTTTATGGTGTTTTATGTGTACTTACATAGAACGTATGTACTTATACGTTCTGTATCTGCCCCTATTTTTCTCTGGTAATTAAAAACTAATGGTGTATATTAGTGTGATGCTTCGATCAAATATATCATAGATGCACTGTTGCCGCTTAAAAAGTGGCACCGGCAAAACAAGGCATAAAACAACAATATGCCTTGTTTCGCTCTCATTCGCTTGGTGGCCGTGCTCGTGTTTACACACAAAAAATTGTAAAAATTACACTCTAAAAATGCAAAAGAAGGATGGAATATCATATTTTCAGTAAGTCTATCTTTAAATCTAACATATTGGTGTATTTTCGTTATGCTTTAAAGCTAATTTTATTAATATTTTCATCAAATTTGTGATTTAGAACGGCTTCTAATGTACGCATCCATCCCTTTCACACTCACGCGCGATGTTCATAAGAGAAAAAAAGACAAGCCTAGTGCTAGCGAACAAAGTCAGTAGGATAATGATGGAGTCGCCGTTACAATGTTTTTAGGTTAATTGAAGATTTTTTTTTGTTTTAGTTTTTTGAAATTTACATATTCAGGAGAATAAAAAAGACAGCCTTACCAACTTCACAGGTAGGTATTATATTCTACTAAGAATATTTAACCGACTTTAAAAAAGGAGGTTATTAATTCGATCTACATGTATGTATTTTTGACGAAATTGCAAACTGTTTATAAATGTTGGTCTATACCAGATTCTAAACGTGATTACCAAAATTTAAAATTATCCGTCCGTTCGTAAATATCTGAAAAACATTTAAGTTGGAATATAAAATATATTTGATGATTATAGTTTAGGTATAGTCCAACTTATGGAATAGTGCAATATAATATGTATAAATACAGGCACGTAGGTATAGAAGGTCTAATATCGAAGTGGAATATTCAATATTAAATTAGTACTTATTATAATTTATAATAAAATTCTATTCAAACTTTTAGCTATCAGGATCAAAAGAAGAAATAAAAAATGTGTGAAGAATTAATTATTTGTTGATCCATCCAACTACCGTATGTTTTTTAAATCAAAAAGCAACTCCATTTTGTCCATGTTCCAAATAGAAGCGATAAGACGCGAACACACTATTTAATGTCAGTGGAATGTAACTCTCGCTATTCTTTGTACTATTATGTGCTTTATTGTAATACGTTAAGTTTAATTTTTCAATGCACTTGTTTTTGAGCATGTGCTGTTTTATTTCTGATTTTTGTGAGAATCATAAAATTTTATTGTCCTATCGTGTCATCAAACTAAAAGGTAATATGTAGTGAATTTAATATGGATTTATTTCCGTCCGTACGTCAATTGCTTAAAGTTAAAATTAGGTTAAGCTGTATACCAGTTCAGGACTTTTTTGGCTATATCTCAAGTGGTATACATACACCTAAGTACGTATAGAAGCGTGGACAGTATTTTGTTTACTTTTGTATGGAACTGTGCATCTATAATATATTTGATCGAAGGTGTGATGTGATGTGATAGTATAGATTAGTGGAGATTTAAGCTTGTTCAATGACATATAAATGTGTATGTTCGTATTTTATGTATCGCTGTATTGTTGTTCCGATCACCACACATCATGGATAGGTAGACATTGCCAAATATAGAACAAATAGCATAAGGTTTCACACAACAAAAAATGACTGAGGAATGGAAAAATCACATTTGAGTAAGCAAATACCGACCTGTTTGTGACAGTTTTAGTAACACACTCCTCTTTGGGTGTGGAACTAGAATCGAGGTCCATATCAAGTACATCTTCTTTATCCGGGTCCAACGAATCACTGTACCCATCTGAGGATTCTTCTTTGACACTGCTGAATATTACAAACGATTTGCGGTCCTCGCTGTCGCCGGTATTTATTACTGACGATATACTTGGCAGTAGGTATTTAGAATTCGATAATCGGACTTGCGTACCTGGTAAATAAAAATAAATATAAAAAATGCAGAAACACTAGACGCTAATACTAATATGCAAGTACAAAAAATTTAGATATTATAAATATAGCGGTAATATCAGAGTTGTTTGTTAGAGATCGCAGTGGTGGATTTACCACTAGGCTGAGTAGGCTGGAGCCTAGGGCGGCAGATTCGGCCCATAATTTTTTTTCTTACAATAACAATATATGATCCAAAACGGATAAAAGAAATCTTGAAAATGTAACAATACTTTCGAGGGTGAGATTCAATTCAATTCAAATTATTTATTTCGGACTTATTGATACATCCATATTTTGTTAGTTACAGAATGATGAGATGTGCGGAGACGGGAGCTAAGAGGGTATCGAAAGGGGATTTGAAAAAAGCAGGAACATATTAAATCGTAGGCATTTTTTTTTATTGAAAAAGAATTTGAAAAGCCTACTGGCGGCAAATTTGTAATTCCGCCAGTGATAGATCGTTAACCACTCGCAATGCAACAGACTGTTATTGTATTTAAAAAAAATCACTTACTCGATACACAAGTAACCAGCAACAACTCAAGGCATTGCTTAATCCAGAAATGCTGTCCAATATTTTCCCAGTTCTGTGAACAGGTGATGTATAGCAAACGATCAAAGATACGTTTGCGCACGCTACTGTCAAAAACTTCAAAGAATTTGGCGCGAATGTGAGGCTGTGGGCACCGTAGACCCGCGAGGAATGCTGGCTCTAGTTTTGACGATAGTTCACTAGTTTTTAACTGATCATCCCTGAAATAATTTTCAAAATTAGTCATTTAAGAAAAACAAATAAGTTATAATTTATTGTGATTACTCAAAAACCTAAACATCCACAATCTTCCCCTCCCTTGAAAATATCTAACTTCATATTTAAAAATATTCGATAAATTATCAATTCCAACTAATGTTTATTTTTATTACATATTTATCAAATGTAGCTGTGGAATGTGAAAAATATAATTGAAAAACGTATGCTGAGGTGGTTTCAGTACGTAGAAAGAACGAATATGATTGTGGGATTTTAATGCAAAACAATCGAGCGATTCAATAGGAAGGTTTATATTATGTGTCGGCTAAAAGGTAGTAGAGCCACGCTGATTTCAGCACGCTTGGGTCGGCTCGACCGGGGCGGTACTACCCTCGCACAGAAAATCAACGTAAAACGACAGCGATCGTGCTGTCGTGTTTCGTTGGTGAGTGCGAGACCGGAGGCCCAAATAGTCTAGTCAACAAGTTCCATACTTGTTGAAATGTTACTTGTTACATGGAAATCAATAAGGGAGGTCTACGTTCAGCAGTGGACTTCCTACGGCTGATATGATGATGATCATTGAATTCTTTATTTTTTATACGTTACTAGCTTTTGCCCGCGACTGCGCTCGCCTATATGTCAGTTATCGCAGAAAAAATGTAGTCTATGTCCTTTTCCAAGATTTAAACTTTTTCTATGGCTAAATTTATCAAAGTTGGTTCAGCGGGTTAGCGGTGAAACAACAGACAGCCCGAGTTACATCCGAATTTATAATATTAATATGGAAAATAACAAAACACAACAACAAAAAAAAACAAATGTCTTACCTATAAATATAGTTGACGAGTTCTAAAAATGATGCATTCAGTTCCAAGTCATCTGGGAACCGTTTCTCGACGTAGTGCATCAGTTTAACCAACAAAATAGATTTCTCTCTAAAGGTAGGTGCACTTCCTGCGTTTATATTAGCGATAGCGCTGCTCGTCCCCGGTACATTGGCAGCAGTCGTTATGGGACCGCGACATTTTACCCATTCTTCTACCATACGAATTATAGCTTTCATTACCTAATGGAGGGAATAAATAGTTGAATTTCATGCGGATTTAATACGAGCTAGAATTGGGCGACCATTTATTTGTAAAGGACAACTCCGACAGCTCAATGCCATGCCCAATTCATCTGTACAAGGTTATTCTTACTCAGTACAAAAGCCGAAACACCTTACATATAAGAAATAAAAAAACCTCACTAAGCTATCAGCTGGTTTGGTTGTATCTCTGTCCTTGCGGAAATATTGTCACACTGTTTCAAAGTCCCGTAAGTCTCAAAAACATAATGATACCTTGAACGTAGGACGTGGGTGAAGTTTCAATAAATACCTATTCGCAGTCATTTCTAACGTATTTAAATTGTGTGTCCTATTTTAACTAATTTTGATAGACATTTGGGATAACTATATTGTATTCGATTCTATTGCTGATTAACTATTTTCAGGTTTTGTATTAAATAATAACTTTTTATAAGAAAATCTCTTCTCTTTTCTTACAGTATCTTTTTACTTACAGTATATTTGTCATTAGATTACTTTACTTTTTTTTGTAAGAAACTTTTCGGCGCAAGGCAATTAGCTTCAAAGAGATCCATCCATTTTGCCATATTATTATAATACAAAACACTGTTTTCACAGTATTTCGTTAATTTCAGGTTTTAAGCTATGTAAATATGTTGATACAAGTAGCTAATATAGTGTACATGCTTTGTTATAACAAGACAATTTTCAGGCACCTACCTTAGTATCTGTTGTCTTTTCGATCAGACCGACCAAAACGTTTCCAATGAACGTTTTCCTGGTGTCTTGCACTTGCATCACACACACGCGGGTTTTTAATAAATCCAGAGCTAGAATCTGTAAAGAGTTGATAGTAATGTATTGATGAAGGTAGTATTTTAAAGGTAATATTTGTGATTAAGAATAGGGAGTGTAATTACTCGTATTGATTCCGTGGGTGTCGACTAAGAGAGAAAACTATGCATAACATCAGCACTGCCAGACGTTAAAAGGAAAACTTTATTCAAATGTGTATACCAACCGTCTGGCCAACTTTCTGTAGTAGGCAAAACTTTCTTTTTTATGGCGAGGCATGAATAACTTTATGCACAAAATGTACAACGGCGGATTTAACGCCCAAGGCATTCTTTACCGCTCTACTTACGAGTTAGGAGTTTAAATTAATCCAGGAGGAACTAAATTTAAGAGCTAAGTGAGAAATAATAATCACAAAATGTTAACAAAAAAAACCGAATTCAAGAACTTCACCAAATTGAAATGGGACCACACGGGAAGCACCAGCTTTCAAAAATAAAAAAAAAACATCAAAATCGGTTCACCCAGTCAAATGTTATGAGGTAACAAACATAAAATAAAATCCTGCTTTTTTGAAGTCTCTTAAAAATAGCAATGACATTAGTGTAAGTATGTATTGTATGTAGGTATATATATATAACTAACGAGTAGGTCGGCGAGGGCGTGGTCGGGGCTGGGCGCGACGTGGTCCTTGACCATGCGCTGCAGCACGCGCATGAGCGGCTGCAGCAGGCGGTCGATGTAGACGGGCGACGACGCGCAGCACGCCTTCAGCATCATCAGCGGGCCCAGCAGCGCGCTCGCGCCGCTTGCAGACCCGCCCGCGCTCGGCCCTGCCGCACCTGCACACACAACCACTCATGTGTACACTACCAACGGACCACGAAACGGGCCCAACAATGCAGCTCAATAGGCCGCCATAGCGTGGCTCACCATGCTGCATTGTTGCAATGAGCTCATGCTTTCCATCAGGCAGAGTAGAGTAGATTCCCACCCAGTATTAATGGTTGTATGATGAGTACGATATATAAACACATTTTTTATAGTATTTTAGTACTAGTAAGTAGAAATCGCAGGTAATACATAAATTACTATTATTGTAAAGTGATTATTGTATTATTTGATTCAAAATAATTGAGGTTTTTTACTATATTCTAATACTGAATGTTCGGCATTTAAACAGAATGTCGGCCGAATGCCGAAATTCGGCTCGAGCCGCCGAAATTCGGTTGAACCGTTGTAAAACGAATTTAGAGTCATTCCTATAAATTAGAAAGTACCTATTTCAAAAAGTATTTCTATACAAATAAATAAAATTGAAATGTATGTTTGTAATTTCAAATTAACAGCATATGAAAGTATATACGGTACTTGCATAAAAAATACAATTTTAAAAATGTTTGTATATCTGTTTGTTCAGGCTAATCTCTGGAACAGCTGGACCAATTTTGACGAGACTTTCACTGACAAAAAGCCGATATATCATCAGGCGTAATTAGGCTACTTTTTTAGACTAGCTTCGTCCCGTAGGGTTACTAGCGGTTGTTGTTGTATCGCGGGTAACACCACGGGGCTCAGGTAGTAGTAGAAATAAAATATGACCTGCTGCTGTAGTGGCCGCTCCGGCCGCCTGCCCACTCGCAGACTTTTCGTACGCGGCTAACCCTTCAAATGCGTATTTGCTCACACATGCATATAATGTTTCCAGTTCTTCATACTGCAAAAAAATATCATTTAGGTACAAAATTTTTGATATGATAAGGAATAAAATAAAGTTGCAGGAACATTATAAAAGTATTAAGTGGCTACTAAACAAAATTAGTTAAATGCAGTTAAACGCATAAACATTTTAGCGCCTTCTTGCACAATGATGACAGCAGGTATATTTAGTTAAATATGATAAGGGGTCGCGCGCCGGCGTAGCTCAGACGAGCCCTGCGAGTGTGGACGAGACGGCACTATCCTAGTGTTGCGCTCGCTCACACGCACGCGTTAAACACGTGTAGCGCCGCAAAATTGATGAGTTTCGATGTTTAACAAGATGAGACGTTGTGCAAGATGTCAATTGTGTTTAATCTTTAAATGTATTTTAATTATACCCGTAAATAAATTTGTCATGTATCGTTTTAATAAAAACAAAAGTAATGAAAACGTATGACTTTATTCTTCATATAACAAAACTTTACTAGGTATATCCCAGTGACGAAACTTTAGGCGTAGTACTTTTACTTTAGAGTGTAGTATTAAATTAGGGTCGATTATAAATGAATTGTAGATCATACCTTGGAAGCCGCTCCAGTCGGTTCTGTGGGGAATATGGCTGTAAGTTTGGCTAACAAATTGTGCGTTAATCGTACGATCTTCGGATTCGTCGACGACACACAAGCTGCAAGTCCTCTTTGTAAAGGTTTCAAAGCCACTAGTATTTGTTCACGTCTTAGTACACCAAGTAGAAAAACGAGTAGTTCTAAAGCTGTGCAAGCGTTTGCGCAACCACCGGCGTTGGCCTCTGCTGATGAAAATACCTGATCACAAAAATTCAATAGTTGAGAAAACATCTGTGGTAATAAAAATGCGTTCTAATTTTATATTATAATAAATTTACTATTTATTGTGACTTGCATATCGAAATAGAATACAAAGTAATGACATATAACTATATTATAGTAGGCCAATACCTCTTGCTAAGGATAGACCTATTTCCAGAAGGGGACTGTTAATGGCTGTTGATTTGAGGTGTTTTTTTGATGTGAAATATCTATAGGCGAGGTGTAAACCTGATACTCAATTCAATTCTTTTTACCCGACTACGGCAAAGCCAAAGTAGGGTTATGATTTTGACAGGCTATGTATGTATGTATGTTCATTTGTTCCCTCATAGCTCCTCAACTACTTATTAGAACTGGACAAATGAGGTATCGTTAGAAGCGTCTTGATCCTCTGCTGGTTATAGGCTATATGACGTGTCGCTGAATCTAATGTGGCGCCCGTGGTCGAGTGATGCTTATGCATCATTGGGCCTCTGATGAACTGAACAGTACATAACGATGTTGTATGGTCTTTTTTTCTAATTTTTATACAATATACATAAATAAACAGTGATTTCATTTGAATAGAGTAGGTAGAAAGGTGTAAGATGCATACTTTATCTAACCAAGCGAGTTTGGGTTCGCATAAGTGCGGCCACACGTCTGGTTTGAGAGCAGTCTTGAGCAAGAGCACGCAACGCCGCGACAGTTGCTCGCCGGGCGACGCTCCTGTCGTCCCACTGCCCGCTACGCTACCTTCATTCACCTGCTCAATACACAAATTTAATAATATTCAAACCTATTTTATAAGAAATACACAAAAAAATATTATTTTTGGATAATGTACAATATCATCACAATCACCAGTTCGATCGGAGTATCGCTTAGGATATTTACAACTTCTAGGAAACGCGAAAACATCAAACTGTGTTGAGTTTCTGTGCTATGGTGCCTTAACACCTCAATATTTTAAAAATTTTATATAAATCGACTTTATATTTGACTTACGCAACTGATTCTATAAAACTGTTCATCAACAAATTTAAACATTCGTTTAAAAAGAACCTACTTTTCAACGCATTCCAAAGGAGGAATGAATTCTGCAGCTCGTTTATAAACTAATAGATTTCGATTAAAAACATGAATTAGTTTTATCAGCAATCGTCTCATTAAAAAAAATTAACACCTATATTGAAGGGATGAATAATACAAGTTATTGGAAATAATCATATTTCAGTAGAAGAAACTGTTTTAAAGGCACGTACCAATGCGCCTTATCTGATGCCTTAAGGTATAAAGTCGATGTGAATGAAGTTATAAATGATCAAAAGTTCAAGTAACCCTAAGGGTCTGTTCACACAGACCGGCTCGGAAAGCATGGGATCGCATTTTTCGTTTCACACAGACCGGATCGTATACGCTTGGAATTGGCCGAAGCGGAGACGCCACATAGACCGGCTGGAAGAGATCTGCGCGACTGCAAGCGAGAAAGAGCTCCTCTTATTATTTCACACGAAGCGCGTTCAAGCATTTTTAATGACAAAACAAGTGCACGTGCAAAATAAACCTTACTACAATTACTCAAAACTCTGTGTCTAATGTGTTAAAACGTGCTCTCCTCTCCGAGCTGGTCTGTGTGAACGGACCCTAAAACTGGTTTACAGTTACCTGACAAGCAAGTCGCAATAATAAATTGACGACTACGTCGACATGTTGTCTGTCTAGCGGTTTCGCCGCATCAGGCTCCATCCGAGACACACTAGCCTGGGGACTCGCCCACCCTGTGTTAAGAGCCTTACGAGGTTCATTACCAGTCTCATCTGAAGATATTCGCTTCATTGCACCACTAGGTGACGTCGATACCTGTAAAAATCCACACTGAATATTCTAGTCATATTCTAGCTACTCGTCAATCAAATCACATCTATTATACATCTATAATATAAAAATTAATCGCCGAAATGTATGTACGCGCATAACTGCCGATCGGCTGCATCATTTTTTCATGTGTTCGTTGTTATGAGGACAAGGTTTGTGTACAAGAAAAATTAAAAGATAACGTGAAAAGTCATTTTTTTGTCCGCGACTGTACACTGCCTGTGGGAAACTGAGACAGATAGGTATGTAAATAGGTATGGCGGTACAAATTTCGCCAGGTCAGCTAGTAAGTAATAATATCTTTTTAAGAAGCATGGAGAATCTGAGATTTATAATAATGTACAATGTGCCACTTCACATCATCCTGTAAATAAAATTAAACCTACTAAAGCGGAGAGTCGCTAAAATGATTTCAAACTTTGTATCTATTTTTTTTTTAATTAGCATTTGATACGATATTTGAAGTCACCGTGTCACATAGTACCTTACTAAATATAATGCAACTTACCACACTATCTTCATGCGTGTGGTCGCGTATTCTCTGTAACTCCCACTTAAGTGCGACCTCCGCTAGATCTACCGCCAGACGTCGATGTTCGAGAGAAGCCGTCGCTGAAAAACCGAGCCGTTGCATAGCTGCCACCATGTGTCCTACAAGCGCGTGTCGCACTGGATAATAAACCTAGAATAAAATAGGCATTCAATTAAAAAGTAACATAGTAGTGACTAATATTGTTAAATTCAATTCCTTTTTGCAAGATAAAGGCAGGCTAAGATGCCTGTCTGCGTGGCATCAAGTATCTATAATTTTTTTTATTGTATAGGGGGCGAACGAGCAGACGTATCACCTGATGGTAAGCGATTACCGCCGCCCATGGACACCAGAGGCGTCACAAGTGCGTTGCCCACCTTTGGGGGATGGAGAAAGGAATGAGGGGTATGGTATGGGCCCTCGGTATCCTCACTCTCTTGGTGAAACACAGCGCAACCGCTATTTCACACCGGTTTTCTGTGAGGCCGTGGTATTACTCCGGTCGAGCCGACCCATTCATGCCAAAGCGTGGCTCTCCCACGGTTAAAAAATATATGTATGTCTGTTGACCATATACATCCATATTCATTACCGATCGGAAGCATTGGCAAGTTCTGTAAAGGTATTATGAATAATAACCACAATTAATCGGAATGACAGAAGAAACAAAACGTACCTTATAGTGTCTGACGACGAGCTGCAGTATATGGAAGAGCTGTTGCACGGAGTGTCCATCCTCGACAATGATCTTCTTGGTCCAGTGTGTGAGCATAGTGTTACCGTCTTCCATGCGCTGCGGCATGGCCGGCGTTAAGATCTCTAAAGCTTGCCGGACCACCGATCGAGCTTCTACTGCGTGTGCTTTCAGGAGACTGTGGAATACTGAGGAAAATATCTACTTGGTCATTACCGATTAAGATAATAAGCGCCTCCTATTATGGGACTAATCCCACGCCACTGTAACTCCTGTACACCACGATCAACGGCAGTGACCCACGAACACACCGAGTTATGACACTCGGGAAGTCCCAGGAAAAATTTAACTGTCTTGAAACCCGCAACGAAATTAATGAGAAGAAAAACTGGAGGAGTTGGAAATCCTCCTATTATGTAAGAAAACCCAAGTTGTTATTTTAATACGCATGGAAATGTAAGAAATAATAATATTAATTTATCTCAACACAGGCCTCTGGCACCTCTCTGAAATTAACATCCTGGCTACAATTTACAGAAGCTTAAAGGATGTCCAATAAGGAAAATTTTAGTGTTTTTTTTTAATTCGACCTATACTCAGACTGAACGACATTTTAATTGATACGTGTTCTAGGGCGTATTAAAAAAACAATGATTCCGTATTGACAATACTAGTAAGAATTATTAACTCACCTTGCAATACGATCCGTTTATGTATAGCGAACTTTGCTATAATATGACTTAATAATAAATGCCCATGATACCTGAAAAACGAAGAGATCAGAGCTGTATTGCTTATTATCAAAAAAGTGTATCTATACTAATAATATGTTTAATATTATTTAGCTGATGAGTTTATTTATTTGTTTAGTTCGTTCCAAGTGCTCAACTCAGGAATAATTGGTTCAATTTAAAAATGTGTTCTGTATTAGATAAACCAGTTACAAAGGAAATATATATACTTCTTATATATATATATTTATCATCACGCTATGACAAATAACAGCAGAGCATTAAATGGTGCTAAACGGTAGCTAGCTAAACACGAATACATACGTACTGGTAGCTATAAACATACCTTGTCGCTGGATCAACATAATTTTTCCCAAGTAGACACGGCCAGGCAAACGTCATCAGTCTACGGAGTTTGTTGCCTTGCTTTTTATTGTTTGCGTCGTGAATGTGTGCAGACGCTTGTTCTAACAATAAGCAAGCGAATTGGAGTAAAGAAATGCGCACTGCGTCGGAACATGCGAAAGGATTTTCAGGGTCAATTACCTAAAAAGAAAAGTGAACTTATAGTATTGAGCTAATTTAAAGGATAAACGCAAGGAAAGTCACACGATGCTTACTAAAAATAATCAATGAATTAATTAATTTTAAGTACACAAACAGGAAATAAACGAAAGTTTTCACCTAACAGCTAACAGGCGCTCATAGACCAGTAGCACTCGGTGATTCGAAACAATCACCGTGGGTAAGCAGCGACGCCGCGGTTAGTACATAGATGAGTGACCACTGGTGGCACGATACCATGAGCGTCTCCGTGATTCGGAGGTCACGATAACGTGTTGTCCCGGTTGTTATCATATGATAACAGTCGTGAAGCTTAGTTAGAGGCCTTTGGGCGGCCTAAAAACATCCAACGGTAAGATTACGTAGCCACAACGCTGTCTTGCCCGTCCCCAACCCGCACTTTGCCAGCGTAGGGACGTATGGCCTTAACCCTCCCTGAGTAGAGACCCCAGCCCAGCAGTGGGACATTATGGGTTGTTGATGATTGATGATGATTTCACCTAACGATGATACAAGACAATTTTTTTCCATCCAAATCGTGTTCTTGAACTCACTACACACACTACGCAAATGCATAGATGCACAACTAAATTACCTAACTATTTTTTATTAACGAGTGCTGCTATCTTCACGTTGAGGTCGGTAACTTTTCAGATTACCTAGAATACCACTTATAATTATTGATTTGGCTTACAATAATGTCAAAGAAAGCATATTGTTTACTAAAGTATTTAAAAACAACATGAATTATATCATTATATTTACATTTCATCTCAATTAAATGGCAATTCTTAGAATTTACAGTATTTATATTTGTTCACATAGTGATTGTCAGAGCACTGACTCTCATTAGAGTAAAATTTGAAAATAAAAGTGTTAAACGCCTAGATGATGTTATGTAATAGAACATTATAATCACTATTCATCTTCCTGTCTACTTCAAGAATTCAATTCAGGGTATGCGCAATGTATGTAATTATAATTATATCTATGAATAGATTATAACCTTTCATTGAAACGATTTACGCAGATTAAGGCTACTTACATTATTGATAAACACCGAGACGACATTGTCCGCATTATCCTGATAGGGTGCCGGTGGTCCACCGACTATCTTTTGGCCTTTATCAAAACTGACCGCGAAGCAAGGTATCAGAATCATTTGTAAGACCTTTGCCTTAAGGTCTTGAGACATTGCGTCACTAGAAAAATGCTCTACAAAACGAAAAAACGCGGCACGCTTCCAATCCACATCGTACGTCTGAGCTACTGTGTTCTCCAGGAAGTCTCGAAGAAACTGTTCAAAGGAAAAAGGTATGAAAGTGTCATTTTTCTGAAGCAATTTAAAAAGTATATTCATTACAAGTTAAATAAAATTTATTGAAATCTGCATACCTGGAAATCTGGAATAAATCGGTCACACAAAGCTCGCAACAATTGGAACAACAGATCTATGTTTGATTTGTGCTGGCAGAAGTAGTGAAGTAGTATTTTCACAATTAGTTTAGGCTCTTTCCAATGAGTACAGTCCACTATTTCCACTTTCTTATGTATCTCCTAAAATATAACAAACACTTCTATTTACATAGCTATTTCATACAACTATTTCACACACACTGTATATGAAAATAAAGACAAAAGAATCTGCTAAAAGATTGTCTTTAAAATTTTTAACAAAAACCGACTTCAAGGTTCGACTCGATTTCTCTTGGATGCCATCATCAGATCTTAGTGTCCTCATCATGGTACCACCGTTGGGTTATCTCCTTTCCATTAAAAAAAATAATCATCAAAATCGGATCATAAACGACGAAGTTATCCGCGAACACACAAAAAAAAAACCTATATATATATGGTTGAATTGAGAACCTAATCCTTTTTTGAAGTCAGTTAAAAATACTTACATGGTATTGGTCACTACACCATATACGTTTTAATAACTCAATCAAATCTTGTTGATTCGCCAACCATTTGTCATCGAATTTAATCAAAAGCGATATTGCTCTTATTGCCTGGTACTGCATTTCAGCTCTGTCGGCCTGAGGCACGTTGGTCGCGGCACCGGCCGTGTTGGCGGCCAACAATTGCATTAAACGGGGCTTCTTGGCCGTTTGTAAAGCTTCCCTATATGGCGGCCCTGCCTTTGGATGTTTAATCAAGTAAACTAGAAATCTACTCCATTGTTGGTCTTTGATGTTGTTATCACTCAATACTAAGTCCAAAGTTTCTTTAGGGTACCTGGAAATGGAAAAATATTTAGAGAATAAACCAAAATAACATATTATATATGTAAAAAATGTATTCCTAAACTAGTTGTCCCGACAGACTTCGGTTCGTCAAATTTCTTTCGGCATGGGCGCCGCCGATTTTCGGATTCACTCTTAACGTTTTTGTCTATTTAAAGATAATTTAAATTAATGCTTTTATACACCTTGCACTAGCTAGCACAAGACAGTCATTTGGAATAGTTTGGAGGAGGTTTTACCGCGAAACAGCCTTAGATTTTACATAACTATAAAACCGAATCAAACAAACTAACAAATATATCAGCAGAAAACTTTTAAATTCTTATGAACAAAATGTTATAACCACCACCTATGTTTATTTCCAACTTACACATACCTCATAAGAAATTTAACCAGAGGCTCCCTAAAAGGAGAACCAGCTTCTATCATGAGTGACTTTTCTGTGTGGAAAATTAGTCGACAAAGCACATCTATGAACCGCGGTGACGCCGCAGGGATTTGATGAAAGATGCCTATTAAAATTATTATTTTCTGCTCGTTCTCATTGTTCTTCGATACACTTTGTAGGAAATTGCCACCTGACAAAATTAAGGGTAATTACATTAAAGACAACATAAATCAGTACATGTAGTGTTGACCTGTATCCTGAGAAAAAACTGCAATCGACTGTTTTATATTAAGATCACATAACCCACATCACATCTCCACATGATCCACATCCAAAGCCTAACTGTGCTAATATCATTATGATAAAATTGTTTTTTTTTTCAACACATATTTCGAAATTCTTTTACTATTTAGGCTTACCTCTGTTTGTCTGTATGGAATAGTCCAGTAATTTTTTAAGCAGTTGCAATAACTGCTCACATAGTTTCTCACTAAATGTCGATGGAAACAGCTGTGTTAAATATGATAGTCTTTTCGCCCCATTAACACTCAAATGTCGATGATCTCCAAGCGTCAATAATAAAGGTCGCATTACTGGGTGCACCATTTCCATGTCTATTTGGAATCCTGATAGGAATTTCTGCATACATTCGAATCCCACCTAAAAAAATTGATGTTTATTATAATAAAATATCTGTGTTCGAAACCAAATCATTCATTGGTATGTATAGTATAAACTATAATGTAATAGCAACACTGGGGTTTGTCATGTTTGACAGTTGAAATGTCATGTCATTCGGTTCATAGAATTCTCTGGAAATTTGTCATTGTTCGGAAATATCCCCGTCCGGACGGTGTCTTGTCGGAAATTATCTTGGCGCGGGCCAAGTTATTTTTTTTGTTTGTGCCTGTGGGGGGCGCATTGACATAATTAATGTATTTATTGAGTGTTTTGATAGCTTTGTGGTGCCTACGAGGGCCTATAATTGTAAAGTATGAATCTAAGTCCGTGTGGTGAGGGATTAAGAATACGAAGTGTCAACATTCCTATTCTGCTTAAGGAGTAAACTAAGCAGGACAACAGCGTTGTAAAGAGAAGAAAAACTTGATTCACAATTTATTTTTAAGTTTTGAAACCCCCTTTGGCCATCACCCCGTCGGTGTTTATCGGGTGTCGGCGAATTTGAGTAGAGGTCATCCTCCCGGCTGCTGCGACTGAGATGGCTAAAATAGCTGTCGCTATCGGCTATGGAGCGTATGGGTTTAGTATGGTCGAGGGCGCCGGACAGCAAGCAGGCAGGTAACCCGTCCGGTCTATGAGGTCTATGTCCAGCAGTGGATTTTTAAAGCCCATGTGATCTGTGAATCTACTATGACCTAATAGTAGGACAGAGGCCAGATAAAGTTTTTTACCGAATTAGTACAGGCTTGTAATACTCTTATCTTATCAAAATAAAACTTACTTGTTGCAACTCCTGATCATTCTTCTCAAGCGACTTATAAAGAACATGGAATATCTTTTCTCGACAATGCTTGTCTTGTATGTAATGGCAAGCTGCCAACGCTTTTAAAGCTGATGCCCGAAGAGGAACTAAATTAACACTTTTGTAGCATGGCAGCTTGCCTAATACTGCATCTTCTGCTTCGCATAGGGAAAGTAGTTCACGGAAAAATACTTTATGCTCTTGTATGGTCAAGTCTGAAAAAAGGAAATTTAATAAATTACTGTTTTACGCAACAATTTTACAACAATTTAAAAAAATAATTTTAATACCTATCGTAAAAAGTCTCGGTTTTAAAGTAGTACAGAACGTTGTACCATCCATTAGACCCATTTGAGCATTGGCTGGTTGATGGCGAAGTAAATGCTTTTTGGGAGGTATAATATCTGCCAGTACCTCTTTATGTGGATCCATTACTTCTGTTACAGATTTCTTTTGTAATTCTGCTATTAACTCTAAGGATTTCATTGCCTGAGGAAGAATCGCAATATTCAGAATACAAAGTACGATCAATATGAAAAAAAGAGCACAAATTTGTTATAACTATAAAATGTTTACCTGTTGACGCACTAGTAGATGAGGACTCGTCACTTGTAAGACAAGCTCTTGGTGAACGTCATGTAAAGCTTTAGTCTTTGCTGCAGTCAGCTCTCCCTCAGTTTCTAAGCCTTGACCGCATGGACCTACCACACAGACCCGTACTAATCGCTCAAGGTTGACCGTAGCCATATCTATAGCGCCCGACGAAACTTCGCCTGTCAAGTCCATCATGACGAATAGAACAGCCTTCAGGAATGTGTAAACATGTTTGTAAACCCATTCTGGAGCCATCTTCTCCACCATGAACTTAACAGCTATGCAACCACCTAGTTTAGCGTACCATGCACGTTCATAGCATAAAGCTGACATTCGTTCAGCGAGATACTCCATCAACGGCAAACGGCACGCGCGTTCTCTACTGCCAAGCACTGTAGCCGCAGTCTCTATCATAAGAACCAGCGCCAGATGACCAGGTTTACAGAGCTCCTTCTCTTCGTGACCCATAATGACGGCTATGGCGTCTACGAGCACTAAAGCATCTAGACCTTCTTTCGGCTGGGAGCTCTCAACAAAAGGTCCTGCCTGTTGAGCTATAGCTACCATAGTGTAGTGACGTACTAATGATACCATTGTAGGCAGTACAAGATGGCGTAATTCCTTGATCGCCGCGGCCACAAACATTCCTGTCAGAGCGGTTCGGTGCGTATTTCTTACTATACTGTTCATGCATTTGTAATAAGGACCATTTTGAACCTGAATCTTCCCATCTACGAAACTGGGGTGATTAAACAACTTCTGCAATGTCGCTTTATCGTCGTCCAAATTGAGAGATGATGCCAAGTAACATCGCAGCACTTCCCAACACTGTCTTCTATAAAACGGATCAGTTATGCTTGACTTTAACGCCGAAAAAGCAGTTTCTATCACCTTGTCAACCTCGAAGTCTATTGGTTTAGTTTGTTCTTGGAAATATGCTAGAATGGCTGGCGGAGGCGCGTCTGTTTCGCGATATTCTAGTCTCTGTGGTTCAATCATCATTTTACGATTGCCCCCACCAAATTTTCCTAGAACTCTAAAAGCTATTCTAGCAACTTCATTATTCTGCAAAGTTCTCCAAAGGGCCTGCATCAAATCTGCTCGGACAGGCTGAATATGCTCATATAAAAAGTCGGGTTGCAAGTTATCTACGCAAAGTTCGAGGGTTCGTAGGCCTTGTGAAATTAGTGTATGAGAACCATTTAATGCTGATACTAACGGATCCATAAGCATCGGTAAGTAAGGTAATAGGCTACTTAATCTAACAGGTACCGTCAGACATAACTCTACGAACAAGTCTTTCATGTGTTGTTTGTGAAGGCCACTCTGCAGACGGTTAAGTCCCTCTAAAAGATTAGGTAACAGTGGTAAAAACTCCTGGTATAACAAGTCGTGGCTGCCACCACCAATAGAACGAAACAAAGCTCTCAAAAGTAGGAAATAATTGTACGGTTCCTTAGCTGTCATTGCATAATCCATTGCTTTATTGACTATGCTGTGTAAATGAGGGCGTAGCATCTGCTCATTTTCAGTGGGGAACAAGCTTACAGAACCGAAAACCAGTTTGAAAAGTCGAAGATAAAGGTTAGATCTTTCAACGTTCGTGCCCATTTCTTCCATTCTTTCGAGCAGATACTCTACTAGGACTGTGGCAAATATTGGCGAAGTCGCAGGGTTCGATAAAAACGTATTAGCAATTATCTGTAATGTTGTATTTTTGTTTATCCTTTCCACCATGTGCGATATTGTAGCTGTAAATATTTCTTGGAATGTCTGCGGATTCATCATGGAGAACTGAAAAGCAAGAATATAATAAAATAAATAAATATTTCAGACATCTAATACACAACGCCATCTAGCTTCAAACTGAGCATAGCTCAAGCATACTTTTATTTGTAAATTATAACATATATACATAAACTTTGACACCAACATTTCCAGATAGTACAAACATTTGGTCCGATTCGGGATTTCAAGCACAGCAGTCGCATACGCTACTACTGCGTCATAGAGGCAGTCAAACGTCAGGTTAAAATAAATATAAGGCATCTATACTAATCTCAGGAACCGCTGGTCCGATTTGAAAAATTATTTCAGTGTTGGATAGTACATTTATCGAGGAAGGTTATTTATCATCACGCTACGACTAATAGGAGCGGAGCACCAATGAAAAATGTTTCAAAAACGGGGGAAAATGATCACGCTACGGGCAATAGTAGACGCAAACGAGGTTGCGTGGGTCAGCTAGTATTGTATAAATGTGGTACTCACAACTCCGCTGAAATGCTCTAGAACCTCCTTCTCCTCCTTGGAGCGCACGTGCGGTTGCGCGGGCGGCATGGCGGGCGCACGTGGGGCCGCCAGCGTGTAGATGTCCAGCGACTGCAGGCCCCACCGCACCAAGCGGATGAATACCAAAGTCTCGCGGGCGCTAAACTGCTTCTGACCCGTTATAGTTGTGGTTGTGGACGCACCTTCTGTGCTTGTCGTTGTCTGTATAAAGCGATACCACTCATAGACATGTCACGGTTACTATTTCAAAGTTGTATATGTATATATTTCATTATTAGGTACCTTTTATAAAAATCTTACGGTATCAAATGGAAGTCTTACCTTACATGACGCACACCCCCAAGTGATGGTCTTCACTCCACATACAAGCGTCTTCACTAATGTTCTATAATCACCAACGTTCAAATTACTCATTTGGGATGCGGGGAAACCGATTTTAGACTTCTCCTCGTTTTTCACAGCTGCATCTAAGAAATCAGGCGCAAGTTTTTCCTCTTCCATCTTAACTTCTACTGCCGTTATGGCAGGCGTCGGAGTAGTGGGAGTGCCAGGAGTTGTGCCTCCGCTGTTAGTGCCATTCGGTGGTGGCGTGGTTTGCTTGCTATAATAAATGACATTTCATTTAAAATTATAATCATCTGTACCTACTGTTAATATCATAAGTAAAAAAGTAGTCAAGTCTCCCAAGTTTTTATGCTTATAATCGGAAATTAATAAGCTTTAGTATAAAGACAAGAATGACCTGAGTAGAAAAAAAAACAATCAAATTGAGAACCTTCTCCTTTTGGAAGTCGGTTAACAAGACATGAGTATGGATGGATATGTTTGGTCATTCTTTGCAAAAAAAACTGCAGTTATTAACTTTTATACAACAATAGGCATGAGACCTGTATATTTCAACTAACTAAAGCATAAAATATTACTAACCACTTATTCATTAAAGCTGGAAGTTGTAACTTAGATATGGTCTTGAATTTAAGTACGAAGACTTCCAAGATGCGCATGAGCAATTGGCGACCTTGCGGTTGCGTTCCTGCAGCAGCTGCACCTTCGCTCTCCGAGCGCTGACGTATGCAATCCACTAAGTTTAAGAGTAACTTGCAGGACATTGTTTGGATGCTAAAAGATAACATTACAATTTAAAAAAATGTACGAATACAACATCATAAGTACAAATTATAATGTATTCGGGTTAAGAAAATGATAACGCATTGTTGCCCACTGTGCGAAACCTGCCCTTATCCAATAAGGTTCTAAAGTCAAGTTCACATAGATCAGTTGACTGTAGATTTTGTAACTAAACGAAGTGGTAAAAATTATATTTTATACATAACATTTATTGATTTAATTGTTACTGCAGAGAGGGTGGCGTCTCCGGTACTGTTTATAAAATTATATTGAAGAACAAAAGGCAACTAACTCATAAAAAATTCCTGCGGATAAAGAAGCTCAACTATCAACAGGACATAGGCTTTGTTATCTTTTCTTTGACACTTTTCCGAGAACACTTGATAGTTTTTTTTTGTATATATGGTAGGTAATAAGTTATTTCTATAGAAATAGATATGGCAGAAAAACTTTAGCACGGTCTCAGCTAATAAACCTATACAAATATACTATATTATTAAAATTTGTATATTCTTTTCTTAACACGAATGGACTATAGTCAGAATTGTTAACATATCTATCAATACCTCGTAGGAAGAGATTCGTCATGCACGTTTTTGGAAAAGAGATGTGCAGCAATAGCAAGATCAGTGAGCGGGAGCAGTTGTCGTACGTGATGGACTAGGTCCGCTAATGTTGAATATGCCAGTGGTCGTAGAGACTCGTGGACGGTCCAACCTCCTCCTAACAATACGTCCTCGTCAAATAAACGTTCCATGTAGGGCACGAATTCTGAAAGGTAAAATGTTATAGCTATTACTTCATTCACAAAGGGAAAATTGTTAAGACAATAAGATTTCAACAATTAACTTGGGCTTAATTTAGGTACAGGATAAGTAGTGGTGTAAATTACAAAAAAAACTAGATAGGATTCAACTACCACACAAATGTACTAATAACCAGAAACCTCGTTATAAAAGTGCATCTACTTACATTGAAGTTTAAATTCATCTATTATATAAGTCTCAAATACAAGGTATTTTGTTAAAAAGAATGTGGATAATAAGTTTAAAAAAAAACATGTCTGTTTTAATCTGTATATTGCATTTAATAAGCAATTTGTAATATTGAAGTCAACTTACTCAGCCTCAAATCTGTGGCAAGGATGTGTCGTGTAGCGATTACCAACTCTTTCCGCAGATGTGCTACTTCAGGTGGACATAGGGTCAACAATCCGATGATACCTTTTACCATTAAGTTAGCGTGATTGGCTATCGTGTCTTGATATATTCTAATGATGTAGGCTAGGAAAGCCAATGTCTTGATTTGTGCACCCATAAAGTCCACAAATACTTCTTTGTTAAACGAAGCGGATTGCCTAAAAATAATAACATTACCGTTTGTTGATTTTGAAAATATAAAAAAAAGAGAAAAATTTCATTGAAATTGTTAATTGACAATAAATAACGTCACTCGATTGAACTCAACGACGGTCACGTTTATGAAAAAAAAAAAAGATCAATACCATCATCGCGTCAATTGTTTGCCTTGTGATTTTATACCTATAGCAAACGGTAACGAAAGTAAGTGATACCGCCGACCACACACATTTGCAATTCAAACGTCACGAGTGTGTTACGGCCCTTTAAAGCAGTAGTACGCTCTTGTCTTGATGGTTTCGAGGTTGTATCGGTTAGAAATACCAGAGGGATACAGTTTCCCTCTGTATTTCAACGCAACGCCAGAAGTCAAACTGATCCTACCATTAAATAAAATCTCGATCTATTCAGCACACCTAAACTGGACCTTGCTCGAATGTATTCCAATGTTGACTGTGGTAGTGTGTGAAGTGTTCTATTAGCAAGTAAATATTGTCTTTTTGTGTATCTTCTAGACCAATGCTCGTAAATCGACAACAATCTACAACTTCCTGAATTTAGCTTCAATAGCTATGGTAACCGATTTGCAGAAGAAACATTAATAAATATTATAATAATAAATATTTCGGACATCGGTAAATGATCATGAGAAATTCATTTAAATAAACTACCTTTTTTGTATGGGAACCCAAACTCATAAGTCATGTGTTGTACATGTTTACCTAATATTCACTGCTCACTGTCATATCTATGAGACTGATCAGTATCATCAAGAGAGTTACATCTTTACTATTAGTGTGATGGTACAGTGGTCATAGAACGAGGGTTGAACTTTCAGAGGCGACGCGTTTGTCCATCGGGTTAGTCTCTCTGGCGGCTGGACGCATTAAGGTGGTGGGCGGGCCGGTAGCCCTGGATAAGATGAAGGCCCTTCCGCCTTTATTTATATCTTTGTCTAGTCGGTACTCGCACTGGTTCAGGCCCATACTACGTGGTGACGGGTAGGGAGGTGGTTCATAGGAGCAAGCTCAAGCGCAGATTGCCACAACGTGTGGTTTTAGTCTGTCCGATTCCGGCACACCACCCCACTAAAAACCACAATGGGGTGACGGTCCAAGGGGGTTTCCACACGTTAAAAACAAGCGTTGGTGCCAAGTTTTTCATCATTAAATAAAGTGTTTACAATAAAATGGTCAACAGTTATGCCAAATCATTACCTGTGTGTTGCTGCAGGTTGCAATGTAATTGTCTCCATTATCAGTGGTATAAAATTGCTAACCTCTTGATGGACATTTTGCTTATACAATTGATACATGAGAACCACTATTATTGGTAGCTCCTGTATCACTTTTAACGACAGCACAGATCTTGGAATGAGATTATACTACAAAACAAATAAAAACAAAATACATATATAAATTTCTTCTTATGAGGAATAATTTATACAGAATATGATGAAGTAACAAAATAAGATTTGGAAAAGCATATACTTACAGTAACCACACTGCCATCTAGTAGTTTCTTCTCAGTATGTATAGGAGTTGTAGTGTAGGTCTCTTGTAGCAACTGCTCGATGTTGACTTCAGATAAATCCTTAACCCTTATTGTAGGCTTGGGTTCAAATATTTTTGGCAAATGATTTGGTAAGTCCGAATATATTCCTTTTACCCATTGCAAGAACTTATGAATCTAGAGACATAAAAGTTCATTAAATAATTTTATAATCATAAATGAAAAATTTTAAAAACCACCTACGCAGCATCAGATGGAAGTTATCAAATAATTGTCATTTAACGATTATACTGGCACGCGTGAAGCACTTAATCGAGTAATCATACGCCAAAAATGCCTTACATCATTTTGGAAAAGAGCTGATAATCTTACACAGCTGGATCGATATTAACCAAACATCACTAAGAACCACCGCATGGAAACTGGCTTTCAAATGGAAAAAACCGCATCGAAATCGCTCCATCTGTTTGAGAGCTACGATGCCACAGACACACAGACATAGCCGTCAAACTTATAACACCCCTCTTTTTACGTCGGGTGTTAAAAATGAATTTAATCCAAACAAGGGTTGCCTGGAAGAAATGGCTTAAGTGAAAAAGTTGATTTGTGTACATTACATTTATTGTACGTTTTTTTACTTAATAACATTTGTGAATCCCTGATATCAAATAAATCTAATACCTTTAAACGAGCAATTCTTGTATATATATATTTATAATCTGAATCTCGCAAACGGCTACAACGATTTTCATGAAATTTTGTATGCAGGGGTTTTCGGGGGCGATAAATCGATCTAGCTAGGATTCATTTTTAGAAAATGTCGTTTTATTCGTGTTTTTAACAATAAAATTTATAAAATGAATGTACATCTAGCACCATCTATCGCAACTCAAGCGAACTACATTAAACTTAACATTATATATAAAACTACATTACATTATATTTAATTTATTACATCTATACTAATATTATAAAGCTGCAGAGTTTGTTTGTTTGTTTGAACGTGCTAATCTTAAAAACTACTGGTCCGATTTGAAAAAATCTTTTAGTGTTGGATAGTCCATTTATCGAGGAAGGCTATAGGCTATATTTTATTTTCAAAAAATTAGGGATTCGTAAGAAAATTGATATTTTGTTACCCAAGGTGTGAAATGGAAAACCTATTTTTGCGTGCGGTGCAATAACTATTGACAATAGAACAAAATAATGTATTACGGGTTTGTAGGTCCCATTAAAATTTTCAAAAAAGTCCGCGAGAGCATATATCTAGCTATCATAGTTTAGTCACAATAACCGCTTTTGGGTTCAAAAAAAAAATTAAATTGTCTGAAGAAAGAAACTACGTTAAATGTGCATCGTAATATTAATCCTTATCCAAATAAAGCATTATGTTATCAAGGCTATTTATGTAGAAGTAAAATACTTTTTGTTTCATCCCATTCGGACATTTCGTTTAGAAGTTATCACGAGTATAAGTCGCTAAGAGTTAGTCCCTAATAATGAGTTATTTGCCAAGAGTTTTAATCAACATAATACCTATGTAATGTAAATGTGTTGCTGAATAGACGAGTATTACATCTAAGAAGAGTATAATAAATACATCTATACTAATATATAAAGCTGAAGAGTTTGTTTGTTTGTTTGTTTGAACACGCTAATCTCAGGAATTACTGGTCCAATTTGAAAAATTCTTTCAGTGTTAGAGCCCATTTATCGAGGAAGGCTATAGGCTATATATCATCACGCTAAGACCAATAGGAGCGTAGCACCAATGAAGAATGTTTCAAAAACGGGTTAAAATTATCACGCTACGGGCAATAGGAGACGCAAACGACGTTGCGTGGGTCAGCTAGTTATATATAAAATACACTAAACTAACTACATTACATTAAAATACTGGAATAAGGTGCAGAATAAACAGTATCAGGGCATACCAAGAGAGGGCGCCACTAAACTATTGGTGACGAGCAGATTCCCTAGCGGCAAGTCGCAGAACTAACGTATGACAGATAAAAATACGTATACACGTTAACATTCCACTTTTAAAATACTGATCACCCTCACGAAGTGGTCTTAAAGTATTTTTTACTACTCCGTAGACGTCTATCAATGAAATCATTGTAGAAAGAATTTAAAATAACACTGCACTCGCTTCGTATATTAAACTGTCAGGTAGAAGTATCTGTCTTACGTTAGTTCCGCAAAAGGCCACTAGGGAAATCTGCTCGTCACCAATTGGAAGAAAAATAACATAAAGGTGGCTGGTTTGGATAGTCTCAATGTTGCCAAAAAATCCATTTATAAAAAAAATACGGAGCGACGCTCGATCATCCAGGTACTTATTATCTATGTGTGATTCAGATATATACTTTTTCTTGTTTATATTATATAAAGGCCCATATTTACTTTGTATAGTGCGAGTGCAGGTGCATAGTGCGGGTGATCAGTGATTGGTGGAAAGTACGTGTGGACCGCAAATTCGCCATCCACGCGTATTTTCTACCAATCATTGATCACCTCACTTCACACCTGCACTTGCACGAATCAAAGTGAATACAGGCCTTAATAGTTGAGTAAACTATGCACACAGTTATGATTTATTTGGAAATGTATTTTATGACTGCTTAAAACTTCAATAAATAAATTACACTGCATGTATGGCCTAGTGGTTTAAGTGGTCGCCCTGCCGCTTCCTACTTCGCCAAGTGTTGTGGAGTCAAATCCTACTTGGGACAAAACTTTGTGTGACCCACAAATTGTTGTTCTAAGTCTGCATGTTATTTGTGTCCCTTGCATATATGTTTGTAAAGTACCCTGCGACACAGGATTCATTACTAGTTAGGGAGTTGACTTATTCAAATAAAAAAAAATACTTACATCAACATCTGTGCTATAAGGAGGTCTATACTGTTTATGCAACTCCATAAAAATTTTAAGGCAAACCAACACATTCTCCTCATTTTCAATCTCCATCAGTTTCAGCATCAATATTAAAATGCTCCTCACATGTGCTCTTAAAGTTTCACTGATTGGTAGACGATGTATCATCTCCAGGATCAGCTTTCTTACTTGTTGTATATTATATTCAGCAATAAAATGTGGCTCCCCTTCTTGAAGAATTTTGAGAAAAATTTTCAAAGAGTGCTCCAGGAATTGAGGATACTGTGGTGAACTAAGTATTACCTGTTGACCAAATAGTTGAACTTAAGTATGTTTTATATTTAAGTGTGTGATGTGTGTATATGGTGTGTATGTGTGGGTTCTCTTTAAAGGTATTAGACACACATTTGTTATTAGTTTAATATGTGCCACCTAATAAAGGAATATATTAGAGAGCAACTTGCGTAAAGGATAGCTTACATGTTATAGTTTAAAAATGTTTTTAGTGCTCTTCAAAATTAGGGTTACTGTTTATTGTAACTCTAGAAATAGACAATAGCACTGAAATCCTAAAGGGCTCTTATGTGCAATAATATTATTGTTTGGATTCGTTTTTACAACATTTAGCATGAACAGCTTTAACAGTCCTTTGCTGGATGTGGTCCTCTCATGCCAAATGAGGTTTTGGCCTACACCACCTGACCAGATGAGTTCTTGTCTACATTTAGTAATCATTTAAATGTGTTGAAACCATATATCTCTCACACACACCTCTGCTGCACAGTGTCAAAAACAGCAGCGAAAGCGTTGAAGCACAAACTAGGCCTGTGTCATCATTAAAGGTCACTCATCACTTTGTTTTTTACTTCTAAATAGGTATATACTATCATAAAATATCTAACTAATCTTTGTGTTTTTTATAAAATTGGCCAAATCAGTTCATTTATTAGGAAGGTTCTCTGAGAATGCTAACTTATATTATTAGCTTGAAAAAACTACCTAATACAATAAAAATACCTAACTATGACAATAACAACATATGTTTCAGATTTTTTAGCGTTACAAGTAGATTTTTGGGAAAATGTTTTAAGCATTTCAATCAAATCCACTTAGATTTGATTGAAATGCCTTCCGTAATTCCTTATATATTTTAAAATCCCTATCCGGAGAGAAAAAAAACAACTAAGAAGTGTAATGGAGGTACCCAGAACAAATTAAACTTTTATTTCTTTTTTTATTTTGATTAATTGTCAATGCACTAATGTATATCCCAATCAGCAGTCAATATCAAGAGTCCCTTTAAAAGCTGCACAATGACCGATGGACGACCTGATTGACGCACATGGCGAAACTATGAGGGGAGGGTTCTTTGTTGTGAATACAGATAGGTAAAAAATGTCATTTTACATTGTTTTAAATAATCACGTTGAAAGCAACAGTTTAAATTAGTTTTATAAACAATAATTGATTGTGGTTTAAGGCAAAATTACAATTACTAAAAAAACCGTAGAAATTGAGAACCTCCTCCTTTTGGAAGTCGGTTAAAAAGTAAACGACCACAACTAAAAACTACCTACTGAAATTTTTAAGTTATTGTGATGATAGTTGAATTAAAAATTGGTTTCCTAGTAAAATAATTTGAGTACCTCAAAGTTCTCACTAAGTTCCTGTGCGGCTTTGAGCTTGATTTCATCTTTGGCACCTGGATCCGCCAACATAGTCACATAACTTCTGTACGTATTCATTTGAGTATGAGGGTCTCCAGGGCCGCCTGGAGCCATGGCAGCCATCATTTTACTCTGTACGAAGACTCTTCAGAAATTAATTCCTAACAATATGAATATTACCCCCCAAAAAAAATGTTAACGCTAATAGATCGAACTCCACGAAGGTATCTTGTGTCATGATTTTATATAACTTCTACTGCAGTAGTCACTGATCTTCAGCAATTACTGTATTTATCATAAAATTTCAAGTGTGCGCGAAACATAACCGGACAAAACAAGCAAAAGCATTGGAAGATGGATGGGGAACCACAGACTGACAGACAGACTATAAACCAAATGAAAGGAAAGGAAGCTAACAAAAGCCACAGATTGTATATCAACGCAAGCACAGTGTTCAGTGTTACTATCTTAGAGCATACATACCTAGAAAGGCATCCGAACGGGCGGGAAGCGTGATCGGAGTGGAGAGAGAGAGACTGAGTTTGGGTAGTGTATGTCTGTCTCACGCAAGCTTCTGATTGGTGGTCACACATACCAATTTGCATGACTGATTTGGTGGGACATACACTAACAAATCAGAAACTTGCGTCAGAGAGACAGACACTACCCAAACTCAGTCTCTCCACTCCGATCACGCTTTCCGCCCGCTTACTGCCACTAAAGGTTTGCTATATGCTCTAAGGTTCACATCTAAATTTTTCAGTGTCAGTCAGTCAATCCCTTTATAGCCTTGTAATATATACCTTTATGGGCAGCCGAAATGGCAAGCGTGATCGGAGTAGAGTCGAGATATACCAGTTATACTCAATAATGATGGTGAGTGACAACCACCACCACCCACCTTACGACGGTTTTATGTGAGATCGTGTGGTGTCACTACGTAATAATTTAATTTAATCTATAGTCACTCCTTTTTTCTTTCCATGAATTGAATATAATAATCACCGGTGACGGTCATAAACTGACTAAAACTGCTACCGTAGCGTAAAGATTAATACCGTCTCCGGTCTTAATTCTGGATACCGTATAGATAGAACCTTGCGTCGGCTACGGCTTAAGCCAGCCATACACGTAACGGTATACTTGCGCAACCATACTTGCGCAAGACTTGTACACTTGTACACAATACATGTATTTCGGGTGACCACAGACGGCTCAAGTATACTTGCACAAGTATCATTTCCGTGATGTTTGTGCAAGCGTGCGTACATGCAGCGAGCTACTAACTAAAATATGATTTTGGCGTTTGATTTTAATTTTCAGTATCGTTCAATTAATTTATTATGACCCGCATTTTTTGTCCCTGCGGTGGTAGTCTTTACTTTTTATTTGCCAAAGACATGGCTCATTTCTGGAAATATTTATTACTCGCGGTTATTGTAGTACCACAAAAAGAAATCCTTAACAAGCTAGCGCGCTATGAATCAACGCAGCTTCATTTCATTTTTTAACATCCCGGGGTAACCAGAGTCACCCCCGGGGCAGATCGCTGTCGCACCTCTCACCGCTTCACACAGTAAGAGTCGGAACACCGACCCGCCTTAGACGACACCCTCCGGCCGCACCAGGATGTTACCGGTCTCAGGTCGTTTGCAGCGAGCGACAGCGAACTGGCGACAACGACCCTTAAGCGACGATTGGGGAGATAGCGGCCTCTACGGCGTCCCCTATGTCGCCTTCTACGAGCGAGATCGACCTTTTACCGATCCCGCTCTGCGGACTTCTTCTGGGACATAACATCTTCTCAGAAGGAGAACGCGGCCTCCCATTCCTCACTACTCGTCAGCATACTCAGCAATGCCGCGATCAATGCGGGTGGTGACAGGTTTCGTCCGATCAATTTGACCAGGACTTGACCCTCGGACTCCCACGCAGAGCAGTCGTCCAGTATGTGCTGGGCGGAGTCCCGGTCCCGCAGTAGTGGCATTGTGTCGTAGCCTCACGTTCGATTCTGTTCAGATACTCACCGAAGCAACCGTGCCTGGTAAATATCTAAGACAATCTAAGTGAATCGGTAGGTGACATAGTCGGTTCTCTCTATACAAATAGAACGGCTCCGACAGGCATTGCCCGTAGCATGATAATTTTCCCCCGTTTTCTAAACATTCTTCATTGCTGCTTCGCTCTTATTGGTCTTAGCGTGATGATATATAGCCTATGGCCTTCCTCGATAAATGGGCTATCTAAATAGTTACATATATGCTCTCGCTGACTTTTCTATAGATCTTAATAGGACCTACAAACCCGTGATACATTATTTTGTTCTATTGTCAATAGTTTTTGCAGCGCACGCAAAAATAGGTTTTTGATTTTACACTTTGGGTTACGAAATAGCAGTTTTCTTACGAATCCCTCATTTTTTTGAAAATAAAATATAGCCTATAGCCTTTCTTGATAAATGGACTATCCAACACTGAAATAATTTTTCATATCGGACCAGTAGTTCCTGAGATTAGCGCGTTCAAACAAACAAACAAACTCTGCAGATCTATACTAATATTGTTTTAGTGTAAAAAAATACCTAAAGTTTGTTTGTTTGAACGTGCTAATCTCAGAAACTACTGGTCCGATTTAAAAAATCCTTTCAGCGTTTGATAACCCATTTTTTGAGGAAGGCCATAGGCTATATATCATCAAGCTATAGGAGCGGATCATCAATGAAAAATGATTCAAAAACGGGGAGAAAATTATTGCTATGGGCAATAGGAGACGCAAACGAGGTTTCGTGGGTCATGTAGTACTGAATAAAATGCAAACAGAACAGAACACGTTTCTAGGTAGGAGTACCTAGCTGGGTAGTAACATAAAATTAATAAAAATACATATCAAAACCTATTCATTTTACACATTGCCGGTGGGTCAGTAGGTATTCTATACAATCCCTGGGTATTATATAAAATACCTACCTCGGTAAAGTATGTAATGGACAATAATATTTATTATCTATAATCACAAAATATAAAGCTGAAGAGTTTGTTTGTTTGAACGCTCTAATCTCAGGAACCACTGCATGCGCTGGTCCGATTTGAAAAATTATTTCAGTGTTGGATAGTATACATTTATCGAGGAAGGCTATAGGCTATATATCATCACTTTAGACCAATAGGAGCGGAGCACCATTGAAGAACGTTTCAAAAACGGGGGAAAATTTATCATGCTACGGGCAATAGGAGACGCAAATGAGATTGCGTGGGTCAGCTAGTATATACATAAATTCTTTATGCATTTTAAAGGTTTACAAAAGATGGTATCCCCCATAGAAATAAATTCCTAGGTTCACCACTGGACGGGGCAGCCTCCCAGGGTGGTTAGCTGCGGTTGCGCCACTCTCTATGCCGCGGGTGACCCGCGGCACCACCGTTGCTACGGGTCTCCCTGGCCAACGATTCGATCCACGCCACCTTCAACATGTCTCTACGAGCACTACTCACACACTTACCACGATAACTGTCACCCCTGCATCATTGGGCCTCCGGTCTCGCTCTCACCAACGAAATACTACAGCACCAAAACTGTCATTTTTGGTTGGTATTCTGTACTAGGGTATTACCGCCCCGGTCGAGCCGACCCGTTTGTGCTGAAATCAGCGATGCTCTACTACCTTCGATTAAGTTATTTTAATATTACAAACAGACACTCCAATTTTACTTAATTGTATAGATTGTTCTATCATATCGCGAACTCCATACCTCTCGGTAGTCTCGTTCATTTTGGCGCGAAAACGACGTGCATTCCTGTCCGTGGCTAGAACAGTACTGATTGGTACTGATACTTAAGCGCAATGCTCCCACACACGATCAAGTAAACTTGTGTTCAAGTAAACTTGCACCAGTCAGGAATTGAAACTTGTGCAAGTCAAAAATTTTCACAAGTCTCTTCCAATACACGTTACAGTATACTTGTGCAAGTGTAGTCTACACTTGCACAAGTATACTGTAACGTATGGCGGCCTTTATGGATGACCACTTCGTAATCGTATGTGGTGATCACTGTGTTTTCTTCCTGTCTTTACAGGGAGCCAGACTCAATTGGACTTTCTATTTACCTTGTAGTATGATTGTATGCAAAACACATAGTCTTCAATAGAAAAATTTAATAACTAGTTTAAAAGTACATAAATTAGCTCTTGACTTCAGTGCAGTTTACAATAATTAATATCAGCAACATAAAATACACACATCTCTATGCAGTCTATGCTCCAATAAAGTTGCCGTGTAAAACTCTATTGTTTATTCCATGTCATCGGCATTGATGAATGCTAAGTTACATTAATTTTTGTAATGGATCAAAAATGGGTTGAAAAGCAAATAAAAACCAAAAACCGCTTGTAAAAAGTGATCTAACGAAGTAAACGGCTCCTTAAAATGTGATCATGGCCGCTTTTACGATAGTGTTAGTCATAACATTTTGGCTTCAGTGTACAATAGTGTATGGATACGAGTTTATATCACAATATCCTAATCAATCTAATGAAACATTTCAATTTCACCACCTTGCTGTGGATAGAGTTAGTGGTCAAGTGTATGCAGGGTCATTGAATTGGATTCACCAATTAAGTCCTGACTTGAAACCTATTCATGTAGTACGGACAGGTCCGAAACTTGATAATCCAATGTGTCATGCAAGTGGCTGCAGTTCGTCTGACATAAAGACTACATCGATTGATAACGTGAATAAGATATTAGTGATAGATCAAGAATCTGGAAGAGTAATAGCGTGTGGCTCTATTGCGCAGGGCTCCTGTTTTAAATATAAGCTTGGAGACTTATCTTCGGCACCCGACTTTTTTCCTATCAGTGTCGCCGCCAACGATGCTGATGCTTCAACTTACGCATTCATAGGCCCTGAGAGATACAATGCATGGCAAAGATCCAATGTACTTTATGTGGGGACTACTTTTACAAATATTGGAGAGTATAGACACGATGTTCCTGCAATAGCTAGTCGTGATCTGATGTCGCTAGAAGTTGCACAATTAACTTTCAACAAACAAAGTTCAATACAAATAGATGTTAAGTACAGAGACAATTTTCTAGTGCAGTATGTTTATGGCTTCAATGCTAGTGACTATGCATATTTTTTGTTGATACAGAAGAATTCTCATCTTGCTGGTAATGAGGAATTGGGTTATGTCTCCAGATTAGCCCGTACCTGTGTTAATGATGATAACTACAACAGCTATACAGAAGTAACGCTAGAGTGTCAGGTTCGAGAAGAAGTTGTTAATGGTAAGAGTGAAGTGGTCAATTACAATTTAGTTCAAGATGCCAAGATTGCAAGGAGTGGTGCTAACCTTGCCGCACAACTTGGTATTGAGACAGGTGACTCTGTACTTGTTGCAGTCTTTAGTCCTTCAAAAAGTATTTCTAATGAACCAATGTCTAAGTCTGCTATATGTGTTTATTCATTACAAGAGATAGAAATTAAGTTTAATGAAAATGTTCACATGTGTTTCAACGGTAGCACTAAAGCACGCAATATGGGCTACATATCAGGTATGATATCTGATGGTAAATGTCCCAGTGTTGGATCTACAGGCAACATACTTAATTTCTGTGAGGTAGGTCTTAAAATTAGTGGGCTTTATCCCATTAAAACTATGTCTGTAATATACTGGAATGATACTTTACTTACTTCTCTCACTATGTCTGTTACTGGTTTGCACACTGTAGCTTATGTAGGCACAAACAATGGTGTTCTTAAGAAAGTGCTGATAGATGCTGATAAAGCACTGGAGTACTCCAGTGAGGTAATATTGCCTGGGCAAAAAATTTTACCAGATACTACTGTGTCACCATATCTTAAGACTTTATATGTATTGGGTAAGAATTCAATTGTTCAAATACCAACTGAAAGATGCGCAGAACTTGGTAACTGTTCTTCATGCTTAGAATCGAATGATCCTCATTGTGGATGGTGTTCTTTAGAGAAACGCTGTACAGTTCAGAACATGTGTCAACAAGGGACTCAAAGTGCACCCAGATGGCTATCACAATACATAGGGCAGCAGTGTATTGACTTTGAACAGATACTGCCAGATAGAATTTCAATGAATGAAGTGACAACAGTTCAGTTGATTATCAGAACTTTGCCTGAACTGCCATCTGGTAGTGATTCTAAATACATATGTGTTTTTGGTAATGCCCCTCCCATGGTTGCCACAGTAACATCTAATGGTCTTGCTTGCCCCACTCCTGATGTTAAACATAGACCCAAAATACAACAAAATCAAGATCATGTCTATGTTTCGCTTTCTGTGCATTCATCAGAAACCAATAAGGATTTTGTATCCAGAAATTTTGCTTTTTATGATTGTTCCAAACATACAACATGTCACTCCTGCATCTTGAGTGAATGGGCATGTAACTGGTGTATTTATGACAACAGATGCACACATGACACTTCTGTCTGTCAAAGAACTATAATTAGTGGTGAAAATAATCCTACAAAACTACTTAATCATGGGATTGGACATTGTCCTAGAATAAGACAATATAAAAAACCAATTTTATTGCCTAACAATGTGCCTAAAGAATTAGAACTTGAAGTCGAGAATTTACCTCATTTGCAGCCAGGACACACTGGCTTTCAGTGCATAGTGACTATTGAACTTGCTAATATGATTCTTCCAGCTAGAGTCGAATCTAATCATTACATTGTTTGTGATAAAACAACATATTCATATGAAGAAGACGTAGGAGAATACAATGTGAGTGTTAAAATTGTATGGAATCATAAACACTACATAGATACCATTAACATTACTCTATACAAATGTGAAATTCTTGGATCTCATAGAGAACATGCTGACTGCTCTCTTTGCATAACTCGTAACTCCATCTATAAATGCACTTGGTGCAGCAATTCATGTGCTTACAGTGAAACTTGTCTGGAGAACCCTGTCACTGAGTGTCCAAAACCAAGGATTGATATGATCAAACCACTTAGTGGACCTATAGAAGGAGGAACAATTGTAACTATTGAAGGAAGTAATCTGGGCTTAAGAGTGGAGGAAGTGTCAGGAAAAGTTCGTATTGGAGATTTTCCCTGTGAGATTGTCGACTTTGAAGTTTCAGTAAGTATTACCTGTCGTACAGGACCAGCAAATGGGTCCATAGTTGCACCTGTTATTGTTGAAAATGATTCTGGTCATACTGAGTCATCAGTTTTATTCAGCTATAAAAATATAACACTTCAAGGTATATATCCCATGTTGGGACCGGTTTCTGGTGGCACCCAACTAGCTATAGCAGGTCAACATTTAAATGTTGGCTCTTCTATTTCAGCTTACTTGGATGAGCTACCATGTTCTGTGAATAAAACACAAACTTCTAACAGTAGATTGATCTGTACAACACCAAAGGCAGGTGTGCCAAGAGTAATTCATACATTGACTGTGGCAATAGATAATGCTAATCGAACTAAGTATGGAGATTTATTTAACTATACAGCTGATCCAACAATAATGGAAATAAAACCCTTAAAAAGCTATGTGTCAGGTGGTAGAATGATAACAGTTCATGGCACAAACTTGCACACAATCCAAAAACCTTTAATGAAATTATATTATTCTAATGAATTAATACCAGTAAACCATACTGCCTGTACTGTGCTAAATGAACATCAAATGGAATGTCCTAGTCCAGCAATAAATAAAAAATATGAAGAAATTTTACAGGCAACCAAAGAACAAACAAGCACTCCACAAGTAGCAATGAAAGTTGGCTTTGTCATGGACAATGTTGAGACTATGCATGAAAAGAACTTTGTCCCTCCCCGCACACATATGGTTTTCTTTGAAGATCCACATGTTTATCAATTTTTAAATCGGATAAAATCATATAAAGGAGACCCTTTGGTAATAGAAGGTGAACATTTAATAAAGGCCAGTGATGAATCAGATGTGATTGTAACTATTGGAACACAACCTTGTAATGTTACTAGTCTTACAAACCAACAACTTTTATGTACACCCCCTGAAATACAACCTGCAAATACTGATGAAAATGGGCTCTTGATAACAGACATTAATTTACCTTTAGTTGTAGTAAAAATTGGTAAAAATTTAAGATTTCCAATTGGGTTTCTGCATTACGAATTACTTAGAAACTATAATTTTCCGCCAGAAGTTATTGCTGGCATCGCTGGCGGTACTTTCTTTTTAGTGCTAATATTTATGATTGTATTGGTCATGTATAGACGTCGAAGTACAAAAGCAGAAAGAGAGTATAAAAGAATTCAAATACAAATGGATACCTTAGAGAGTAATGTTAGACTGGAATGCAAGTTGGCATTTGCAGAATTGCAGACTGATATGTCTGACTTGGCAGCTGATTTGGAACATTCAGGTATCCCAACACTGGATCACGTAAACTACGTCATGAAAGTGTTCTTTCCAGGAGTGTCTGATCACCCTATTTTGAACGTCCAACGGCAATTTATAAACGCGCCGAGAACTAACTATGACGCAGCGATGATTCAATTTGAGCAGCTACTAAACAATAAATGTTTCCTTTTGTCATTTATAGACACATTAGAGTCACAAAAATCTTTTAACATTCGAGATAAAGTTAATGTAGCTTCGTTGTTGATGATAATACTTATGGGGAAAATGGAATATGCTACGGATATTTTAAAATCTCTTTTATTACGCCTTATTGATAAATCGATATGTAATAAACACCCTCAGCTAATGTTAAGAAGAACTGAAAGTGTTGTTGAGAAGATGTTGACGAATTGGATGGCATTATGTATGTATTATTATCTTAAAGATTATGCTGGCTCGTCATTATTTTTACTCTTCAAGGCAATTAAGCATCAAATCGAAAAAGGTGTTGTTGACGCGATCACTCATGAAGCTCGTTATTCTTTATCCGAAGAAAAGCTTTTGAAAGAACAAATAGACCATCAAACCATAACCCTTCATATAGTACAAGATGATTTTGATGAGAAAGTTCAGTGCAAAGTTTTAGATTGTGATTCCATATCACAAGTTAAGTCCAAAATATTAGATGGACTATTTAAAAACACTCCATTCTCTATGAGACCATCCGTCCACGAAGTTGACTTAGAGTGGCGCCACGGACGGGGTGGACACGTTACTCTTCAGGATGAAGACGTTACAACGAAAACAATAAATGGCTGGCGTAAATTAAATACATTGGCTCATTACGGCGTTAAAGAATCTGCTGTTATGTCCCTGATTTCTCGCCAAAATGACAGTTTCAACACTCCATATAAAATACCATGCAAAAATTGCACTGGAATATATTGTTCGAACTCTCATATTAGAGTTTATAACAGTGATATCACGGACCAGAATGTCCATTATTATCATTTAGTAAAGCCTATTGAGTACCAACATATTATCAACAAATCTTCAGAGCACAGTCATAAAGCAATCCCAGAAATATTTCTTACGAGACTGCTTTCTACGAAAGGAACGGTCCATAAGTTTGTGGATGACTTCTTTAGCACAATACTTACTGTAAATGAAGTTTTACCGCCTGCAGTAAAGTGGTTATTCGATCTTTTTGATGATGCCGCACGTACTCACGGCATTATGAATCCTGAAGTGGTCCATGCGTGGAAATCCAATAGCTTACCATTACGGTTTTGGGTTAATCTCATAAAGAATCCAGACTTTATCTTCGATATAAATAAAACTGCGACAGTTGATTCTTCATTATCAGTTATCGCTCAAACATTCATGGACGCCTGCTCTCTTACAGAACACCGATTGTGTAAAGATTCTCCTTCCAACAAATTACTTTTTGCAAAAGATTTGCCTACCTACAGAGAAATGGTTATAAGATTTTATCAAAGTGTATCGCAATTACCTCAAGTAACAGACCAAGAGCTAAGTACTTCAATGCAACAACTCTCAGTGGAACAGTTGAATGAATTTGATACACTGTCTGCTTTAAAAGAGTTGTATATCTATGTCAGTAAATATAGAGAACAAATTATATTAGGACTAGAAAACAAAATGCACTTAGCCCATAAATTAGATAATATAGCATGCACTATGGAAGGCGATCCTACATCTATCTGCTGACTATATGACACCTTATGTCACGATTTAATTGCATTTACGTAATTTATTTATATTATATCTACCTTGTAAAAAGAAGCTTTAATTTATTCTGAATACTCAGATTGAAATGAACAGATATGTAAAAAGACTGTAAAATGTCAGTTCCATAACTCTAGTTAGAAAGTCGTAAAAATATTTTTGTTCTTAACAAAATACTTAATAAGAATGGACTTGTTTTTGTCAATGTACCTATATTTTAATAAGCTATATATAGTTTTATAATCATTGCGTCATATTAAAAAAAGGTTTTACTAAAATTAGCCTTATATGGAACCATTTGAAATACATATGGATGGATGTCTCAGGTATAGATATAATAGTATGTAATGAAGCCATAGTCTTGCCTTTTAAAAAAAAAAACCTATTCATTTTTTATAAGCACTAATTATATCATATAATTTGAACTCAATGAATTGTAAATGCAAGATCTACCTTTCGATTTGAAGACTCTTATGCTGGCATAAGGGATTTCAAATCTGTATTAAATAACGAAACTGGAAGCATTTGAGGAATTAACGGGAATAATCTGAGGCCTAGAGTACCGTTCTCTTAATTTAAAATAAAAACAAGGCATCTTGTCATTTTGAAAATAATCTTGATGCATAACTACGGAAATTTTCAAATGGCGCCATATATCTAAATTTCAAATATTTATAATGCATTTACTCTCCCAGTGGCCATTCTATTTTTATAATTTTAATGTATTATGTATACTTGTTGTTTTAGAAACATCGTCGGATGTATTTTAAGTTCATATAGATCTGGCACTGAAATTATTTTCTAATGTAAATGTCTTACTTAATGTTATATATCTAAATTACTTAATATTTATGTGTAAGATGTATGTGTAAAGAGAGATAAGATTAAATTAAGGAAAATGTTGTGATATTTGTATTTGGAATATTGGTAATGTTGTACTTTCTTGTTTTTGATAATTATCAATGCATTGCTTTTATCAAGACTTTGTACTCTCATCTTCAGTATAAAGTTCTACAATTTTAAAAGGGGCGCTCTCTATTTGTTCACTCATGTACATAAATCTTTCAATTAGTAGTGGATGGTTCTCAGAGCTAAATGTCCTCGATTAGCAAACGTCCATAGTGTAAAATGATTAGGGCGCAAAACGTCCTCAAATAAAATTGTATTGCATGTTAAAAGCAAACTGTCTATAGACTAAACAATAAATGGTTATGAAAGCAAAACTTCAGCTATTCAAAAGATACTCATTAGACGTTATAAGGGATAACTTACCATCTTCAGAATGATTTCTAAACCCAGATGAAATTAAAACTAGAAATATTGGTTAAGGACGTTTAGCTTTCATGACGACTTTCAATAGTGAGTCACTATTGAAAATCGTAGTATAGTGTCAACTTGCATTGCATGCATTTCTATTTGCGAACGATTTGCTCCGTGGTCTTTCATACGCGTGGAATGGTTTGTGAAGTAAATGCCGAATAGGACATTTTGCTCTAAGGACCGCCTTCTCCGAATTGGAATATTTAATGGAAATTGTAAACCTTCGTTCTTGATCTCATTATGTTTTTGCTCAACTATCTTATATACTTATTGTAATGTACATTAATTGTAATGAAAACCCCACTCGAATCTCTATGTATTTCTTGTTCTCTATGTATTGTATAAATTGACAGGTTATTGTCGTAATAATATTCCATTTACAAAATATGTTTAATATAGTGTTAGTTAGCTATAACATGCTAGAATTTAAGGCAGCGTAAATTCACCCGTCTTTGAAATTTTATATTACTGACTAGAAATATACTTATTTATCAATCCTTTTGTAATGATAATTTCAATATGAATGGGATAAAACAAACAACTGAGTATTCATTTAAAACATTTATTACAATTAAATAAACATCCAACAAGAAAATCCGGACATTTAATGGGAGATCTGTTGAATCTTGAACTTGAATCTTTTTTCTAACTAGAATTTATTCATTGCAGTTTGATACACTTGATAAAAAATTACATCTTATGACTTATCAACTCGATACGTCATGTACACATGACATTTAGAACATCCAAAGCTTTACTAATTAACATATTCCATTGATCGAAAACATCTAATTGATAATATGTATTAAAATAATTTGAATATAACTTAAAATAACTACGGAAGCATTCATTATTTTTGTAGGGTGTCCGTGTTTGTAATTAGATGGACGGATAAATGGAAATGTCTAAAATTAAATTTTACTTTAATAACTATGTCCTTTGTCTGTGTAAATCTAACTTCACTCTGGGGGAAATCTTACTAATTGAAGAATTCGTGAGGGTCCAAATTAAAGTAATTAATGGATACTCCCTCAAGCTTTGACAGGGTGTTATAGAGAAAGAAATGGTCCCAAAAAATGAAAACACATATACAAAATTAATTATAACGCTTGCAAATCTATAAATATTTTTAAATTCTGGGTATAACCAGCTCAGCTAAGATTGCAGTGGACTTTTTGAGGAACTTTTTAAAATCTAGTTTCAAAGTGTATGTTAATCTGTACTTCTTAATTAGAAATTCACATGTCTCGTCACTACTACGGGAAATAAATAAACTAGCACATACTCATACAATAAAACCGTTTAACACCACATTCATTGAGTAGAGACATTGTAGGAAAGGTCACACATTAAAACCTGGCAGTGTACAAAAACCCAAATATTTACCTTACCAGCTTATTTTTTTTACATTATATATAATTATTGTATAACATTTTGACTAGGCCGTGGATAATTGTGCGAATTTGTAAACCAGACGTAAATTAATGAACAAGCGACTTACACATCCTCAAACGATAGTAAATATTTATTAAAAACTTTATATCCTAATTAGAGCGGGCGGTGGAGGGGCGAAAAGGCTGTGGTAAGCAAGTAATTGCTCGTTCGAACCTCATGTATTGCACTACTGATTTGCTCCTAACACCGGCATTTAACTTGCTGAAAAAGGTTAGTCATGAGACTAATGTTATTTGTTGTAATTATTCTACAAAAGTTATAGAAACTTTAAAATGCATACCCTTAAAAACGTGAAGACCCCTATTGTTCAAATGCAGCAGATATAAATTTACAGTTACTCACTCACAAACCCGTAAATACATGTCAATAGTTAACCGAACTCTTATACTATTTCATTCATTTATTTACATATAGTTCCTAATGTATTTGACCAATGCAACGTCAGGAATTTAAGGAATTCAATTGAAAAAAGGAAATAGGTGTAGGTAGGTATATATTACTTGCGGCCGCTTGCGACTTCGTACGTGTGGAGCTAGTTATTTGCAAATAATTTTTAATTATATTCGGAAAAGCTAGACACATAATAAGTACACCTCCACACCATCTATAGAGCATACATTTTAAATTTCAAGTCTCTTACTTCAAAAACATAGGACTTTCATACAAACTTCCAACCCCCGTTTTGCCCCCTTAGAGGTGGAATTTGGTAAAATCCGTTCTTAGCGGATGTCTACACCCTATAAGGAACCTACCTGCCAAATTTCAAGTCTGTAGGTATTATAGTTTCTGAGATTTCGTGATTAATAAGTGAGTGGTATTTCGCTTTTATATATATAGATTGAACACAGCAAAGGCTATCAATAACTCGTCGAAATATATGAATTGTGCAAATCTATTTGTACCTACTATATAAACAAAACTTAACAACAAAACATTGGCTTTTCTATTTAAAGCATTCCATGCAACATAAAAGTACTTCATTATTTCAACAGATCTGACAGTTTATAAATACTATATTTTTTAATAAAATTTGTGAAATAATAAAACTTTTTTACAAAATTCGTGAACAACAGAAAGACAGGTAAATTAATTATGGTTTTTAGAGTAATTTTTTTTAAATATGTGTCAGCACTGATCAGCTATACTAATGATCGAGATATACACATTTTCATCACAACATTGAAGATAAACAAACCGAACACATTCGTTTGCCTTATACAGGCATGGCTACTATCACAAAATCACTTGTGTATGTATGTAGGTACAAATCCTAATTAGTCCTACTAACTTATAAATCAAAATAAGTTTTGGTGGCCGTACTACATATGTGAACACTCTTTGTTTCAATTTTTTTCAAGATCTTAGTGAATTGAGTAAAGCTAATAATGCTCATTTTGAAAATCTACATATCAATCGTTGATTTTAGTAAAAATGTCATTATGTAGACTAATTAAAAGTTACTGAAGATATTATACCATGTCGTTACTTTGATGCTATATAGATAGAGATATTGTATAGATATTAAACATGATGGAATCAATCAAATTTGTGATAGCAGCCATAATAAAATGAGTCACATCCCTTAGGAAAATGCATTACATAAATACAATAATCAGCTAATATATCACATTTTTTTAATTTATCTAATGCTAGTATCTTGTTTATGCGAACTTACTACAACAGAAAAGTAGTGTAGAGTAACGTGAGCGCAACTTCAAAAGGCATATATTGTGCAGTTTTGTTAACACGTAATAGTATTCACATCACGATACTGGTAAATCAATTAATAATATTTTTATTTTGAGTTGGAAAAACGTGGTAAAATAAAAACAAGAGTGGTCCACTTACTAGGGATTAGAGTTATGAAAGTCTAACTGATTAAAAATTTATTATTAAATTAGTGTAGCAAATTGCGATACAGTAGATAGTGTACGCATAAAAACATATTAACGAAAGGTAACAGTTCCTTTTGTTTTTATTTTTCCACGAGCTTCCACGACCACTTTTTACATTTGAAATGGAATGTTAAGCTGACTTACGATAATCTCATTAGTCGCACCGATATTATGGGCTACGATTCACGTATTTTAAATTGACCGTTTTTGAGTTGAATTCTCTAGAAAATTGAGAATGGTCATGATTAGTAATCGAGTTTCAGAACTCGACTAACTCAAATCCAGTAATGTAAGATAGCGCAAATTGTGAGATAGGCATAATAAAAGAGGGATAAGTGAGATAGATGACTTGTCTCTGGTCTACTTTTTTATATCACGTTTATCCCCTCCTAAAAATAACTAACTAAGACTTTACTAATATACAATATTATTAGATGACAACAAAATTGTTATATCTATTAGTAAATATCAATCACATTTAATGCAGTGCCTTCAAAACAGTCCAAGTTTAAATAAATACATTTATAAAAAGCTAACGTGCAGTTTACAATACGCAGAAAATATATTGTTTCTTAGGTCTTGCCTTATATCTTACTCAGGGCATAACGGAATCTCTGTCCTCAACTACTAGGCTTTGGTAAATAATGTTTGTTTGTGTTCTAAATATAAAAACAATTATTTATAAGGACGTATAAAACGATGGAGAATCATCACCTCCAAAACATGCACCTAAGGCAACAATCTAAGTACTTGTAATTATTTGACTGCTGATGAATCGGATGTAATAATTGTACATACTGCCTCAAGAAGGTAGAATTTAAAACTTGTTTAAAATAAAATTGAAAATAAGTAATTTTAGCGTTTCGTACATTTAAAGAAAACTTATCCTTGTGAAAGAACTGAATTGAGTATTGCATCTATCCGTCTGTCATAATATCTCGGTATTTCTCGACTTGATTTCATCTGGCTTATAAAATCAGAAATCTATTAATATCTTGTTTCCCCTAAGGAATGTAAAATGCAAATATGGTATTCTAACTCCTTGTAACAGTAGGGTACAATGATTAATATTACATTTACAATATCATTATATATCTAACGCTCTATGAGCCTTACGTCACTGTCACTATATTAATGGTGTTTTAAAGGTGTTTTCTCCAACGGATCGCGGTAGACGATGGTGGCCGATTTGATGAGATCGGGTTCGTCTTCTAAACAATTTTTCCAGGGATTAGGCATACTTTCGTCTGCCTGAGAACATTTGTTGTGCGCCATAAGCAGTCCACCGGTGAGTCCCACCAGCGCTCGGTCTAGCCAGTTCACAGGATTAGCATATATCAAACCACCTTCATAGAATCCCAAATGACCTCCGTGTGCCAATTCAAGATACATAGCTTTATCGTGTGAGCCTGAAAGTTGAAATTTATATATATTATATTATCTAGTTTTAATAGGTTAGTAATACTTAACACCGAGATACGATAGTGATGTTGATTACTTCTGTTCTGCACGATATATAAGGAAAGTTATGGGGATTGTAGCAGAAGATCACAGAGGAGAATTGCCGGTATTTAACGGAACAAGTTAGTAGCTGACAGTTATAAGAATATTTGTCTTCTCGTTACATAAAAGTGCAAGTTGATTACCTTGGTTTGAGAAAATAATTATTTGGCATTAGCTAATAAAAACAATATCTAAATTAATACATATTCTCACACTTTATTCCCATCTAAAAACTGACAACAGATGTGGAGTACAAAGGGTGGTCATATTGCTTAAAGCAATTTCTTTAGAATAGATGGACATGTTTCTTTTTTTTTGGTAATACTTGGTTTATACAATTAATAAATAAGGTAACCTATGAAATTGATTCTACTGTGTGTTAATAACTTTTGTGTAACAAAAGTTGTAAGCTATTTTTATGTTTACATATTATGCATGTATTCGTTATTTGATAGATGAAGAAACTTCGAACCTTGAATAAGCCGATTACGAATAAGACCGGTAAAAATGGACATTTACTAAAAACCAGTTTCACTGGTTTTTTATTAATGACGAATAATAATGACCATAAATGACATTTTTTTAGTAACCTTAACATTGCACTACTGTTGTATTAAAATAAATAGAGCACTAGACCCATTAAAATTGAGATTTGTAGGATATTCTTATTATAAATATTATAGCGGGTGTTGCTTGTTATCAGCTACAAACTTTAGAGCTACTACAAAACAGATGGAACTATCATCAGCGCCAGTAGGTACTCGTGTGCAGAAATCGCTTTTAGGCCACAAGTAGTAAAGGGGCGACAGAATGCCATTTGATGATGAAAATTTATTTTTAATAGTGATCCAGTCATCTGATAGTTTTACCCCGCAACTTATCCGAGAGTTTTGGAAATTGGTAAGTAGTGTTTTTAGTGTAGAATTGGTCGGAAATGAGGTATCCGCTTCAAGCTGCAAATTAAGACTGTAGTCCTTGAGCGTGGGAATTAGTGATTGAACACCCACATCCATATTTTACATGCACACAAACGCATCGGGCACTGTTGCATACTAACCCTGGCAACTAATAAATTTAATTTCGGTTTTTTCTTCTAGTTACATATTCATTAACTGTTCGCCTTTGAAGAATGTTTAGAATGTCCTACAAAGCACGCAATGTATCTTAGTCATATCGGAAAGCCCGCGGGCTTTAAGTAACTCGTCAACGGCCGAGAATGGGGTTCAAGTGTACCTATTCATTTTTAATTCATTTCATGGACAAATAATATATTTTTACACAGTATAAAATTAATCTGTCAGCTTAGATCTTTTACAGTAATCAACGGATTTTAATGCTATGTTATGAAATAAAATTTGTATTATATATGTTATATTAATGGAACATAATGTTTCTTAAAAATATAATTTTTGATCGCTTTTATTGTTCATATTGACTAAATTTTACTACATAGATCTTACTTACTTACGTACTTTTTTCACTTTTTGACAAAAAAACGACGCTGAAAAAGTATGAAACAAGTTTTGAAAAGCCGTAGTCACGTGTTTTTAAGAGTTATGGTACGTTTCTATTTTAATTTAAGTTTTTACTTTTTTTTTATTTGAAATGTTTTGGTGTAGTGATAATAATAATTTATATGCAAAGTATATTTTAAATACCTAACATATAAATATAAAAAAAATTGAATAAATATGAACAAAGTCACCAGCAAATGCTAATAATACCTGTATATACATATATTTGAAATGTACAAGTAACACCCTTTCCGATGATACCAAACACGGCATATTTATGTCAAATTCATTTTTTAATACAGTACTTTATGTCGGCTTGAGGGCGCCACATTAAATTGAGTGACGCGTCATATAGCCTATAAGCAGCGGATGATCAAGACACTTCTAACGATACCTCATTTATCCAGTTCTAATGAGTAGTTAAGGAGCTATGAGGGAACAGATGAACATACATACATAGCCTGTCAAAATCATAACCCTCCTTTGGCTTTGCCGTGGTCGGTAAAAAAAAATAAAAAAATACAGTTAATTTATAAACTCCTTCTTTTTTGTCTATCTTTGTCTTAAAAACTACTTGTCTATTATAATATATATAATAATACTTAAAAACTATTTGTCTTAAAATTAATATTAAGATTGTAAAACTTTGAAATGGAAACTTCCTTAAATATATAATACTAGCTTTTTGCACGGGGCTTCGCCCACACAGATTTTCATCCCCTGATTTACCCCCTTAGGGGTGGAATTTCAAAAATTCCTTTCTTAGTGCTCACTTACGTTATATAAAGAACCTACATGCAAAATTTCAGGATTCTAACTTCAAGCTGTGCGTTGATCTCTGGGTATGTCAGTCAGTCAGTCAGTCACCTTCCTCTTTTATTTATATAGATTACAGATATCAGATAATGTAAGGGATAGGGCATCTATTGTTTTACAATTCACCAATTGATTAAATTCGAACTTAAGGGATGAATAATAATGGAAATGACGTAAAGTGTAGATGGGACCCTTTTTTACAATTTTTGTCTGTCTGGCTGTTTGTTTGTGCCGGCTAATCTCTGGAACGGCTGGAGCGATTTTGACGGGATTTTTACTGATAGGTACCTGATGATATAAGGAGTAACCGCGGTAAGTGTAGTATCGCGGGTAAGACCGTGGGGCTCAGCTAGTTTTTTTTCAAAAAAGACAACTTCCGTATATATCCAATAAATTCTGTGTCGCGGGGGACTTTACAAACATACATGAAACGGACACAATGGACACCCAGACTCAGAACAACAATTCGTGGATCACACAGTGTTGTTCCATGTGGGATTTGAACCCACAACACCTGATACAGTAGGAAGCGGCGAGGCAACCGCTTAAACCACTAGACCAACCATGCAGTCAAAAATAAAACTGTAATTTCAAGGTCTTTCATTATTTCAGTAGTAGTTATTCAATTCTAACAGAAATCATAAAAAATTTTTTTTTTACTTTTTAAAAACAATTTCTCAAAGTGTCTTGGTCTGTCAAAGTGTATTCAAAGTACTCGTCAAGACAAATCAAACGACACGAAACTCGATAGGTTCCGTCGTTACAAAGTTCCTATGACCACCTTCCAGCTTCAACATCAGATCTGTTCCACGTCATCATAATATAGCATTGTCACGCTATATACATATGCCTACAAAAATTCAACACAATCGGTTGAAGATATCTGCAAAATTGAGTTGCAAGATTCCGTCTTAACAAATATAGTTAGATATATTTGATTATATATCTAACTACATAGCAAGTTAAAAAAAAAACACAAAAATAAGTTCTGTGTTAACAAAAAATACTAATATTTTTCTTTGAAATTATTCTTTAAAAAAATTAAATTAAATTCAAGAATACAAATTAACAGTTACAATTCGACACTCACTGGCAACCCACCCTAAAACTTGTCATTTACGTATTATGGAGCTCAGTGCGAACTACAAACGGACGTGGTGTCACCCTGAATATTCGGCGGGCACTGAATTTTTTGAGCGCGATAAAACTTATTTATTGCAATTTACGGGAGACGACATCTACGTACTAAAATGTATGGAACTTTTGTCGCTAAAAATGAATGATGTTTAGCCTTAGATTATGGCTTTTTGGTGAGAATTAATAAAAAACTAAAACGGTAAATCTTTTCTCCATACTTTTTTCTCGCGAAATAAGAAAAAAACATTTCAAAATAGAGCACGAAATAGGACAGAGTGTGCTAATTAAAAAGGTCGATTTCGATGATTTTGATCTTTGTTAAGGCTTTTTTTCACAAAAATAAAGAATTATTTTATAAATGTCACTCGGTAGAGTGGTAGACTGATTTATTAAAATAATGAGATTTTTTTTTTAGTGTCAAATATGAATTGAGTTGTTTGTGTTTTGCAAAACTGCAAGTGCCTTTTCGCGCGTTTTTAGGGACGCGCCCCTTAACCCAGGCGGCGCGAGCGGCAAAGACACTTTGTTGATATAGTTAGCAAAGTTGAAATTTGGAAAGAGAGAGTTATAAAATTAACAATTTTGAAAACTCCCGGAAAATATTCAAATTTACGCCCTGTTTTTAAATCAAATGTCTGTACTATAGCGCTTTCTGTTAATTATCTATCGACGCAAGGAAGTATATGTTTCTGGGTAATAGAATCTATTATTTAGTAATCGTTCCAAATTAATAGTAAACACAGAACTGTTTCAATTAGGCGTGTAATTAAAGGTATGTTACTTAACTCATGAATAAGCAATTAGTAGTGATGTTTCCAATAATTTTTTTTTATTAATTATTTACATTAGTAGCATGATTAAAATACAATTGACGTGAATTAAATAGCTATTGAAAGACAATTTGGTTCTACCTTGACTAAAGGCTAAGACCAGTGCCGATATGGTAAGGTAAAATATTAAAAATTAGGTTTTTAATGTATTTTTAGCATTATATGGACGTTAAACATATACAATATTTATTTGTAATACAAGGTATTTATAAGATAAATGTAATAAGGTTGATAAGTGTTTCTCAATACTGTTTTTAACTGAAGCAAAATAACTTCATCTAAAATTCAACAATGGCTATATAATGTTACAACAATTGTACGAGTAGAATTTTAAAGTCTAGAAGCGTATAGTAGCATTTATAAGTACATATATTCTCCTTGGTCACTGTCACTCTTTTCCCTGTATTAAAATATTATTTTGTCATTAATTCCACATTCATCCTTTTTAAGTGCGCAAACCCCAACAGCATATTCTTTTTTATATTTGTCAGCTCTGGAACTGACGAATCCATATAATATATATCATTCTTCTTTATCACTTACAAGAATTCGTTCAAAATATGGGGCAATCAAACACCTCTAGTAAATAGTTTAAATTAGCAAAAAGTAGGGATTTACAATATTAAAATTTATGTAAGGTAAGCACTTACTGACAAATTCCCGTGCAATGGGAAGTAATGCCTCTGGCACGATGGGGTCATCACGGGCATTGACGAAAATCATCGGGGTTTTTATATTATTAAGGTAAAATGCAGATGAACTCCATTTGTATAAATCTGCAACTGACTCGAAGCCGTATACTCTCCTGAAAAAAGATAGGCACCTTATAGAACAGAGATATCATGAAAAAATTACTCATGTCATGCTTCTCAATGACTTGACTCTAGCAGAATTTAGCGATCACGGAAGCTTTTGAATAAGGTAAAATATATACTGTAGATACACCTAGATGTGTACTGTTTCTTCGCTATCGGACATTTTAGTTGCATAAAATATATTGTTACGAAGAAAAATCATTCCAGGCAAAGAGACTCGAACACGGCTGAACATCGTGAAAGTTCTCGTTGGTTTCTTGATGCACAGAACAATGAACCTTACATCAATACTCATAGAGTCGAATATAGACTGATTATCGAGCGGTTGGTTTGTTTACATTCGAAGGTGTGTTCTTAGAACCGGTTATTGAACTTTTTCGAATGTACTAGTATATAGTATAAAAAGGTCTCGCGCGCCCCAGTTCAGTTCAGTTTGAGCTACAGGTACAAGGTAGTAGAGCCACGCTGATTTCAGCACGAACGGGCCGGCTCGACCGGGGCGGTACTACCCTCGCACAGAAAATCAACGTAAAATGACAGCAGCAGTGCTGTCGTGTTTCGTTGGTGAGTGCGATACCGGAGGCCCAATTAGTCTAGTCAACAAGTTCCATACTTGTTGACTAAACTAAAAGATGCAGCAGCATCACTAGGCCGCCATAGTGTGGGTCGCCATACTGCATTGTCTGCATTCGCAATGAGTATGGTGACCCCCACTTTTGGATTCTGCTTATGTTTTCCATCAGGCAGAGTAGAGTCATTTTGGCGGGCCAAACATAAAAAAAAAAAAAAAGTGTGACAAATATCTGAGTGATATCAGTGATTAACCTAGCGACCTCGGCGACAATTAAGGACTATTATTCTGAGTTATACTATGCTTTTAAAATTGTTTTTAATAAAGTCTTTTACTCGTCGGAAGGTTTATTTCTCAAATTCATCGAACCCTAACACCTTAGAATAATAACTCACCTAACACGTAACAATATAGAAAGCATAAACTGTGTTGTGTATTGTTTTTAGTGTTAACATTTTTAGTTTTGAAGCGTACAGTATCCACTTAACATTTTTATACTAGTGGTTGCCCGCGGCTCCGCCCGCGTATATGTCGGTTATCGCTGCAAGTCTGATTTATGAGCTATATTACTGTAAAATTTCATCCAAATCCGTTCAGTAGTTCTTGCGTGAAAGAGTAACAAACATCCATTCATACTGACAAACTTTCGCGTTTATAATATTAGTATAGATATAGATAGAAGATAGAAGTACGTTACCACAAAAATATACTGTCCCTATCTTTAGAAACATATCACACCAATATTGTGTAATTTCCTTACAGTTTAGTACTTGCAGTAACCAGCATATCGACATTATTTTCTAACTCAACATAAAATACACAGACACGGATTTTATAATGAGAAATGATGAACAATCGTTCTTAATTAAGGAATAGATTCACACAATAGATATTTGCTAAACATGTTTTCAATGGCACAGATGAGTTGTCCTGTGATACCTAAGTATAAGTACACTTCTTGTGGTCTAAACCCTGTTATGGCCTTCAAATACAACCTCTCGACAATAAGTCTGTTTGCTTAAAATGTAACAATTTCAGTTCATTCCGAAATTGATCTGAGGTCAAGGGCAATATGTAGTAATATATGTATCAAGTTATTCAAAGATTTGCATACAAAAGTATTGTGTACATATATTACAAGATAGATGTCTCTTTAGGTAAGCGCAATAAATGTTGAACGTGTGAGAGCCACGCTTCGGCATGAATGGGCCGGGTCGACCGGAGTGATACCACGGCCTCACAGAAAACCGGTGTGAAACAGCGCTTGCGCTGTGTTTCACCGAGTGAGTGAGGATACCGGAGGCCCATACCCCAACCCCTCCCCACATCCCTCAAAGGCCCGCAACGCACTCGTGACGCCTCTGGTGCTGCGGGTCCATGGGCGGCGGTAATCGCTTACCATCAGGTGATACGCCTGCTCGTTTGCCCCTATTCCATAAAAAAAAGTGGAAATATTTGACTATCTAAGCTTTACAGATGTCAGAGTTACAATGGGCCGTGGGCGTTTTCATAAGAACCGTGACAAGTGACAAGAATATCCACTAAGGCACTAAGTCTTTAACCTAGATTAATTTTAAATGTTTTTATTCACAATGTGTAATAGCTACTTATCTGGTAATTAAATAATATCGGTTAATTTTTCTTTAAAATGAGATTAACGTAGTCAACCGATATAAACGTTTATTGATAGAAACAGGAAACTTTATTGGTGTTTATCTATTTATTTAAATGATTCACATTAGTTTTCTGTATCTGTTTTTTTTAATTACTTGTAATACTTTGATTGTCTATTCTCGATGATTTTTTCTAAGATTTATTTCTAATAACTAAACTCTCACCAGTGAAAAAAAAAACGTAAATTTTAACGAAGGTTAATTTTTGTGAATACGGTAAAAATAAATTAATTACGAGCAATTTAGTCTTAACTTTTTTCGAATTCTTAGTAAAAAAAGGTGTATGATGTACGATGAACAATGTAAAAGTAATATACTTATAAGAATTCTGTAATAGCTAAATACTGTCTATACTTAAAAAGTACCTGTCGTATGTTATCATTTCTTAGACAATTGCTCATTAACCCAGAAATAGATAAAATAATATCATTATCTTTAGACCATGGTACACGTTATTTCTATTAGGTCTTTACCTATGAAATTGCCTTTCTTCAGTACTTAGACTTAGAGCCACCGTTGGGCAGACTTACGGTATAGTAGCAAAGTTCATATTAATGCTAGGTATACTATTTGACCTGCTGTAGGTGAAATGGGGATTCACTATTCCCATCAAGGGTTCCTTTGGGCGTGACCAGAAGTCGAAAACCATGAAAATTATGCAAATTTACGTTATTTTAGCATGTCTGCCGTTTTACACTAAAGATCATATATGGAGCTACTTATTTGGGTTCTATTTGCTATGGTGCTCCTGTATGGGCAGATAGGGCGACTGTAGGTGCTGTCCGTCACAATCTTCCGGTCGATCTCGAGGTGCAAAGACGTGCAGCCATGTACTATTCCACACTACAAAACATGGAATGCGATTTTTTGGGCATACGAGACCGCGGTAAAATCATAAGATTGTTTAACAAAAATCCAATGTCTATAACGACCTCTTGGATGAATGGCAGAAACGATGGGACGAATCATCTAAGGGGCGCCACCTCTACCAGTTCTTTCCATCTGTTCGCGAAAGGTTGTCAAGGACATGGCTCGAGGTAGATCACTGTGTCGCTCAATTTCTTACAGGCCACGGTAACTTTAAGAGCAAACTATACTCATTTAAATTAGTCGATTCACCATTTTGTCGATGCTCAACACCTGATTCTAGCTGTGAACAGTCGGCTCATCATATCCTCTGGGAATGTAGTCTTTGGTACAATGAACGTAACATGATGCTAAATAGCTTACAAATGACGTCTGGGGTAGTACATTATGGGGATCTTGTGTCAACTGCGGTGAATTTCCGTGCGTTTAAGCGATTCTGCCATACATACTATAGAAATCAAATATAGCTCACTTAGGACCCATAATATTTTTTATCCGTGGTGCTTCCCGGTTTGAAAAAGGCGTCTGCCTATTTTGACTCCATTTTGTCTCCCGCTTTGCTAAGGAGGGAAGTGGACTTATTATATTTCCAACTCCTCCAGTTTTCTTCTGATTAATTTCGTTGCGGGTTCCAAGACAGTTAAATTTTTCCTGGGACTTCCCGAGTGTCATAACTCGGTGTTTTCGTGGGTCACCGCTGTTGATCCTGGTGTACAGGAGTTACAGTGGTGGGCGTGTGGGCGGGATTAGTCCCATGTCTGCCGTTTTGATATCTTAAAATATATGTTTTTTTATGTGTAATGATTAAATGGCAGACACCTATTCCGGTTCCTACTATAATTATAGCATATCAAAACTGCGAAAATTTCATGAAATTTACGTTATTTTAGCAAAGCTAAAAATTATATATGTTATTTATATCATCATTAGATACACAAATTTAAAAAGGCAGACACATAGGCCGGTTCCGACATCCAGGCAGACAACATAATACTTTCTCAGTCGTGCTACTGAACGCGTACGATTTCGGCTCTCTCACTGGGAATTTGTGTTTCAGCAAAGCTACAATTTACACATGTTATTTACATTATCATTAAATATATACTTATTTAAAAAACAGACAGATAGATCGGTTCTAACTTGCAGGCAGACCACATAATACTTTCTCAGACGTGCTAATGAAGGCGTACGATTTTGACTCTCTCACTCTTCATCTCACTGAGAATGAGTGTTTCAGCAAAGCTGCAATTTACATATGTTATTTATATTATCTTTATATTTATATATATATATATATTAAAACAAGCCGGATAGTATTGAGATAAAACAACGAAGATTTTTCAATATGACGCCGTTTATTACAATGAAAAAGTTTGGCACGTTTATCATTACACTCTTTATTGGAGAGACATCAACAAAGAGAGACCATAACTACAGACTATATACCTAGATAACCTATACAGTCAAAGTGACAGAGTAAGTGAGTTGCTGGTACATTGGAGCGTTTGTTTGTTTTTGCGTTTACTTGGGCATTGCTTTTCTATAATTTACTGCTTAAGTGACATCATGGCAGATGAATTAAATGGTACATTTTGCAATTTTAATTCTGTTGAAAGTGTACTCATCTTAATTCATCTTACAGTTAAGTTGTTCGTTTGGTTGAATGTTGTTATTTTTCTAATTAAAAAAGTGTTTTATTTATTTACTAGCCGACCCACGGAGCCTCGTTTACGTCTCCTATTGCCCGTAGCGTGATAATTTTCCCCCGTTTTTGAAACATTCTCCATTGGTGCGCCTTCCCCGATAAATGTACTATCCACCACTGAAAGATTTTTTCAATTCGGACTAGCGGTTCCTAAAATTAGCGCGTTCAAACAAACAAACTCTTCAGCTTTATAAAATTACTATAGATATTATACGAAATTTCATCTATATCACTGAAAACTAAGGTGGTGATTTGTAACATTCAAAAATATTCTCATGTATTAATAATACTGATTTGCTCACATCCAAAGTAAGAGGGAGGCAGTTTAAATCGTACGCCTTCATTAACATGACTGAGAAAGTATTACGTGGTCTGCCTGCAAGTTAGAACCGATCAATCTGTCTGTTTTTTTAATATGTATATATGTAATAATAATATAAATAACATGTATAAATTGTAGCTTTGCTGAAACACAAATTCCCAGTGAGAGAGCCGAAATCGTACGCGTTCAGTAGCACGACTGAGAAAGTATTATGTTGTCTGCCTGGATGTCGGAACCGGCCTATGTGTCTGCCTTTTTAAATACCTATGTGTATCTAATGATAATATAAATAACATATATAATTTTCAGCTTTGCTAAAATAACGTAAATTTTATGAAATTTTCGCAGTTTTGAAATGCTATAATTATGGTAGGAACCGGAATAGGTGTCTGCCATTTAATCTTTACATATAAAAATACATGTATTTTAAGATATCAAAACGGCAGACATGCTAAAATAACGTAAATTTGCATAATTTTCATGGTTTTCGACTTCTGGTCACGCCCAAAGGAACCCTTGATGGGAATAGTGAATCCCCATTTCACCTACAGCAGGTCAAATAGTATACCTAGCATTAATATGGACTATGCTACTATACCGTAAGTCTGCCGAACGGTGGCTCTTAGTATAACTAGTCATTTCAAATAAAAAAAAGTTTGCAATGGCTCTGTATTCTAAATTCAAATTAATTTTGTTTTAAAACCATGACATTCTATTTACAAACTCAGTCTTTTGTTTTTTGATTAGCGTTCTATTTTCATTACATTTGAACATTTTTCGTCATAATGGATACTTTAAAAATTCGTGTAAATATGGAATATGAGTTCCTTTGTGGCACCAACGCGACACAAACGGCACGTAACATCAAAAACGTTTACGGAGAGAACTGTACAAACGAACGCACAACCCGGTATTGGTATTCCCGGTTCCGTTCTGGAAAGTTTGACTTGAAAAATGAAGCTCGTGGTCGTCCGGAGACATTGGTTAACAATAATGAATTAAAGGCGATTGTGGAAGCTGACGAAACTCAATCTACAGCTAAGCTAGCAGCAGCTTTTAATGTAAGCATCAAAACAATTTTGATCCATTTGCGACAAATTGGCAAGGTAAAAAAGCTTGATAGATGGGTGCCCCCGACCTTAACGATCGCCAGCGCAACGTACGCGTCGAGACCTGCCTTGCGCTGCTCAACAGGCAAAGAAATGAAGGAATTTTGAAACGAATTGTTACGTGCGACGAAAAATGGATTCTGTTCGAAAATCGAAAGCGCTCAGCAAGTTGGTTAGACCCTGGTTCAGCACCAAAGCAATGCCCTAAACCAAAAATGACCCCTAAAAAGGTGATGGTCACTGTTTGGTGGTCTAGTGCGGGTGTGATTCACCACAGCTTTTTACAAAACGGCATGAGCATTAATGCAGATGTGTACTGTGAAGAACTGGAGAGAATGATGGAGAAGCTTGCACATCTGAAACCAGCTTTGGTCAATCGGCCGTCCCCACTGCTCCTTCACGACAACGCGCGACCCCATACTGCGCAACAGAGAGTCTCCAAGCTGCAAGAGCTGGGGTTGGAAGCTCTCCCTCATCCGCCATAATCACCAGACCTTGCCCCTACCGACTATTACTTTTTCCAAAATTTAGACAACTTTTTAGTGAGTAAAAAATTCAATTCCCGAGAGGCAGTACAAAATGCCTTTGAAGCGTTTGTTGCCTCCCGTCCAGCTGATTTTTTACAAGAAGGGCATCAATAAACTGCCAATGCGTTGGCAAAGATGCGTCGATTGCATGGGTGATTACTTCGAATAACAGAAATAAAAAGTTTGAAAAAATAAGTACTTTCACTTATTGCATACAAAACGGCAATTTCATAGGTAAAGACCTATTATTTGTATTGTACGTGTACCTAGATTTTCTCATCGCTGGACTTGGTAATCCTCAAAAATAGTCAGATTTATACATATTGTATGTACATTTATATATTGTATGTATATTTATATTTGCTATGGTCTAAGTGACTGAAAATAATATACTTAATGGAAGTATGTAGATAAACTTATACGTGTGCAAGTCAGTTGTCAGTCGACCTGTTTTTAAAACGCTTACTGAAGCGAAATACTATGTATAGTCCATTCGTTTAGATAGTGTCAGTGCACCCGTGCGCAATTGTAGTTATTGTTGTGAAATACGAATATATTGATTCGTACAACGGCGTAAACTGACAAATCATACTTGCTTGTGGGTGTACGCCGCAGGCGGACCCTTTGATTTTGTGGCGGCTTGCCGCACGTGCAGGGGCGCGATCAAGGTAACCGTATCTATGCGAATGGACTATACACATTAAGTACCAGTCGTCAGTAGTTATCGCGTCTAAGTAATTACTTATAACGTTATTCTTGTTAATGTTGTTTTGTTGAGTTTGTTATATAGAAAGAGTTCTTCGGTTTGCCGTATTCAGTAATTTTTGAAATATGTCTGCACAGTTTAAAAATTACAGAATACGTGTGGACAAGAGAGCCGCCTTAGAAGAAACCTATGTCCCAGTGGACGTCTTTCGGCTGATATGATGGTGATGATGCTCACGCGTAGGTAAATAAAAAAAAAATGACAGTACTGATTTGAACAAAGACTTCCACTTTAAGTCAAATGTAATCTAATAATCTAAAGCGTAATAAACGTGTTTTTTTCTCAATTAATATAAAGATAACATGCTCTTTTATATATTATGACCACCGTTGGACCCGGTAACCACTCACTGATGTAAACGAACGAAAAAATTGCGTATTATCGGTTTTTTATGCGCCATGGTTAACGCTCCGTTTGACCCGGCCAATATGTGCACATTGCACAAACATATGTAAATTGTGCACAACTGTGCATACTGCACAAATTGTATAGTTACATAACATACATACATAGAAATTACTATATACATAACTAGTTGTTGCCCGCGGCTGCGCCAGCGTATATGTTGGTTATCGCGGCAAAAGTAGCCTATGTGTTATTCTGATGTATAAGCTATCTTACTGTAAAGTTTCATCCAAATCCGTCCAGTAGTTTTTGCGTGAAGAAGTAACAAACATACACACTCACAAACTTTCGCCTTTATAGGTATATTAGTGTGATGTGATTATTACACAATACTGACGATTCTGCACTCATTGTGACCTAATCGAAAGTACAAGTAGTTTCCACGCGTAAATTCACCATGTTAATTTAAAACCGCTTTTTCTAGAAATAAATTAGTGTTATAATTGGTTTATACACTTGTGGTTTTATAATAATGAGCATAGAATTCATATAATTAAAACCATATATTGTCTGTTTCAAGAATGTTGCAGCGCCGCAGCGGCATTTCGGATGATGTCATAATATTGCTCACTTTAGATCTGCTGAGTAATACGTTCATAATATGTCTGCTTCAGAATGAATGATGTGTGTGTATCTACTTGTATGTCAACTACGTTTTCAATCAATAACTAATGTGTGCACGTTCAGCGATCCATACCGGTTGACACTGGCTGATTCTAGTTGATTTTATTACTTTAGTCTATCGATTTAACTACAGGTTTGAAAGTTTTTATAGTTGTTATGTGTATCCATTTAAAACCAGAGCTATCTTTTTATAACTTCTGGTAACATTATGGAGATTTTTTTAACAAGGATGGACCCATATTGAAAATGAAATGAATGAAATGAAAACTCGTAAGTGTTGTCGAATAGGGTTGAAACTGTTAAAAGCAAATTCACATTTTCTGATTGATAAGAGTAATTTGAAACCAATCGCCTTTATTTCTACAATTTATTTTATTTTATTAAACCAACCAGGAGTACTCAGTATTTTTTGCGTTAGGTATATATAATATGGCGTGATTATATAAGTGAATGTCCAGAATGTTGTCACCTACAAACTTTTAAGATAACCTATGAGTTATCTTCCGTTATCTGAACTACGTTTTCAGTATTTCTGAAGCCATTATGACGAATGTTATAGCAAAGTATTAAACATATAACTATAAAAAATCGATAAGAATGGTCATTGATAACTGCTTTGACGGTGGCGTATTGTAGAATCGTGGTACACGCATTCGTAAACTGACAACAACTGTACTCTCTATTCATTCATTTAGAAAATTAATCAATTGGAATCGATTAAAAACGATTTTATAAAGAAAGGAACCATTTTAATAGAAAAACTAAATGAATAGTTTTATCCTCTTATCTACAATTCCGATCCGATTGCACATTGAAGTTGTTGAACAAATTATAATTTGTTCATAGCTCGGTGAAGCAGTATCTTGCACATTACTGCATTCCGTTAAGTTTAGCAAGTATGCAATATAAAAACACAAGTCTCAAAATCAGCCGAGGACTTAGAAAGGAAGGACTAAAAGATTCAGAAAATTTCATATTTCATTCAGGCTTTTCAGGATTCCGTTGCCAAATGGCAAAAAACGGAACCCTTATAGATTCGTCATGTCTGTCTGTCTGTCCGTCCGTATGTCACAGCCACTTTCCTCCGAAACTATAATAACTATACTGTTGAAACTTGGTAAGTAGATGTATTCTGTGAACTGCAATAAGATTATTGACCGTGGAAGAGCCACGCTTCGGCATGAATGGGCCGGCTCGACCGGAGTGATACCACGGCCTCACAGAAAACTGGTGTGAAATAGTGCTTGCGCTGTGTTTCACCGAGTGAGTGAGGATACCGGAGGCCCATACCCCAACCCCTCCCCCTATCTCCCCCCCCCCCATACCCCAAAGGCCGGTAACGCACTTGTGACGCCTCTGGTGTTGCGGGTGTCCATGGGCGGCGGTAATCGCGTACCATCAGGCGATACGTCTGCTCGTTTGCCGGTCTATTCCATAAAAAAAAAAAAAAAAATTATTTAAGTATAAAATTTTGGGGACCCATACTTAGAACTGAAACTCAAAAATTTTTTTTCATCAAACCCATACGTGTGGGGATCTATGGATAGGTATTCAAAAATGATATTGAGGTTTCTAATATAAGTTTTTTCTAAACTGAATAGTTTGCGCGAGAGACACTTCCAAAGTGTTAAAATGTGTCCCCCCCTGTACTTCTAAAATATTTTTCCTTCTCTTACCATGCAAACTTCCACCGAAAATTGGTTTGAACAAGATCTAGTAAGTAGTTTTTTTTTAATACGTCATAAATCGTAAAAAGCATAAAAAATACACTAGTATTAAAACATCGATCAAAGTTACAACGAACTACAAGAAATTTTATATTATGTTACTTGCTGCTACGGAACCCTTCATGGGCGAGTCAGACTCTCACTTGGCCGCTTTTTTTAAAATTTAACTTTAGTGAATTTTAACACAAATGTTTAAAGATGATTGAACTTTTTTTTAAACTAATCGAGTCTACCTACGTTGTTATCTTTGGTCAAGACTTATAAACAAAACAACCGCGGGTATTATACATATCCTACTAATATTATAAACGCGAAAGTTTGTAAGTATGGTTGGATGGATTTATTTTTGTTACTCTTTCACGCAAAAACTATTGAACAGATTTGGATGAAACTTTACAGTAATATAGCTTATACATCAGAATAACACATAGGCTACTTTTTGCCGCGATAACATCGGTTATCGCGGCAAATAGTAGCCTATGTGGGCACACGCGGGCTGAGCGCGGGCAACAACTAGTATCTCATTTTTTATCACACTAGGAGAAATGTTGTGGGTATGTTTGTTACTTCTTCACGCAAAAACTACTGGATGGATTTATTTGGATGAAACTTTACAGTAATATAAGCTTATACATCAGAATAACACATAGGCTACTATTTACCACGATAACCAACATAAACGCGGGCGGAGCCGCGGGCAACAGCTAGTATACATTATAATTGTTTCATTTGTATCACAATATTCGTCGTGTAGTGATGTTTGAAGAATAGGAGGTGTCACCATTCCTATTCACCCCGTGGGTGTTGTAAGGGTCGACTAAGGGAGCAAACTACCCAGACAACAACATGACGTGCACTCACAGTGTGAACTCCTAATCTGCTCAGCGTGGAAAGGAGGTTTTGGTCTATATTATATGTATGCATAATTGCATTTATAGCCCAAAATCTCCTTTCATACAAGAGGACCACGTTGGGACTATTAGAATTGATGTGAATATAAAGGCACGTCTCCACCAAAATGATTGCCCATTTCAGTGTTTCCAACAATTTGAAAAACATTCGAACTAAGCGTCACCATAGAGCCAATTTCCAAAATTTAGACAACTTTTTAGTAGGTAAAAAATTCAATTCCCGAGAGGCAGCACAAAATGCCTTTGAAGAGTTTGTTGCCTCCCGTCCAGCTGTTTTTTTTTTTTTTTTTTTTTTTTTTTATGTTTGGTCCGCCAAAATGACTCTACTCTGCCTGATGGAAAGCATAAGCAGAATCCAAGAGTGGCGGTCACCATACTCACTGCGAATACAGACAATGCAGTATGGCGACCCGCACCATAGCGGCCTAGTGATGCTGCTGCATCTTTTAGTCTAGTCAACAAGTTCCATACTTGTTGACTAGACTAATTGGGCCTCCGGTCTCGCACTCACCAACGAAACACGACAGCACGAACGCTGTCATTTTACGTTGATTTTCTGTGCGAGGGTAGTACCGCCCCGGTCGAGCCGGCCCATTCGTGCTGAAATCAGCGTGGCTCTACTACTACTTAATCAGCGTGGCTCTACTACTACTTAAACTGATTTGATTGATTGATTTTTACAAGAAGGGCATCAATAAACTGCCAATGCGTTGGCAAAGATGCGTCGATTGCATGGGTGATTACTTCGAATAACAGAAATAAAAAAGTTTGAAAAAATAAGTACTTTCACTTATTGCATACAAAACGGCAATTTCATAGGTAAAGACCTATTATAGTAGGTGTTCCGAGAGACTTTACACATACATTACACCCACACTCAGCTACACCACTATTTGTAAATCACATAAAGATGTATCGATGTGGGATTTGATCCGTTTAATCCACAACATTCAGCTCACTATGAGATCTTACCTTGAATAGGCCTCGTCCAAGTCTGGCAGAGTACCGGCAGATACGATCATATTTTCATCTAACTTGTATCTAGCTTTCATATCCGGAGACAGCAACATTCTTTTGTGCCTCGTGATAATGTTGCGGTAATTGTCAGTCATTATGTACAGGTAGAATCGCCGGAAGTTCTGCCACTGGAGTAGGTACACCATTGTGCTATAAATAAAAGTTAATTAGTTAATTAATTTAGTCATTACTGATCTACTACTAAAACTATGCATTGATAAGAATTGTTTACAATATTGTCAACCTATAAGTCGCATAAGAAGCTATCTATCTATACTATACCTATATATATTAAAGAGGAAGGTGACTGACTGACATACCCAGAGATCAACGCACAGCCCAAACCGCTGAAGCTAGAATCCTGAAATTTTACATGTAGGTTCTTTATATAACGTAAGTGAGAACTAAGAAATGAATTTTTGAAATTTCATCCCAAAGGGGGTAAATCAGGGGATGAAAGTCTGCGTGAGCGAAGCCGCGTGTAAAAGCTAGTAATATTATAAAGTTAAAGAGTTTGTTTGTTTCGTTGAACGCTGTAATCTCGGGAAGTATTGGTCCGATTTGAAAAATCATATCACTGTTACTTATCCCAGTTATCGAGAAAGGCCAAAATGTTGTCAAGTATTGAAAATATAAGAAAAATCTACCATTACACTTAACAGATTTTAAATACTACCGCGCTAGTGCTAAACTCTAGTTCTTATTTTCTTATCACAAAAGCAGGCATTAACGAGGTCAGGTTCTTGTAGGCACATTATTGATCATGACTTATTTCTTTTCTAGGTTTTGTGGTCAGACGAGGGGAATGAACTGTAACATTTTCTATATACGTAGTCAAAGATTCTTACATCAAAGTAACTTCTAAGTGTATGTCAATTTTCCTGTGACATGTGAGATTTTAATAAATAATTGGTTGATCTTTAGGTCAACCAATTAATTATCTTGATACATTATATGCAGCGACTTATATATGATAGATCGTCACGCTCGCGCTCTTTTATTTCCTTCTAAGTAAATGATGTCATCGGACGTTTTGAGGTTCTCTATCTCTTTGATAGTAATATATAATGCTTATTACAGTTATTACGAATAAGTCCCTATATATATAGACGAAATTAACTAACAAAAATATCAACAATGAAGTAATATAGGTATATTAAATTAAATAGTTCCGACATCTGACATACAATGCCATTTAGCCTTAAACTAAGCAGAGCTTGTAAGATGAAAGCTAGAAGACTGTACATATTTATACACTAGCTGACCCGGCGAACTTCGTACCGCCATATTTACATATCTGTCCCAGCTTTCCACAGGCAGTGTACATTCGCGGAAAAATAAACTTTTCCTGTTATCTTTTTTTTTTCTTTCTAGCAAAAAAAGAATGAATAAAATCGGACAATGTGTTATTGAATTACGACTAAGTACATATTTTGACTTTCATCCCCTCTCCCCAGGAAACTGTGCCGAAATAAATATTTGCAGATCATACAAACATTTGGTCTGACCCGGTAATCGAGCTCGAGAACTCAAGCATAGCAGTCGCATACGCTCCCACTGCGCCACCGAGGCAGGCGGCAGGCACCGAGGCATATACGGGAATATGACTACTATCTAACTTAGTAATTTAACAATCACAAACTAGCACAACAATAAGGGTCCGTTCACACAGACCGGCTCGGAGAGCATCAGCTCGCATTTTTCTTTTCACACAGACCGGATCGTATACGCTTGGAATTGGCCGGAGCGGAGCCGCCAACTATTTCACATAGACCGGCTGTGGAAGAGAATCAGAGCCGATCGGTTGCGCGAGCGAGAAAGAGCACGCAATCGGAGCCGGTCGGCTCCTCTTATTATTTCACACTAAGTGCGTTCAAGCATTCTTGATGACAAAAAACTTTTTATAAAAAAAAAAACCGACTTCCAAAAACATCCAACGAAAACTCTCTGTCAAAAAACACTTAAAAGCGTAAAATAAACTGGTTCTTCATAAATTGCCTATACCTAATTCTTTATTCATTTAAATAGTAGTATTATAATGGGTGCTAGGTACCTAAAATCTGTTTGAAGTCGGTGCCAAGTGACTATCGCTTAGACTTTTGTAATTGTTCGTTTGTATTCTTTTTGGCTTAGCACCGAGTTCAAACAGATTTTAGGTACCTAGCACCCATTATAATACTACTATTTAAATGAATAAAGAATTAGGTATAGGCAATTTATGAAGAACCAGTTTATTTTACGCTTTTAAGAGTTTTTTGACAGAGAGTTTTCGTTGGATGTTTTTGGAAGTCGGTTTTTTTTTTTTATAAAAAGTTTTTATTTTACAATTTTTAGTGCAAACAATCGTAGGTAAGTAGTAAGTTGAACTATTTGTTCAAATTTCATCACCAAGAATACAAATTAAGGTACGTGTAATATTAAAATCATCCTCTAATCCCTAACTGTTGAAGAGTTTAATCTTCTATCATCAGCTCACCTAAATAGCTTGAAAGTATACGACTGAAGGTCTTTAGATACGTATGAAATTGAAAGAATTATTCTCCAACTCCTAACCGTTAAGGAGTGGTACCTTACATCATCAGCTCATCATCATAAAATGATGACTACCAGACGCAAATACCGGTGTAACTTCAGAAAGTATACGAAAAACATAGTATGTGCCTATAAAAAATGAGGGTTTCCCTCGATTTCCCTGGGATCCCATCATCAGATCCTGATATGCTGGCAATGGGACCACCACAGAAGCATACCCTGTCGAATACAAAAAAAAATTTCAAAATCGGTCCACAACTGACGGAGTAATCGGGTAACATACATAATAATAATAATAATAATAAAAAAAAAAAAAAAAAACATACAGTGGAACATAGAACCTCCTCCTTTTTGGAAGTCGGTTAATAAGAAGTGCACATGCAAAAACAAACCATATTACAATTTCTCAAACCTCTGTTTCCAATGTTATAAAAATCTGCTCCCTCTCCGAGCCGGTCTGTGTGAACGGACCCTAAGCTTTCGGATTGTTTCATAACAAGAAAATATACTAGGATTTATCATGCAAAAGTATCTTCATCTATACGTTAGTTCTTACACGTAATACACAGTTAATGTAGTTTAAGACGAAAGATTTTTCATATGTTAGTTAAATTTTTTAATCTTTGTTCAAATGCTGAATGCAAAAATTTCCAGGATTACCTGGCATTCGTCGAAAATGTTGTATTGCTGAACTTCCTCTTATATATATAGTCCGGTCAAATTAGACTAAAAAGTAAGAGTAAAGTTACCTAAATTTCCACCAAGCTGAAAATCGGTAAGATTGTTTAAAATATCATTAAAAACAAAATTTGAAAGTTCCCCATCTTTCCCCTGTAAGGAAAAAAAATTATTCAAGGTCAAAGGTCAAAAAATTGAGTTTTGCGCGATTTTCAGCAAAACGATAAGTTTTATCATAAAAGTAGTTTGGACAAAATTGTAGATCATAAAATTATCTAAAAAATGTATAAATATTTTTTTTCTTACGAGCCACCGTTTCTGAGATATAACCATTCAAAAAGTTATAAAAGTTGTTTCGACTGCACGTTTGGCCTAGTGGTTTAACGGTCACCACGCCGTTTCCTACTTCGCCAAGTGTCGTGGGTTCAAATCTCACGTAGGACAACGCTTTGTGTGATCCACAAATTGTTGTTCTGAGTCTGGGTGTTCTTTGTGTCCGTTTCATGTATGTTTGTAAAGTCCGCCGGGACACAGGATTTATTCCTAGTGCGGGAGTTGTCTTTGTAAAACAAAAAAAAAACTTTTTGAATCGTTATATCTCAGAAACGGAAGCTCGTAGAAAAAAAAGTTTTGATAAATTTTTTAGATAATTTTATGATCTACAATTTTGTTTAAGGTATTTTTATAATAAAACTTACCGTTTTGCTGAAAATCTCGAAAAACTATTTTTTTTGACCTTTGACCTTGAATATTTTTTTTTCCTTACAGGGGAAAGATGGGGAACTTTCAAATTTTGTTTTTAATAATATTTTAAACAATCTTACCGATTTGCAGCTTGGTGGGAATTTAGGTAACTTCGAATGTCTAAATTGACCGGACTAATATTTAGATAGATAACGTATAGAACGTTAAACAAACACGAAAAGTAAAACACTTAACTAAACAGCTTATACTTTAAAACAGTTTTTCAGAACTCAATAAAATTATTGTGCAAATATGTTTTACACTACAGTGTTTTACAACATATGCAAAAAATCAGCAAATATATGTATTGCGCTTTTGATATAAATTTTATTATAAAGGGCACATATGACATAGGTTTATTATTTTTGAATGCAAAAACATTAAAACTGAAAGTGTTAAATTATCCGTAAACAAATTTTATAAAAAAACAAAATGGCGAAATATGAGCCCATTATGATAATGTGTCAGACAATAATAATTTAACACTTTCTTCAGCTGAAATATAATTATTATAACGAGTTTTAAGTTGCCAATTAACATTATGACTGTCATCTGTACAGTGAAAAGACAGTCTCCAAGCTGCCAATGCGTTGGCAAAGATGCGTCGATTGCATGGGTGATTACTTCGAATAACAGAAATAAAAAAGTTTGAAAAAATAAGTACTTTCACTTATTGCATACAAAACGGCAATTTCATAGGTTTGATTGGTTGAATGTAATCTCAAGAAGTACTGATCCGATGCGAAAATTTCAGTGTTAGGTTACGTTATCATTACGTTACGACCAAAATGAGCGGAGTATCAGTAAAAAATATGACAAAAAACGGGGAGAAATAATTATTTTGAGAGTTTCCATTGCGTCCTGAAAGAATTGTTCCCCTTTAAAAGTTCTAAAAAAGTTCATTATAACCTTTTTGTGGAAAACGCTTTCTTCACGCAGTTATAACATCACGCTATGGGCAATAGGATACGCAGACAAGGTTGCGTAGATCAGCAAGTATAAAATATTATAAACAGACCATTGCATCATATGTATTTAGGGGTATTAGCCGTATTAGTACTAGCTGACCCACGCAACATCGTTTGCGTCTCCTATTGCCCGTAGAGTAACAATTTTCACCCGTTTTTTAAACATTCTTTATTGGTGCTCCGCTCCTATTGGTCTTAGCGTGATGATATATAGCCTATAGCCTTCCTCGATTAATGCACTATCCAACACTGAAATAATTTTTCAAATCGGACCAGCGGTTCCTGAGATTAGCGCGTTCAAACAAACAAACAAACTCTTCAGCTTTATAATATAAGTATAGATATCTCTCGTGTCGCTTCGAATGAATTCATACACTTTATGAGGCGGTGATCTGTTGCATCTATAGAAAACTAATCTCGGCGTTTGCCTGTGCGTCATTCATTTTCGCGATGAAATCATCTGAACATGTCAGCTGAACAATGATTATAATTTTCATACCTAAAATTGGATGTGCATTCACATCAGCGTCAATGATATAAATTTGTAGTCCACGATAGATCGCTCAACGTGACCCTACATGCTAAGACGAGTTCCGTTCGAATGCTTAAACCTTAAGAGAGCACCAGCCTCCATCGATCTGTCTCGACTCTACGGAAATAGATGGATACCTACGTTATTGCGTTATTACGTATAGTCCGGGTTCCCCAGAACAAATTTTACAAGTTATTACTATCAAGGTAATTTTTCGTGAGTGGCTTCATTTTGATGAGGGCCTACCTTTAACCTTAAAAAAAAATTCGATTGTGGGAACTAACAGGACTAGCAGGGAAAGAAAACTTTTGAGCGAAGGGCCGTGATAACGTACCACGCAATTTATAGGACAATGTGGCGGTTAAATTATATAAATATTAACTAACATTATTACATATTGGAAACAAATATTTGTCCTACAAAAATGCATGGTTTGATCCTTCCAACAAATATCGATAGCGAGGTCAAAAAAAATGATACTAACCAGCTGATTTTTTAACAGTTGCTTAGTTAATATTGATATAATTTAACAGACACATTGTCCTACAAATTGCGTTGTACGTTATCCCGGTCCTACGCGCAAAAGTTTTTTTCTCTGCTAGCCCTGTTAGTTCCCACAATCGATTTTTTGAAAGGTGAAAAGTGGGCCTTCATCAAAATGAAGCCACTCACGAAAAATTAGCTTGATAGTAATAACTTGTAAAATTTGTTCTGGGGATCCCGGACTAGTAGGTGTTTACACAGATATTGCTTTTAGTATTTTGTCTTGATATTATTCGCCTTCGAGAGTGTATTCCCTTTTATTATTTATCTTAAGTCTAAAGAGAGCAGGTACCTTTATACTTAAACTTAATAAATGTCCATTATGTCCAACTTACCTTTTTACAGATATAAACAATTAAACATTTAACTGAACACGTCAGATGATAAAGCTTAGTAGAATAAAAAATATATAACTTACTCAATAGCATTATATCCCTGACAAATCGAAATTCCACCGATGATGTTGGCTGGCCTTTTTCTCTCCTCCCCAAGATATTTAGCTATCAAATTGCCACCTAAACTAAAGCCGACTAGAATCAATTTCGTATTTGGATAACGCTCCAAAAGGTTTTCTATCATGTAGTTATAGTCATCTGTGTGTCCTGGAATAAAAGAGAAATATAATTTTTGTAAACTAACAAAGTTACTACGGACTTACTATACTAATACTTTAATTTATTTAATACATTCTGAATTTTACATTGTACAGGTCAAAAGCAGAAGTTGAAAAGTTAATTGATTAACAGCAACAGGTATTATATTATTTACCTACATATTTTAATATTATTTAAAAAAAATATTATAAATCTAGGTAACACTATTTATTTAGTCAATGTGCGTGTTATAACATGCGCGTCTGACATTTAAACCGAATGGTTCAAGTGTCAGGCTATTGTCTGAATACAATCAAGGCTTCAGTTTCTAAACTAATGGTAAATCTAAAAAAAAAACTTTCCGTCTGTCTGTTACCTTTTCACATTATGCGAACTGAGTAACCAGACAACTGGACCATTAAATATATTTTTAGTAACGGACTTTAGTCAAGTATTGAAATGTACTACATAAAATGTAACCGGAGGCTATCACTATAATATTTGAAAAGTACGATATTTTATTAGTAACCATATAATTCATCCGCAAGGTAAGCGCTACATCAATATTACTTATCGATTAACATAACTGAATGCATTTGTCCATAACGTAACAAAACCAGTGAAATAGAACCCGGTATGTCTATATTTTTCCTTGAAAAATCGATTGCAGAAAGCATAATTTTTAAACTTCTTAGAGTATTATACAGTAAGTACCTAGTATAATTTTTATTTAATAACGCGACTTTACCAAGTATTACCAAGCTTTTATTATTTAGATATTCAAGCTATGTGTCAGGCACTGACAGGCAATTCAATCAGGCAGTTAAAATGATGTACACTATGAACGAAAAGAGCGTGATGGCAAAATTTTATGAAAACCTTAAAAATCGCACGATAAATTTTAATCAATAAAGTCTTTTATGGCTGTTTGATGCTTTATATTAATAAGGCTTCCAATCTCCATTATTGTCTATAATCTATTGGCATCTTCGCGACATACTTTCCGCACAATGTTTCAGCACAGCTGCGAGGTAAAGTCTTTCACGCGGACTTCAGTTCACGGGTAAGGTCAGCGACGGTCACTACAGTTTTTGCCCTTAGATTAAGCTTCATCCACGCCCAAAAATTTTCAATTGGATTGGCATCAGGGGACTGTGAGGACCAATCCAACACGTTAATACCATATTCTGCTTTCCAAGTGATGTAGAGCCAACTTCGGTGTTTAGGATCATTATCCTCTTGCAGAAGCGAGAAATCATTTTGGTGTGGAAACATCTTCTTAGCCGACGGCAATAATGCTTTTTCGTAAATTTTCGTCAAATTCATGAAAATTACCGGTAAAAAGTGCGAATTTATGAAAACCTTTTTTGAGAAGCATCCCTTTCAATTTCAATTTGCGTTTCAGAAATGAGAGGTTTCTTCACAGTGCTTCGATATTTTACGCCATTTACAACTAAACGCATTTTGATGGTGTCAAGTGATATAATTAAACCATTTTTCTTCAACTGTTCTTGCCCAGAGCGAAGTGATAATAAAAGATTTTTGGCAAACAGCTGAACAATCAGTTTATCCTCTGCGACGAAGGTCTTTTTCTATTTGCCACGATCGGTAAGTCATCGACAGTTTTTGATTGTGAATATCTCTTTACCTTCACAGTCTTACACACATCACCACGAAGGCCTTGGACTTTTTCATATAATGGGCGGCCTGGTCGCGGGACATTTTGGGTCCTTTCGGATGAGTAAGGTACAAAGAAACACAGCTTCAAAGCGGGAAGCGTACGCAGCATTCGTTGTAAAAATAATATTTGTTATATGTTTTTTCAATGCATTATAGGCAAAGGATTGATATATTCAGCCTAAAATATTTTTATAAATTGCATTTCAAAATTTAAAAATGTGCCGGTCACGTTCTTGTCAAACACACTGTATATTATAATATGTAATTCGTCTACGAAGCCCTAAAAGGTTTTAAGAACATTGCGATTGCATATCAATAAGTTTGTATACAATTTCACTAGTGAAATTGACACAGCTGTTTGACGTACATCTTTTATTTCTTAGATATTATCAATGATCAGATAACATATTTTGTTACATTTATGACCTTGGTATTACTAAAGATATATATTATGCTGATATGTCAATAGTAAGATTTATTGTCATAACTACATAGAAAGTTGTAACTCGGCTTATCAATGGTCCGATTTCATAAATTAAGTAGGTACAAATCAACTACTGTTGTTCTTCTTCTTGCTAGCCTTTATGGTTGGCTACTAGTGCAACCGGTTTCTCTAAAATATCAGTTTTTCGGCATCGGACCTTCGCAACTCTGAGGGTGAATTGAATTCGCAGGTTGAACTAGTTGTCAGTATATTTGAGGACACTAACGATTGTTATAGGTTTTCGTAACAACCGGGACCAACGGGTTAACGAGCTCTTCGAGGCACGGGCGGGAAACACCGCCATCATCCATACTTCGGGCTGCTATTACGAATTTCTTCGCCAACAACAGTCCGACCCGGGAATCGACCCCGAGACGTCTTGATTGGCAGTCGCTTGCGCTAGACAAACGAGGCAGTCAAATCAAAATCAACTACTGTTGTTGAGCATAACAAATTAACTTAATTTCAAAATAACAGTCCATGTAATAAGGGGAGTTCTAGCGATCATACTTCGTGGTATAAAGATAGTGCAGTAGGTACGGCTCGATATACAGTCGCGATAGCGGTCAGCATAATTGTGCAATCGGCCAACCACGCGCGGATTGAGGGGGGGGGAAATAATTACCCGGGACAGGGCCTGATAAAGTACTACGTCGATCGGACAGGACCTGAAATAAACATGGTCTGGGTCCTCCCAGAGTAGGGCGCCACAGGCCGGTTGTCGGGGTATTTTTTATTAGAAACACTCCTGGCTCCTGTGTCCCCGAGGAGCTGGAGATCCGAAGGGATTTTTCACACGGTAAAAAAAAAGGTACGGCTCGGCAGAAAAGACCTCTTTACATCGTTGTTAGATGTATTTTTGTTCAAGTAGAATTAGGCGGCTTAGATTGGAGACGCCGATTAGGCAATGTACTCATATTACATGGATAATTTTTTTATGAGAACTTAAGAACTTCACCCGCCCCTGTGACCAAAAGTGGTATATTGGACACCGACCTGATTAGGTGACGAAATATACACTTATTGTGTCGTGCTCTAACGCTACCCTGCAAATAAGCCTGCCCCCCTAGCCAAGTTACAAGCTTTCTTTGTTCTGCAATCGTTAACGCCTAAATTCTCGTGTGTCATTGGCTAATCTTAGACAAAGTAATCTTTAGACAAAGTATTAGTCAATGACACACAAGAATTTAAGCGTTAACGATTGCAGAACGAAGAACGCTTGCAGCTTGGCGGGCGATGACGAGGGCGGGAGTTGTGAGTGACGATTTGTTTCAGGCCGTATCTTGGTATGACAACATAATAATTAAAAAGTACACCACCAGGTACGCAATACATAAATGTTAAAAATCATTTTACACAAAACTACAATTTGAAAACGATGAACAAATCAAGATTAGATTTAATACAAAAACATTATTTTGAACTAAAAATTGACATTGAAAATTTATTAAATACGATGTTGAAAAAAGGACCTTGAAGAAATTATGTTGAATAAACACCGTTTGAGTTATGAATTAAATTTCAAAACAAAGTACAATAGCAGTTATTCTATTCCTGAAGGATAAAATAAATTAAATACGAAGATTTTACTTGACAAATTGATCTTCAAGGCGAGCCAAACACTATCGATTATGTAGTATCGATTGTAGTTTACTAATAACTCAAAATATCGTTAGTTAAACAAACTACCATCATCATAATGCATAAGTTATTACTTATTTCCTTAAGTACGAAGCGAAGCAATTTATATTACAAACATTTATTAAACCATTAAACACGGTTCATGTATTATTATTGTACCTACTTGATTACATTTTCTTTACTTCATTTCATTTAAATTGGTTATAACTAACAACTTACCATAGGAAAAAATGCGATGTCCTGTCACCGGTACGCTGTTCAAGGCGCCTATATGGTTTAATACAGCGCACCGGTATCCATGGCATTGTGAGTAGTGCACGTAAGTTCGAATGTACACACTCTCTGACGTGTTCCCGATACCGGGGCAAATTGCAACAGTCACGTCATCTGGGAACAAAGACACCTGTTAAACATATTGAACAGAAAATGTACCAATTTTTATCGGATTTTGTTAGGCCAATTAATGTTTTATTAGCAAGTGGCAGAGTTCTTAACTTTTTCTCCATATCAAGCCGCCTTCCTCAACAATCATTTCGTATCATCATCATGGAATAAAAATAACCTCGGCCTAAAATCCCGTGGGGTGACCCATAACGAAGAGTATTTAAGTCACATATATGGCATGACATTCTATGATAACATAAAAAACAGGAAAGGAGAAGATACTTCATGATTTTGAAATGTTAGAAACAACAATGGCGTGAGAGCACGATCGCACAGCTACGGCTTGTGCCTGTATATAAATTACGTTAATACAGTGAAATATAATGTAGGCATTATTAATTTATCAATCATGCTGCAAACCAGAGAGAACATAATACGGCATCCAAGCGGATATTGTGCGGTGGTCTCAAGAAAACTTTCGTATCATCTAACTCAGACCTTGGCAAAGAATGTTCGTAGTAACTTTCCACGTTTTAGTTGTATTAGTTATGCGCTACTTACACTTTGTGAGAAATTAACATCTTCTGAATTAAACATAGTAATAAAATTGCTAATAAATAGAGACGTCCTTAAAGAATTTGTAATGTCATTATATTTATTAAGGAAAGATATCTTACACATTCACTGATAAATAATTATTTTTAACTAATTATAACTATAATTATCCTGAGAGAATACCCGAGGCCATTAGTGGGACATTGTGGGATGTTGATGAATTATAATTAGATCTTACTTTAAATTTGACAACACAAATGTTGCCAACTTTTGTTCGGTGGAGGCTCGGCTTAATATATCAAAATTAATAAATTATAAAAAACATGGTCAGTCTGTTCTTATTTATTTTAATAGCAAAGATGAGAAAAAATTGTTTAATGCCAACAAAAATAAAAGTAACTTTCTAATTGCATATTAATTTTATAAGAGTACAAAGTTACTATACGGTTTGCGTATCCTGCAATTGTTGCATATTTGAGTTTTTTTTGCATCTACTTAAAATTTTACTACTGCCTAAAAATTTATAATTGGTCAATGACTTTTTGAAGCCAGTAATAGGATAAAAGAACTATTACTTTCAAAAGTATTTAAATACAATTTCAAATTAATGAAATTTGGAAATTCAATATTACATTACGTCCTTTGGTCACTATAAGTTCAGGGTTGCGGGTTCAAAAGACGCATGCCCAGCAGTTTTTTTTACTTGACTTGGCGAGTTCTGCTACTGGTACTAACGTCTTTCCAAATAAATATTGATGACACAATGTGTCGAAGTTGCCAAATGTCCAAGTGTCAAATTTTTTTTTTTTTTTTTAATGGAATAGACCGGCAAACGAGCAGACGTATCGCCTGATGGTAAGCGATTACCGTCGCCCATGGACACCCGTAACACCAGAGGCATCACAAGTGCGTTACCGGCCTTTGGGGGATGGGGGGGAGATAGGGGGAGGGGTTGGGGTATGGGCCTCCGGTATCCTCACTCACTCGGTGAAACACAGCGCAAGCACTATTTCACACCGGTTTTCTGTGAGGCCGTGGTATCACTCCGGTCGAGCCGGCCCATTCATGCCGAAGCTTGGCTCTCCCACGGTAAGATATTGCAATACAATTCAAGGAATATCAATATTGAACAGTTTTGAGGTATATAGTATTAGTCAGTATACTCCAACTACATTGAATTGATATCACATTTTAACTAAGAGGGAAGTTTATGTTCTTGACCTAGTGGCCTCTCTAATCATAAGACGGACATGCCATCCTGGCATGTCAAACTACTGTCAACTTTTTAATTATTTAATACACAAAACAAGTTACAATTATACTCTGTCCATTACTTTATTTTCTTTTTGACAGCTCACGCCTATTACCATATTTTTTTTCGGAATAATGTACTACAGTAATGTCGTACTTTATTGACGGTGACGGTACTTTAGTGAAGTGGTCTGTGCATAACAAACAACCACAGACTATAAAACAGTACTTGAAATACGATAAATCGATCATGTGATAAAAATAATTTGACTTCATGTAAGTATTTTTTGTGTAAATTTAATAAAAAAAGGAAATAAAAATTGTATCTATGACTCCAAGATTGAATTTTTGCAAGGAATTAAGTCGAAATCTTGGAATTTATAATCAAACCAAGAGTAAAGAACAATAACTCTGTTCATTCATCTAATTTACTGATTTATTATTTATATTTTTGTTTATTTCTTTCATAATATAAAAAACTAATGAAGGCATAATTAATATTTCAACAAAAAATATTTAATTAAAACGATTGAAAGTTCTTCGTAAATAAAATCGCTATTCGTTTCAAATCGAATCGGTTATGAGTGAGGGCGTCACTAATTTCAAAATTACTTGAACTGTCAAAAAGAAAATAAAGTAATGGACAGAGTATAATTATACGAATAAATCTTATGGTCAATTTAGATCTGAATTACAACTCAACAACATGTGCACCCTCGTTATTTCATGTAAAAAAAAAACTTCGTTTAATAAAACCGACTTCAAAAACTAAAAAGTATAAAATAATTTAATTTGTATGTGCTACCTATTCATAGGTTTGAATTCGGTGCCAAGCCAAATGTAATAGTAGGTACCACACTCGCTATATTTCGAGACGAACGTCAACGACGTCACCGACGCTTCGGTTGTTTTGTTATTCGCGAAGAACAGCTATCCCGCTCAAGGTCACGCTCGGCGAATGCGGTACCTACTATTACATTTCGGCTTGGCACCGACTTCAAACCTATGAATATGTAGCACATACAAATTAAGTTATTTTATACTTTTTAGTTTTTGAAGTCGTTTTTTTTTAACAAAGTTTTTTTTTTCGCTTTTTAGTCTTTCTCAAGTCTCTCATCATCATTTCACCTAAATAACTTGAAAGAATACGACTAAAGGTAACATACATATGTATAGAATCGAAAGGACTTCAGGTAATTTTTTGCAATAAAATCTCAAATGGACTATATATTATGAAATTAAATGATGTCTACAGAATATGAAGGCATGCAGACAATTGCTCTCAACTTCATTGCAGGCGCTCACGTAAATTTGAGAGTTTCCTTCGATTTCCTTGGGATACCATCATCAGATCCTGATATGGTGGCCATGGGACCACATGGGGAGCATACCCTTTCGAATACAAAAATAATTTTGAAAATCGGTCCACAATTGACAGAGTAATCAATGTACATACATAAAAAAACCGATGAAATTGAGAACCTCCTCCTTTTGGAAGTCGGTTAAAAATTGTTACCACTCAGATCAAATAAAAAAAGGCATTACCAAGGAGAGTTAGCATGCATATCGTCCATAAAGTGAACCAGCCAAAAAAAAACCATAGCATATAACTTATACACACATCAAAAGTGTCTAGGGATCAAGCATTTTTATGCGGATTTCTTGAGATTGAGATGTGGCTTTGGCCCTGGCCTGCTCAGTCGCCAGACTTGAACCCGATTGAGCATGCATGGGATATGCTACAGAGAAGAGCTCTGCCGAATATGGAGGGTATCCAGTCGCAAGAAGACCTTTTTTTGTTGTTGCAACGAACATGGGCGGCCATTCCACAGCGTGATTTGGATGAACTCATTTTGAGTATGCCAAACCGATTCTTGTGTTGTTAGTGTTCGCGGTAGAAACACGGATTATTAATTGTTTAAGTTACCTAATAAAATTTTAAAGAAAACTGTTATTTCAGTCTTTTTTTCGAACTTTAATGTTAGTGGTTCAAATGTCAAAAATCCCTTTATTAGGAAAATGGCAAATTTCTTTATTAATGCAAAGGTGACTTGGTTTATCGTTACTGTGACAAACGAAAACACTTTATTTGATGAATCCTTAAAGAAAATTTTAATTAATATCAATCAGGAGAAAAGTTATTGCAAAAATATATGTTGATCCCTAGGCACATATGTTGATCCCTAGACACTTTTGATGTGTTTATGTTATGTCCACCTCAAATATAATTGGGACATCAGCAAGTGATGATTTTCCAAAGATATAAATTACGTCAAATCGCATACCTACGTAATATGTATATCCGTGTTGTTGGCGGTATCATAAACATTGCCGATATGAGAAAAGATGCGATGTTATGGATTATGTACAATGAATGATTCACACTCTATAGTGATTCACGAGTCCTTGAATAAAATATAGGCTACTGTACCTCTGTATACGTCTTACTCGTATGTAAAGATTGAATAAATATCTATACTTATTATTATAAAGCTGAAGAGTTTGTTGGTTTGAACGCGCTAAACTCAGGAACCGCTGGTCCGATTTGAAGAATTATTTCAGTGTTGGATAGTACAGTTATCAAGGAAGGCTATAGGCTATATATCATCACGCTAAGACCAATAGGAGCGGAGCACCAATGAAGAATGTTACAAAAACGGGGGATTTTTTTACTCTACGGGCAATAGGAGACGTAAACGAGGTTCCGTGGAGCTAGTTAATGATAAAACATATACAAATGTGTTAATTTCAGGGAGGAAACCACACTTTCAGACAGGCATAGTAGGAAAATTTAAACCGATTATAAAAAATATTAATCCAAAATAGTTATGTTAGGGACCTATATGACCCCTAATTCGTTTACAACAAAACAAAATCCGAAGTAGGTTATACTTCGGATTTTGTTTTGTTGTCTAGCTAACTTTATGAGTATTTTATTTTATTACTAGCTGCGCCCGCGACTTCGTCCGCGTGGAACAGTGACTTTGGGTAGCAGTTTTAATTATTAAGGCTAATATTATTTTAAAAATAAGACACACTTTTCACTGTTAAAAACATATTTAAGTATTTATATAAGTACATAAAATAAAAAGTATTTTGTATGAAATTATTTCGACATTCGACATGGCCAAGGCTTTCAACCTGTTCTTGCACCGTTCGCTTCTCTCCGATCTCTAAGCATTCGGTCTGCCTCTTAGAGTCGTCTCTAGATTTACTCTTTTCTTCATCAGCGCCTTCGCATTCGGGTTCTTTGCGACGGACGGCGCGGCCTCTGTTTTTCTGGAGGTAAACGCTAGCGTACCTCAGAATTCGGTCCTGTCGCCCAAGATGTTTCTTCTGCATGTCAATGACATATTAGCCCTTGGCAATATACATTGTTATGCAGACGATAGCACAGTGCATGGGCGATATTATGGATACCCTGCAGCCAAGATAGTAGACGTTGAGGAAAATGGATAGCAGATTGTCGCTGAGCTTGACCGGGTTTTGAACCGCATTTAACAATGTGGTGATGAGAATCTGGTCGAGTTCAACGTTAAGAAAACACAGGTGTGCCCGTTCTCTACCAAAAAGTCTCCGTTTCTTCCCCTCCCCACTTTTCAGAGCACTCAACTGCCACTACGGGATAAGCTCGGTGTCCTGGGCATGGATATTTGCCGAGACCTCAACCCACGGGAGTACATCGAGGGCACCACTAAGGCAGCCTGAACAGGGTGAGGCGGTTTTTCGCGCCCGAGCATTTGTGACTCCTTTATAAGACCCAGATACGCTCGTCCGTACTGTTCTCATCTTTGTGATGGATCTAGGCATTAATTTTCTCGATTTTTTGCAGCGGCAATCAGTCCGCATTATCAACAGTCCCAATACTACCGATTCCTTTGAGCCTCTGCAGTTGCGGAGAGATATCGCCTCTATGGCAGTCCTCTACCGCTTTACCATGGAGAGTGTTCTGAAGCGTTCTTCCAACTGATCCCACCTTCTCCCTTCCTCTACAGAACAACACGTGTTGGTCTTGGAAGTCACCGCCTCAGTCTTAGAAATACGCTCTCGAACCAAACGGTTTGGTTCTGCATTGTCTGCTTTCACAGCGAGTATGGTTGCCTCCACTGTTGGATTCTGCTTGAGTTTTCCCTCAGTCTGAGCAAATTCTCAATTTTTACATTTTTAAAATACTACGTTTTTGATTTGCCATCCTTTGTCAAAATATAGTGATTTAGCTGATTTGATACACGCGATTGTGCTGCCCATTTGAAAAACATGTTTTTTTTAAATGAACTGCAACTTTAACTGTCTTTGTCTTTGGGCTTTGATAATTTGTAGTGCAAATGTTGTTTTCAGCGGAAACTGCATTCTTTTAAATTGAAATTGCAAATAAGTTTGAATTATTGGAATACGGGGAATTGAAAAAAATTCTTTTACAATGTTGTACCCCAGATGTGTATTTTGTAGCCGTGTACCATTACATATCTTTGTCGCTCAAGATTTCTTATTAATAGGACTGGAACATTAACTTTCAGTTTTAACTTATGGGAAGGCGCTCCTGATAATTCTAAAGATTTAAAAAACTTTATGCATAAGCTATGATATGACTGGTTCAGTTTCCCTTGCATTGTTTCCTGAGAGGTATTCGTTAACATCTTCCTCCACGTCTGACATGATCCGTTCGTTTATTTGATAACTGTCTCATTAGTCGGCGGATCAGAATATATATTATTTTTAGATCATGTGTGCTATCATATACCAGAACTCACGTCTCAGTGTAATCATGTCGTTACTGTCATTTGGCATACAATCATCTCCTATTTTTAGAAGAGCATTTGCATATTGACACTGCTCATAAATCATTGTGAAGTTGTACTCGCATAATTGTAGTAAGACATAACTTTTTAACATGTACCCATAATACATATGTTTCATACAGGCATTTATTTCATCTTGCGGCGTACCCCTTTTGCTTTTTTTTGTGTTTAAATCCCGCCGGATACTTTTCCTTCGGATTTTTTCACGAAGAAAATTATTTGAATAAACAAAAAATCATGTAAACAAATCGAATCCTAGTGAATAATAACGAATTTGTAGTAGCAAAATTCAACATCCGCATGCGGCACAGTCGTCTGCCCTCACATGTCTGCCCGTTCGGGTAAGCACACTTAGGCATATTGTGATAACTCAGTAAATGTTACATCTGAATAGCTCTAATATTTTGTCTCCTGTCCCAAACTCATGAAACATTTTTGCAAACCTTGCATCATCATCATCAGCCTATCGCAATCCACTGCTGGACATAGGCCTTGCCTTGCCTTCACAAACCTTGCATATTTCCATACAAACTTTCATCCCCTATTGCTATTTTACCTCCTTGATCTTAAAATTTTTACGAAATTTAAATGACATTTTTATTTATATGTAATCAACAACCTAAAAAATAAAGTTTAAGATTTTAGCTTAAAATGACGATACTGTATACACTGTTTTGTAATTTGTCTTATTTATTTCTATTAATATAATGAACATACAAATCATATTTATGAATGTATGTTATTTATTATATTATTATTATCATATTAATTTAAGTCTTCGTTGAAAAAGAGAAATATTTTTAATGAATTTGACATCCTTGTTACCTCGTTGCCAAGAGTGTCCGGTGTACCGGGCGGTGTCACCAAGGTAATGCGCAGGCGTGTGGCGATTAAACCACCACTCTTCTATACAATCTTTCATCCCCCCTTTCAACCCCTTATTACCTTTTTTTCGCAATAAAAGTAGCCTATGTCCTTTCTCAGGCTCTAGACTACCTGTGTACCAAATTTCATTGTAATCGGTGCAGCGGTTTGGCCGTGAAAGCAAGACAGACAGACAGACAGAGTTACTTTCGCATTTATAATATAAAGTATGGAAGTATGGATAGCCTTCCTCGATAAATGGGCTATCTAACACTGAAATAAGTTTTCAAATTGTACCAGTAGTTCCTGAGATTAGCGCGTCCAAACAAATAAACAAACTCTTCAGCTTTATATATTAGTATAGATGTATTTATTATACTCTTCTAAGATCTAATACTCATAATAAACAACACAATTATTTAGATAAAGATTAATATTAGGTATTATGTTGATAAAAACTCTTTGGCAAATAACTCATTATTAGGTACCAACTCTTAGCGTCTTTTACTCGTGATAACTTCTAAACGAAATGTCGGATTGGGATGAAACAAAAAGTATTTTACTTCTACATAAATACCCTTGATAACATAATACTTAATTTGGATAAGGATTAATATTACGATACACATTTAACGTAGTTTCTTTCTTCAGACGATTTAATATTTTTTTCGAACACAAAAGCGGTTATTGTGTCTAAACCATGATAGTTAGATATATGCTCTCGCGGACTTTTTGGTAGATCTAAATGGGCCCTACAAACCCGTAATACATTATTTTGTTCTATTGTCAATAGTCTTTGCAGCGCACGCAAAAATAGGTTTTCGATTTCACACCTTGGGTTAGAAAATAGCAATTTTCTTACGGATCCCTAATTTTTTTGAAAATAAAATATAGCCTATAGCCTTCCTCGATAAATGGACTATCCAACACTGAAAGAATTTTTCAAATCGGACCAGTAGTTCCTGAGATTAGCGCGTTCAAACAAACAAACAAACAAACAAACTCTGCAGCTTTATAATATTAGTATAGATTTTATTTTCAATTATTTCAATTATATTTTAAGACGATGATTTTTTTTAAATTAAAGTACTTTTATTTTGTATTTTTTATATTTAGGTAAAATATCATCAACAATCCATAATGTCTGGGCAAGAGTCATAATATGTACTTCTACATTTAATCTTGCAGCGCCTGCAACCTTCACATAGTTTTTGTAAACAATGTTGCAACAACTCATATTTATTTACATAGACTTAAGCTAATTGAAAAATTATAATTTATATGTGGTAAATCAAGTCCATTGCTATTCCTGGTTTTTAATCAATACAAGACAAAATAGTAAAAAAGGTTTAAACTTGAAAAACTCGATTTTATTGCTAACTCTAGTTTTAGTTGGCCATGAAATCGAGTTTTTGTAGATGTACATTTTTTTTTTATAAAAAATGAATCATCTTCAACCTATGATAAATAATAATTTATTACAGGATGATGACGTTTTTTTATTTATATTATACACATATATTTTTAATAAATAAATATAAAAGTATTAAAAGAACCGACTTCCAAAAAACATCCAACGAAAACTTTCTGCCAAAAAACACTTAAAAGCGTAAAATAAACTGGTTCTTCATAAATTGCCTATACCTAATTCTTTATTCATTTAAATAGTAGTATTATAATGTGTGCTAGGTACCTAGAATCTGTTTGAAGTCGGTGCCAAGTGACTATCGCTTAGACTTTTGTAATTGTTCGTTTGTATTCTTTTTGGCTTAGCACCGACTTCAAACAGATTTTAGGTACCTAGCACACATTATAATACTACTATTTAAATGAATAAAGAATTAGGTATAGGCAATTTATGAAGAACCAGTTTATTTTACGCTTTTAAGTGTTTTTTTGGCAGAGAGTTTTCGTTGGATGTTTTTTGGAAGTTGGTTCTTTTTTTTTTTATAAAAAGTTTTTATTTTTCAGTTTTTAGTGCAAACAATCGTAGGTAAGTAGTAAGTTGGACTATTTCATCAAATTTCATCATCAAGAATACAAATGAAGGTCTAAACGTACGTGTAATATTGAAATCATCCTCTAATTCCTAACTGTTGAAGAGTTTAACCTTCTATCATCAGTTCACCTAAATAACTTGAAAGTATACGACTGAAGGTCTTTAGATATGTATGAAATTGAAAGAATTATCCTCCAACTCCTAACCGTTGAGGAGTTGTACCTTCCACCTTCCATCATCAGCTTACCTAAATAATTTGAAAGAATACGACTAAAGGTAACATATATACATCTGATATTTAAAGATTTATCCTCCAACTCCTAACCGTTAAGGAGTTGTACCTTACATCATCAGCTCATCATCATAAAATGATGACTACCAGACGCAAATACGGGTGTAACTTTAGAAAATATACGAAAAACATAGTATGTGCCTATAAAAAATGAGAGTTTCCCTCGATTTCCCTGGGATCCCATCATCAGATCCTGATATGCTGGCAATGGGACCACCGCGGAAGCATAACCTTTCGAATACAAAAAAAATATTTAAAATCGGTCCACAACTGATGGAGTAATCGGGTAACATACATAAAAAAAAAAAAAAAAAAAAAACATACAGTGGAACATAGAACCTCCTCCTTTTTGGAAGTCGGTTAAAAAGAGTAGAAGAAGATTGTTCTACATGAAATACTACTACACTGTTTGTGTGTTGTGCGTGTGAAAAATGTTTTCGTCATTTGAAAAGTTTATTGAAGTGTAAATTGTTAGAACAAATTGGCAGCTTAGCGCCTTCTAGAGCATGACTGCCCTCTTAAACTAATTTGATGTATAGACAATGGCAATATTTGTTGTTTTTCTTCATTGTTTTCCGTAATTTTCGAATGTGTGATGAGAATTATGTACAAATATTGATTGCCTCGATGGCGCAGTGGTAGCGTATGCGGCTGCTATGCTTGAGGTCTCGCGTTCTATTCTCGAGTTGGACCCAATGTTTGTATGATGATCTGCAAATATTTGTTTCGGTGTTTGGGTGTTTTCTATGTATAATATTATGTCATGTATGTATATACAAAATATAAGTATATGAGTATTTAGTATCAATTGTCTGGTACTCATAGTACAAGCCTTGTACTATGAGTACCAGACAATTGATACTAAATACTTATATACAAACTAAGCAGAGCTTGTACTACAAACTCTGCTTAGTTTGGTACTAGATGGCGTTGTGTTCAATGTCCGAAAATATTTATTTATTTAATAGCCGTTTTTGCAAAATTTTGAAGCAAGTTGCAAAGGTTTTAGTGATCAATTAAAGAAGTTAGCTACATTTAGATATATGTCTAAGTAACACTTAGTTAACAGCGGTGGTGATTCTCTTGTTGTCATCACTAAACTAAAACTCACAAAAATTTGTTGTTGGATTATATACCTACTTTAATCTCATCTGCTTACAGCCTATTTTTCAATATCGCAGCTTTCACTATATTTAGTTCAGTACGGACTAAAAGTTGATCTGAGGTACGCTTGTTAATATGGAAAAAATAACTAAACTAAACTCTAAATGTAAAAATAATAAAAAAATAATTACGTAGGTAATTTAGTCGGCTTTTATTTAGACGACGCGGCGACGACGTCTAAGTTTAGTGCGACATGTCAAGTTTTCGTCACACGTTACACGTTTTAAACGTTCAACACAAGAATAGCAAAAGAAAAATATGGCCTAAACTAAATTGAGTAATTTAACTAATTTTGGTTTTAGTTAAAGTAAATTTTACTTTTTCAGGTTATTAATAAGCGTGTGTTTCTGATTAATGTGTATTTTGTACATTAGTTATTATTTAGAGTTCATAATCAGTATATACACAGTTTATATCTTATATATAAAATTCTCGTGTCACAAATTTAGTTAGTAGTTACCATACTCCTCTGAAAGGGCTGGACCGATTTTTTAGGGTTCCGTGCCAAGGCAAAAAACGGAACCCTTATAGATTCGTCATGTCTGTCTGTCCGTCTGTCCGTCCGTATGTCACAGCCACTTTATTCGAAACTATAAGACCTAAAAGGTTGAAACTTGATAAGTAGATGTATTCTGTGAACCGCATTAAGATTTTCACACAAAAATAGAAAAAAAACAATTAATTTTGGAGTCCCCATACTTAGAACTGAAACTGAAAATTTTTTTTTCATCAAACCCATACGTGTGGGGTATCTATGGATAGGTCTTCGAAAATGATATTGAGGTTTCCAACATATTTTTTTTCTAAACTGAATAGTTTGCGCGAGAGACACTTCCAAAGTGGTAAAATGTGTCCCCCCCCCCTGTAACTTCTAAAACAAGAGAATGATAAATCTAAAAAAAATATATGATGTACATTACCATGCAAACCTCCACCGAAAATTGGTTTGAACGAAATCTAGTAAGTAGTTTTTTTTTTAATACGTCATAAATCGTAAACTGCAATTTACCTTTCATTCAATCAACACAAATATAAAAAAAAAATGTTACATGCTGCTGCGGAACCCTTCATGGGCGAGTCCGACTCGCACTTGGCCGCTTTTATGAAATTTGGTGTGCATATCGGGTAGGTCTGAGAATCGACCAATATCTATTTTTTATGCCCCAATTTTTTATGGCAAAACAACCCATTTTTTTATGGCAAAACGGAACGTTTTCCGGAAGAGTATATAATCCAATAACAAATTTCAGTGAATTTTAGTTTAGTGATGACAACAAGTGAATCACCACCAGTGTACAATTCTTTATGAAAATTCACGCAAGCGTTATAAAAAAACCTCAAGACGGTTCGCGAAAGAATGTTGGCATGGCACCGACACCTATAAGTATAGATTCCATCGAGGAAGTCTAGTCTTCTCCAGTTTACTAACCTGCTTTGTAAACTTTACAGTAATATAGCTTATACATCAGAATAACACAAGCTACTATCTGCCGCGATAATCGCCATACACGCGGGCGTTGCCGCGGGCAACAACTAGTATGTACATAAAGTTCATGCCCGGAAAATGCTTCCATTAACAAAGTGCGATTAACTGACAGTAAAAAGCGATCAGGTACGGAAACCATGTGGGTGGAAGGAATATGTATGAATAGTATTTTGAAAGTAGGCCGCTATGAAATAAAATGAAATCATTTATTCTGCAATTAGGTTACATGAACACTTTTGCAAGTTAAACTTTTTTTGAGCAGATCTGTTCGGCCATTCATAACTAAACTCAGGGATAAATAGCGAACGGTTAGAGTATGTAATTTATCTTCCGTGAGTGAGCGAGTTGAACTTAAAAAATATGTATGTAATGAACAAGGGACAACTTAAAATCACTCGTACGTAACCGGTGACCACGTTTGAAAACTGTAGGTATACGTTTATTATAAATTTACCTTCATGTTCGTTGCCTACTCCCTCATAGAGATCGTATGTGAGTGTTGATTTATCTGGCAATGTCAGGGATACTCTTCCACCAATAGGCCAAGGACAACGAACGCGTCCAATTAGGCTGTGAAGAATTGTCTGGACGTGACCGCTGAAGCCCCATAATCGAGTTGGAATGTACCTGCAAGAGATATACACACGTTTAGAGGTTTTTTTAAATATATAATAGCGGGCAAACGAGCAGACGTATCGCCTGATTGTAAGCGATTACCTCCGCCCATGGACACCCGCAACACTAGAGGCGTCACAAGTGCGTTGCCGGCCTTTGGAGGATGGGGATGGGGGAGGAGTTGGGGTTGGACCTCCGGTATCCTCACTCACTCGGTGGAACACACACCGCAAGCGCTGTTTCACACCGGTTTTCTGTAAGGCGTGGTATCACTCCGGTCGAGCCGGCCCATACGTGCCGAAGCGTGGCTCTCCCACAGTAAATAGCAATCAAACTCATTTCTATGGATATATAAGTTTTAAATTGATATCATTATCGACAGCCTTTAACAGTGCACTGCTGGAGATCATCATCATCATCATGCTAGCGTTGCTCCCGGTTGCTTCCAAAGCTAACACTTTTGAGCCCGGGGTCCGCTTTCCTACTCTGTCTTCTCCACTTTGCCCGGTCTTCAGCATCCCTGGTAGTGAGACCATTAGCACGCATGTCACCCTTTACGACGTCAAACCAGTGCACTGCTGGACATCATCATCATGCTAGCGTTGCTCCCGGTTGCTTCCAAAGCTAACACTTTGGAGCCCGGGGTCCGCTTTCCTACTCTGTCTTCTCCACTTTGCCCGGTCTTCAGCATCCCTGGTAGTGAGACCATTAGCACGCATGTCACCCTTTACGACGTCAAACCAGCACTTCTTGGGTCTACCCCTTCTACCGGGACCCGGCGGAGGCGGCATGGCCAGACATTTGTTTCCCACGTACGCAGACGGTTGTCGCAAAACGTGGCCGCACCAGCGCAGGCGACTCTCCTGCATTTTGTCTGCAATATCACGGACATGAAGACTGCCGCGAATGCGGGAATTTCTCACACTCATCTTTTCGCGTGACTCCGCACATCCACCGCAGCATGTTCATCTCCGTGACACGCAGCTCTTGTTTGTGTCGTTCCAGCACTGGCCACGCTTCACACCCATGTAAGAGGACAGGCCTAATTATGGTTTTATAGACCTGTCCCTTTAACCTAATGGGCATTTTCGAGTCACAAATGACACCTGTCAGCTCACGCCACTTGGCCCACGCGGCAGCAATGCGTGCCTTGACGTCACAATCAATATCAATGTCACCGGCCGCGCCAAATACAGATCCCAAGTATTTGATTTGGTCCGTGCGCTCGATCAAGTGATCCACAAATTGTTGTTCTGAGTCTGGGTGTTCTTTGTGTCCGTTTCATGTATGTTTGTAAAGTCCCCCGTGACACAGGATTTATTCCTAGTGCGGGAGTTGTCTTTATTAAAACAAAAAAAAAAAAAAAGAAAGTGATCGCCTATGCGGACGGGTGAGGGATCTGCACAGTTAAACGCCAAGTACTCGGTCTTTGCTACATTAAGCTTCAGATCGCCGTTCTCAAGCGCCTCTTTCCACGCTTTCCCACGTCGCACCAATCTACCCCTGTCCGCATCTGCCAGCGCGACATCGTCAGCATACATGAGCAACCGGGGGGGTTGCTCATGTGTGTCTCGGATGCTGTCCGACAAAACGTCTAATATCACGCTAAACAGGAACGGACTAAGGACGGACTGTTGGACATATGTCTGTCATTAAAAAAGAGGTTTTGGCCTGCTATAGGTACCATGATGGCTAAACGGGCAGGCATAGGGTTTCTTTCAAGTTCGTTCTATCTGCAGTGATGTTGTTCTGTGTAGTTTAGTCCCTTACGAATGGGGATTGAAAACTTCATATTCTTAACAGACCACCACACGGATAAAAGGTATATAATAATAATTATTATTTACTCAAATACATGGTACAGCTTACAATCTATGTGTGGTAACAATAATTGATAATTCATAAATAGAAATTCAGTGAAACGACGATGTCTGAGCTAGTAACAAATGTGACAGACACAGACGCCATAGAGGTACAAGGTATTATCTCAACTGAAACTCGTATACTGCTTGACATAGGCCTTTTCTAAAGCTATCTACAACAACGGGTCCTCTGCTATTCGTTTTCAACAGCTTTCGACCTTCACCAGGTCCTACTATGTTAGTAATTATAAATACTAAAATATTTTGTTTCATAAGTCTGTCTGTTTTCGTGCATGAGAGCAACAGCTGATTTTAATGTAAATAACCAACAAGTAATGTACTCTTTTCATTATAACAATGCTAATAATGTATGTTAATAGAAGAATACAATTTTGTGAGTCAATAAGGCAATACTTATTTCAAGGTCACAGTAACCAATTCAATGAGTCAAGATTGCTTTAAATATACTGTTGACATTAGGGTTAATTAGTTAAAAGGTGTTAAATTAGGCCTTATCAACAAATCGCTACAACATAATTAATACTAATTATACATATACCTAATGACATCACATAACAATAAGACACTTTATTAGGCCATTAAATAAATAAATAAATATATCGAAGCCATCAAATCCCAAACTAATCAGAGCTTGTGTTATGGGTACTAGACAACTGATATAAATACATATTATATACTTTTTTGTAAATACATTCATATTATACATAGAAAACACCCAAACTCCGAAACAAATATTTACAGATCATACTATCTTTTTGTCTGACCTAGGAATCGAACCCGAGACCTCAAGCACAGTCGCGTACGCTACCACTGCACCACCGAGGCATACAAATAAATTGACAACAAAATCTATAGGTAGATTAGTAGGTTACTTTAAGTAGATTACTAGCATACGAGTTGTTGCCCACGGCTCCGCATGCATGTATGTCGGTTATCGTGGCAAATAGTAGCCTAATGTGTTATTCTGATGTATAAGCTATATTACTGTAAAGTTTCATCCAAGTCCGTTCAGTATTTTCTGCGTAAAAGAGTAACAAACATCCATTCCTTCTTACAAACTTTTACACTTATATTATTAGTCTTATATATAAAATTCTCGTGTCACAATGTTAGTTACCATACCTCTCTGAAATGGCTGGAGCGATTTTTATGAAATTTGGTGTGCATATCGGGTAGGTCTGAGAATCGACTAACATCAATTTTTTATACCGCATTTTTTTTTTATGGCAAAACAATGTTTGCCGGCTCAGCTAGTATTAGTATAGATTGGTCAAATTCAAAATAACCAAAAATGATTTCTAAAACATGAAGTCCAAGATAGTAGCCAAAATCTAAGTGGCACACATTAGGTTTGTTAAATTTAGATAGCATAGGTTTCTATGTAAATTTTTGATTACATATTTTAATAGTCCTAAGATGCTTGTTATGGTAGCCAACATATTAGGTACTCAATGCCTGTAAATATCAGTATCTGAAATATATTATTACTATGAAAATGATGGCCAATTAATTCAAGATTGGCGTTGGTATGGAAAAGTATATAGCAGCTGGTTGTAATTAGTAAAGAAAACTAGGGGATTCGATTAAAACATCAGGTGATACATTAAAATTACATTAAAATGTATATTTAAATCTATTTCATCTTAGTCTTATTTAGAGTATTTAAAAAACATATATAATTATATATTAAACAATATCTTGAAATTTATAATTTAAATACTTAACATTAAAGTATTTTGTTAGTAATTAATTGTTTTTGTTTATGGTTTATAATAAACCAATTTGAAATTGGTATGGTATGCTTTCCGTTTGGTCTGTACAGTAACAAAAAGTAAAAAATATATTGGAATAACATTTCAGTAGCTACATATTATAATTAATTACTTTATTACACTTGTAAAGCTTCAGTGCTTCCTCTTCAAATTTTTTATATTTTTTTTGTAAGAAGCACTTTTACTTACCTAACTTTTGACTTTAGTTTACTATTGCAGGTATGGAAAACTATTGTAGCTAAAAATAAAATTTATTTTCTTATGAGTTGTAATTGTGTTAATTGTTGAAATTAATATTCGAAAAATTTGACTACTAATCTAATGACAATTTAAAGGAATCAAATGTTATTGCTTATGTACTGATATCTATATCTACACTAATATTATAAACGCGAACGTTTGTAAGTTTTGTGTGGATGGTTGTTTGTTACTCTTTCACTCAAAAACTAAACGGATTTCGATGACACTTTACAGTAATATAGCTTATACATCAGAATAACACATAGGCTACTATTTGCCGCGATTACCGACATATACGCGGGCGGAGCCGCGGGCAACAACTAGTAATTAATAAATTGTAACCTAAGACATGGTTACTCCCGTCGTTTCTGTATAATGGTAATGTCACATTCTAATCAAAAACTAATAATTTCATAGAAAATTTTACGTCACTAAAACCAAGGCTTCCATGACATCATCAAGAGATCACTTCAGTTTCAAGCTAATGTAAAAAATATATAAAACGTTCTATATCTATTAAAACCAAATAAAACTACTTACGGTTCATTAAGAAACGGTGAAATGAATAAAATGTTCTCGATAAAATTCCTATCTCTCCCGTAAATCACAGGTTTTTGTGGTTGACTGTTAACGTTTAATATTCGGAAAAGTATGCACAAGATAACCGCAATAACAGCAAGCAGTACTGTTGACATGGTGAGAAATTTTAATTAGACCCCAGTGTCCAATATTACATGGAATTTTTACATAATAGCGGCAAAACACTGGTTGTCGCTTTTCAGATAAACAACAAACACACACCCGATAACACGACACACGACACGAGCAGAGCAGACTAAAAAACTTCTGTCAGCAGGAGGCGGTGTGACCATTATTAAATTTTAAATCCTACTCTACTATTGGTACAAAGTCTAAGAGCATATATATCTAGAAGGGCAGCCGAACGAGCGGAAAGCGTGATCGGAGTAGAGAGAGAGAGAGAGACTGAGTTTGGGTTGTGTTTGTCATCGCAAGCTTCTGATTGGTAGACGCACATACCAATTTGCATGACTGATTTGGCGGGAAATACACCAACCAATCAGAAGCTTGCGTGAGAGAGATAGACACTACCCAAACTCAGTCTCTCTCTACTAAGATCTCGCTTTCCGTCCGTACGGCTGCCCCTGCAGGTATATATGCTCTAAGGGTTGATGGGAATGAGATTTTTGCCATTTTATTATATTATTTTTGTATGTGGGTTGTATGAGATGAGAGCATTTTATTTACTGTTTATTATTAACACATATAACTGAAGTTTATCTACACTATTAAACATTCTAAAATGTCTCCTGACTACTGTGCTTAAAAACTGAAATGCAACAATATATAATCCAGTATTATAGGCTAGCAACATTGCCTTGCATGTGCAGCGCGGCGCGGCGTAGACAGAGAGCGGGCAGCGTCTAACGCCCCGTTCGCACGGGCGTATTTTTGACGCGCTTTAAAAATACGCTCAAATAGAACTAACATACTTCCAAGTGGCTGATAACACGAAAGCGTAGGCCGAGGCCGCACTACGGCTAAACCGCCGCGGTTTTTAACAGCCTGATTTTGTGACAAAAGGAAATGTATGGAAGCGGCCACACTGGCGGTTTTTTACCGCGACTGATTTTAAAACCGCGACAACCGCGGGCGGTTCTGTACAGTGTTGCCAGAAGGTTACTTTTGTAATGTTTCAGGTGATTTTTCATCTCTTGGTTACTTTTAACGTTACACAAATAAGATTTTTTTTTAATACACTCCCCGATCTGCCTCTGCCAAAATTGGAATACTTGCTGTCGACGTATCGAGCGAAGTCCAGTTCAGATTATTGCATTCTTGCAGATTCCTCCGTAGAGACGTTACTGAACTGAGGGCCCTATACTCGTATTATGCCGCCATAAATCTGTAATGTCGTATTCTAAAGTTTTAGGATTTTCATAAAACTTTTAAGAAATTCTTAAATAAATTCTTATATAATAAGCATTGACCTAGAGGTAGGGCCATCTCAAAAATTTAGAAACCAGGACAACAAGCGTAAAATCCCCGGATATTTGCGGTCATAATCCGAACACTTTTCTATTTTTTTATTTTATTTAGTCGAAATAAAAAGAATACATAGTTCAATTAGTCGAAATAGTTCTTTTATTTATTTTCATAGGTATTCAGTTTAATTAAATTTAGTTATTTTTCATCGAAATCAGTGATAGAAAAGTAAAATCTCACAGTTGTGAAAATGCTTTTCAAACATATTTTGTCTTCTAATAAAACTCACCGAGTCAAATCACACTTTATTTTTAATATTATTACAAGGGTTCATAAAACTACATTCACTATCCTAAAACCATAACCCAAATACAACTCTTGATCCTCGAGCGGGAAAAACCTTCCGTCAAAGTCACTTGACATTAGCTGTCATTTCTTATAAAGGACAGGTATACCACACTCGTCCCCTTTAAAAAGCTTTATTATAATATGAATTAGAAAACTTATAATCTATCCATCCATTACCTACCTAGTTTAATGCTAAATCTAAAGCTAGTCTGTTTACACATATTTATTTGTTTTTTGGTAATCATAAACACTAGTTAGCTTTTATTTTACTAAAAAGGTACCTACACTTTTTATGCTAATTAAATTGTTAAGTAGGTACCCAATTTTATAAATTTAACCTTGTAGGAGCTTTACGGATCCTAGTAGATCTTCTCAGCTCAGTATTATGAGGACTACTTAACACAGATTCCTGAGAAATCTGTTCCTCAACACAAACATTACTTTCCAATGGAACAATCTGATCCTCTAAATTTGATTCTCTTTCCATAACTAAAGCATTACTTAATTCTGGTAAAACCTCCTGTCTAGTTTCAATATCTTTATTTAAGCTAGAGTTTGTATCTATTGATGGCAAAATAACTGGTGTGTAGGTGTAGACAGGGGTTTCTTTACAATTTTTTTCACAATCTTCACTATCCTGATTTGTTATAACCGTACTACAACATCTTAAATCAGAAACATGGTAATATTTTATAACTCCATTTACACTTATTATATAACGAACAGGACTCAAACATTTAACAATGAGTGCTTTGGACCATCCTTTCCCTTCTTTCAAGTTTTTACACCAAACACTGTCTCCCACTTTAAACATTACTTGTGTTATTGTATTATTATTATCAGACTGAACAACTCTTTTTGACAATATATTTGAGGGTTTCATTAATTCAAAACGAGTCCTTGGTTTATACTTAAATATAATTTCATTTGGAGACATACCAGTAGAATTTGGTGCATTTCTGTAAGTAAATAAAAAATTTTGTAACAGTACTTCTTTAGACAATCCCTTTTTTTGCAAAACTAATCTAACCAGTGCTTGTTTTATAGTTTGAACTGTTCTCTCTGCCATACCATTAGATTCAGGATGATATGGAGGACTTTTTAAAGGTACACATCCATTAGCTTTAAGAAAATTTAGGAATTCAATAGAAGTAAAGGGTGGTCCATTATCACTAACTATTTCAGCTGGTATCCCTATAATAGCAAATGTTCTACACAATTTTTCAATAACTTGGCTAGCAGAAGTACCTTGCATAATATGAACATCAAGCCATTTTGATCTTGAATCAACTATTAATAAGTAAGTAGTAGAATCCTTCATAAAAAAATCTATGTGAACCCGTTCAAAACTATTTTCACATTTTTTCCAACTGACAGGCTCAATATTTTTTGTAAAGTTTCTGGTTGACTGGCAAATATCACATTTAGAAACTTGTGTTTCTATATCATTATTATAATTAGGCCACCAACAATACCCCCTCACTAACATTTTTGTTTGAACAATTCCCTGATGCGATTCATGAAACATATCTAAAACTTTACTTTTTAACTGCTCTGGAATGATTACTCTACTTCCCCAAAGTACACATTTTTGTTCACTTACTAATTCAGCTCTTTTACTAAAATATGGCTTTAAACGTTCATCTGACATATAATTTGGCCAGCCTGTCATCACATACTCATAAACCTTACATAACACAGGGTCCTTTTGAGTGTACTTTGCTATCTCTTGATAATTTAATGGCACTTCATTTACAAAATTAAAATAGTTTATACTACCACTAACATCTACTTTTTCCGCTAAAGGCAACCGTGACAAAGCATCCGCATTGCCTAGTAATGAGCCCTTTCGATAAATAATTTCATATATGTATCCTGACAATATTAGAGCCCATCTTTGTAATCTTGAATTTGCAGTAACAGGAATTTTTTTTAATGGATCAAAAATAAATTTTAATGGCTGATGATCAGTCACCAAAACAAACTTTCTCCCATACAAATACTTGTGAAATTTTTGTACAGCAAATATAATAGCTAAAGCTTCTTTCTCCACTTGTGAATAATTTTTTTGGGCATTATTTAATGTAGCTGATGCAAAACAGATAGGCTCACTGTCTATCTTATGGCTTAATACTGCTCCTATACCATATTGACTAGCATCTGCTGTTACATACAAACCCTTCATACAATCATAATGTACTAATAAACCATGCTCTAATACTAATTTCTTACTTAATTCAAAAGACCTATTACATGTCTCTGTCCAACAAAACGGAACATCTTTTCTCAGTAGGTTATGCAACGGTGCCAAAATATCTGCTAATCTTGGTAAAAAATTTCCATAGTAATTTAGCAGCCCTAAGTATGCCTGTAACTGAGTAACTGACCCGGGTGGTGGAGCTTTAGCTATGGCTTCAATTTTATCTGGTAAAGGTCTTATACCCTGACTACTAATAATATGTCCTAAAAATTTAATTTCTCTACAGAAAAACTGACATTTTTCTAAATTTACTCTAACATTATATTGTTTTAATCTTTGTAAAACATTTTCTAAGTTCTTGTGACAATCCAGTAAACTGATTCCACTAATAATTATATCGTCGATAAATACTCTAACATTACTTACATTTTGCAATATTTGATCCATAACACACTGAAAAACAGACGGCCCACTTGACACACCAAATTGTAAACGAGAAGGTCTAAATAATCCTAAATGGGTATTTATAGTCATATACTCTTGTGACTTGTCATCTAACAACAATTGTTGATACGCTCCACTCAGATCCAGTACACAAAAACAATTTGCTCCCGCCAATTCAGAAAATATATCTTCTGGCAGAGGCAAGGGATAATGATCCGTGTCTAATTGCTTATTTAATGTGACCTTGTAATCTACACAAATTCTTATGTTTTTATTACTTTTTTCTACTATGACAATAGGGCTAGCCCAATCACTGTGTGTGACTTTTTTAAGTATACCTGACTTGACTAAATTTAACAATTCATTTTCTACTTCTTGCTTTTTTGAATATGGTATTGAATATGCTTTATGGAATGTGGGTGTTGCTCCATCTTTCAATTTCAACTTGGCCTTAAAATTTAAAATATGAGATGACCTATCTTTGGAGAATACTTCTTTATATTTGAGCTTTAATTGACTTACCATATTACTTGAATCAAAATTATCACCATTTATCTGTAATTCAGACACATTATTAATTTTAAACATATTTTGCCACTTTGGGAATAACACAGTTAGCCAATTTCTGCCAATCAAAGGGCTAAAGTAACTATCGGTATTAATTACTATTAGAAATAAATCCTTTTTTATATTATTTGTCTTAACTCGTATTGCCCCCAATACTGATAAATGTTCACCCGACACAGACTTTAGTTTTACATTACATTTTCTTAACTCATATTTAGGAAAATATGTGTCATAGTCCTTTTTATGTATAACAGACTTACAAGCTCCAGTATCAATTTGCATGTTCAATCTTCTCTTTCCTAGTCACAATGTCATTGATGCCATATCCCGCTCTGAAATATTCATGATACTTCCTAGAACTATTTCCTCCTGCTCTTCATGATGGTCACTGATTTCTTTCTTTTGTTCCACATTTTTAACATTGTTTCCTTTCATTGAAAATTTAAACCGGCATTTATTTGCCAAGTGCCCAGGCTTCTTGCAAACAAAACATATCCATTCTTTTTTAAAACACCTTGTTGTTAAATGGGCACCTCCACATCGTCTGCATTCTGGCTTCCCTTCCAAATTTAGATTTTGTTCAAAGCGTGGCACTTGAGCTTTGGATCCCTGCCGATATTGAGGCTTCTTTACTAAATGAATATTTCCATCTGGTTGTATATACTTAGTATCTTTTTCTGCACTCTCAAAGGCTAAAGCCATTTGAATAGCTTTCTCAAATGATAAATCATCAGGCTCCGACAGTAATTTACTAATTAAACTTTCATTTCTTAATCCACATACCAATCTGTCCCGAAGTGCTTCTTTTAAAAAAGTTTTAAATTGACAATTTGCAGCTAACCTTTTGATTTGAACAACAAAATCATTAATGGACTGATTTTCCTTCTGTTTATACAGGTAAAACTCGTATCGCGCTGCAATTGCTGATTTTTTTTCAATATAATGTCCCTTTAAAACCTCTACTAACTTAGTGTATGTTAATGAGCTCGGTACCTCTGGAGACACTAAATTTTTTAATGTTTCGTAGCTTTCCGGCCCCATCAACGTGATAAACAAAGCAATCTTCTTTTTTTCTTCTGTAACATCATTTATAAGGAAATATTGTTCCATTCTTTCGGTGTAAGCCGAAAAATCTGTACCCACGCGATAGTTTTCTATCGACCCAATCATGATTCCTTTTTTCCTCGTCGCCAATATTTTGTCTTCTAATAAAACTCACCGAGTCAAATCACACTTTATTTTTAATATTATTACAAGGGTTCATAAAACTACATTCACTATCCTAAAACCATAACCCAAATACAACTCTTGATCCTCGAGCGGGAAAAACCTTCCGTCAAAGTCACTTGACATTAGCTGTCATTTCTTTTAAAGGACAGGTATACCACAAAACAGTACGTACGTATATTTCTCACAACCTTTTTTTTAAACCAGACTAATTTGACAAAAATATCTTTAAGTTGAAACTCATAAGATATCATTCCAGTATTCAAGCTCTAAGTTTTTTAGTCTTATCTTCTTATTATATAAAAATCAGTTCGTTTGTCTCGCTAAAACTCGAGGACGGCTGGACTGATTAAGCTGTTTTTGGTTTTGAAATGTTTGTCGTACTCCAGGAAAGGTTTAAACTGTAAAAAATTTAAAATAACTTGAAAATCCAAATCTCACGTGTACGAATAAGCGGGCACAGCTAGTAACAAATAAAAAATATCTGCTTAAAGTTTTCATAAGCAGTCTTGTTAAGTTTTTTTTGTGTTTTCATCTTCTTTATTTAGAATATGTACTCTGAACATTCAATGGCAAGAAACTTTCTCTTTTTCGATCATCCAAGCTTTTTGAAATGGTTGCAAGTAGCACTGACGAATATTATGTCATTGCAAGTAGGTATCCTTCTGGTTTTAAATACTGAATTATATTTTTTTTCTAATGCTTTTATTTTTGAGTAAATGATGTGCATAATTGAATGCATGAAAAACAGGTATGCCTCCGATTAAAAAAAAAATCAGATCAGGGGGCTTTTTTAAGCTTTTGAAATAATCCACATTCAGGACTCACTCGATAGCTGGAAACAGATTTCGCCAACGCGTCTTTGAATGATAGAGAAGCTGTTTATACTCAACCTCGACTGTGTCTGAGAGTTCTTTAAGAACTTTTTAGACTGTAGCCTTTATTATTCCCAATTTTATTTGGGGTCGCCTTGTTTAAGTGCCAAAACCTTTTTTTTATGTGAATGAATCAACATATACTGGCAATCAATCATGCAGTGCGTTATTGATAATGTGCGCAGAGCATCCCACACCAACTATTTTCGAATTCAGATTTTGTTTTAACTTATGGAATTATAAAACATTGTTGGTTCCATGGCACTCTATTCCACCGAAGTTCGTATTACAATTATCTCCAGAAAATGCAACACATTTAGTTAAAAGATCATGCTGTTGAAGTTGCTTTCTTATAAGCTCAGTAATTATCTCAGATCTGTCATTTCATTTCGATTTGGTTTTCTGGTGGTTTTAAAACTTCAATCTAAAGGAGAGCTAGTTTATCTGTTGGTAACACTGTTCGCGGTTTTACCGTAGTGTGTGCGCTTCGGGCGGTTTTGCGGTTTAACCACGAAGCAATTGCTTCGTGGGTTTAACCGCTGGCTGGAAAAAACCGTAGTGCGGCCTCAGCCTTAGGGAGGCCGTATACCAGAGATACATTTGTATTACAATAATTGTGGCGCTACATTTGTGGTGTTTTTCTATGTATAATATGTATGTATTTACAAAAAAACAAAAAGTATATATGTATTTGTATCAGTTGTCTAGTACCCATAACACAAGCTCTGCTTAGCTTGGGACTAGATGGCGTTGTGTGTTAGATGTCCAAAATATTTATTTATTTATTATTTATTTATTTGAATTAATTTGATTTATCGTCCCCGTATATTTATTTGTATGTAAACACGCACACCAAGGACACATTTCTAGTAGATGCAGTTTGTGGCGAGACGTTTGCCGCGCCACACGAATTCAAAATCGAACACGTTCGTTTTATGTGGCGCCGTGCTTTAAAAAAGTGAAAGCTTAGACAACATTGAATTCGATATTTTGTTCCTGTTGTGCTGTGTGCTGTGCCATGCCACAACTGTGCTTCCAATGTGCGCATACACGATACATTTGCTGCTAGCATACTTGTCGACTAGACTAGTCGACAAGTATGGAACTAGTTGACTAGACTATTTGGGCCTCCGGTCTCGCACTCACCGTTTTTTTTCTGTGCGTGGGTGGGTGGTACCGCCCCGAGCGAGCCGGCCCGTTCGTGCTGAAATTAGCGTGGCTCTACTACCTGTTGATATGACTCTTTTATACAGAATTTGTTTTAAAACGGCATCTGGAATGTTTGTAATCATTGCAGCATTTTCCTTCCAACCCCAAACCACAGCGTACTCTCAATATAGCAGGTAATTCCATAGACCTCGATTCACCAGTTTTAGTGGAAAATCCACTAATTTGGCAGCACTGGTGATTAAACATTCCCTCATTCGATTATAGTGATGTGTGTTATTTTGACCTGAATGCAGACCTCATCCTCAATAAACTTGACCGCCTTCTCAATAACTGCATTCGATTCGTGTTCAATCTTCGCAAGTATGACCATGTATCTGCTTTCCGTTCCCATCTACAATGGCTCCCAATTCGTCAGCGCCGTAGTTTGCGTGCACTCACTTTTCTCTTCTCAACTCCCCATCGTTACCGGAATACCTCGAACCCCACTTTCGTCTCTTATGCTCCACTCACGATCGAAACCTTCGGTCAAGAAACAACATGCTTCTTCTTTGTCCCCCCTACACCTCCAATTTTATCAATTCTTCCTCCTTTGTGCAGTCAGTTATTCTTTAGAACGCGTTCCCTACCGAAATCAGGATGTCCACAAACCGCCTTACATTCAAGACGAAAGTACGCGATCTACTACGGGGTGAATTGGCAGAACAGTCACATCGATAATATCCGACTCGGTGCATAGAAATTAGATACTTGATTCATTTACATGTAAGTTTATGTATTGGATATACATTATTTATGTATTTTGACTTCTATTTTTGTATCTAATATACACACATCAAAAGTGTCAAGGGATCAACCTATGTGTCTAGGGATCAACATATATTTTTGCAATAACTTTTCTCCTGATTGATATTAATTAAAATTTTCTTTAAGGATTCATCAAATAAAGTGTTTTCGTTTGTCACAGTAACGATAAACCAAGTCACCTTTTTGCATTAATAAAGAAATTTGCCATTTTCCTAATAAAAGGATTTTTGACATTTGAACCATTAACATTAAAGTTCGAAAAAAAGACTGAAATAACAGTTTTCTTTAAAATTTTATTAGGTAACTTAAACAATTAATAATCCGTGTTTCTACCGCGAACACTAACACAAGAACATCGGTTTGGCATACTCAAAATGAGTTCATCCAAATCACGCTGTGGAATGGCCGCCCATGTTCGTTGCAACAACAAAAAAAAGGTCTTCTTGCGACTGGATACCCTCCATATTCGGCAGAGCTCTTCTCTGTAGCATATCCCATGCATGCTCAATCGGGTTCAAGTCTGGCGACTGAGCAGGCCAGGGCCAAAGCCTCATCTCAATCTCAAGAAATCCGCATAAAAATGCTTGATCCCTAGACACTTTTGATGTGTGTATTTATCCGTGATTTTGTGTACCTATGTTTTTATGTAGGTACCAAGTTAAATTGTACTTAAATTCTATTTTTGCACCGACCGCATCACATTTTTACATCACCCAAAGGTTGACTGGCAGAGAATGCCCCATGGCATTAAGACCGCCTATGTACAAGACGTGCATCCCAGATCCTTGAATGCCGCAGTAGAGAGGTTAAGCTGAAATAAATAAACACGTTGCTTTTCACACGGGCGAAAAAAATGCGCCAAGGGACTACTTCATTCTTACATGAGATAGGGTTTAATAATATGGTATACCTACGTATCCTCTATAAACATACATATTTGCTTTGCGTTATTACTCATTGAACTATTTTATTACACTATTTATGTTATTACTTATTTAGAAAAACACGCGCCATTTCGATGTCATAAGTCCTTGAAGGTTTAAAGGTTTAAAGGAAGGTTTACGTACCGTACGTTATCCCTGAAACGGGTCCGAGAATTGCCACACTGACAAATATCTTCAGGGTTATGAGGTTATTCCTACGGGACTGTGCACACTTCAGTAGGTTTGTTTTTCTGAAAATAAGGAGCTACCATACAACATTAATTCTAAAGACTGTCAATCAGCGGAACAAAGCATGATGCAAGTGTCGCTTGTATACTTGCTAATTTACATGTCTAACTATATACTGTCGAGAAAGGAAAAATAATAAAAATGTCTTAAGAAGAACATAATTTTATTAGAGAAAAATGTTCATGAGCATAAAATAACTAATTACCAATAAATAACAATAATGTTTTAGTCCAGTAAATCAAAGTTGAATCCCAAAATCTGTAAATTAAAATAAGAGCAGTCTATAAAAAGTCGTTGGTAGTTTCTAAAAAATTGCAAATATACCAAATAAACTCTTTATATACAATTTATTCCGAACATTTTAATTATTGCGTCGTTATCGGAACATGAAACCTAACTTAAGTACTCTCTATAAGGTATTACAATTCTTTCATACATTTCTAAACGTCCCAATAGTGGTCTAATATTTCCTTGAGATGTCATTAAAATCTAGACTGAATCTAGGCTTTTGTGACATGTATACATAGACTTAAGATTTATCGATAATTAAGCTAAAATATACAGATATACATTTGTGATTCAAACATAGTGAGCAACACTTTTATTATTTATTATCTATATATCTATGAAGATTAATTGTAACTTATAGCATCTGTAAGTCATCTTGTAAGGCATTGCTATGTGAATAAACTAAGCATTGCTGGAACAGCGTCCTCAACTATCTAAATATAAATCAGTTATTTGTTGATAATCAGTTATTCTCTGTTATAATATTTTATTATAACAAATGTACAACTTGTAGCGATTCGCAGCGAAAAGAGCCGTACTTATATTACTGGGACAGTAAAACAAGAGATCAGAAGGAGATTATTTGAATAATTTGGATTCCGTTCAAATACATATTATAAGAAAGTCTTAAATTAGCAAAAGCTGTCTCAATTTGTAAAAGATCCTTATAAAAATATTATAGACAACTATAAATATATTGCATAACTTAGTGTCATATTAGTGTACACGCCATAATGAAAAACTTAAATATAACAAGTAATGCTATATATAAATACCTACAATAGAGTCCATCCGATGTTCAGCCCATCAGCCTTCTCGTATCAATAAATATCTGTACATACACTTAATAATAAACGTTTTAAATACATGGGATATCAGATGGTGCGCAAGTACATATTTAAATTCTACGTAAAGTAGGTACTAAACGTTACTGATAAACACTAAAAGTCACGAAATGGTAAAGTACAACTAAAATTAATATAACAGTAGCATAAAAGTAAATTGTGATGACTTTAATACTAAAAAATAATGGCAAAAAATAAAAAATCATCACTTCAGCAATTACTTATGTATGTACTCTTAACAACAATAATTATTACCATACCAAAAAACTTTAAATATGTTTTCCTTATGGAAAATATTTAATGAATGTAAGCTTGTTTAACGGTCGTTCATAACATAATATGTACGTTATGTAATACTTAATCATATACACCCCAATAACTTCATCAATATGACGCCACAAATGCTAGACCTTATTATAGAACGATTTCTTCTGCGATCAACCATAACATAGAATAATCTATTACTTTGATATGAATTTTAGTAAATAATCCTGTCACTGTAACATAGTCCCATTATAAAAGGTATTCGAAAATAGGTTCTCATAATGGGGTTTTGTATTAAAGTTGAATAATGGCTCTAATAACATTGTATTGCAATATATCATAATGATACTTCTCACACCTTTGAAATGCTCACCCTTAAGCAGATAACGAATCATTTCCCCTTATAATAGGAACAGTTCTAAAGCTTCCAAGCGGCTTGGCTTAAAAACCACTAGCAAAATATAAAGCTTCAAAGGAGATATAATTTTACTAGTCAATAATTTGGAGAACTACATTAAATATTCAAGCAAAGTAAAGAAATAGTGAAACGTAATGTTTACAAAATATTTAATAGGTATGTAAACAGTCTCATCTATAGATTGTTTGATATTTAAGTAAAAATAGTTGAAAAATAAAAAATAAGTAATTGAACTGTTTTTTTTAAAATATATATTTACACAATCTAAGGGGTTTACATTTTAATTAAATTTGTTTAGTTTAGCCTTAATGACGCCGTTTTAACAATGAGGTGAGCGCAAATTAGGCGGGTTTTTATTTCTAAATAATCTACGTCACTATTCGGTAAACTCATATTAACTACTGTGACCAAAGCTATACAGTAGAATCTGCATAAGCAATAATCAGACCTTATCGCTTGTCGTACTCAATATTGTCTAATATTGGTACACGGATTACAAAATAAATACTTATGTGTATTGATACATTCAAACAGATAGCACCACCATTCCTAACAACCTTTTATCCTGTTCACACCTCAATCCTGAATACTCGCATTCCTACAGCTACACTGAACTGAAATTGTATAAACACGGTTACGGCTGCAGCTAAATTCGAAGTATTTAAAAATTCTGCAGTATATTTTCAGCAAGTGTCGAACAGCGCACTGCAAATTGTAGCTTTCACGATAATTTTGGACGATAGGTCTAATATGGACCATGTGCTTGTATTGGATCCGGCCTTTACAGTGCGCGATTATCGTATTCTCTGCGGTAGATGAACCTCGAAGTGTGGGTCAGCGTATAAGACAGGTGAGGCACAGTTCCGCAGTACCGATGCAGTCATCGTGACAGAAGGCGCCGCATTTCTTGCACAGAATCATTGCGCGCAGGTTGCACACACACGGCTCTTCCGCGCCCACGCTCCGACACCGCGCAACGCTCTAAACATTTCAATTGTGTTAGGTCTATCACTAGTACAAAAAATAGTTTATCATTTATTTGAAATTACCTTGAAAATACTTACTACATTTGTATTTTGGTTAGCTGGCGGTGCACTAGATGCTCTCGGCGCCGTACTGGGTGTTCTTTGCACCAAAATGTACTGACCGACATTGTTCGAACGGTTCTCGTTCATCTGAAATAATATTAAATATATTGAAACTATTAACAAAATACTTTGACGTTTGATATGAAGCCAACATTTTAGAAGCTTCTGAATACTACAATTAAAAATATATGAAATGAGTGTGTCTCTGCAAACTTTAAAGAAATGACAAGTTCACTCCTTAAAATATAAGTTTCGCTGCCATCGATGAGGATCCTCACAACTGTTTATAATCATTGCATGTTGGAATACTCGTTAGGTCAAAAGTAAAAACTTTAATTCGAACTTGGTAATTCACAATCATTTTGTAAATGTATTAACTTACTTCATTATGAGGCATAACAGAAACAGGTAGCTGTCTGACGAGCACAGGCGGGAGCGGAGGCGGAGGCGGTGGCGGGTTTGGACGCACAGAGCGCGCAGGCCGCGTGAGAAGCGCGGGCGGGGGTCGCAGCTGACCGCGTAAAGCGTCGCGGTTAGGGCTATTTTGTATGGCTGCTTGACAGATCTGGTAACTCCGTTCCAAGTTCACTGTACCAGGAGGGACTTTGTTGGAACTTCTACTCCTAAAATATGAATAGGTAATTTATCATTAACTGCACTCGTACTGTAAAATTTCACAAAGATCTAACTGTGAATAAATTGTGTTTCTTTCGCTTTCTGAACTTGACTTGTAGTATACAAAGTATGCGACTTTTACTACTTGGTACTTCGGAAAATGTGTCATTCATAAATAATATTTATCTGTAGGTAAGAATAACATTTACATCCTACTAATATTATAAACGCGAAAGTTTGTAAGTATGGATGGATGGGTGTTTGTTACTTTTTCACGCAAAAACTACTGAACGGATTTGGATGAAACTTCACAGTAATATACATTATACATCAGAATAACACATAGGCTACTATTTGCCGCGATAACCGACAAACACGCAGGCGAAGCCGCGAGCAAAAACTAGTACATTATAAAGCGATGTGGACTTTTTTGGATTAAATCTTATCTAGATCAGTTACAATTCTTTGAATAAAAGGAAAATTTTCGAAACAATACTTTTACTACCATTTGTCTAAGGTAGATATTGTTAATAGGGTATTTTACTGTATACGAGAAAAAATCTAAAAATATATTGAGATACCTTAGGCAAAAAGCGGTCGGAAAATGTTACTTTTAGTTCATTTTTTTTTTTATAATTTATTTCAAAGTTTCAGTTTTTTTAATCTGTTCTTTAACATAATGAAATAGTAGCTGCCATGTTATTACGTCAAACCGCTGTGTTAACTCAAGTGTTAACTGATCAGCGTATGCTTTATATTGTCAGCGCATTTGTTTTTGTTTACAAAGCGAACTGACGTCAATACTACAGAGCAATATGGCGTCCACTGCGTCCAGCGTTTTTGACAAATTACGCGCGAAATTTGAAAATGTAAAATTTAAATGGATTTTTATGGCACATAACGATTGAATACAAAAATTATTTTTTCAGTGGTTTAATAGCACTATATAATCTAACTGAGACACTTCAAAAATGGGTAAAATACCCTATTAAATTGGAGACTTTACGCCACAAAGTTGTCTTAATGAAAGTTGATACTAGGTACTTAGAAATATGAATATAGTCAGTATTAGTTACAAAATAATTATTATATGATGCACAATATATATGTATAGCATAGTAGTATAAACATGATTCATGAAAATCCAAATCACATGCCTGGGAGGAACACTAGTGTAATAGGAAATTTGACATACCTGTTTGACTCTTTTCCCAGTTTCGGCTTTTTACCAACAGGCCTCATACTTTGTGCCATAGTTGTAGCATTTAATGGAGGGTTAGTTGTAGTAATACTAGACATTAAAGTAGCTGTTGCTTCCAATTCTTGTTTTACCAATGTCTCTTTTATAGATTGACAACTCTCTGATGAATTTGAAGACTCCATATTAAAATTAGCATCTCTATCTTCCTTATACATACAATTTTCGTCATTCATTCCAATATCCTCCATTCCAGTTTTAGAATCTTCGCTAACATATTTAGCATTGTCATTATTTAAATTTTGAAATGAATGCAAGTTCATAACATTTTCATTATTTGTCCAATCAGCTTCTGTTTTCCATGATACAGCTGAAGCCTTGGGTTTTGCTGCATCTTTCATATCATCAGGGTAGGAAACAATCTGCAACAATATTTAGATAAATGTCTTGTTTTGATTTAAAATATTTAATAAACAATATCACATCAATAGCTTCTAATGTTCACTGTTGAATAGAGACGTCGCCTTAGAAAGAAGGTTGATAAGGCTCATCTCCACCGAAATTGTTGGCAATTTCAGTGTTTCCAACCGTTTGCAACCTTTCAGAAAATCGCCAACTTTTGTTACCATTGGGTCTACACCGAGTCGCCAGCAATTTGAAAAACATTCCAACTAAGCGTCTCCACAGAGCCAATAAATATTTGTAACAAGCGTATTCTTTTGATGTTTACCGCCAAAAACAGAAAATAGGTTCCCAACATTTGTTGCCAACAGAAGAAAATTACAGAAACTTGTTACCAACACGTTTTGACATCACAAAAGTGGCCAAATTTTGTTCGGTGGAGACTCGGCTTTATAGTTTGTTTTAACTCTTGCTTTTTGTTTACTTGTTTTCGTGCAGAGTTTGGTACTTATAACACCCATGGGATAAATATAATTTTTTACATCCCATAATCTTAAGTCTCTTTAACACATACACATACAATTTTTAAACAAGTTAAGTAATATTTTAAAATAACTTACTGATGTGTTAGTAACTTCCATCATTGGTATTGATGAGTTCTGTGTTAATGGCATTGTTACAACAGCAGTAACATCTGAAACAATATGAATAACACATAGCAGTTTGTTCTGTCAACTTCAAAATGATTGACAACTACCCTCTTTATATTTTAAAAATATACTAACTTGTTTCACTCATGTACGATGACAGCTCCATTAGATTAGGATGGGATGAGTACTTCACATCTTGATTTTCTGCAATAAAGGTAAATATTTCAAGAAACCTTACTGTAGTTTTGAATAATTGTCTCTGAATGTCGTGTTTAATACTAACAAAACTAGATAATAATAATATATAATAAATAATATAATAAATATTTCGGACATCTAACACACAACGCCATCTAGTCCCAAGCTAAGCAGAGCTTGTGTTATGAATACTAGACAACTGATATAAATACATATATATACTTTTTTTTTGTAAATACATACATATTATACATAGAAAACACCCAAACTCCGAAACAAATATTTGTAGATCATACAAACACTTGGTCCGACCCGGGAATCGAACCTGTGACCTCAAGATCAGCAGTTGCACACGCGAACTGCGAGACCAACGAGGCAGTCATTGTTACAACAAGATATACTAGAATCTCATGGAATAAAAAAAAATAGTTTAAATAACTTAAAACAACAAAACAATAAACAAACATACAGATGAAGCTAATAAAATTGTGTTAAAAAGTGATTTGATCATATTAACTGTAAATTGCTCTTTGCCATGTGATTCTAGTACACTTATAGTAGTCAAGATTCAGAATAGTTTGTCTGTATTAAAAATATATCTATACATACAAATAAATAAAATTGGAGTGTCTGTTTGTAATATTAAAATAACCGCTTTTTACTAAATGCATATCTATGTATATGGTACATTAACCAAAATATTTTTTTTCAATTTTGTCTGTCTGTTCTAGTTTATCCCTGGAACGGGTGGACCGATTTTGACGGGACTTTAACTGATAGGTAGCTGATTATATAAGGAGTAACTTAGGATACCCGCGGTTATTGTCATATCGGCGGGACTCAGCTAGTCTATATCTATACAAATAAATATAAAAAAATGTAAAAACTAAAACCCAACTACGACAAAAAACGACGCTGAAAAAGTATGAAAAGCCGTAGTCACGCGTTGTTAGTGTTATGGTACGTTTCTATGTACCGTGTGACTACGGCTTTTCAAACTTGTTTCATACTTTTTCAGCGTTGTTTTTTGTCCTAGTTGAGTTTTAGTTTTTACTTTATTTTATTTAAAATGTTTTGGTGCCGTTATAATATAATACTAATTTCTTTGCAAAGTATATTTTAAATACCATAGAATTTTTTTTTTTTTATAAATACCCTTAATTCACTAGCAAATGCTTATAATATAATTTGAAATGTACAAGTAACGCCCTTTCCAATGATACTAAACGCGGCATATTTATCTATTTTATTTTTTTAACACAGTACTTTATGCCCGCTAGAGGGCGAGACATTAGATTCATCAACATGTTATACAGCCTATAACCAGCGAACAATCAAGACGCTTCTAACAATACCTCATTTGTCCAGTTCTAATAAGTAGTTGAGGAGCTATGAGGAACAGATAAACGAACATACAAACATAGCCTGTCAAAATCATAACCCTCCTTTGTCTTTGCCGTAGTCAGGTAAAAATTGGAGTGTCTGTTTGTAATATTAAAATAACCGCTTTTTACTAAGTGCATATGTATGTATACAAAGTACATACCAAAAATGTATTATTATCATTTTTGTCTGTCTGTCTGTTTGTGCTAATCTCTGGAACGACTGGACCGATTTTAACGGGACTTTCACTGGCAGATAGCTGATGTACTACGGAGTAACTTACGCAACTTTTGTTTACATAAGCTTTGCCCCGCGGTGTTATCCGTGGTTATTAAGGTACAACAATAACCACGGGTAGCACCGCGGAGCTAGTTTGAAATAAAACTGAATAATCTTAAGTGTACCCGTTATTGTGTATTCAGGGTTTTTAATTTCAAGTGGGCACAACTTCAAGGCACTAATGTTGTATTTCAATTAAGCTTATAGACAAAATCATTTTATTATGTTCATGTGTAATGTGATATAGAAAACAAACGGATTTACTTACGAGACTGATTATTTAGTATTGAGAGGCTTGTCTCAAATATAAAAGACTCCGCATCTTTGAAGTGATCATCATAATAGTTTTGTGCCATACCTTGCAGAGGTGGAATTTCTTTCTCTAATTTTTCAGAGCTATTAACAATTTTGATTTTCAAATGATCATTTGGTTGTGGCACTTGACATTCCATCTCCTGATTTAAATTCTGACACAGCTCTTCTTTTATATCTGGATCCTTACATTCTTGAGGTGACTCTTCATCTGCCTCAGATACTGTTTTTAAAGATTCTTGGTACTGATTTGACACATACTCTTCCTGAATTTCATTGCTCAATGAAATTTTTGTGTTTAGTACATTAGCATCCAGACTTTCTTCTTGTACCATTGCCTTGTTTTCATAATTACCTGTCTCTATAGGCTCTGCAGATTCTTTCACAGCTATATTACTTCCATTAACATCTATCTTTAAGCTGGACACAGATGATTCACTTCTGGCATCATACTCATACCCAGAAGCAGTAGCTTTGCTATCTTCACTATTAGTATCACCATGATCTTGTACAGTATGCAACAGTTCATCATTTGGACAAACTTGTTCATTACCATAACAAGTTTCAACATCAGAGTAATTAGTCGTATTATCAGATGCATTATGAACTAAAAAGCTGGAGTGATCTAACTCATAGTCATCTTCAAATTTAATCCTCTTTGCAATGGACCGATATTCAGTATTTTCATTACTAGGTCTCTTAGATGATTCTTGTAAATTAGCATCACAATCTGCTTTGTACTCTTCACAGTCTTTTGATATACTTGACTCTTCTATAGTTACAACACTGAGGTCAAGTTCTTGTTTTAACTCATTGCGATCTGTTTCACTATCTGGTAGCAGCAAGGGATCAACAGGTGTAGTTGAGACCGAGTCATCCAATCTCTGTATGGATGATGAATCAGAGAAATTAAAGTCCACTTGACATTCTTCATAATTTGAATTATGTGTTTTGGTATGTTTGAGAGGTAATAAGTCTGGCACAGGGGCAGATTGTTTTGTACAAAAAGTGACAGGTTCCTCTATAACTTCATCAGCTTTTGCTGAAGATCTAGTTACAGCACCAACAGAGCGCATTCTTTTACTTGTACTTGAAGACTTACTCTTTTTAATTTTTGGAACAGTGCTACTGCTTGTTATAGAAGCTGTTGGTCTTAATTTAATAGTTGTCTTTAGTGATGGTCTATCAGAGTTTAAACTGATTGAAGATTTTTCTTTTCTAGACTTTTCTCCCCAAATAGGTTCAAAGTGTTTTAATTTCCAAGGATCTATTTTGCTTTTTTCTTTTTCAGCCTCACTCTTCATTCTTTGTTGATTTTCTGGAGTTAGTTCTCCTCCAGAGAGACTATCCTGCCATTGTAGACAAGCCCGTGCAAAAAATTCGTTATTGAGACTAGAAGAATTCAAGCGACCGGAAGGGCTTAACCTGTCTACACTAGGAAGTAGCTGCCCAAGTTTATATTGATATAATGGAGGAAGAAGTGAAAAAGTATGCTTATTGAGCAGTGCTCTTATATTTGTGTTTACTAATATTGAGTCAGGTGTTTCTAAATCAATATAACCTTCTCTTGTTTGTTGTAGTTGAGCAGCTGTGGATAATTTTTTGCCACTTCGCTTTCTAGGTTTGATAGAGAACCCTGGAATGCTAGCAAGAACTTCACGCATCGTGCAAGGTTTGTTAGTAATAGTACTAGGCTCAGTGTAGGATGTAGCTGCTGTCCATTCTCTGCTTTCAGGAGGAGGAGGTGGTGGTAGAGGTTTTACAATGATCCTAGGTAAAGGCCGAGTATGGTTTGAGTTCTTCTTTCTCCTTTTTGACTGTTTTCTTGACGAGTGCTTACTGGATTTATCTCCATCTTCAGGAATGCGTATGATTGAGTACTGATCGTTATTACATGGTGTGTATTTACTATCTGTAGAATTATCTGAATATTCCATATCGATCTCTACTTTATCCGTTGGGGATACATCTAGTTCCATTATTAGGATATAACGGGTGTAAATAGCAAATAATTATATGAAAATCATAAACTGTCGCCGATTGGAATCACTACTTCAACCCATAGTGCATACTTTTAAAATATAAAAAGGACTATTTCATCGTGATATTAAGAATACAGAATGATGATCATCACTTATTTAATACAGTTTAAATGCTCAGTAGCACGGAAATTTTCATACAAATCCTATTTTCTTTCAAGAGAAGAACTGGTTGAAGAGTAAAACTTAAAATGTCACAACAACACAGAAAATGGATTCCGTCACAGATTATTAACAAAATTTAAACAAAGTTATATTAATAAGATTTGGAAGCTGGTAATTTTAGCCCTCCTCAGGAATAAAATAAATCAAGCAAAATATATTGTAAGTTGCTAAAATTGATTTATTTTTTTCTTATAACAAATCCCTCCTGTAAAAAAAAAGATTTTTTATAGACGGTGCCAAATTGATAAACCCTTTGATGTATAAACTACTGAGGGTCCTTATCAACTCGTATGAAACATAGCAGATTTTTGTTTGAATTAATAAGTAAAGCGACTCGGCCCAGCTTAGCACGGAAATCTTTGAAATTTGCGGATTTTTTCTAAAAGTAAGCATTTATAACACATACTAGCTATTGCCCGCTGCTTTGCCTACGTCTATGTCGATTATTGCGGCAAATAGTAACCTATGTGATATTATGATGTATAAGCTAAATTACTGTAAAGTTTTATCCAAATCCGTTCAGTAGTTTTTGCGTGAAGAAGTAACAAACATACATACTCACAAACTTTCGCCTTTATAGATTACTGTGATGTGATGATGTGGTGTGATAAACTGATAAATCTATGAGTGTGACTAGCTATCGCGCGCGGCTTCTCTCGCATTTAATAAAAAGTATCCTATGTTAATTCTAATACCAAACCAAACAAAGTTTCATGATCATCGGTTTAGTAATTTTCCCGTGAAAGCGTAACAAACAAACTTACATTTACATTTTACAAGCTTTTATTTAGCTTCACCTGTCCCGATGTTTGTCTGTAGTCAAATCTTGCAAGTTAAATTTGAAGCAGATATCTTTATCCGATTGTGCTGAAATTTTGCAGGCCTAAGTAAACAGCGTGACAATGCAATATTACGGTGACATGGAGCTGATCTGATGCTGGAGCTTGAAGGTGGCCATAGGAACTTTGTAATGAAACGACGAAACCCATTGAGTGTGGAATCGTTTGATTCGTCTTGACGAGTACTCTATGTATTGATAGTATCCAGAGTATGATGATGGAGCCGGAAGGTGGCCTTAAGAACTCTGTAATGAAACGACGAAATCCATTGAGTGTGCAATCGTTTGATTCGTTTTAACGTCTTGACGAATAGGTACTTTCCGTACTTTATGTTTTGATAGTAACCAGGGTCTGATGATGGAGCCGCAAGGTGGCCATAGGAACTCTGCAATGAAACGACACCACACCATCGAGATTAGAATCCTCAAATTAGTTTAGTCAAGTATTAAGTTGTAAATGGTAACCAGGGTTTGACGATGAAGTTGATAGGTGTTTATAGGATTTGTCTTGTTACTTAACAGGTACTTCGGTCGTCGATGTCTTGCAATATTGATGCGTTTGAATGAGATGAACAGACTGAAAAACCTGTCCAGCGATAACTAAAAACTAAAAAATAAATGAAATAAAAAAAAACTTTTTAAAAACATGCTTTTATTGGAATGCTCTAAAAAGAATAAAATAAAGTATTCCTTGAAAACTTTTTCTATCAACTTATAATGTCATTACACAATTTATATAATACAAAACTTCGATCAAATATATCATAGATGCACTGTTGCCGCTTAAAAAGTGGCACCGGCAAAACAAGGCATAAAACAACAATATGCCTTGTTTCGCTCTCATTCGCTTGGTGGCCGCGCTCGTGTTTACACAATTAGCAATGCCGAAGTGCGTAGTAAAAAATTGTAAAACACTCTAAAAGTGCAAAAGAAGGATGGAATATCATATTTTCAGTAAGTCCATCTTTAATCTAACATATTTTCGTTATGCTTTATGGCTAATTTTATTAATATTTTGATAAAATTTGTGATTTACAACGGCTTCTAATGTACGCATCCATCCCTTTCACACTCACGGGCGATGCTCATAAGAGACAACTAGACAAGCCTAGTGCTAGCTAACAAAGTCAGTAGGATAATGATGGAGTCGCCTTTACAATTTTTTTAGGTTTATTGAAGATTTGTTTTTGATTAAGTTTTCCGAAATTTATATAAATCAAATGCATCTAGTGTGGTGTGTTCCAATCATTTTTGTGAAGATGATATGTACACAACAGAAAAATAATTCAGGAGAATAAAAAAGACAGCTTTACCAACTTTACAGGTAGGTATTATAATCTACTAAGAATATTTAACCGACTTTAAAAAAGGAGGTTATTAATTCAATCTGCATGTATGTATTTTTGTCAAAATTGCAAACTGTTTATAAATGTTGGTCTATACCAGATTCTAAACGTGATTACCAAAATTCAAAATTATATGTATGTCTGTTCGTAAATATCTGAAAAACCTTTAAGTTGGAATATAAAATATCTTTGATGATTACAGTTAAGGTATAGTCCATCTTATGGAACAGTGCAATATATGTATAAGTACAGGCACGTAGGTATAGAAGGTCTAATATCTGGGTGGAATATTCATTATTAAATTAATACATATCATAATTTATACTAAAATTCTATTCAAATTTAGCTACCAGAATCAAAAGAAGAAATAAAAATTGTGTGAAGAATTAATTATTTGTTGGTCCATCCAACTACCGTATTTTTTTTAAATCGAAAAGCAACTCCATTTTTTCCATGTTCCAAATAAAAGCGATAAGACGCGAGAACACACTATTTAATGTCAGTGGAATGTAACTCTCGTTATTCTTTGTACTATTATGTGCTTTATTGTAATACGTTAAGTTTAATTTTCCAATACACTTGTTTTTGGGCATGTGTTGTTTTATTTTCGATTTTTGTAAGAGTCATAGAATTTCATTGTCCTATCCTGTCATCAAACTTTTTGTATGGAATTTAGTATGGAACTGTGCATCTTTAATATATTTGATCGAAGATACAAAAGCTTGTCGCGAGATTTCGTTACCAGTATTTAATTAGTTTGAAAATTTTAATTGAAATCAGTCAATTCAAGTTCTTTAGTTTACTTTCTTATCTACACAGGAAAATCTCGCGACAAGCTTTTGTATTATATAAATTGTGTAATGACATTATAAGTTGATAGAAAAAGTTTTCAAGGAATACTTTATTTTATTATTTTTAGAGCATACCATTAGAAGCTTGTTTTTAAAAAGTTTATTTTTATTTTTATATACTATTAGTATGGATAGTAAGTATGATAATGATAGTAGGATATACTTTACTCTAAAGTGCATTATAATTCGTTGAGTAGTTTATAAGAAGTCGAGACTTCAATAAAAAATATGTAAAGTTATTAATGTTACTGAACATTGCATTCGGCTCTAAATCTAAACTGGCTCTCAGCACAGTGCCCACACCTTTATTTGTGTCAAAGACAATGACATTGTTTTTTTGTTCTTGCTCTATGGATTCTGATTGATTTCGATTTTGCCGGGATGCTGTTCAGTGTTACCAGTTACCAGCCCTACTGTTTTAAATTGGATTTGCCGTTTTAATAAAAATGACCCAGTTTTCTGTTACATTCATATTTTTTTCTGTTTTTCAAATTTTTATCCCCTTCCTATCCATTTTAAAACCATTGTTCTCCTGCCTTAATTATTTGCGAGCTGCTTTTTTTAAATATTTTGGGGTTGGCAGCACTGATGCCGTTTTGCAGAGTTAAGTTATGTGGCCGCCATTTTGTTTTATTCGATGAATGGCGTTGTGCACTGTAGTGCTTCGACTTGATTCGTGATAAATTACAAAGTTAAGAAGTTATTGAGTGAAGAGTTATGCTAGTTTAATTACATCCTATTAAAATTATCTAAAAAGAATTAGGAAGAAGAAAGCTTTGTCTATTGTCATAAATTTATTATGGGCCGCGGCAGGTAATTAAATCTGTTTAATTAACACATTGTATTATAGTGTACATTTATAAAACTGCATTGTTCATTTGATTTTGTTTATTATTTTTAGAGATCGTAGTCGTGATAGACGTCGGAGCCGAAGCCGTAGCAGAAGCCGCAGTAGGAGCCCACGCTATGGCTTAGGTTCAGGCGGTGGAGGAGGAGGTTACGGTGGTGGGCGTAGAAGCAATCCCGGTGCTAATTTACGTAAACCAAAATGGGATTTAAGCAGATTAAAACCCTTTAAGAAAGATTTTTACGTCCCTCACCCTGATGTTGAAAGTCGATCCGAGTCGGAAGTGGAAGCTTGGAGGAGTGACAATGATATAACCCTCAAAGGACGCAACATTCCAAAACCAACATTGACTTTCGATGAAGCTGGATTCCCTGATTATGTTATGGATGAAATTGATAAAATGGGATTTTCTAAGCCCACTCCAATCCAGGCTCAAGGTTGGCCTATAGCTCTCGGTGGATATGATATGGTCGGAATTGCTTCGACAGGTTCAGGAAAGACCCTGTCGTATATTTTACCTGCAATTGTACACATAAATAATCAACCTAAATCTAGTAGAGGTGATGGTCCAATTGCTCTTGTATTGGCACCAACTAGAGAGTTAGCACAACAGATTCAAGAAGTTTGTGATAAGTTTGCTAATACATCGAAAATACACAACACTTGTTTGTTTGGTGGAGCACCAAAAGGGCCGCAAGCTAGAGACTTGGATGCGGGTGTGGAAATTGTTATTGCCACACCCGGTCGGCTCTTAGATTTCTTAGAAAGTGCCAGAACAAATTTAAAGAGATGTACATATTTGGTACTAGATGAAGCCGATAGAATGTTGGATATGGGTTTTGAACCACAGATTAGAAAAATCATTGAACAAATTAGACCTGATCGTCAAACTCTCATGTGGTCTGCAACTTGGCCTAGAGAAGTTCAGAGTTTGGCATCTGAATTTTTAAAGGATTATTTACAAATCAATGTTGGTTCATTATCCTTAGCAGCTAACCATAATATATTGCAAATAATAGATGTTTGCATGGAGTATGAAAAGGAAACTAAGCTAAGTACGCTTTTAAAAGAAATAATGGCAGAAAAGGAAAATAAAACCATAATTTTTATTGAGACTAAAAAAAGAGTTGATGACATTACAAGAAAAATGAAAAGAGATGGGTATGTTTGTTTTTAATCTATGAAGAGATATTATGTACGCATGTTATTTCCTCCTTTATGTTTATTTTATTATGGAATAGGGGGCAAATGAGCAGACGTATCGCCTGATGGTAAGCGATTATTGCCGCCCATGGACACCAATCAACATCAGAGGCGGGGTTGGGGTATGGGCCTCTGGTGTCCTGACTCACTCAGACACTGGTTTTTTGTGAGTCCGTGGTATCACTCCGATCAAGCTGGCCCATTTATGCGGAAGCGTGGCTCTCCCTCAGTATTAATTGAAGGATGAACGATTTATATTGAAATTAAAATAATTGTTAATTTAATGTTTTTAGATGGCCAGCAGTATGTATTCATGGAGACAAGTCACAAAATGAGCGTGACTGGGTCCTTCAAGGTAAGATTAAATGCCAAATATGCTGAAATACTGTTTGATAATTTACATTTGATTTATTGTTTTGACAGAATTTTAAATAATTTAACTATAGTTTATGAAAGACGGTATCAAAATTGAGTCTGAATCAAACTTAGTGCTGTACAATAACAAAAAACATTCAAAAATAGCACTCGTCGTCGAGAAGCGGCGACGGACAGTACGTCGCGAGCGCGAGCGCGAGCGCGGAGCGTGCGTGGCCTTGCAGTAAATATTGTATAAACTGTCTGCATGTGCAGGCGGAGGCGAGCTGCGGCCGCGCGGTGCCGGACCGCGGCGCGTCGCCTAGCGGCGAGCCGCAGCGCCCGCGCCGGGCCCGCCTCACGGTCCGGGGCTAAGCCCTATGCACTCCGCTCGCTCCCGCGGCTAGTCTGAGCCGCTTCTCGCGCGCTCGCCCGTGGCGCGAGGGGCCGGTCGTAGCGCTGTCAGGCGGCGGCAGGCCAGCGCCGCCGCGCCTCTTGGACCCGTTGGCTCTCGGTTCTCGCCTACGGGCTGACGGCCGACTTCTCACCCCTCGCTCACGATTTTAATTTTTTGCGCAATGTATGACACGGAAACAATGTTTTTAGTAAGTTTAATACAATAGTGAATGGATTAAATTATACTTTACGTCTCTCATTAAACCTCTAAAGGTTGTCCTCAGATTTCATTATTCATATATTATATACTATATCTTTTATTTTCTCGTTTTTCCTTTTTTACTTAAATCTTTTTATTATACTCGATTTGTTTCTATCCATTTATCTATATCATGATAATTTTATGTATTGTAATATTCATTAACATTAGTGGCCTGAAAGGGGTGAAATGTGAGATGAATAGTAATTGATTGCATCATAAGGGGCTAAATTTAAATTCATTACGCTTGTATTTTGTTATAAAACAGTCGAAAGTTTGATTGGTACCAGCATCTTACCAGGACCAATAGTGCAACTACTTGCGAGCAAAAAGTTTACAATACACAATAGTTTAAACAAGTATAACAACTTTTTTAAACTATTCTAAGTTTTTGTACAATATCTCTTCTTATACTTCATTATTCATGCATTTTCATAAATAAGGTATTGTCTAGGTTGTTGGAACTTACATAAAACAATTTATTATATGAGGTTATTCATCAGATGTCATTGAATAAACTGAGTGCAGAGAGAGTGCTTTTATAACTTGAATTATTTTGCCATCTAAGAAGGGCTAAATACTGTTACAGTATTACTTTTAGACCACTACTATGGGATTTAGACCATTTTCACCAAAACAGGATGTGATTTTCGCCCATCCTACATAACATTTTAGTGTTCCCTCTGTGTTACTTATGGTTTTGTATTTATTAAGCTGGATTTTTACATGGTATGTCACTTCATTTCTTGTCGCCTTGAAGTGGAAGCGAACATTCTGTGTGGTCGAATGTGCAAGCAGAGAATCATAACTTCACCATTCACATTGACTTCTTGTTCAATCTCTCATCTGTGTCACTCACATGCCAATAATACATTTGGTATTTTTTTGTTCCAAAGAAGAACAATTTTTTGTTCCAAGAGTTGTAGAAGAAACTATGTTTCACATGATATCATGATTGGTGATTAAACAAACAGGTACCTACACCATTACTCCAAATTTTTAAACGTATAATTTCTTACAGACTTTCGTAGTGGAAAAGCTCCAATTTTAGTAGCTACTGATGTTGCTGCAAGAGGCTTAGGTAAGTCTTTTCTTGTCATTTTGTAAGATTCTTGTTATTAGATATTGTTGTTATACACATGTCTGTAAATATGAAGAGCCCTAAAAGGAAATCAATGCATTTTTTTCAAATATATGTGTAGAATTATAGATACGTACGGTAAAAGGAAAAAAAAACAAACTGTCAGACCAGTGTGGTATAGTAGGCGTAAACTATTTTAAAGATTGGTCTATGTACAGCATTGGCCTATAAAAAGCTGTTGATGATGATGTGTATGGTAAAGCCAACATTTAAAAAGGTTTTAAGAAATCAAAATGGTAATTGACATAGATTTTTTTTTTTATAAAATATAATTCTATACTAATATTATAAATGCGAAAGTTTGTAAGTATGGATGGATGGATGTTTGTTACTCTTTCACGCAAAAACTACTGAACGGATTTGGATGAAACTTTACAGTAATATCGCTTATACATCAGAATAACACATAGGCTACTATTTGTCCCGATAACCGACATATATACGAGCGGAGCCGCGGGCAACCACTAGTAATAAAATATTTGTACATTTCCTGGTCTAGAAGTAATTGGCGCCGCACTATAGAAATAATGAGGTGCTCTTTGATTTTTCAAAGATTAATATTAACCCGCTATTTTCAGATGTTGACGATGTTAAGTTCGTCATCAACTTTGATTATCCCAGCAACTCTGAAGATTACGTGCATCGTATCGGAAGGACTGGGCGAACTAATAAAACTGGAACAGCATACACATTCTTCACTCCATCCAATGCTGCGAAAGCCGGAGATTTGGTTTCTGTCTTGAAGGAAGCAAAGCAAGTAGTCAATCCTAAATTGCAAGAGCTAGCAGAACGTGGAGGTGGAGGAGGTCGACGTGAGTAGTGATTCTAGTATATGTGTTGTGTAACTTTGGGTAGCTACGAATGTTTTTACAGTATTTTTGATATTACAATCTAATTGAATAGTGTTCTTTTTTTCGAGTTAGTTTATTTTGCCAACACAAAAAACTTACGTAAAAATACCCAAAAAAGTCAAATTTCTTCAGTAAAAATTCCAAGTATTGGGTAATGTTGAATCCAATTTTTTTTTTAAAACCAATATTTCTGGAATATTTTGTGGTTTGGGTGAAATAATAATAATAAAGTATCTAACTGAACATCAATTACTTCAATAACTCTACTATAATTTAAAATGATGTATGATATAGTTTTTATTTAATTAGAGAAAACATTTTGACAATCCATTTTAGGTCTTACAATATTGAAAATAAAAAAATCGCGTTTAATAAACTAATAAAGCTTTTTCACAACTTTGTTCAAATTAAATTAAACTAGTCACTTAATATTTTATGTGGTAGAACTTATTACACCAAATATTTGTGATAATTTCTTTCTAGGACATAGAGGACGCGGTGGCAGATATAGAAGAGGGGGACGTCGCTCGCGCTCTCGCTCCCGATCACGTCGTCGCCGTTCCCGTACACGATCTCGATCACGTGACCGTCGGCGTCGACGTCACAGCTCTTCTAGATCGTCGCGAAGCAGATCATCCAGGTCTTCGAGAAGTCATTCGAGGTCCCGTTCCCGTTCGCGAAGCCGATCTCGCTCAGGCAAGTGCAGCCCACAGAAGGATAATAAGGATTCAGGCCTACAACAGGCGCCCCAAGCTCTTCTACCCACACCAAAACCTCTTCTACCCACACCTGTTGGTCCTCAACTTCCTTGTCAAGTCGCCAAAGGTCCTTCCACTCCTCCTACAAACAATAGTACCAATCAAACAGATAAAGTAGGTGTTGTGCCTAGTAATAATAAATTACCCAATAAAATTAACACAAATTATCCTCCACAAACTGGTCAAATTCCACCATTGATGGGTATTAATCCCCAAATGAATATGAGCGCTCCACCACCTATGAGTGGTCCAGGCTTTGCTATGCCACCGTTTTTTCCTGATCAGTATGGTATGATGCTACCTAACTTCTCTACACCACCAATGCTTCCACCTGGCGCATGGGCAGCACCACCTCCTCCTCCACCTCCCCCTCCACCCAACGATTCTTCCACTAAAGAGAATCACGAGCAAAGGGGCCCTGGATCAAATGGCCACGAGTCAGATTCCAGAAAACGCGGAGCTCGTACAGGCGGGCTCGGCAGCTCAGGCGGGCATTCATCCAGCCTAGGCGGGCTCGGCTCGAGCGGCGGCGGTCTCGGCTCAGCTGCGAGCCTAGGCTCTGGCGGAGGACTGGGCTCTTACAGCGGCTTGGGCTCAGGCTCTTCTGGCAGCAGACACGGCTCAAGTGGCGGGCTTGGCTCTGGCGGAGGACTAGGCTCGAGCGGCGGGCTAGGCTCAGGCGGCGGGCTCGGCTCGGGCGGTGGACTCGGCTCGGGCGGCGGGCTCGGCTCTGGCGGGCTCATGTCGGACGCGCCGCCGCCATCTCGCTCGCGAGGTCGTGATAGACGACGCCGCGGAAGAGGACGGGATTACGACGACTCAGATTTGGGGTCTGGAGGGCTTGGGTCCTCTGGACCTGGACTCGGGTCCTCTGGACCTGGACTTGGGTCCTCTGGAGCTGGACTTGGGTCCGCCGGACTCGGTGGCCCCGACGGCAGCAGCTTTGGTCAACCTGGCAGTGGCTACAACTCTGGCGGTCTCGGAGTACCTCACGGGAGCCTATTGCCGCGCATGCTCCCTCAAAATGGCAGCGACGGCGTAGGACCACAAGGTGCGAATTTTACCGCCTTCGGTTCTTATGGGCCCAAAAATAAGCAGGATTTCCAAAGAAACGAAAACGGCCTGGGTTACAATGATACAAGTAACAAAATGGAATACTATGGACCACAAAACATGGGCCCCGGACGGCCTTATGCAGTCGGTTTAGAGCCGGCCGATCCCAACGGTGCGCTGGCAAACGGCTCCGTGGGGTACAATAATGACCGCCAGAGAAATCGCCGACGATGAATACTACTGAGGTTTGTTATATTCAAACCAATGCCAACTCACTTTATTTAACAATTCACAATAACTGTGCTGAGATATGTTGCTATGGTGACATATCCAAAACGAACATTCTTGTATTTAGATATTAATATTCAACTTCAATTTTGTTGATATATTACTTATTATATACATTGTGCCATAAACTGACTTGTAAAAAATTATTTAGACCATTTTGTTAAACCTAAGTTTTATTTTTTTACAGAAAATGGATATAATGGGGACTCTCGTCGACGCAGGAGACGTTAAACAAAATTTATCTTAGTGATTAAGAACTTGTAGTTACATAAGTTTTGATGCAGACATTATAAAAATTTCATTCCATGTTGTATTTACTTGAAGTGTATTTGTTAGTGCAGTGCAACCGAAATCAGTGGTTATTTAATTAGAACACAATACATTTGTATAAAGCCATACCCTTAACACTTATACCATGTGTTGTAATAGTTAGAATCCAGAAATAAAACGAATTATTTAAATTTATTGAATATATATTTTTACTATGTAAACTGTAAACACACGTACAGACTGTGTAATATGATAAGCTCAGTTTGCGAAATTAAAAGAAGCAAGCAAGCCACTTTGAAAGCATACATGTTTATTTAGAAATTTGATACAAAATTTGTAGCGTATTTTCGTGTACATATTTAAATTTTTTAAGTGTATAATCCCTACTATATTTATAGTATAATCTCATTATAAAATTACTTTCGTGTTTTCGTCAGTGGTTACATTGTTTTGTACTTTTGTTTTTGTACTTGAATAGATTACTCTTTTTATTTCTTTTCCAACATTTATTGAAATTTGTTAAATGCTAATTTTATAGGTTTCTGTAGTAATTCACCATGGTTAATGTTACTTTTCCGTAGTCCTATTAATAGAACCATAGAAAAGAAAATTTCTCGTAGTATATCTGCATGACTACACAGGTAATGAAATGTGTCCATGGTCCAACTGATAAAACAACGGACAACAATTTATGCTTGTGCAAAGTATGAAACATCCGTGTGTGCATACATACATTTAATTGCTAGCGTGGTACAGTAAAAGTAGGCTAAAACCTCCTTTCTAAGCCTATGACCATCTGTGCACTGTTAGAGGTTGTTGATGAACTGCTGTTGTAATCAAGTTTCATAAGATAACAAGGTTATGTTAAGCTAGTATTATTACAAGTCTTACATATTAAAAAGTACTTCGTAAATTTATACTTGTAGATCTTTGATTAATAAAATGTATCTCTTAATATAGTGTGATAAATACTGTGTAATGTGAACGAAATAAAAGTTTTTACACTAATTGAATTGTATTCTTGCTAAAACGTTGGGTTTTTACTTCCTTTTATAGGTTTTAAGGAGTTATTAACTACTACCTGACCCACGCAACCTCGTTTGCGTCTACTATTGCCCGTGGCGTGATAATTTTCCCCCGTTTTTGAAGCATTCGTTTGTTTGCTTGACCGCACTAATCTCAGGAACTACTGGTCCGATTTGAAGAATTCTTCCAATGTTAGATAGCCCATTTATCGAGGAAGGCTATATATCATTACGCTAAGACATAGGAGCGGAGCACCAATTGTTGTTACGGGAAGACGAGGTTGCGTGGGTCAGCTAGTATAGATTATAAAGCTGAAGATTTTGGCTGAACGCGCTAATTTATCAAGAAATATCAGTCTTTCACTGATCGGTAGCTGATGATATAAGGAGTAACTAAGGCTACTTTTTTTTGGACTCAAGCAACACCGCTAGTTTCGAATAATAATAAGCGACTAAATTTAGGAGAAAACAGATCTTCGCTAGTTGCACTGGATGATAATGTAGGTGGGCTAACAAAGGGTGACCCAACGGTAAGCTACTACGGCTACACCACTAATATGGACTGTTACAAGAATCCAAAACGCGTAGACACCCTATTTTAAATTTTTATACAAAATTAAATGAATGAATCGCCATTTAAATGGAATTCTCAAAATTTATAGAGCGTTCGACGTGCGGCCAACGACCGTCTGAACGTGGTCTAATATTGGTGGTTACCATGACAGCACATTTTAAGTAATTTATCCTTTAGATCTTGCAAATTACAAATATTGCGTACCTATACAGGAATTTATGAATTACCATTACATCAAATTCATTTTATGTAAAATTGTGTGGTTGATTTATTAAATATGACTTTTTGTGTTGACCTGGTGTCAGAGGATTCATTTTATGAAAACATTACTCTAGGAGTAACCAAGATCTTGGGTTAGTATTACAATTAATGAATAGAACATAACATCTTAAAGATTTATTTACTTATATACACCAAGGTACAATCTCAGTAACTTTATCAGTAGGAGTTAGCTTTATGTTTTGGCAGGAATATAAATCCTTCTGGTACAGGACCTAATAACATCTCACTAATTTTTATCCAGTCAGCGCAGTTGCCTGAAGCCATTAATGTTTCTAAGTCATTTCTGCCAAAATATGTTGGTGGTCTCTCATTAATTTTTTGTGGTGGTTTTTCTAACAAGCCCACAGGCACATATCTATATAAGAAGGATAACCATTCAAGTAGGAATCGACGTGTGTTTTCAACCCCCTGCATATCAGAGCCCCAGTGTTCCAGTCCATAGTTTGTGTATTTTTTAAGAATATCAAATCTTTCACTACTGCTAATATCCCACACTTTTTGTTCTTTAATTTCAGTAAATATCCATGGTTTTATAAGGGCTCCTCTTCCAATCATTACTCCCTGTACTGTTGGTGCTATATTTCTCCTACTAACATAGTCATCATAGCTTAGAATGTCACCATTACCATAAACTGGACAAGGTGCAGCTGCTTTTGCACAAGTCTCAATATATTCCCAGTCAGATGACCTGGTGTATCTCGCTTCTCTTGATCTACCATGAATGGTAATGAGTGAAGCTCCCCAATCAGCCATTTTTGGTACAATAGTGTGTGTTATTTTCTTGTCTTGATAGATACCAGTCCTCATTTTAACTGTGAATGGGATACTTAGTAATTTAGAAGCACATGTGACAGAAGCCTCTAATGTTGACAATCTGTGCATCATACCACTACCTCCTCCCTTCTTGTATATTAGGTCAATAGGACAACCTAAATTTAAGTCGATGAAATCAAGTTCAGTATTCTCTTGGAGTAATTGTGACACTTTACTGATTTGGTATACATTGGTCCCACATATTTGTGCACCAAACAAGTCTTCGGATTCATGTCTTTTGACGAGAGCCCACTCTTGTTTTAGACCTTTGAGTAATGATTCACATAAAGCCATTTCTCCGCAAGTTATATCTGCACCAAACTCTTTACAGATTCTCCTGAATGGAAGATTGCCGACAGTTGTTAAAGGACTAAGGTATAATTTATCTTGCCAATCTATTTTTTTCCTTTCTTTGGGTAATAGTTTAATCAAATCTTCATCTGTGATTGCACCACTGTTATTAGTTTTTTGGTCTGGATTGTTTTCAGATTGGTTTTCTAAAGACTCTGAATTTTCTGTACTTTGGGTTTGGACTGGCTTCTTCTTTTTGTCCATGAACTTAACAAGTGTCTCAGAAAAGTTAAAATTATATTTCCTTTTCTGAAGTAATGTCTGAAGAGATGGTTGAATTGTATTTTTTGTATCTTCTTTCCATTGGCTCACTTTTTCTTCATCAATTATGTTAAACCCTTCTGGGGTAATGTGACTAGATCCAAAACGACAAGCTATTCCTCTTGAGCACCGACCTCGCAGATTGAATAAATGACATTTTTCACCTAAATCTTTAGGCTTTGACTTTAAATAATCCTTTGGATCATGGAAATACTTGCAGTTTTTATATTCACATGGTTTCAAACTATCTTGTGAGACAGCAGTAACAATAGATGGGCATGGTTTGGTTTCTTTGTTGTTTTGAAATGTTTTTGGACGGGCCTTGTTTTGTCCCCTCTTTTTATTTTTACTTGTTGATTTTTTTTTATCATCTTCCATTTTACTCTTTTTGGTATCTACGCTATTATCAACCTCGTCCGTATCACTAAGCTTACGTTTGGAAGTATTTTCATCGACATTATTGGTTTTAGCTGGACGTGGTATAATGAATTCTTCTTTAATAGCGCAAACACCTGCCATTATATTGGCCATAATGTTTATAATATATTACTAACTGCAGTTTTAAATATAAATGCTTTTTCATAAGGTTATAATTAATAAAACATAATGACCGCCGAGTGGTAGTGTGCCGATCAGATGACACTAATGACACTTATCAGCTGGTATCAGTTTTTAATCTGAATTTTTACTTCATGGTACAAGGGCTATTGGAAAAAGATCATTTACAATAAAAAAACCTTTTATTTTCAGTGCAGCAATTGTATTATTATAGATATACGATGTAGTTTGTATTCACCACAGAGTACATTGTTATATATAGTATTCACTTTACACATATGAATTGTTTCTTTTTACGAATTGTGGACCACAATGCGTAAAAAGATTTTGAAATCCCCCTGTGTCGGGTTCCACATTTTCACATCCCAGAAACATATTTCGTAGGTACTAGCTTTTGTCCGCAGATCCGCCCGCGTGTATGACGGTTATCGCAGTAAAGAGTAGCTTAAATTCTTCCTGAAGAATCAAAACATCTCCATTCCAAATTTCATTGAAATCGGTGCAGCGGTTGATCCGAGAAAGCGTAACAGTCAAGAGTTATTTTTGAGTTTTATAATATTAAGTATGGATTTAAAATTATTAAATTCCTATGTTACAGAGGCTGACCCCCGTATATGCGATGTTAATGTTGAACGAAGATCCCCTTGTGATCGTTTAGCTCTCACAACCTGGGAACAACGTCATTCTGCGATATTGCCGGATGATTTAAGAAATTTTTATGCATCGACTGATGGATTTAAACTCACCTGGCATTACAAATATTCAGGTTAGATTGGCACAATATACAATAATGTTTTGTATGTTTAATACTAAGTATAACGTTTAGTCATTTTTGGTGAGGTGAGTTGGTAGTTGAAATTGGCATGATTCATACTAATCTGTAACTAGATTTTTTTAACAACTTCTCTCATGTAACTGCAGATGGCAGATTTTGCTAATAAAGTCAGCGATCATCTCGTCATTTGTGTTTGTGACACACTCTTTTGACCCAAAGTACTCCATGCCACTTTCTATAATTCAGACAAGATGTTTGTTTCGTGACTAATTGTAAATATTGCATTGCAATATCAAGTAAAATTTTTACAAAAGAAAACCGTATTCAAGAACTGGACCAAATTGAAATGGGACCACACAAAAAGCACCAGCATATAAATAATCGGTTCACCCAGTCGAAAGGTCTGACATGAGGTAACAAACAAAAAAAAAAACAGTCGAATTGATAACCTCCTCCTTTTTTGTAGTCAGTTAAATAAAAATAGACACTGAGTGAACAGCAAAGGTCTGTTTGTTATAATAGGTCTTTACCTATGAAATTGCCGTTTTGTATGCAATAAGTGAAAGTACTTATTTTTTAAAACTTTTTTATTTCTGTTATTCGAAGTAATCACCCATGCAATCGACGCATCTTTGCCAACGCATTGGCAGTTTATTGATGCCCTTCTTGTAAAAATCAGCTGGACGGGAGGCAACAAATTCTTCAAAGGCATTTTGTACTGCCTCTCGGGAATTGAATTTTTTACCCACTAAAAAGTTGTCTAAATTTTGGAAAAAGTAATAGTCGGTAGGTGCAAGGTCTGGTGAGTATGGCGAATGAGGCAGAGCTTCCAACCCCAGCTCTTGCAGCTTAGAGACTGTCTGTTGCGCAGTATGGGGTCGCGCGATGTCGTGAAGGAGCAGTGGAGACGACCGATTGACCAAAGCTGGTTGCAGATGTGCAAGCTTCTCCATCATTCTCTCCAGTTCTTCACAGTACACATCTGCATTAATGCTCATGCCGTTTTGTAAAAAGCTGTGGTGAATCACACCCGCACTAGACCACCAAACAGTGAAAATCACCTTTTTAGGGGTCATTTTTGGTTTAGGGCATTGCTTTGGTGCTGAACCAGGGTCTAACCAACTTGCTGAGCGCTTTCGATTGTCGAACAGAATCAATTTTTCGTCGCACGTAACAATTCGTTTTAAAATTCCTTCATTTCTTTGCCTGTCGAGCAGCGCAAGGCAGATCTCGACGCGTACGTTGCGCTGGCGATCGTTAAGGTGGTGGGGCACCCATCTATCAAGCTTTTTTACCTTGCCAATTTGTCGCAAATGGATCAATATTGTTTTGACGCTTACAGTAAAAGCTGCTGCTAGCTCAGCTGTAGATTGAGTTTCGTCAGCTTCCACAAACGCCTTTAATTCATTATTGTTAACCAAAGTCTCCGGACGACCACGAGCTTCATTTTTCAAGTCAAAATTTCCAGAACGGAACCGGGAAAACCAATAACGGGTTGTGCGTTCGTTTGTACAGTTCTCTCCGTAAACGTTTTTGATGTTACGTGCCGTTTGTATCGCGTTGGTGCCACGACGGAACTCATATTCCATAATTACACGAATTTTTTAAGTATCCATTTTGACGAAAAATGTTCAAATGTAATGAAAATACAACGCTAATCAAAAAACAAAAGACTGAGTTTGTAAATAGAATGTCATGGTTTTAAAACAAAATTAATTTGAATTTAGAATACAGATCCATTACAAACTTTTTTTTATTTGAAATGACCAGTACTGAAGAAAGGCAATTTCATAGGTAAAGACCTAATATTAACTTGTTTCGTTTGGGAACTCATCGCGAGATTTTATGAACATAGACACATGTAACGGACACAAAGAGCACACAGACTTCACACAAAGTGTTGTCCCATGTGGGATTTGAATCCACAACACTTAGCGCAGTAGAAAGCGGCGTGTTGCTTAAACCAACTAGGCTAACCGTACAGTCTATGATTAATTATTCTTTGATTTCAGCGGACGAAATTTTACCAGTTGGTTCAATTCGCGTAAATTCTCTAAGTGAATTATACCTTTCTCCGGGGCTAAAAGATCTTCTAGATTTCTCACTCACTAGACAAAATAATGGGCCGCGACCAGTCTTGAATACCAAAAGTAAAGTATTTGAATTAGATACATGCAGAACTATTGGCAAGGTAAGAAATTTGAGTATTGATATATTAACGAAGGAGTAAGCTTGAATGAGTGTATGACTTTATTTCACACTAGCGACCCGCCCCGGCTTCGCACGGGTGGATTTCAGATGCCCCCGCCGACGACACGATTCGTGCATTTTAAATCTGTAATATCTTCGAATATATTCATTCAAATAAGATACTGTAAAGGGCCATTTTGATCTATATTAAATGCACAAAGTATTTAATTCACTTAATTGTATATGGATTCATTCTGTATTGCTTAAAATCACTTCGTAAATAAGCCATTATTTCTCGTTAAAATAAAGGAATAAAAAATGGTTGTTGTGGGTTATCCCTAAGAGATAGACATATACCGTCGCGGACTTTTTTGTAGTACTTTTTAAGGTGTACAATACTGTAGTACATTATTTTGATCTATCTCGTAGGGTGCAACCAGCGTTTGCAATGTAAGCGCAAAAAAATGTGTTTTTTTGCTACATCACATTAGAAACCTCGAAAATTAACAGTGTTTCTATACTATATTATGCATTCATTATACATAAAAACCTTCCTCTTGAATCAGTCTATCTATTAAAGAAACCCGCATCAAAATCCGTTGCGTAGTTTTAAAGATTTAAGCAAACAAAGGGACATAGGGACAGATAAAGCGACTTTGTTTTATACTATGTAGTGATGAACTTGTTTTCGGCGTTGGGATTGGTAAACATTTCAGTCAGGATGACTGAAATGATGATGGCGATTTCCACATACAACGAGACCCGAGTACCATCTTACTTTACTGTCATTTAATTATATTATTGACGATATCGTGGAGAAGAATTTAACTTTTTAAATTATAACGATAAAAAGTAATTCGGCTCGAAGGACCATATTGCGTTGAGTAATAATTATTTTAAATCAAATTGTTATACAACTTTAATTATTGATTTCTCGACATTATAAATTAGAACGAGACTAAATAATAAATACGATTAAATTTAACTTTCTGTAGTACAAGTCTGAAGTTGGTATCTGAAAGGAAAGCCATGATCATTTAGTAACATCAATACTACAAATAACCTCTGGCGTGTGTGTTACAGTGAATGTAGCGTCTGCTCAACTTTGGAATGCAAACGAATTAACGCAATGCTTTTTTTCAAGTTCTTGCTTTTGGGCACATACAATGTTGTGATTAGTACCTAGGTCCTTCATTATTTTACAGATTTGTCTAGTGTACACTGGAAATGCATGGTCTGTGTGGCTTGTAACCCGTGAAGGCGCCTGGGGTTGGCTCTCAGACTCTTTCACGCAATACTTTCGAATGGCGTTAGTTCACCTGGGACTTCCTGGGTGGCAAGCTGCTTTTGCTAATTTACCATTAATACCCTGGGCTGAAGTAAGAACATTTTTTTCCGTTATTATTTACTACTTTACAATAAAGTTTTATTTGATAGCACAATTTTTTTGGTAGTATGCAAATATTTAATATTTTGTGTTTACCTTCAGAAAATGAAGAAAACCTTCTTTTTTTTTCAATTGAGTAATAGTGGTTCTGGTTTCCAACTTTAAGTCAACATATGCTGAACTCATATTCATAAAAGCTAAACAAATTGCATGTTTCTTAGAGATAGCTTAAAGGTTTTTTCTTCATCACCATCACATAAATTGAGTATCAACAATGGTGCTGGTGTTTTCGTCAAATGATTTTTAATGAGAAATGTTTTTTTGCAGCAACTCTTTTTACTACTTGCGCCACATTTACTCGACAAATCGGAATCTGAAAATTCCATAATAACGGTTGGAAGCGAAACTGGTTTGAATCATATCGACCCTAATATATTTAAGACTTCTGTTCGTCATCATAAGAACACCTCGCGCCACACGTTGCAATAAACGACACCTTCGAGAATGATACAAGACAGAAAGTTCTTTATTTAAATTTTAAAGAAAAAAAATCTTCCATAAATAATTTAAACAGCTTGTTATCATAAGAATTAGAAATCCTAATGGTTTCAACCAATATGAGCACTTGCAAGGCAATTTAGTTACACAAGAAGTTACGAAATTGAATGTGTTATTGAACATAAACTAATAAAATATTCAATTATCAGCAGCACAGAGTTTTATTGCAATATTTTAAGCATGAAATAAAATAAAAGCACATAATTACATAATGTATATTAAATATTTCTTGACACAATAAATTTATACAGCTAAATAACAAAATAAAATGGACGGAATGTGAGATTCATAATGAAATATAAGCTAGATTCACAATATTTCATTTAAAGTAGCAAGTATCAATCTTCAATAAATGGTTGCTGTGACGTAAGCACACTTTATTTCTTAGATTATAGCTTGATCTCTCTAACAGTTGTCACTTGTCACTAGTGGCATTTTAGAACTTACGAGGTACATCTTAAGTCTGAATTTTTATAATGTATTGTTGCTCTTCATCTTCTATATATATAAAAAAATGAATCGCCGAAATGTATGTACGCGCATAACTTCCGATCGCCTGCACCAAATTCAATAATTCTTTTTTTTATATGTTTATTGTTAGGACAAGGTTTGTGTACAAGAAAAATTTAAAGATAACGGGCAAAGTCAATTTTTAGGTCCGCGACTGTACACTGCTCGAGGGAAGCTGAGACAGATATGTAAATATGGCGGTAAGAAGTTCGCCGGGTCAACTAGTTTGTGATAAAACTGGCAATTAAACAATTGAAATATAAAAGATACAAAATAAAATCGCTTTAAATTTACTTCGTCGCTTACGAAACCATCTGTCACGATGATCAAGCTATATTTTAGGGACTGTTTGCGCATTACTTTTTGACATACAGCAATACTCAATTCTTTGAATAACTCTTGCATTTCCAAATTTCTAATCTAAGGGTTTGGGTATATCGGTGCAGCAGTGAAACGACAGAATACCATCAATCAAGTCTAGAAATTATAATACTTAAACAGATTATATCAGTGTGTAAGCTTGTATTGTAACTCTTTCAAGCTTTTTTAAAAGATCTGAAGCTTAAGAATATCATAATTTGGCTCGACCTGACCATTTGTGTATTCTATCATTCTTCTGACCTTGTAACCCCTTAATTCTAAACCAGGTGGTTGCACTTCACTCAAATATACACATAATATATATTACTACAATCTATGATTACTGTTGTAAAAAAAGTAAATGTGATTTTATAATATATAAAACTAATAATACTTAAAATTTTAATATTGCTAACTTGCCAAACAAAACTTATTCATATCTAAATAATCTGCCTGTATAAAAAATGTAGAAATGGTAAAATTGTAAACATAATATATTTCCGCATATACAATACAATAAAATTATGTGATTCATTCAGTGTGATGTAATGCTTTGTAATAATACAAAAAGTATATAATATTACTCATTAGGTAAGCTTTAATTTATAATTGTATTAATTATGATTGTTTCTGCCGGCAGTGGTACTAGAACAATCCAAATACATCGCAGTGCTTAACAGTACTAAACACTTCATGAGCTTTGTAGCAACTATTTTAACAGTGAAATAGTACAAAATTTTCTTAATTAATGTAGGCCTATGTTGAACATTATATATATATGACTTATATCTAAAATACAAAGACGCTGTTGTACCTCAGGCGGGAATATCATTAATAGTCAAACTAATTTTGCTAAAGGATTTAACTATTTGTTTTTTTAATCATATTTGCGATATTTTCTTACATGAGGGTAGATTTACATTAATTTTTATGTATTACAAAAATATTCACATGTATTCATTTACATTCAATTATTTTTATAATATATATTTTAAAGCATTTTTTATTTTAACTGCACTTCGTTTATAATTTTATAGAAATTGCCTTGGTAATGTCAGTGGTAACAAATTGTCGAAGAGTAATATTTCGAGGAAATTATGGAATGCCTTATTTCAACAAATAGCTAACTTGTTTAATAGTGAAGTTCATTCGTGGCACATTTGCATACATTACACTCTCTTTTCCGAAATTCACATAAATAAAAATAACTATATTTTCAAACTCTTAGGCCATTTTTGTGTGATTTACCTACTGATAAAAATCAAAATCGTAACTTGTGTGTGATTTGACTATAGTAATAAAATAAAAAGATCAAAACCGAACCAAAACACTTTATAAACTAAAAATCTTTCGCTTTCGTTATTGAGTAAATTCATTCGGATTTAAACTTACCAATTTAAATTATTTTTTTAAAAAGAATTTAAGTAAGTTCTTAAGAAATATGTCATAAAAATGGCTTTCGTAAAATACTGAATAGTAAATTTAAAATAAGCTTTTTATTAAAACTATGTGATGTTTAGTCTTATTAATAAATTTATATATATGTAGGTACAATGTTTGTATCATACAGTTCAAGGCGTTTTAATGCTAGCAACATTACGCAATTTAAACGGAATATCGCTTTGCTTGAACACGAGTGATTGAACAATGTCACGCTTAAAGGACAAATTAGTGAGTCGCTTAAATATGGCAATCTATAAATTTTGCGATGGGATTAATTTTAAGTTTTTTAAGACTACATAGTTGAAAAGCTTGGATATGTTAAAAAACCTTTTATGCTCTTATTTTTGGGCTGGCAGACATGAGTCTTCCCGTTCACACCTAAGAGATGCTTGCGTGTTTAAAACAGCTTAATAGAATCGGTGGTCGTGTAGTCTGTGCGCTAGTAAATCCAACTGACAGGTACCCATTGGTGGTCAGTGGATAGCGAATGTAAGGCGTCCATAATCTTAGAATAACTCGTATCTGTGTTATTGTTGGTAATGATGAGATCAATATACTTTTCGTTTTGGCGTTGAATACGGGCGCTCTCCTCTAAGGTTTGCTTCATATCTTCTTCCTGTTTGACAATAAATATTAGTTATACTGTTAATTTTACTACTTCTACCGATGGAGTCATTATTGCTTACAATTGCAAAAACAATAATAATAAAAACAGTAAAATAACAAACGTTAATAACATGCGGAAATAATAAATATGTAATTTAATAAAGTGTAAAGTAAGTTATCTATAGAAAATATTTGTTAAACATAATAAGCGTCAAAATCTTTATTAGCACTTGATCACGTCAGATAATAATATGAAAGGCTACATATCATGTAGCAAAATATCTCTATCACATAAAACTATTTTAAACAGCAATCATTTTTAATTTCTGATGCAATGCCTGATTGATAATAATTGCGAGATATATTTAGACCATGTTATCGTATTATCTCAGCATAATAGTGTCAAATGTGACAAAAATAACTAAACCTAAAAAAACAATCTTACCTCGTACAGTGACGCCAGTGACTCAAGAGTCCGTGCGCGCCTTGAGCTGTAGCGGATGGAGCTCTGTCTGTCAAACTACACAACACATGCACAAATAGGTCAATGCACAATACAATCTAATAAATAACAAAAAAAAAACACTATTCGGCATTTCACTACTTCAAATATTTATTACTTCTTCATTCATTTTTTTAAATAACAAATGTCAGTAATGCATGCCTATCTAAATTACGGGAATAATATTAAAATGTCTTCAAAGTTATCTATTGCAAGCTTGGCTATAGATCTTGAGTAGATAATGGCAAAACGTCACACACTATGGACGAGCATATATCACTTTTCTAACATGCTGAATTGTAGACTATTTTTTTTAATTGTCCTAAAAAAAGTAATCGCTAGTTACTACGTAACTTAAAAAAATAAGCTCTTGTTATTGTACTGACGTTTAGCACATTCAGGTCATCGAAATATGTACCTATCTTCTCTCTTTCCTGATTGGCTACAAAAGTAGACCTTTCTCTACGAAAGGTTTCTTACCGTCAAGTTGCGGTTGGACGCGTAAGTGAGGTTCCTGAGTTGTTCGATGCCCGGGGTTGCTAGCATCACAACGTAAGGTAAAAATTCCCCGCTGTTATGCAGCAATTTTAGAGATTGAGGAGCGCAGTCCAAGACGCACATTTTGCCTGGAAAGAGAATAAGTTTGTAAAAGCAATGAACGTACGTAATAAAAAGGAGTAATATTAACGTCATTTTGTTTGACAGATGTGTGTATCTCATGCCCGCCTTTTTCTTGTCGAGTCAATGTCGAACCTTTTATCTTGTGCATCTAATAAAGAAGTTTTAAGATCGTTCTTGGTATTTAATACATTATCTCAAAGGTATTGCATTTCCTCTATTATGTATGAAATAATTATACCACACATGTTTTCTTTATATTTTTAATTTATTACTAGCTTTTACACGCGGCTTCGCTCACGCAGACTTTCATTCCCTGATTTACCCCTTTAAGGGTGGAATTTCAAAAATTACTTTCTTAGTGCTCACTAACGTTATTTAAAGAACCTACATGCTCCTCTACAGCTTGACGAAGTCATTATTGTCAAGTTGCCATACGAAAAACTTTGGCATTCATTACGTCGTTTGAGCCCTTCGATATCATCTAGTACCCTGGGTTGGGTAAAAAATCGAAGTTTGGGCGTATTGATGTAGACTTAAAGTCGATTCTTTTTTTTTATATATGGCTGCCAAAATGACTCTACTCTGCCTGATGGAAAGCATAAGCAGAATCCAAGAGTGGAGGTCACTATACTCATTCCAAGCTAATTTGAGAAACTGAAGGGAAGAGAGGGGGCAGAAGATGGAGAGGGAAACTACTTGGATAACACGAAATGTCAGCCAAATAGAAAGCCTATGTGAAGTGTTGCACGTCCGTTTTACATTTGCGCAAATATGTAGGACGGGACGCGGATAAACAGATAATGAATTGTTTTGTATTGATAAATTGCTTGTTTCAATTGATATTTAGGTACTGAAATATGTTTTGATTCAATAGTAATTTTTTCTGTAATCAGTTCGAGTAATAACACTAAAGTAAAAGCAGGTCGCCCCCAATAGTGTAGGTTAGGTGTCACCAATGAGTATACATATACAAAATACAAACATGTTATCCATGTCTTGCCTTTTATCTTTTTTTTTGTTAACGATTGTATAGTTGAATATAAAAACAAATTTACGCCTAATATGTTATTGCTATGTATCAGAAAATATCAGCCAAGGCTTTTTTGAGGCCAAGTGTGAGTTTCTTTTTCATCAAGTCAATCATCACGGTGACCGCATTCGGCGTTGCGATTGGTTGCACGCGCTCACGAGTTAATATACTCACACTAGACCTTTCTAGTACCTACTGACAGACAACATTATAATCTAATATAGACATTTTTAAGATTAATAAGGGATCAATTTTGGGTATTAAAAATAAGAAATGGGACTTCAAGTTTAAAATAACATAAAAGGAGAATTACCTTCTTTCATAACTGCTCGTATGGAATCAAGGTGAGTTCCATAGAGATGTCCGTTATGCTCTCCATATTCCAAGAACCGTCCAGCGTGGGCATCGCGCTCCATTTCCTCACGAGAAACGAACCAGTATGACTGTCCATTTTCTTCCATAGGCCGTGGGGGACGAGATGTATCTAAAAGGAAGTAATCCTTTACAAAATGCACTTAAGAAGATAATTGATTCATTTTCTCGAAAAGGAATCCCTTCTTTAAGCATGTTTTTTTTTCTAATATGCTTTGGCATAATAGTACTTCACAACGGTAAAGCTTTATTAGGCCAAATTATTTTTTGATATGCAGTGTATCCTGACATAATAATCTTTTAGGTCTGTGTCTAACATTTCACTATTTTACTTATAAAAATTGTGTTTTAATAACATTGCGAAAAAACTTTATAACACCCACCGCTGATTTCAGCACGGTTGGGCCGGCTCGACCGGGGCGGTACTACCCTCGCACAGAAAATCAACGTAAAATGACAGCAGCAGTGCTGTCGTGTTTCGTTGGTGAGTGCGAGACCGGAGGCCCAATGATGCAGAAGCATCACTAGCCCGCCATGGTGTGGGTCACCATGCTGCATTGTTGCATTGTCTGCATTTGCAGTATGGTGACTACCACTCTTGGATTCTGCTCATACTTTCCATTAGGCCGAGTAGAGTAATTTTGGCAGAGCCAAATATAAAAAAAAAACAATTCGAAAAAAATATGCTAAAAATTATGCGTAAGCTGTTAAACGGTTATAAATATAATTAGGATTAACAAAATTATGCCATGTTTTAAAATTTTATGCGAATGGATAGTGACCTTTCCAAAATTATCTTACAGTAAATAAGCTACCTGTTAAAACTACATCATTTATGGAATCTAGATAGAAATATGCAAGTCCTGGAAAAACTCAACATCTATTAACTTACGAGGAACAACAGCACCAAATCTATCGGGATGTTCCTGTATCATCCGGTTCTTTATGGTCCGCCTGCCGACCCCTCGGGTTCCCACCAATGCCAAGACTCGACGAAGGAATGGTGGTGTACGAGCTACCTCCTCATATAGCGCCAACTCCGCACCTTCTAACTGCACGCTCGAGCGAGACTCATAGACGAACTTTTTTTTCTTTCTCGATATCTGGAAACACAATTATGGTCAACTTAAGTTTGTTTTTGTAACTTTTATCATACTGTGTTATATCAAATTGTGGTGAAAGTGTTCACTAAAATACAATGTATTTACAATGATTTTCAAAATTTCTTATTCTATTATACATTTATTAAAATTGTAATAAGTCGAAGGAAAACTAATCGAGGGGGGTGGGGGTCAAACAAAACTCAAAACAGTTTTCTCTTAAATATGTATTGTGGTAACCTTCACTTAACCAGTTGTCAAATAAAAAAGTTATATCAGTTTAAAGAATCACCGTGAAAACCGACATAAATATATGTCTAGATTCTACAAAATTTCAGTAAATATTGATGCCTGAGGTTTCCAATTAAAAGTAGTATTTTCGTGTACATAAAAACCGAAACGAAACACCGAAAATAAGTGTTAAGCCATTTCTTCATTGTTTTTAACCTCTTGAGTGTGGCTATAGATCCCCATGCCCTTATCTAGGGGGGTGGGGTGTAGTAACTTCGTTATATGACCCTACTGCTCAATTGCCGCTTATACTATAAAGAACCCACATCATAAGGGATTCTGTACAATAACAAGTCAAAAGTGCCATGGAATGAAGTGTGAATTAGATCTGCAAACTGTTATTGTCGACTATTGAATTAAATTAAGACCGTTTACTATAAGTAGCGACTGACTTCAAGGTTAAAAACTGTCAATTCAATGAACGATCACAAGGAACATTAATGATGCGGTGCTAGGATAACGTGGACCACATCTATCGAATAAATAAAATTGGAGTGTCTGTTTTTAATATTACAATAACCGCTTTTTACTAAACGCATATCTATACTAATATTATAAAGCTAATCTCAGGAACTACTGGTCCGATTTGAAAAATTCTTTCAGTGTTGGATAGTCCGTTTATCGAGGAAGGCTATAGGCTATATATCATCACGCTAAGACCAATAGGAGCGGAGCACCAATGAAGAATGTTAGAAAAACGGGGGAAAATTATCACGCTACGGGCAATAGGAGGCCATAGAGGTAGTAGAGCCACGCTGATTTCAGCACGAATGGGCCGGCTCGACCGGGGCGGTACTACCCTCGCACAGAAAATCAACGTAAAATGACCACGTTCGTGCTGTCGTGTTTCGTTGGTGAGTGCGAGACCGGAGGCCCAAATAGTCTAGTCAACAAGTTCCATACTTGTTGACTAGACTAAAAGATGCAGCAGCATCACTAGGCCGCCATGGTGTGGGTCGCCATACTGCATTGTCTGCATTCGCAGTGAGTGTGGAGATCAATACTCTTGGATTCTGCTTATGCTTTCCATCAGGGAGAGTAGAGTCATTTTGGCGGGCCATACATAAAAATAAAAAAGACGCAAACGACGTTGCGTGGGTCAGCTAGTTTATGTATACACGGTACATAGACCAAAATAAAATTTCTTACAATTCTGTCTGTCTGTTTGTTCCGGCTTATCTCTGGAACGGCTGGACCGATTTTTACGGGACTTTCACTGGCAGATGACTGATGATATACTTTTTTATAGACTAGGTTTGCCCCGTGGTTGTTGTTGACCTGCGGGGTTCAGCTAGTTTCCTATATAACTTGCTTGAAAACATTAGTATTCGTGATTCGACTCATGATTTTCGAGACGAAAATGAATGGATAAATGATTTCGCGAGTGATTTAGTTTTTCTGCGTAAACTGGGTTAAAGTCAATTAATTTTGACTGTAGAGATTCTGTTTGTATTGTTTGAGCTAAATATCTAGAAAAACAATCGAACTTTCACTTAACTTTTGACATAAATTCTTTAGAAAGAAACCGTTACAATTTTCTCAAAGATATTTGCATTACTCATGGGAAAGTTTACAAATAGAAACAATCAAGAATGTTTATACGTAACAATGCTAAAGGCGGGCATACACGATCTAGAATACTTGCGCAAGTCCAGACTATTTTGAGACAGACAGACGGACTTGCGCAAGTATACTGGATTGTGTATGCCCGCCTTAACAGACATATGGAATACCATCCATACGTAATATCATAAATTCGAACGTAATTCTGTTACGTTTACACTGCTAAACCGCTGAACCGATTGGGTCAAATTTCGGTATAGAAATGGACATTGGAGAAAAATATAGGCTACTTTTTGCCGCGAAAATCGACATACACGGGCAGAACCGCAGGCAAAATCTAGTTGCTCTTATAAGAATGTTTTTGTTGTTTATTTGTTTTGGTGTTTTTAATGACTATTTCATTCTAAAATACGGTGTTGTCTTTGTGAGTCATGCTTTCAATAAGGTTACGTAAAAATATCTGAAGAGACTGTGTTGTTATTCGACACGTCTGGGCATTGTCATAAAGAATTCAGTCGTCAGCACTTTCGTTGGCATTCGTGAGAATCGATTGATTCATCCACAGTGATCAATATAAAAACAAAGGACTTTCACAATTATAATTGTTGCTAACTGATTTTATTTCAAAAATCATAAAAACTGCCTGTCTGTTACGCTTTCATGGCCAAACCGCTGCACCGATTTTAATGAAATTTGGCATGGAGATACTTTGATTCTTGGGGAGGGAGATACAACTCTTTATAGCGATAAACGACATACACGTGGGTGGAGACGCGGACAGTAATTTGTAGGCTATGAATACAAGGATGTTTTTTTTTTTATAATAAAGACAATGAGGATGGCATGTATCTATACTAATAATATTAGTATAATCTTAATATATATATTTCTTGTGTGCGTGTGTATGTGACTGAACTCCTCCTAAACGACTGGACCAATTTTGATGAAATTTTTTGTGTGTGTTCAAGGGGATCTGGGAATGGTTTAGATTCACAAAAAAGACTGGACCGATTTTGATGAAATTTTTTGTGTGTGTTCAAGGGGATCTGGGAATGGTTTAGATTCACAAAAACGTAAACGATGTTACGTGGGTCATAAATATGGCGGTACGAAGTTCGCCGGATCAGCTAGTATTATTATAAAGCTGAAGAGTTTGTTTTGATGCGCTGATCTCAGGAAACGCTGGTCCGATTTGAAAAATTCTTTCAGTGTTGGATAGGACATTTATCGTACAAGGCTATATATCATCACGCTAAGACCAATAGGAGCGGAGCACCAAAGAAGAATGTTACAAAAACGGGGGATATTTTTACGCTACGGGTAATAGGAGACGTAAATGACCAAACTTTGTGTCTTCCCATGGTCAACTTCCTGCTCCCGGTTTCTCCCACCACGATCTGATCTACCTATCCTATACCCTGAAGGCTCCCAAATCATCTCCTAAAATTCGTCAGATTCGCAGTTTTCGACACACGAACATCGAAAAGCTACATGCAGATGCGGCTACGTTAGATTGGACAAGTATGGCCACTGCTACAGATGTGAACGACAAACTCAGTATCTTCAATGACACCATCATTAATCTGTACAACATCCACGCTCCCATTAAAACAGTAACATTGAAACGTGACCCGGCACCCTGGATGACCGAAGAGATTCGAGTGGCTATGAGACGCAGGGATCAGGCCTTTGTACGTTTCAGGAGAGATCGGTGTGAGAGCAAGTGGACCCTTTATAAGACTGCAAGAAATCAGTGTAACCAGGTGATACGAAACGCTAAACGCCGACACATTTTTCAAAACATTGAGTCTTCTTCTTCCTCCAGTATATGGAAATTTCTTAATACATTAGGTATCGGTAAACAACAACATCTCGAGTTTAAAAACACTGTTAGTCTGAATGATATCAACTGTCATTTCTCATCTACAGCTACGCTGGATCTTCAAACTAAGTTTCAAACGTTGAACGATATATCTGGCCTAACCAGTCCCGCTATTGACTCATTTAAATTTTCTCCAGTGCCCCCTGAGGACATCAAAAAGATTATCCTAGCTGTCCGCTCTAATGCTGTAGGGCATGATGGCATTAGTCGACGCATGATTCTATCCATCCTAGACCATATCCTCCTAGTAATCACCCATATAATCAACTTCTCTCTCGATTCCGGAACTTTTCCCCTTCAATGGCGTAAAGCCCACGTCATCCCTCTCCCAAAAAAAAGTTGTCCCTCACTTCCTGAACACTATCGCCCTATCTCTATTCTCCCCTTCCTATCTAAAGTGCTTGAGGTCTGTGCATTTAAGCAGCTTTCAGAATTTATTTACAGACATAAACTTCTAAGTCCCTTACAATCTGGCTTCAGGCCCGGCCACAGCACAGTGACCGCTCTCCTAAAAGTGACTGGTGACATTAGGAGGGGCATGGAGGACTCTAAGGTCACAGTTCTAGTCTTAGTGGACTTCTCTAATGCCTTTGGCACCATCAATCACGAAATCCTGCTAGCTATCCTCACACATCTAATGATTCCTTCAGAGGCACTGGAATGGTTCTCCTCCTATCTTCAGGGGCGACAGCAGTGTGTTCGTGTAGAAGACCTGTTTTCGAGTTGGCGCGACCTCAACGCTGGCGTTCCTCAAGGCGGTATATTATCTCCTCTTCTCTTCGCAATATTTATTAACCTCCTCACAAAACATCTTCAGTGTGCGTATCACCTGTATGCTGATGATCTGCAGCTGTATGCACAGGCAAGGGTAGAGGATTTGGAGCGGGCTGTTGGCGAAGTTAATAAGGACCTACAAACCATATATACCTGGTCGATGAAATTTGGATTGTCTGTAAACCCTACCAAATGCCAGGCGATCATAATAGGCAGTAAACGCATGATAAGCAGATTCAACACTGCTTCAACCTCACCGATTGTATTTAACGGGTCCACAATACCTTTTAGCCCCGTAGTCAAGGACCTAGGTCTATACATTGACTCGACTCTTGATTGGCGAGCTCAAGTCACTCACGTAAGTCAAAAGGTAACTGGAAACATGCGAACACTTTATCGCCTTAAAAATTTCCTGCCCACTAAAACCAAAATCACGCTTATGCAATCCTTGATCATCCCGTTGATCGACTATGGTGATGTATGTTATTTCGACCTGAATGCAGATCTCCTTAACAAACTAGACCGTCTTCTTAATAACTGCATTCGGTTCATATTCAATCTTCGCAAGTATGACCACGTGTCTGCTTTACGCTCTGAACTGAATTGGTTACCCATTCGCCAGCGCCGCAATCAGCGAGCTCTGACCGCTTTGTTCTCATTTCTCACCTCCCCATTCTCTCCAACTTATTTTGATCCCTACATCCGTTTCCTGTGCTCCAATCACAACAGAAATCTTCGCTCAGAAAATAATCTGCTTCTTCTATGTCCATCCCATAATTCTGACTTCGTCAACTCTTCGTTCTTCGTTCAAGCAGTTCTACTCTGGAATGCGCTCCCGCTTGAAATCAGGATGTCCACAAACCGTTTCACGTTTAAAAAGAAGGTACATGACCTCCTTCTCAATGACATGACAGAGTCATTGAAACGATAGCATACCATCGTTTTCTCCAATACTCTTAGTGTACGTATCTATAGTAAATATTTTATTTATTTTATTATTTATGTAATTTAATATTATATAAAGTTATAGTGTTTAAGTATTTGTATATATATAGAGTTTGTGTATTTGTTGTATTTATATAAGGACTTATGTATGTAATGCTTTGTAATGCATTTTTAGCTATTTAAGTATGTATGTACTTTATGTGCGCCTACCTCACAAGATATCTACACCACCCAAAGGTTGACTGGTAGAGAATGCCTAGGGCATTAAGTCCGCCGATGTACTATAGTGCATAAAGTTATAAATAAATAAATAAATGACGGTGCGTGGGTCGGCTAGTTATGCATAAATATTAAATTATAACTGGTATTTACAATTGATTAAGTATATTCTACATATATGTCGAAAAATAAAATGTAGAAATAATAATCCTATCTTTTTGCTTAATTTTTTTTTTTTTTTTTTTTTTTTTTATGTTTGGCCCGCCAAAATGACTCTACTCTGCCTGATGGAAAGCATAAGCAGAATCCACGAGTGGTGGCCACCATACTCACTGCGAATGCAACAATGCAGCATGGTGACCCACACCATGGCGGCCTAGTGATGCTTGTGCATCTTTTAGTCTAGTCAACAAGTATGGAACTTGTTGACTAGACTAATTGGGCCTCCGGTCTCGCACTCACCAACGAAACACGACAGCACGAATGCTGACATTTCACGTTGATTTGCTGTGCGAGGGTAGTACCGCCCCGGTCGAGCCGGCCCGTTCGTGCTGAAATCAGCGTGGCTCTACTACCTTTAGCTACTTACTAATTAATAGAAGTGAGGTGAACATTAATAGAATTAAAAAAGAATATATTATATAAATATTTTAGATATGTAACTCCAAACGCCATCTAGTCCCAAACTAAGCAGAGCTTGTATTATGGGTACCAGACAACTGATATAAATATCATACATAGAAATACATATTATACATAGAAAACACCCAAACTCCGAAAGAAATATTTGCAGTTCATACAAACATTTGGTCCGACCCAGGAAACGAACCCGAGACCTCGATAACTGCAGCCGCATACGCTACCACTACGCCACCGAAGCAGTTAAATAATAATAATAAATTAAACACACTTTTTTAAATGCAGCACACAATACATTATTCTTAAAAAAACCTCAATTAATCTGCATTTTGTATCTGCTTTTATCAGATTTAAGACTATGCTAAAATGTAACTGAATAAACTTACCCTGGCACCACAAATGCTAATTTTATGAACGAAGTCAGCTTCCGGAGGCACATACGCCTTGCGCCTTTCTTCTAATTCCGGGGATGGTATTAATCCCACAACTTCAGGGTTCTCCACGTGACTTGCTTGCCACCAATTGGGGTCTTTACGGTCTGACACCTAATATTCAGTAATATTAATGCACAGAAATAGTATTATGAACTATTTATACAGTTTTAAACCTGTTGTACTGACTTACTTGTAAGATATCTCCTTTCTTGAATTCTAAACCAATTTCCTTGCATGGTAGTAATGTGTCTTCCTTAGGGTCGTAGTCAAAAAGTGCTCTCATGTAACACTGAAAGTAATAAGGGCAATATGTAATACCTTTTTCTTAAACATAGTCATTTTTTTATTGATAGCTGTAATTTTCAAAAACACTGACAACCTTTATTTATAGCTGGGGAGGTAGTGTTGCATTTTACATCATAATTTCGATTGATTCATATCAGAACATATTCTTAATGGATATTTGTTTAATAATCTGAATGTCAGCACACTCAGTAGGGGTGGAGAGAAAATTTTCATAATGTAAAAAAAATACATAATTCAAAAGATGTTATCCAGACATCTGAAAATTTGCACAGCAATAGTTTAAGCAATCACAATAATTATGGAAAGAGTCTGCAGTAAATATAATGGCGGGCTGTACATCTGCAGGTCATATACAACTATATTAAAAATAATTATTTTAATTTTATTTCTGGTGGAATTAAACTATCGATAGAGTAAGATCCTCAGCAGTAGGATTATAAGTGCAGAGCAATCATTTAATCCGAGTATACCATAACCAATTGTATTATACAACTGATGACTTTCCCCTCTTCAATTACTCTGCCAACTTTTTTTTTTATTCTGGTCCCTTGAAATTATTACCGAGAGTAGTTTACATATTTATTATATATTAGTTATAATATATTGAACAAAAAAATATTATCATGAAGAAGGTGTATTGAATTCAGTATGAGGAGTTATAAATGTAAAATTTAAAAAAAAACTTATTGTTACTTTTTTTTTAATACTATTTTTATACTAGCTGAACTCCGCGGTGTTACCCGCGGTTATTGTCGTACCGCGGGGCGAAGCTAGTCTAAAAAAAAGTAGCCTAAGTTTCTCCATAAATCATCAGCAACCTAACAGTGAAAGTCCCGTCAAAATCGGTCCAGTCGTTCCAGAGATTAGCCGGGACAAACAGACAGACAAAAATTGTAAAAAAAGTTATTTTGGTATATGTACGGTTATTTTATTATTACAAACAGACACTCCAACTTTATTTATTAACACTACAGGCTACTTACACTGAGCTTATTAGTTAGGTGTGCAGTCTTTTCCTTCAAATTAGGTCCAACTTTAAGTGTAATTCTATCATTAGGCTTGGCTACAGCCTCCTTGAGTTGGTCTTCAGAGTCTATATGTACTCCGTCTACTTCTAATAATACATCACCTACAGAAACTAGAGCTTGTTTAGCAGCTGCACTGCCCGCTAGTATCCTAGCTACTATCAGCTGTCCATGTTCATCAGTCGTCACCTGTTTGTATGAAAATTGTACTTCAATAATCCTATTTTTGAGAATCTACTTTGTAACTGAAGTAACCAAAAAAGGATTGTTAAAATAACATTAGCCTTATATAATTTTAATAAAAACTTAATATAAGTAGGTATATTACTATAGAGGTAGTGGAGCCACGCTGATTTCAGCACGAATGGGCCGGCTCGACCGGGGCGGTACTACCCTCGCACAGAAAAATCAACGTAAAATGACCACGTTCGTGCTGTCGTGTTTCGTTGGTGAGTGCGAGACCGGAGGCCCAAATAGTCTAGTCAACAAGTTCCATACTTGTTGACTAGACTAAAAGATGCAGCAGCATCACTAGGCCGCCATGGTGTGGGTCGCCATACTGCATTGTCTACATTCGCAGTGAGTATGGTAACCAATACTCTTGGATTCCGCTTATGCTTTCCATCAGGCAGAGTAGAGTCATTTTGGTGGGCCATACATAAAAAAAAAAAAAAAAAAGTATGGTATAAATGAATTAAAACATTAATATTTATAAAGAAATGCTAATATTGGCCAAGGTTAATAGCACAATTAAGAAATATTATATGCTCTGCTTCTTTAAAAAAAAAACATTACAATTTACATATTAATACTTATAATGTTTTGTTCCACTACAACAAAATTATGTGAACTTACCGTTAATCCTAAAGGCTGGCCAGGAACTTTCCTGAGTCCCACAACCTTAACAGTCTCTACAGGCATGTCTCCGTTTTCTTCAGTACCACCTTCAGCTCCCTCTGATGTGTCTTTGTCTGCTTCTGCCTCTGTCACTAATGTCTTTTCATCTATTCCTGATCCTCTATCTAGCCAAATTGCGCCTATTTGATCGTGAGCATCTATTAAAGCCTAAAAGACAAAAGCACACAGATAAAGACAGGATATCTTAGACCAAAGCAACATTGTTATTTAAGGAATGCCTCAATGCTCATTAAAATAGATTGTTTATATTGAAACTGCACCATAATTTACGAATTTCAATGTCATAACTCAAACGTAAACACAACAACAGATTCTATTTAGTGTTTCTGATAAAGAACTCATTATACTGATCTGTAATATAAACAAACTACTGTAAATATTTGCATTGCTCTATAAACAATTTGCTGACGGCGGGCTAATATTGGAAGAGGCGACCTACCTTAAAGTGTGCCCTGGACACGATTATAGCGAGTTCGGCTTGTTCAATAGTCCGTATATTGTTGCCACGATACTCGCTTAGCGAACGAATTATGTTAACGTTACCCAACGAGACTGGTTTTACGATCAAGTCTTCCTCCGAATCGATGGACTGTAATAATAACAAAACTCACCAATATTAGTTAGTCCATGAACAGCTTCCAGCATTCCAAAATACGAGCGTCTATAGGCGTGGCACTCGTCGTTAAAATGTTGAATGAAAACTACAATATTAACGTCTGGACATAACGACTCATTAAATAAAATGAAGTAATCATGACTTTATTAGTTTATATTTTAACAAGGAGCTACATCTATTTGAATCTATTTTCGTTGTAACAAACGTACACACCCACAACCCAACTGTATAGTATACTAGTTTCATAGAGTAAGAGTAGTTTTGCACGGTCTCATAAATTCGTGTTTACTCAAAATCTTTTGACAGATTCAAGTTTAGATTTTTACAGGGAATATAGACCTTAACAGTCTTTGATAACGTTGTAATTTTCATGGCACGTTTTGGATACACAAAGACTGACCCAACCATAGATCCAACTGTTGTCAGACAAGAGCCACTAATCTACAAGTCTACAACGATAAAAATATATATTATTTACTTTTTGAAAGACTTTTAGGTCCAATGAAGCAAATACTAGATTAATCCATATATCAATTAATTAAATAGTATGTTACATAAATGTATAGTAATTTTTTGTTTTTCGCTTTTAACAACAATACTGCAATCTATTTTGTATCTTTTTTGACTCTGGCAACATTATGAATGCCTTTTCGTAAATGGCGGGAACAGTTGTTCGAGTTTAAAAACAAAGAAATGATAAAAACGTACCTCGCATTTTCTAGCGAAGTCTGGACTTTCTACAATGCTTCTTAAAAATATTACTTCATGATTGGATAAATCTTCCACCGGTTTCTCCTCCTCCTTTTCTGAATAAAAAAAACGTATGTATTATTGCAATTCCAATACAATATGTTGTTGTATGTAAGTAATTACTAAATTTGTTATCATTCAATTACAATCACCGCAGGTAGGCATGCTAAAGTAGGTTCGCATAAGCCTAGTCACTACATAATCTTGTTAGAGAACAAATTGCATTACCACACTTCTCACCACATAAATTGCATTAAATATAAATCTCTGCTTAGTTTGGGACTAGATGGCGATGTGTGTTAATAAATGTCCGAAATAATTATTTAACACTAGCTGCGCCCCGCTGCTTAGTCAAAATTGAAATCCGCTCAACTCTAGATCTCGCAACTGTCATAAAAGATAAGTCTTCTCATTTATCACTCATTGTATCTATCGATTGGGAAGGGTTTTGAAATCATGCTGTCCTGCGCCTATCTACCTAGAGAAGGACGCCGGCTGTCGTATCAGGGTGGTTTTTAGAGGAAACAACAGATAATCCTTTTAGCCCAGAGCCGAAGAGATTGTCCACCTTAATTATTTTTAACCGACTTCCAAAAAAGGAGGAGGTTCTCAATTCGACTGTATTTTTTTTATGTTTGTTACCTCATAGCTTTCGACTGGGTGAACCGATTTTGATGATTCTTTTTTTTATTTAAAAGCTTGATCAATATTGGTTCCACAACACTTGTGGAACCAATATTGATCAAAATGTACCTCTTGGAGAGACAGTAGTTGACGGTGCAATGAGTTTTCAAGAGTTATACAATTTTATTAGTCTCAACTGTTGTGCTTTCTCATCATGCGGGTTGTTAAGTAATTTATTGGGCTCTAAGTCGCAAAGAGCAACACCATCTAGGAGGGTGGTTACGCGTCTCAGCTCAATTTTTTTTTTCATAAATCACTGGCCCTGATTGTCTTGTCTTGAGAGGGTCTTGTGAATTGTGTGAGTATGTTTCACATTGACTTGAACCTTATTCTTTATTCACTTAAATAGTAGTATTATATAATGTGTGCTAGGTACCTAAAATCTGCTCTCGGTGCCTTTATTTATTTATACTATTATTTCAATGAATAAAGAATAAGGTAGGTATAGACAAGAATTGCCACATAGCAATTTATGAAGAGCCAGTTTATTTACGCTTTTTTAGTGTTTCTAGTTTTCGTTGGATATTTTTTTTGAAGTCGGTTTTTTAAAATTTATTTGTATAGATATCTTAGTGCAATGATTTACCTAATTGTAGCTAAGTTCCAACATGCAATGTAAAGAAATTCTTGAGCAAATAGTTTTAGTAAGTTAATTCATGTATCGTACGAGTAGATAAGTACCAGATAATTTTAGGTACTATGTGTATTTAGTGCTTGTAGACTTGAATATTTAACATTTATGTATTTTTAACCGACTTCGATAAAAGGAGGAGGTTATCAATTCGACTGTATTTTTTTATGTTTGTTACCTCATAACTTTCGACTGGGTGTAAGGATTTTGATGATTTTTTTAATTTGATAGCTGGTGCTTCCCGCGTGGTCCCATTTCAATTTGGTCCAGTTCTTGAAGTCGTTTTTTTCTTGTTAAAATTTGTGATTATTATTTCAATACTCAGACGAAGACAATGGAATACAAAGCAAACTTAATTAAACGTAATTGATTATTCTACACTACATAGTTTGTATAAAAGAGGGAATTTTCGAACACAGCATTAGAACAGGGGGAGTCCACAAGGCCGACGTCCCAATAGGTACAATGAACGCACCTAACCACACAATGACTGCTATTTGGACTTCAAGGTACATGCGTAAATATAGGAAAAAAAGGGCTACGTTACATTATTTTTTCTATAACATAGTACAGTTCTCTTTTACAATATATTCTAATACTCACATGTCAAGTTCACATTTGAATATAATAAGAGAAAAGATTGCAATGATTCAATTATGTTTATCAAGTTCTCCTTAGGCACAGGCCACACTTTTCAGCATTATTTAACTTGAAATAAGTTAAATTAAAAAGCCTTTTATAAACAAGCTTTTACTGGAATGCCTCGAGACGAATCAAACGAGTCCAAACTCGATGACTTTGCGACGTTTCTTTACAGAGTTCCTATGGCCACCTTCCAGCTCTAGCATCAGATCAGCTCCATGTCATTATAATATTGTATTGTCACGCTGTATACATATGCTTGCAAAATTTCAGCAAAATCGGTTGAAGATATCTGCTACAAAATTGAGTTGCAAGATTCCACCCGAACATACAAGCATACATACATACAATGCAAGTTAATAAAAAAATTGTAAAAACTTTTTATAAAAAAAAAAACCGACTTCCAAAAACATCCAACGAAAACTCTCTGTCAAAAAACACTTAAAAGCGTAAAATAAACTGGTTCTTCATAAATTGCCTATACCTAATTCTAGCCTAGGTGCTAAGCCAAAAAGAATACAAACGAACCATTACAACCTACTAACCTAACCGTTACGGAGTGGTACCTTACATCATCAGCTCATCATCATAAAATGATGACTACCAGACGCAAATACCGGTGTAACTTCAGAAAATATACGAAAAACATAGTATGTGCCTATAAAAAATGAGGGTTTCCCTCGATTTCCCTGGGATCCCATTATCAGATCCTGATATGCTGGCAATGGGACCACCACGGAAGCATACCCTGTCGAATACAAAAAAAAAATTCAAAATCGGTCCACAACTGACGGAGTAATCAGGTAACATACATAATAAAAAAAAAATAAAAAAAATACATACAGTGGAACCTCCTCCTTTTTGGAAGTCGGTTAAAAAGAAGATTTGATTCGTCTCCTATTTCCGAGTTTCATTTGTTTTTTTCGCTTTGTGATAATTTATTTATTTATAAACTTTATGCACTAAATTTGTACATCGGCGGACTTAATGCCCAGGGCATTCTCTTCCAGTCAACCCTCGGGTGGTGTAAAAATGTTGTGAGGTATGAGCACAGGTTTCATATTACACATATATAACACAACAATATATTAAAACTTAGACATATACCTATATAAACACAATAGTACACATCACAAATACAAATATAAACATACATATAGAACGAATCAATACGAACGAAATTTAATAATTGTGTATTCAAATATAGTAAATTAAATGATTTTAGTTGTTTCTTCTTTCTTTACAATTTTCAGTTTTTTATTTTCATAAACAGTTTTGTGCGTGGTGTTGCTTACAGACAATTTAAAAGATTGAAGTGAAAATACCAGATCTCAAAGTATCTAAAGCTCTATTTTTTATCGAACATGGTTAAATTTTACCTGGATGGGTGACCGCTGGTGGCACGATACCATGAGTATCTCCGTGATGCGGAGTCACGTTAAGCAGTCGGTTCCGGTTGTTATAATAGGATAACAGTGGTGAAGCTTGGTTTGAAGCCTTTGGGCAGCAGGGCAGGGCAAACACATACAACGACAAGATTACGTAGCCACAACGTTGTCTTGCCAGTCCCCAACCCGCACTCGGCCAGCGTGGGGACGTATGGCCTTAACCCTCTCCTGAGAGCCAGTCCACACGGCGCGTTGCGTCTCCGTTGCGTCGAGGCAGCGATGGCACTGCGTCGTTTTACATACTAATAATCATAGTGTACACACGGTGCGCTGCGTCGACGCAACGCACACATGACGGAACTGCAGCCCCCGAGACGAAGCGGGCGGGGGTGTACACATTGTTACGACGGAACGGCAGCGCTCAGTTGCTTGGGCGTTGATAGGGAGGATACACGCAAGCCTATGTCATTTTTTAGGTATTTTTGCATTCAGTTTTATTTGCAAGGTAAAATGAGTACCACTGAAGAAATTGACTTCTTTTCGTGTAATAGCAACTCCCGATATTCTAACAAAAAAAACTGTGCATTACTATTTCTTAATGAAAATTAACGTACAGATCCAATACCGTCTTGTGATTTTGCATCGATTTCGGCGGTGACGTAGTAATTGGTGTAATGCCAGACGTCTTTTCCGATTCATGCTTTCTATAGACTGATGCGATGTTTTTATAAAATGCTTGCCGCAACTGTGCGTCACTGCTGCGACGTCGGAACGTTATTACTGCGTCGTAGTATCGCTGCGGTAACGCAGCGCCTATGTGGCCGGCTATGCGTCAAAATATTTGCGTTGCGTCGACGCAACGCGCCGTGTGGACTGGCTCTGAGAGGAGACCTGAGCCCGGCAGTGGGACGTTATGTGGGTTGTTGATGATTGATGATGATGATGACTTATTCTAACTCGCTTTAGTCTTGGCAGAGCGGTCGTGATCACGTAGAGTGCACACTGGTTGTGGAGGCGGACAAAGCCCCTCGTACAACTTCCCGCCATCTCACCCTGTCAGCAGACTTCCGGCTGCAGTCAGACACGCGGCTTCCGATTGTGGACCTGACCTGGTCGGTCCAGCGCGATGATGATGACGGTTACACTTAAAATCGAGTGGCTCAAATGTCACGAGTTTCCAAGTGTTACTTTTTGAAATGTGAAACAATATCGGCGGAGAGTAGATATGCGACGCAGAAGACAAGGTAGACTAAAGTAAATATCAAATTTAACTTGTTTTGAGTTTCTCAAAATATTTCTGTGTATGTTAGTTTGAAATGAATGAATTTGTCAGAATGAGGTTATCCGAATAATAAGTGTTACAAACATTTGCCACTATCGAATGGTTCCGTGAGTCGGGCGAGGTAGGGATGGAGTCTGTATAAAGCGGCGCGATCGCAAAACGGAACATAGTTTCTCTTCAGAACTCGCGACGACCATATCTCTTGATTGTGACATGGGTCACTCCTGAGTCGTAGTTGTTTTCTATATTTGATTTGTGATTTATTGTATCTCTGTGTTTTATATCGTGTGTGCGAGTACCGGCTGATTTGCCCTTAATCTCTCGCGTGATGCGATATTTACCTGTGGGGGAATTGCAAGTCTGGTGGCGAATTCCACAGGGCACTGCGGAGGAGTGAGCGTTGCCCCGACCCCCTCGTGGGGCTTGCTGATGGTGTTCAAGTTAATTCGTATCCGTTTAGTAGTGATTAGTGTTTGGCTTTAGTCCAGATTGGCTGTATCTGTGATTCATGTTCTCGTTTATTCTCGTGTCTCCGACATCAGAAGTGAGATCTGAATCTCATTTGCCCACAATATTTGAGTGTAACGGATCGTCGCGTCGGTCGCGGCGAGCGGTCGAACTACCCTCCGCTTGAAAATCGTACCAGGTGCCATTTGTTAAATTTTTGTAAGCGAGAACGGGTACATTTTTTTTTTTTTTTATGTTTGGCCTGCCAAAATGACTCTACTCTGCCTGATAGAAAGCATAAGCAGAATCCACGAGTGGTGGCCACCATACTCATTACGAATACAACAATGCAGTATGGCGACCCACACTATGGCGGCCTAGTGATGCTTGTGCATCTTTTAGTCTAGTCAACAAGTATGGAACTTGTTGACTAGACTAATTGGGCCTCCGGTCTCGCACTCACCAACGAAACACGACAGCACAAACGCTGTCATTTTACGTTGATTTTCTGTGCGAGGGTAGTACCGCCCCGGTCGAGCCGGCCCGTTCGTGCTGAAATCAGCGTGGCTCTACTACCTACATAGTGTCAAAGTGTCGGTATAGCCATTCGCGTATCAACGGTTTGTAGGCGTGCGGCCTACAACAGCGGCAGCGTGCGGTAGTAAAGCAACTCATCGATTTCGGGAAGTAACCGGTTTGTACGGACAATTCCAACAATCCGGTGAGTCGTACTATTTTTATTTTGTGCCGCATGCACAATAGGTAGTAGAGCCACGCTGATTTCAGCATGAATGGGCCGGCTTGACCGGGGCGGTACTACCCTCGCACAGAAAATCAACGTAAAATGACAGCGTTCATGCTGTCGTGTTTCGTTGGTGAGTGCGAGACCGGAGGCCTAAATAGTCTAGTCGACAAGTTCCACTTGTTGACTAGACTAAAAGATGCAGCAGCATCACTAGGCCGCCATGGTGTGGGTCGCCATACTGCATTGTCTGCATTCGCAGTGAGTATGGTGACCGCCACTCTTGGATTCTGCTTATGCTTTCCATCAGGCAGAGTAGAGTCATTTTGGCGGGCCATACATAAAAATAAAATTAAAAAAAAAATACGGCAAACTCTGACACCCTCTCTGTCTCCGAACATGATGAGTAGTAAATGGTTAGTTTATAACAATTGTGTAAACCCTGTACTTTTATTGAGAATCGATCTAGAGCCTACGGCACTGGATAGGCAGTTGGGAGTGGCGTAGTTGATCAAGGGGGCTGACCTAAACCGGTTCGATGCCTCTGATCAAACTACGTGGTATGTAGTGTAGTTCATCAAGGGGGCTGGCCTAAACCGGGTCGATGCCTCTGATCAAACTTTGTGGTATGTAGTGTAGTTGATCGACTGGGCTGGCCTAAACCGGGTCGATGCCTCTGATCAAACTACGTGGTATGTAGTGTAGTTGATCAAAAGGGCTGGCCTAAACCGGGTCGATGCCTCTGATCAGACTACGTGGTATGTAGCGTAGTTGATCGACTGGGCTGGCCTAAACCGGGTCGATGCCCACTGTCAGACTACGACTTTTCTGGTGTGAGCTGGGTGGCAATGATGTGTTTGGGACTAGCCTATACGGGTCGACGTTCCGAACGAGTTGATTGCAGCAGCTGTGTGTGGTTATCGTGACTGATCGAAGAGACGCCTTGTGTGTGTTATGGTACCGTGTTTGATTGACGCTGATTAGTTATCCGATCCACGTTGTCATTTGAGATGACAGCTGGTTGAAGGGATGCTTGTCGCGGTCGTTGTGTTCAGTTTGATGCCTATCATCCTGAAGATATGTCAGGGATGGACGAGCTATATCTACTGTAGTTTGCTCTTTGCAGATTAATGGGGGAGTACAAGACTTGTAAAGACGAGTGATCACACGAGGACGTCCGAGTGTCAGTATGGCCGTGTCAGAATGAGGGTATCCGAATAATAAGTGTTACAAACATTTGCCACTATCGAATGGTTCCGTGAGTCGGGCGAGGTAGGGATGAAATCTATATAAAGCGGCGCGATCGGAAAACGGAACATAGTTTCTCTTCAGAACTCGCGACGACCATATCTCTTGATTGTGACATGGGTCACTCCTGAGTCGTAGTAGTTTTCTATATTTGATTTGTGATTTATTGTATCTCTGTGTTTTATATCGTGTGCGAGTACCGGCTGATTTGCCCTTAATCTCTCCATTTGATCCGCGTGATGCGATATTTACCTGTGGGGGAATTGCAAGTCTGGTGGCGAATTCCACAGGGCACCGCAGAGGAGTGAGCGTTGCCCCAACCCCCTCGTGGGGCTTGCTGATGGTGTTTAAGTTAATTCGTATCCGTTTAGTGGAGATTAGTGTTTGGCTTTAGTCTAGATTGACTGTATCTGATTCATGTTCTCGTTTTTTTATCTCGTGTTTCCGACATATTCATAGGAAAAAAAGTAATAGGTATTATTTATTTACATCATTTTAAGGTTTGCTATTATTATTAGAGATGTGCCGACTAGTCGACGACTAGTCGGTAAAGCCGACTATCCGGCAACAATCGTAGTCGACGATTAGTCGGCGAATAGTCGGCAAAAAGCGCCGACTATTCGGCTTATTACTTTGTATGTATTTCTCAATAATATATTTGTCAATTTTTTTAATAATCAGTTTTAGAAATTTTGAAATGTAAAACAAAGCAATCTTTCTTTTGGTAACCAGTTTCTAAAATTACTTGCTGATAACAAACATATCTGACATTTATTAAACAAAATGTTTGCTTGTAGTGTTTGCACTTTTTTTCCTTTCCACCACGAGAAATAATCATTGACATTGATTACACATAACAGCATTAGGGTCCAATGCGACGGCGTGGCCTCTGATTTTCTAGCGGTAAACGCTGGCGTACCTCAGGGCTCCGTCCTGTCGCCCACACTGTTTCTTCTTTAGCCCACAATGTTAGCCCATGGCAACATGATAATTGTTAGGCAGACAACAGCACAGTCCATGGGCGATATTTTGGACAACTTGCAATCAAGCTGGCAGACGTTGAGGAAAAACGTTGGAAAGACGTTGAGAGATGTGGCTGCTACAAACGGCCCGAGACCGGTGACACCCCGGTGCGGCCGGGGGTTGTCGTCTAAGGAGGGTCGGTGTTCCGACTCTTACTGTGTAGAACGGTAGGAGGCGCAACAGCGACCCGCCCCGGGGGTGACTATGGTTACTCCGGGATGTACCTCAGTCATGAGAAACGGCAGGAGGGTTTCCAGAAACCGCTGATGCGTTCCTGGAGTTCCTCCCGACTGCCGAGGTAAGCCGCCGCGGGGTTTAGTGGGTAGACCATCGAGTCCCACACACGTCCTTCGTGTCCCCCCCCCCATGGAGGGTATGGTGCACAATGCATTCCCGCGTAAAAAAAAAAGAAAAAAAGAAGGTTCGCTCGTGTGTGGAGTACTGTTCTCATCTTTGCGATGGTGTCGCACAGTATCTGTTTGACGCTCTCCACCGGTTAAATCGGCGAGCAATCCACATTGGCGACAGTCCCTAAGCCACCGAGTCCCTTGAGCTGAGCTTCTGCAGTTGCGAAGAGATATAGCCCCCATGGCAGTCCTCTATTGCCTTTATCATGGTGAGTGTTCTGAAGAGCTCTTCCAACTGGTCCTCTCCTCTCCCTTCCTCTATAGGACAACACGCCTCGGAAGTCACCGCTTCAGAGTGGTAGACATACGTTCTCGCACTCATCCCTTCGGTTCTTCCTTCCTGTGCTGAGCTGTCAAAACTTGGAACTCACTACCAGCGCACGTGTTTCCTTCCCACTACGATATCGGGTCCATTCAGCGGGTCGTGAAAAAGCATCTCACCAGGTCACACCTACCTACTACCTACATTGAGGATTGTGACCAGCACTTTTGGATTCTGCTCATGATTTCCATCAGGCAGGGCAGAGTCATTTTGGCAGCAAACACATAAAAAAAATCGAGAACATTACTAAGGCGGCCTCGCAGAAACTTCGCGTACTGAATAGGGTAAGACAGTTCTTTGCGCCCGAGCATCTGTCTTCTTTATAAGACCCAGGTTCGCTCGTTCGTGGAGGACTGTTCTCATTTTTGCTTTGCACAGAATTTGCTTGATGCTCTTGATCGGTTGCAGCGGCCAGCAGTCCGCATTATCAACAGTCCCGATGCACCGAGTCCCTTGAGCCTTTGCACTTGCAGAGAGATATCGCCTCTGTGACAGTCCTCTAGCGTGTTTACCATGGACAGTATTATGAAGAGCTCTTCCAACTAATCCCACGTTCTCCCATCTTCTACAGGACAACACGTACTGGCATTAGAAGCTACCGCTTAAGAGTCGTAGAAATACGCTTTGGAACTAAACGGTTCCGTTCTGCCTTCCTGTGCCGAGCAGTTTTTAACTGTTTGTTACTACCAGCGCACGCATTTTCCTTCCACTATGATCCCGGGTCCTGCAGGCGGCGTGAGAAAATGCATCTCACTAGGCCGCCATAGTATAGGACGCTATTATTTTGACGCTATATTGTCTGCGTTCGCAGTGAGTATGGTGTTGGAGTGTTGGATTCTACTTAAGCTTTCATCAAGCTCAGCAGAATCACTTTGGCAGGCTTTCAAATAAAAAAAAAACAAAAAACATCGTCCACTTGTTTAAAAAACATAGGCACAAGTGATTTTCTTTTTCATTTAACTCTTCACTTCAATCAACAATAATAATAATATCTTTACACAAAAATATTTTTTACACTAAAACATACCTCCGGCTACGACCCTTACAGAAGCAAAAATGAAGAAACAAGGTTCGCAGGCGGCGTTTGCGACTGGGGCGCGAATCAGCTGTAAACGAAGAGTTACGGAAATGTCCGTAACCACGATCGGTTCGGCCGATTAGTCGGCCGACTAGTCGGCCTTTTTAGGGCCGACTAATCGGCTAGTCGGCTAGTCGGCAAAAGTAATGATCGGCCCATCTCTAATTATTATGCTTATGATTATGACTTAGTCTTTTAAGTTGTCAGGTGTTTTTTCTGGCCGGGATATTATACAATTAATATTGTGCTATTTGTTGTGATACCTACTAGTGCCTGCAAAAACCTTCACAATTTTTGTTACGTCTACTAGATTGTAAGAAGATATACTTAGACGTTCGTCTACAAGTGCATTTAAAAGATGTCTCTTCAATCATCATTATTAACAGTTAACAGTCCACTGCTAGACATAGGCTTCTCCTTAAAAACGGGAATAGGGATAATGTCACTCTGTATTCTTAATCCTGTTGTGGTGGCACCACACGGAGAGAGAAAGAGGTCTAGACAGATAAAAGCTCGACCCTATATAATTTATGTGAGGCAGACTTTTTCAATAGGTTTATAGGTGTACACAACCAAAACTATGGAAATCCATACGCACACACGTACTTCGCATGTTGTCTTTATAAGTTTACTTAATTAAATATTTATGCCTCGTATTTTCACGTGTGCTAATGGTTCTAGGTAGGTACTACGCCTGCGTATCTACAACTTGAGGTTCAGAAACTTTAACGTAAAGATTCTATCGCGTGATGTTTATGCCTTTATAAGTGACATTAAAAAAACGAATTTGTCGTTTTAAATGAGAAATAAAATTTTGATAAAATTGATTAGTTAGTAGTTAGTGATTAGCCAGGTAAGCCAGAAGTTGTGGGTTCGATTCTTACCCAGACTTTATCTCAAACCTTTATGCAATTCTTTTATATATTTATAAAAAAATGTGAAGTAGTAGTAGTTTAAAGGTATTAGTAGAGCGAAACGTTTGCCGTCGAAACGCGAAGAAGAAGTAGAGCCACGCCGATTTCAGCACGAACGGGCCGGGTCAGTTCGTGTGGTGAGTGCGAGACCGGAGGCCTAGGCCGCCATGGTGTGGGTTACCATGCTGCATTGTTGCATTGTCTGCATTCGCAATGAGTATGATGATTACCTATCTTGGATTCTGTTTATGCTTTGCATCAGGCAGAGTAGAGTTATTTTGGCAGGGCCAAACATAAAAATTAAAAAAAAGGATGTCCATGTAAAATATCACTTAATTTACAAATTGTAATAGTTGGCCCATATAAGGGCTTGATATTGAATATCAGGTTATACATTCGTTTTAGCTTAGGTATATCACTTAGTACTTAACATGAGATAATGGCGAGATAATTTAATATAAAGAGAACAGGAGTTACGAAAACATAGCTTATGTACTTTGCTTGAGACAAACGACCGATCGATGCAGACATAGAAAGCCGTGCTAAATTAGCACTGCTGAGGCAGGATTGTTTTAGTGCTAGTATCAAATGAAGATTGTGACAAGTACCTGTGAGTACAAGTAACCATATGACATCAGGTGATGTAAATGTTAAAACAGAAAGGTAACTGTGATTGGTTGAATTCCAGTTGGTGAATATTGATCAAACTACATTTGTGGTCGAGCGATAAATAACTCTAAGGCTCACTTAAAGTACTTTTTTAAAGTGGGTTTCGATAATACGTACTGAAAACTACTCTGAATTAGAATATAATATTAATGTTAAAACATTGAACAATACATATTTATGCCCTATTAAATATTTGATTTGTGTCCAAGGTCTGGGTTAATATCAATAACAGGAATTTCAATTCTATATTTATTTGAAAGGTAATTTAATAGTAATTGAACGTTACAGTTCTTTAGCACTCAAACCCGTTCAGGTAATAAAATATTGTTTAATATTCTTTTAGAACACTTTTGAGGTTATGTACGAATTCATATTTTCCTTGGATCAATTAAGTGTCGTTTGTCAGGTACGCTCACCTTCATCGGGAGGTTTATTCCCGAATGTGAAGTCCTTAAACCCTCTCCAGTTGACGGTATATCGTCCGCTCCGTCGCACCATCATTGTTAATGAACTGTAAACACTGCACTAAACGGATAACGCGTTCCTCACTACCGAATGGACAGTGGGGGATAATGCCACTGGCCGGCACCGGCGGATTTTCGCAATAGACGTGCGCGGCACCGATGCGTGGTTGCGACGCGTCACTCGGCTGCCGCGGCGTCAGCTGAGCACGTCACATAACGACTGCGGCGCGCGCCCGCCCGCCCGCTTCAGCCGCGCTTGCGCAAATCCGCCCGCCTTACACTCTACTCAACGTTTATTACAACGGCTTTGTTGTTTCAAAACGGTACATATATCGTTTTAGGTAATATGTAGTCTGTGATTATCTGCAGTTCGATTGTACTTTAGACTACACGCTAGAGTACGTGCAACGTAGAGTACGCATTCAACTAATTCATTCGTTAATTGCTCGAGTGCGCGCTTCTATCAATAGTAAAATGTCAGGTTTACTTGACGGAGATTATTCTCATGCTGCAGAATTATTTTTGAGTGGCTGACAAATTTACAACCGCAGGCGATGTCTACCGACAATAGATCTCACTACGTTATAATTTTAGATTTGTATAGCGAGACTAAAATAAAGATTACGGGAGTTCGTTCCTACTTTAAGTTCAGGAAACAGTTTGTGAAGCATCCTTGCTCTTAAAATACTCTTTATTTATCGAGAAAGTTGCTTGTGTTATTACCGTACACTATACAAATGAATTAGATGTCTTATTCAAAGCCATGAAAATGTAGACATAAAGCAAGGCACATAAAAATATTACGATCGTACTATAAAATTGCGTACCACTCACATTTTGCTACTCCACATACATACGTTTAAAAGTTGATACTTACCTTCTTATTTATAGGATAGATTCGTATAGATAAATGAGGCACTTACATCTCGGCGTTCATTGCCTACTCGTGTAAAATGTAGAAATGAAATATAGAGGTATGCTGATTGTTATTGCGATTTTTTATTAAAACTTATTGATTGAAGTATGTGAATACTACTTAATTTACAGAAATGTAATCTAACAATTCCAATAAATAATATTTGATAACCGTTCATTTACTATTAAAATGTTACTGTTATATTACTATTATGTTACTGATAAAATACAGTAAATTTTTTTACTATGAAAACGGTATTTTATGTGAAAAAAGGCTAATGTATGAAATACACTTTTTATCACCTCATATTTAAGTAAACATAAAAGTGGGAAATAACGCAATCACCTCATAGGCAAAAACTTCATTTCTAAGGAGCGTCTGATGAGTGATGCGTGGAATATCTGACAACCACTGCGTAAATTCCCGTATACATATAATCGTAAACATATAATCATTAGCACATACATATATAAGACAATAATTTATTATGAAACTTTTAAATAGGTATTATCTCTTCTCTCATCATTCCCTTTTTAACCGACTTCAAAAAAAGGAGGAGGTTTCTCAATTCGACCGTATATTTTTTTTTTTTTTTTTTTTATGTGTGTTCGGGGATAACTTCGTCGAATATGAACCGATTTTGATGATTCTTTTTTAATGGAAAGTAGATGTCCCGACGGTGGTACCATGATAAGGAAACTAGGATCTGATGATGGCATCCTAGAGAAATCGAGGGAAACCCTCATTTTTTTCAGGCACGTACTAGGTTTTTCGTATATTTTCTAAAGCTACGCCGGTATTTGCGTCTGGTAGTCATCATTTAATGATGATGAGCTGATGATGAAAGGTAAAACTCCCTAACGGTTAGGAGTTGGAGGATAAATCTTTAAATGTCATATGTATGTATGTTACCTTTAGTCGTATTCTTTCAAGTTATTTAGGTAAGCTGATGATGGAAGGTACAACTCCTCAACGGTTAGGAGTTGGAGGATAATTCTTTTAATTTCATACGCATCTATAGACCTTTAGTTGTATACTTTTAAGTTATTTAGGTGAGCTGATGTCACAGGCGCTATGATGACTAACCCCTTAATGTATTTTGCTTTAAGTAACTCGCCTGCTTCTATTTCATCATGACATTTAAGCATGGACACGATTCCTATTGCCCCGTAGACCACGTTCTCGGTAACAGAAATCTTGTCAGAAATCACTAATTTTGGATACTGAGCATACTCAGTTTTAATAAGTGTTCAAACCACTAAAGTTATTCGCATCAGCAGAAATTATATGAAATAGTTAAACTTACTGATAACCTATGATTGTTTGCACTAAAAATGGAAAAATAAAAACTTTTTATAAAAAAAAAACCGACTTCCAAAAAACCATCCGACGAAAACTCCCTGCCAAAAAACACTAAAAAGCGTAAAATAAACTGGCACTTCATAAATTGCTATGTGCCAATTCTTGTCTATACCTAATTCTTTATTCATTTAAATAGTAGTATTATTGTGTATGCTAGGTACCTAAAATCTGTTTGAAGTCGGCGCCAAGCCAAAATGTAATAGGAGGTACCGCACTCGCCGCTGCCGGATAGCTAGCATAAAACAACCCAAGCGAGCAGACACGCGCGGGCTGACGCGACGTCGTTGATGGTCGTCTCGAAATAAAGCGAGTGTGGTAACTACTATTACATTTCGCTTGGCGCCGACTTCAAACGGATTTTAGGTACCTAGCATACACAATAATACTACTATTTAAATGAATAAAGAATTAGGTATAGACAAGAATTGGCACATAGCAATTTATGAAGAGCCAGTTTATTTTACGCTTTTTAGTGTTTTTTGGCAGGGAGTTTTCGTCGGATGGTTTTTTGGAAGTCGGTTGTTTTTTTATAAAAGGTTTTAATGTGTTTCGTCCGTGTCATGTACATTTGGGATGACAAGAGATTATTTAGGGCACTCACGTGTACTGACAGCGTTATATAATGAAATTTATGATGTTCTATTGACCTCTTTTTTATTGTTCATGGATAACAAAAAGTATCAAGTGCGTCATCCAATTAATGTAAGTAACGTCACTTATCTAATCGATTTTTTACTAAGTAAACTGTTAACGGGAAAATATATCTAAAATATTAAACAAAACTAGCAAAAAAAAACTACCCCAAATAATACTACCACTTCTGAGACTAATTAGTAAAGCTTTACATTTTAACATATATTATGATGTTAAAACACTCCACAAACGCTTGCTTAATAGAACTAAATGGTCTTGCTGAACCAGTCCTATGGGAGACAGAATAGAAGAAGCATGACAATTCTATATTATGCTACACGACTGGCTTGTATGGTGTAGAATTTATAGTAAAAATCTTTGGAGGAGGCCTTCACCTGCAGAGCGGTTCTTACAGACAATGACCAATAAAATTACAATGTAGAATTAACTAAACATTTATGTGAAATCAAAACTAACAACTAAATTTAGGAACAATCCTAATGACTTACAAAATTAATATCTATACTAACTTTTAACCTTTCGCGTTTCATGATATAATAATACTTATTTTTACAGGAAATAACGCGATCACCTGTTAAAAGGTGTTACATACTTCTGATTTGCCTGACGTTTCGACCAGGTTGCGCTGGCCGTGGTCACAGGCTGACTGGCTCAGCGGCGCACGCCCTCCGTCGTCGAATCCGTGAGGCAGAAGGTTCTTCGTCCACCCGCACATTTTCGATATTATTGATAAACTAGCTGCCCCACGCAACCTCTTTTACGTCGCCGTGCGCCACGTGCCCGTAGCGTAGACGTTTTACCCCGTTTTTGTATCATTCTTCATTAGTGCTCCGCTCTTCAGCTTTATATATACTAATATATAAAGCTGAAGAGCGGAGCACTAATGAAGAATGATACAAAAACGGGGTAAAACGTCTACGCTACTAATATAGATTTGTTTCGCCATGTACCGCCACATACCACACTAACAGTTTCCCTATTCTGTAATCAAACCGATGGGTTCCTATTATGGTGTTTATCCGACTGCGCAGAAAAGCGAGGTGGTATGTTTTTAACACTGGATTCCACGCTGTAGATAATTTAAAACTATCTTCCCGATTGAATTTGATTGAAATTGATTTATGCTTTTAAGCTATTACATAGCTTTTATCGCGGGCTTTGAGGCCTTTGAGCGCGGCGACCGAATCAAGAAATTCCGTAACGTAACGAAAATAAAACCTGACACCCGAAGCTCGCACGAATCGAGACGAGCTGCTCCGAACGACGAATCAACGAATCTGTCTGACGAAGTGCGTGACAGTGACAGACAGATACGTTGACGAGCTGCTCCGAAATCTGTCTGTCTGACAGACAAAACAGTCTGGGTTTGTGCAGGTATACTTAACGCGTATGTCCAGCTTAAGCAGCTGTTTGTGAGAAAATATATAGGTGTATAGGTATCTATCTTATCTTTATAATACCACACTCACCGCATGTGCGCCCCGTAAGTATACATGTTCAAAGAAAATAATACACTGTGAATACAACAACCCGTTCAATGGCGAAGGCATTTATTAGGAATAGTTTAAACCTTTTATAGTATGCTGTGTAACGAAGCCATATCTCTACTTAAAAAAGTGATCAGCACCATCTAGTCAGACGATGTTGGTACTAATTTAATAGTTTAGTATTTTTCATTCACAATCTGGAATCCTTTTGATTTAAAACTTTTAGAAATAGTTTTTGTAAATTCAGGTACCTACAAAATTCCATACTTGCATCAATCGAAGAAATGCTTTAAACAAAAAAAAATACAGATATTTTGTTATCAACTTCTGACCCGGATGGTCGTGCAGTTATTTTGCAATATACATAGTATTGGTAACAAATATCATAAATCACTGTTATTTTATTGCCATCCGTTAAGGTTGTCACTGTCCCTCTCTAAACCTGTTATGTCACTGGTGTGACTTTGCAAATAGTTATTCCATAACGGGCATAACGTGACAACCAACAGAAGGTAGAAAAAATCTTCTATTTATATTTAATTAACATCATTCAGAGAGGAGTTCTATTTTTCTTTTCTAAGCTCACTGCCATATTTGATCAAGACTACTAATCTTAAATTCTAGCAACAAAGAAGCTCAGCAAATTGAAAACCTTATTTTTATTTTGTTTAGTTTTTTTTTCTTAATTTGTTATTGCAGTCCTAAGAACATTCAGCAATATTTTTGTTGGTTGAGATGTGGTAGCGTGCGAGATATATGCCCAGTGGCATATTGTCTTAATTTAAAAGTCAGAGTAGATCCTGTGGTACTCTTTTCTTTAGTCTGCGTGCTCCCGGGAATATATCGTCCCTAAGTTTTGTGCGAGTGCATTTGGATGTTGTTGCAATCTGTCTTTGAAAGATTTAACTTTGTCTTTTATCTCCTCTTTCACAGTTCCGAGACCAAGTTCACAGTGGAGTCTCTCATTGGTGACATACCATGGTATTTATTGGTAATGGTACCATGGTAATACCATTTTGTTTAGTGCCGTAATAGTTTAATTCTTTTCATACTGTAAATTGTTCATTATTCATAATTATATAACGCATCGACTGTATCAAGGTTCACCCCTATTTTGTCAATAACACCATAGGGTAACCGCGGTAATGATAAATACAGCTCTTCCTTTTGGACTAACAATTGCATGATGTTATTTGTATTGAGTCATTACAAGTTTGTTTCCATTGACAATCTGAACTGATTGTATCAGGTGACTTGTTGTTTACAACGATAGTAGTAGGCAAGGTCTCTTATTTCTCATTTGTGTGTAATAAACTGTTTATATCATGTCTGTTATCTTTGTTTATTTACTCAATATAAACACTTTACTGGGAAGAAACTATATTTTATAGGTACGAGTACTAGTGACAAATATTTTAATATAAAGTTTCATCATTTGACACGTTACTGTGTGGTGTTTTTAACAAGTTGTTTTTAGCTCTACTTTTTTGTAACTAAGTATGTAACAAATCTTGGAAGTCAATTTTAACCTACTTCTTATTGTCGTATCTAGATGTAGCGTCATTGTTGTGTCAAACAACATATTTGATGATAACTATAGTTATTTCATTTAGGATCTGACCTAATGAGCAAACCGGGAGGTGGATAATGGAACGGTTCAGTTGGGTTTAGTAAACCATTCGAGTTTTGCTTTAGACGATTCACTTTGAGCAGTCCAATAAGACTTAGTAAAAATGGTCTGATACTGCAGTTAACTTTTTATTTGGTTGGAATGAAACTATTCTTTAAGTATTCTTTTCATAACCAGTTTACCGGTTGTGTCATACTTGCCCTAGTTTTATTTTTAATTTATTTAGGATTTTAGTCTTTTGATCTTCAATTTAAATGGAGAACAGCTTTAGCGAGATGAGAGTCTGCAAATATATTCCGTGTCCGAAAATCATCCTTTAGATTATGCAGTTTAGGGTGTTTACGGCGTCCCCTTGTAAGGTTATTTTAATAAGTCGTGACGAAATATTGTCAACTAGAATGTGTTATTCCATCAACTGACTAAAATATTTCATGACCTATTTTTACGTATATTAGGTATAGATAAAATTGAATGTCAAAAAGTCACATTAATCTGAGCAAAGATCGGAATTGCAAATACCCAAAATTTATTAAGGAATTCATACTTGAAATTCAGTTGTTGTGTTTAATACTTAAATAATGAATTCTTAAAGATGTAAAAGACTGCCTAAACTCTGATAAATCACGAAGTTATATCTAATTTAAAAGTTAATCAAGCGTTAGAAATAAACTGATTTCAAGATTCATAACATCTATGTTATACTCGTATTATATGTTCATATATTATATGTAGACATTAGATAAACCACTAATTAATGAGTGTTACAATATCTCTGTGGCAATATAGGCGCGTGCTCGGCGATAACAGGGGTCACAGGGTACTCATATATATGATGTCTGGATCGGTTGCAAAACAGTCTAAGTTGGGTTATGATCCGACGATCTTTTATACATTCTCTCAAAATTAAGTGATTTAATTGGTTTTAAAAATGCCTTGGACTAGTATTAAAAGGTATAAAAAATGTAAACAGTCACGTAGACTTTTTTGTTTTTACAATAAAATTTAAGTCTTTTTGTTATGATAACAATCACATAACTTTTCTTAAAACTTTGATGCTTTAACAAATGTTGTAACCCATTATTATAATTTAAAACATTTTTTTAGAATTTACGCATCACCGTCAAACACTAGTTCTGAAGTGCCCGTGTCCAATGCTTCGAGAGCTGCACCGGTGCTGACAGCTGCGGCGGATTCTGGTGGTCGTTTTGAGCTGAGCCATCATGGCTACGGCAAATGCGCGATCAAGCTTCTCCACGTCCACCGCGACGCGGACTACCACTCTATTCGCGAATTTGAAGTGTTCACGGAACTGAAACTGCAATCGGAAAGTGCTTACGTTGTGGGAGATAATAAGGAAGTGGTCGCAACAGATTCACAGAAGAATACCGTGTATTTGTTAGCAAAAAAACACGGAATTAAGACTCCTGAAGAATTTGGTGCTGTAGTGGTGGGTCATTTTTTGTATATGTACAAACAAGTTGTGGAGGCTAAATGTAGAGTAGTCGAATATCCCTGGGAGAGGTTACAAGCGGGGACGCCTCACAATCACGCTTTCTTATTTTCACCAACAGCTACGAGATGGTGTGAAGTATCCCAGTGCCGTCATGGTAAGTTTCAATCATTAGTTAAAAGTGCATAAAAGTTATTACAATGGTTTTTAAACATTGTATTATGTTCACGGTACGTTTTGTTGTACAGAAGCTGTTGTAGTGAAATCAGGACTAAGTGGACTTCGTGTATTGAAGACAACGCAGTCAGCGTTCGTGGACTTTGTGCAAGATGAATATACGACACTGAGTGATGCCGCTGAGAGAATATTTAGGTATTTGTTTAAGCTGTATCTTTGTTTTATTAGCTTGGTTTTATGTTTCTGGAAATTAAGTTATTTTTGTTTATAGTACTGTGGTAGAGGCCGAATGGACGTACGACGGCATGCGGACAACAGACTTTGATAATGCCTGGCTGACAGTGAAGGACGCTATTCTCGATAAATTTGCCGGCCCACCCGACATAGGAGTATATTCACCTTCAGTTCAACATACCTTATATCAAGCGCAGAAGACAGTTTTAGAGAAAGTCTCAGAGGTATGTTAAATTTTTGTTTACAAAATTTTATTTCTTTGAAATATGTCTATTAAGTACCCCAACTATTCTAATTCTAACGAATGAATTTGTAAGTGCCAAAAATCGTATTCTATTTTTTTAAAGTTCGAAAAGTTAATTTGAAATCATTTAGTACTGTGTTCTGATTCACTTCAGTTTATAAATTCGTATTCATTATAAATTACTTTTTACAAGCACTTAATGTCAACGATTAATAGGCGCGTTTAGCAACTAATTTTATACAGTTTAAGTGCTATAAAAACTCACACTTTAAATTTCATGCATCACAATTTCTGTATTTTTAACTTTTGAATAATATATTTATTTATGAATTTAGTTCAATAGTGTCTTGAGAAAAGTTTTATTTACATGCTTCTTGCTAATTTTAACTATAGATAAAAAACAGTTTTTAAACACAATTACAAAGCAAGAAGATGTATTTAAGAGTAGTTCAGAAATAAACAAGAATCTATGTTTAGATCATTCGGTCAACAGCCGGAGTTTTGCGGCAATACTCATTTCTTCTGAAAAGTTTATTTTTTCAGCTTTATTTGAGATGTTTAGCATGCAATAAGATTACTATTGATCAGTTTTATAAACGATAATGAGATAACCAGAGATATTGCATGTTTATTTTGTATAGGGGCGCCTCATTGGAGTTTTTATTGCAATACTGTGTTTACTCATACCCATGGGGTTCATTTCATTTCAAGCCGTTTCAGAAATTCAAAAATAGTGTACGCTTACTTTACAATGATAAATAATTTATTTGAATTATAAGTGTTTGCGTTTTCAATTTACTCTGACCAATCTATACTAATATTATAAACGCGAAAGTTTGTAAGTATGGATGGATGGATGGATGTTTGTTACTCTTTCACGCAAAAACTACTGAATGGATTTGAATGAAACTTTACAGTAATATAGCCTAAACATCAGAATAACACATAGGCTACTTTTTGCCGTGATAACTGACATATACGCGGGCGGAGCCGCGGGCAACAACTAGTAAGATAATATATTAATTAAGTGCTTTTAAAGGTATCAATCGGAATACTGTTTCGTTTGATTTAGAATCGGTTTTTAACTACTTCATTCTGTATTAAATAGTTATCATTTAAAATCTCAAAAAAAATATTTCTGTCATTCTTCATTATAAGCATTTTTCATCATCATATATTACAAAAAATAGAAAAGTTTATATGTATTAAATATCAGTTGTCTAATACCCATAACACAAGCTCTGCTTAGCTTGGGACTACATGGCGTTGTGTGATATCTGAAATATTCATTCATTTATTTACATATATATTGTTGTATTGAGTATTGTATATTTGATTCTCTTTTAAACAATAATTATACATTGACTGTCATAAATTACTTGTCATAACATGTTTTTAATTATTTGAATGCACTGTCTTTATCATTTGTTTAATTAAATTTACATCTCTAGCCATTGACTTTAAAATTATTTTCGTAATTAATTGTTGTTATCGGCACAGTAATAATTATTCATGAATTATTAATGAGACAACAAAGAGGGTTTATCGGAAGTGAATCCGGTCATTCGTGTAACGGGCAATATAACATTGCCGATATCAGAGTGGACGTCACAGCTATTTTGTTTGTGAGCGCCAGTCACGTGAAACGGAGGTTGAAAGGGTTATCATTAAAAACCCGGAGGCTCCAGAGTTTGTTTACTAGTGCTTTTTTGGTCCAAGATATAGTTTGACCTTGTTTTATCTCTACGATGCGATATCAATGTCTTAGAACATTTTGCAGTTTTTTTTATTGAAAAATTATATGTGAAAAGTGTTTGGGTTCCCAGTTAAGGTATTTTTATCACGTAATGAGGGGAAATAAACAACTGGGGAAGTAGTGTAGAGAAGATTCACTGTTGTCGTTTGTTTGTTTAATTTTCATTAGGTATAATAAAATATGAGGTATTCATTCAGGTAATATTAATGTAAGAAAGTAGATAGACAGATGATAAAATTGTAAGTAAGTGAAGTCAGCACAGAATTCCATGAAGTTATGTGTTTTTACAATTTCACTATGAATTATCTGCTAAAATTCTATTTGTTCTTGTTACAGATTACCTGGATCAAGATGACGATGCCAAACAAACACTACCTCAACATTGACATGTCAAAATTCCCTGCGAATGTAACAAAAGGCGACCCCCGCCATCAAATCTACCAGCCCATAGACAAGCCTGCTGGTCTCATCTACGCGCAACTACGCCGTAGACCCAAAAGTCACTTGTGACGAAAACGTTGCTACGCCTCGTAGAGCGTCGCCATCTTAGTTTTTCGTTATGCCTATTACTTAAGTTGCCAAAGAGGGGAAGTCATTCTCTTCTACTTATGGATTACTTACAGTCCACAACTATAGAAAATAAAACACTTAACGTGTTTACAGGAAAGTGTATATAATTTTAAGCAGTTATGTATCTAGTCAAGGTATTAATGTTACTGGCTGGACTGTGTAAATCAACTTTGACTACAGTTTCAAAGTAGATTGTAATTATACATAAGTTTGTTTACCATTAGCTTTGTAAGCCTTAATAAAAAAATGAAGTATTAAACCGAGTTTGATATTAAAGTTTTGGAAAAAATACAACACATTTGATTTTCTATAGACATTTATTACATACAAAATTGATGTTTTTACTATGCTTTATATCATCGTATAACTATTGGCAATAGGTTAATTTTGTGACCAGGACTCATCCAGACTCAGCAAGGTAGACGTAGCACTACTGCTATGTATTAGGCACATACACGATTATGCGTAAAGTAATTAGTCTTAAATTAAATAAAAAACTACAGACGTTTCGTTCCAATGATCTTGTCTGCAAGTGCGTAGAGCTCTTCGACAGTCTGCAATAGAAAAAAGTAGAATAGTCAATACAGTATTCCTTTTAGTATTGATAAGTACAGAAAGGTGTGGGTTAATTTCTGAGTCGAGTAACACTCCAAAGCTGACGATCGAAAAAGAAAGAGAAGAGGTTAGAATAGTTGATTGAGATAAATTATTTTTTCATTAGAAAATGCCTTTATTGGTGCAGCAGCATATTTATAAAATAGGTATAAAAATTAACGGTCATGATCCTACTAATTGCTTTAACCGTCACTGATAATTGCATTTTATAAGTTGAAACTTTTTTTTTTCGACATTTCTAAACGAGACTACAAAGGTGGTGCTTAAGATTATATTGACATGGGAGACGTATGTACGATTTATTTTATTAAATTGCTCACAGCGTCTCAAGTATGCCAAATATAATCGTGTGAGTTAAACCTCTTGTCTGCTCGTTTGCCCCCTATTCCATAAAAAAAACCTTTGGTCTACTTCTGGTGTAATTGACCTATAATATGCAGTTTTAGTAATATAAGCAAGTTAATAATCGGTCTGGTTATCATAATCAAATCAAATCAAATCAAAATCATTTATTCATCCAAGACACCAAGTGACACTTATGAACGTCAAATTGAAGCTATAGTTAAAAATCATAGATCGACACAAACAGAGGCCACAGCATGTGCTGTATTGTCGAGGTAAGTTAGGCGAAAACACCAAAATCTACTGCCTGCCTGTGTCAATCCATAACTTCCAGTTTCCAAAATGCGTAGAGCTCATGAGAAGAATACTGGCAAAGAAACTCATGGCTACTCTTTTTCAAAATCTGATTTTCAGGTACAATAGTGTTAGTATTACATGTAAGGTAAACAGTATGCAAGCTGTTGCCACCTGAAATTCCTTTTATTAAAAAGCTCCAAAATCTAACGCGCAAACAAACAAAAAACACTCAGTGATAACGTTGAAGGTTTGAGTCTATTAAACATAGAACAAAATAGAAACAAGGTGCACATCCACTTACATTCAGTTGCAAAATCTACTGTTGAAAATAATTCGTGACTGGATTAAGAGGCTAGGGTTGCAGTTGAACGAACCAGAATAATAGTATTGTCTAAAGAATCGCTGACTAGGCCGACCAGTCACCCCAAGCAGCACCCGTTCACGAGTATGACGCATGGACCAGCCATCATCTCCTTCGCCATATCAGAGGGAAGGAAACGACCCGCCCCACGACGACACCGCAAGCAATGACATTTTAGTGAGCATGACAAACCATAGTCTAGATACTGATAAAAATCACTACTAATTAAATTACCATGATAATCGCCACGCATTACTTTCAACTAACAATGGTTTGTTAATATTTAGCTTTATTAAAAGACAAAGAAGTTTGTGTGTATCTATTTAAATTCTAATGACACCTTAAGCCCATGACTGTTTGTCGTTTAGATAATCGTTGATCGTATAGTAGGCTTTCCTAATAAGGTGATTTTTTACAGTTAGCTTGAATTTATTTACAGGAAGGTCGATTACATGTATAGGAATTTTATTATAAAAACGTACACCAAGACCTTCGAACGAGTTGTGTACCTTATGTAATCGATGATAGGTACCAATGAGTTTAGATTTGTTTCTAGTATTAATATTGTGTACATCACTGTTTTTCTTGTAGTCATTAATGTTGTGTTTAACAAACATAATATTAGCAAATATATACTGTGATGCAACAGTTAAAATACCTATATCTTTAAACAACTCTCGAAGAGAGACTCTAGCACCTAAATTGTACATTGAGCGGATGGCTCGTTTTTGTAGAATAAAAATCGTTTCAATATCAGCCGCTTTGCCCCAAAGTAGTGTACCATAGGACATGACGCTATGAAAGTAGCTAAAATAAACTAACCTAGCTGTGTCCGTATCAGTGAGCTGACGTACCTTCCATACTGCATAAGCTGCCGAACTAAGTCTACCCGCAAGGCTATCTATCTGGGCTCCCCATTGAAGTTTACTATCTAATGTAATTCCTAAGAATACTGTTGAGTCTACAATACTTATGATTTCATTATTTATAGTTAGATTAGTGCCTAGTTGTTTTACATTTGGCATAGTAAATCTCACACACTTTGTTTTATTTGAATTCAGTAGGAGATTATTCGTTGTAAACCAATTCAATACATCATTTAGTGCCCTATTCACATCGTCAAAAACTGTTTTCTTACGATCGACTTTAAAAATAAGTGACGTATCATCAGCAAATAGAACTATATCACAGAGATCTTTTAAATAATATGGTAAGTCATTTACATATATGAGAAAAAGTAGAGGACCCAGTATGGAGCCCTGCGGAACGCCCATAGTAACAGGTAATCCAGATGACCTCGCACCATTGACATCTACATGTTGAATTCTATCTTTCAAGTAGGAAACGATTAGTTCCAAAGCAATACCATTAACACCATAATGCCTAAGTTTAAGAAAAAGCGTGTTATGTTCTACACAGTCAAAAGCTTTTGAAAGATCGCAAAATACACCTATCGCATCTTGCGAATTCTCCCATGCACTAAATATATGTCTCAAAAGAGTTGCACCCGCATCAATTGTTGAACGACCCTTTGTAAAGCCATATTGTTCTTTGTGAAATAAATTATTTAGATTAAAATGGCTTTCTAGTTGTTGCAAAATGACTTTTTCAAAAATTTTACTAATAGCCGGTAAGATTGAGATTGGCCTAAAGTTACTTGGTTCGGTTGTACAACCCTTCTTGAATAAAGGTATTACTTTACTATACTTCATCAGGTTAGGAAAAACCCCAGAATCAACACATCGATTGAATGTTATTGCTAGAAATGGTGCTATATCAATTATAATAGTTTCTATTAATTTAACTGAAATCCCCCATAAGTCCCCTGTTTTCTTAGAGTTAAGAGACTTATACGTTTTTATAATATCTGTGGGGTTTATGTATTCAAATTTAAATAGATTCTTACATTCATTTACATTGGCCCTTAACAACAGTTCAGACCCGGACGCACAAGAATTCAAGGTACTCGTTGTGCTAACTGGTACACTTGTGAAAAAGGTATTAAAAGATTCAGCTATGTCTAAATTGTTTGTTATAAACCTATTATTGATATTTAATTTTAAATCATTATCTCGAGGTTTACAACGTCCCGTTTCATTATTAATAATGTTCCATGTAGCTGTTATTTTATTATTTGAAGACTTAATTTTATCACTTATATACAAAGACTTCGCCACACCACAGGCTCTCCTAAAAATCCTTGAGTAATTTTTTACATATTCATGAAATTTTGGGTCAAAATTACCCTTTTTCACAGCATACAAATCATACAGCCTTTCCCTACTTTTGTATATTCCTGTTGTCGCCCAATCACAGAACGTCATTTTGGGCCGTTGCATTATTGTTTTTGTCTTAAATATACTGGTAAATTCGATTTCTATCATGTTGAATAGGTAGCCGTAAAGCTTATCCGGATCCCTTTGAGTCCAATCTAAATTGGAAACCTTATCCTTAATGTTATTACTAAAATTTAATAATCGGTTACTAGTAATGGGCCTGCATATGGTTTTGTTTACTTTATTTTCTCTCATACAAGGCAATGTAACAAATTGCCCACAGTGATCAGATGTTAAATCACTTAAAATTGACCTATTTAAATATTCCCCATTGCAAAAGATGTTATCTAAGCAAGTTGCCGAGTGAGAAGTAATTCTTGTGGGCTCAGAAAATAAGTGATTCAAGTCAAATGATTCAAATAGGCTTACTAATCGTATACTGATAGGACACTTTTCTAATAAATTAATATTAAAATCTCCACAAACTACCAAAATCTTACTACTGACACATAAACGTTTCAATACTTCTTCCATAACTATCTCAAAAATGCTAAAGTCACTCTGTGGTGGCCGATACACACTAACTACAATATGGTGTTCCAGTTCTACACAAGAAAGCTCTACAGTGCGCTCAGTAGACAAATTTACAATATCTTTCCGTTCTTTAGACTTAATACTATTACGAATAAATATTAAGGACCCTCCATGGATTGACTTCTTTCTTACATACACACTTCTAGCAGAATAAAGTTCTTTATCAAGAATTAACTGGTGAGCCTGAAGCCAGTGCTCTGTGATGCAGAGCACATCGACATTATGTTTATCAAAAAATAATTCTACTTCTAAGTCTTTCCTAGATAAACCTTGAATATTTTGATGTACTATGTTTATGGTCATTAATTTTTTCACTTTATTGATACAATTTTTATTTATTTTTAGATTTCTACTAACAATACTATTATTGAGTAAATGATTTGATATGCAAGAGATAGGCTCTTTTGTCTTAGTAATTAATTTAAAGAATTTATGTCACCATGTGTGGCCAGGCTATTGCCTGAATTAATATTAATAAAGTCATTATTAATTAGCTCAGAAGGAGCAATATGTGAAGCCAAATGTTTGGCTACAGTGTTCTTACATACTAAGGGGGCTACAGTGTTCTTACATACTAAGGGGTGCTCTATAGGAGCTGTCAGGTTAGCCAAGTTCTTGGCTGTTATACTAAAATAATATGATAGCGAAACAGCTATTTGTCTTTTATAATAATGGGGCAGATAATAACTATCTGTGTTCAAAAAAACATTATCATAGACAATCCTATTAATGTCAATTAAATGAAATTTATGATAAAATCTACCATTAATTTGGCTTGTCAAATTAAACATAGTCATGTTTAAACTAATCCTAATATTTACATAGTGCAGGCTGGGCCTAGTTGGGGATCAGATGGCCGTGTTGGAGGTGGCTTAAGTTGTTATTATCACAAAAAGAAATGATGTTTATCAAAATATAAATAGAAAATTAAAAACACACTGTACAGAAAGAAAGTTTGGTGGATTTTTAAATAGTGAACAAAAATATGGAAGAAAAAAATATTGTTTTTGTTTTCATATTCATTCAGATCTAGACCTACGCGTATGCGTTGCAAATGCTTCTTACTTCTTACTTAAAATGGGTAAGAACCGCCATGTGTAGTGGTGATTTTTATAGGATATGGTCTTGAACTCAGCCCCTATACGCGGAATCAGTCAGTTGGTATCAGATATGCACTTCTGGGGAGTCATGTGTACCACTTAAATGACGCGATAAGAGTTTTCCTGTTTTGATGTTGTTTAGGCGAGATTGTTCGTTTACGACTACCAATGACTCAAGATATACTGATTGCTCCGTCGCCGCGTCGTTTTTTAAATTCCGTATTAAATATACTCCATCCATATGCCACCTTACTGCCTCGTTGGTCTCGCGGTTGGCGTGTGCGACTGATGATCATGAGGTCTTGGGTTCGATTCCCGGGTCGGACCAAATGTTTGTATGATCAATAAATATTTGTTTCGGAGTTTGGGTGTTTTCTATGTATAATATGTATGTATTTACAAAAAAAAAGTATATATGTATTTGTATCAGTTGTCTAGTACCCATAACACAAGCTCTGCTTAGCTTGGGACTAGATGGCGTTGTGTGTTAATAGATGTCCGAAATTTAAATTTAAAAACCTTTAAATTTGGTTTAGACAATCCGAAACTTTGGAGTCGTGGCTATGCATTGGTTTGAATTTACTATTACAGGTCGCTCTCCATATTAAGAAAAAAGACGTAAACTTTCATATTTCAGTTATCAAGGTGAAGAGACTACAGTGTCGGTGTCTGGCGTGTAAGTTGTGCATGAACCTCCGAAATACACAAGTGATTAAAAACATAAATCTATGATATTTATGTTTTGTAAAGAAAGCTTTACTTATTTAATTTTCATTCATAGTTCAGTAAAGGACTGATTTGACTGCACGGTAAGCCTAGTGGTTTAAACGGTCGCTACGCAGCTTTCTACTGCGCTGAGTGTTGTGGGTTCAAGCCCCATATGGGACAACACTTTTTGTGATCCACAAATTGTTGTTCTGAGACTGGGTATCCGCTTTATAGATTTTGCAGGGAATTTTCTTTTTTCACTAAATAAATAAAATACTTAACGTGTTTTATTTCATGAACTGTTTCATACACTTAAAAAAAATACACTATAGTCACATAACACCATATGGGGGCCACTATAGCACATAAAAAATTTCAATAAATGTCTTATTTAGAATAAACATCATTGAACAGAAGCGGCCTTATTTTTGTAGTCGTTATCAACTCTAGCCTATTTCTGACATCTTAAATTCAAAATCATCTCTCTCTCTCAGCTTATCAAATAGGCAAATAGGTTAGCAACACTAAATAACCTTAAGTGCTAATAATTTTGCTATTTTAAGCCTCTTAACGAGGAGTTAGGTATATATACTTGCTTAGTAAATACATAAGTATATAGGAGATAATGAGTACGTTTTATCTGCTAGGCCGATGGCGATGGTCGAATGGGTCACAATACGATATGGCTATAGCGATGACGATAGTATTATTCAACGTGTTCTTATCGCGAATACTTGTTATTAAATAGTTATCATTTTTGTCAGTAAATAAACTCATGATCCGTTATACGAATTTTTAGGGGGACAACGTGATTTGCTAAGTTGTATGAACGTGATAGGAAAATACATGTATTGAACAGGAGGAGGAGAAATACATGTATTGATACCATGTATTTGATATCCCAGCTACTAGTATCAGACGGCGCGGCGGCCTGAGATTTTTGGTCGGTTCGAATTTGATATAACTACCAGTGGGTGGGGAGATTTCCGCACAGACAAACAGATGCATGTATTAATAAATACAAGTTATCGATTTTTTTTGTCCTTAGAAACGAACCCGAATACCAAACATCTTGAGGTTTATGAACATTTGCCGGCAAATTCCTAGAGCATTCCTATTTACACAAACGTTGAAAAATAATTAGTTAAGTAACTAATCACTTTCCGGCCAATTTTCAATTAGTTTAGAGGAATAATAGTTCAAATAAGTATAATTTTCAGATTAAACTTTGAGGGTCTTTGAAGTCATGTGATATGTAAGAACTACGGATGATAGAAAATGAACTTCAGAACTTAGGTTAAAATAGTTTATTGTATAATCAAGAGCGTTAGATAAAATTATCATTGAAGTCAACGGTTAATAGTAAACATTGATAACTGTTCCCTGTCGGCTTAAAAATTGCAAGGCACCCAAGATCAAATGCATATTATGTCATTGGCGTTTGCGACTGCTTCTTCAGGCGTCTAGAACATTCTTTTAGTCTCATTAACTGATGGGATAAGCAGGAAAACAAAATATGTTTTATTATAGTAACACCTATGGTTGCCAAACGTGGAAATACACGCTACGCATAAGAAACAAAATCAGATCCTGCCAACGAAGTATGGAGAGAAGCATTACAAATATAAGAAAAATACAAAAAATCCCGCACAATACCATACGAGAAAAGACTAAAGTTACAGATGCACTTAATTTCTCACAAAAGTTAAAGTGGCGCTGGGCGGGCCATGTAGCCAGGATGAAAGATGACCGCTGGACTTCTAGACTTATGGCGGGGCCCTGCAGGCATTAGAAAGAGAGGAAGACCGGCAACTCTTTGGGAAAATGATATTATAAAAATAGCTGGTAAAAACTGGAAGGCAATTGCCAAAGATAAAGAAATATGGGAAAGTCTGGAGTAGGCCTTCACCCTCATATAAGAGGGGTTCTTGCATGCCTGCATGATGAATTATATAAATCTTTTAATTATTTGAATTTTAAAACTTATCTATATAATTTAACAATTTAGAATTCTTATTAATATGTATTGTTATTATTATGAGAGAAATAAAAGACTTTTTATTTTATTTATTATTATTATAGTTGGGCCATTACGAACGTGCGAACCGAGTCATAAATATTTTTTATCAGACCTCTCACTGAGTAAATGTGTTCTGTGCCTCTCACACACTCACGCTCACACTTATAGGCATATCGGAACTCTCGCTCGCACTCCTAGTGTAGTATGTAACAATAAGAAAGATATTTGTCGATAGTCAATAGCCGGTAAATAAGGAAAGGTTTAGAAAATAATGAAAAGTATTGTTTAGCACGATTTTTTTTATATGCTTCTAAAACATACCATATATTAAATGTTATAAAACTTAAAACAATATAATATTTATATATTTATTTATTATTATTGTTTATTTATTATTACTTAGATTTATTATTTATTTATTTCATATACAGGGTGGATATGACAAAACGATATTTAACGAAACCGCGGGCCATTCAATATGTCTGTTGACTTTGGGATTGTTAAATTTATTTGAAAATTGAAATTAAAAAAATGAAACTTTCAAACAAACTAAATGCCTAAAAATATTAAAACCGATAAGAACACCATTTGCAATTTAAGTTCACTGACCTACGTGCATACGAGTACAGCTGAGCGCCCGCGGCAATATCAAACGGCGCCCGCGCGGTGCTGCCGCCTTCTTATTGTAATAATAATTTACATGTATTTACACAATCACAATATTTCACAATAATATCACAAAACATGAACTATGGTACTAACAAATAGCTTTGCAAATAAGTAATAACAAAAAGTATGTCTTACGGGCAATGTCTTACAAAAAGTATATCTCGTCGATCTAATAAAGCCTGTACTTACTTGTATTTAAAGGTTTACGCTTGTTTTTTTAGAACTTTGTGAATAGATCTATGGCTTACTTACTTGAAAATGAGGAGCAGCTGTACGCAAACTACATGTCAGAACGGCATTTTTTCGGCATTCTCCATAAATTAATATCATATCCGAGTATTCACTAGCCGTATAACCAAATCGAGGCATTGTTTCATTTACACTCACACAAAGTAATCGTTAAATAACAACTAAGTACTAACAAACCTAACTAATGTGTCCTGTCCCTGTCCTGTCACTATTAAAGCAGTTTTTCGCAGTAATCACTTTAAAATACTTATTATTTATTAATAATCAATGCAAACAGTAGGTACATAGAGCTTCCGCGCCAGCTAGTTCAAACGTGCAAGGACGCGAACACGTCACGGGTTCGCGTATTGCGACTGACTGCCGACTTTTCGGTTGACCCTTTTACTCTCCCGGGTGATTACTTCCAGCAAAACCTACCTATTGTTTTTAACTATTTTGTGATTACGTGTGTGAGGATCTTATTGCTCAGACATAAGGTATATTTTAGAGTGAAAATTATTTGAGTAGTTAGACCTAAGGTCATTAACCCTTGATGATAGCGATGCATTCAACACATCGTGTAGTAAATTTCAAAAACGAAAAGTTGTGTCCTGTGGCTTAACTACTGAACCGATTTCATTGAAACTTTGTAAGTGGACTTGTAACGTGTGTAGGTATACCTAGTTAAAAAAACTCTTGCTTTGTGGTATCCACCTTGTATAATAACAAAAACTGTTCCTGCGTCTCATCGGGCTGCGTGTCCCCGCGCCAAACCAGTTTCACGACCTTCGACAATGGCCGCGCGAGGGCTGCGCGGCGCGACACTCACTCAAGAAAGGTCCACGCGTGCGCATCACATTTAAATTGTTATTGTAAAAAGTGAAATACACCATTATAAAGTCTTCCACGCGTTTATTTTCACAACACACATCCAGTCAAGAACACCAGCCACACAACTGGAGCTTGGCATTCAAACAAAAACTAATAAACGAATAATTAATATTTAAACAAAAAAAAAATTATTAAATCGATTGAAAGTTAAACTTTAAAAACACTATTTACTATTTATTTATTTACATTAGTCATTAACGACCGCGTCGCCGTCGTCCTAGCTACCTGCGTCCAAGCGTCATCACTTTATCGAAAACGAGTGGCGCGGCATCGTCACATTCCTATGAAGTAACTCAGTTCGCACATTTGTAATGGCCCAACTATAAGTAAGTATACCAGTCATTTTAAAAACACAATTAACGATCAGTGATTGATTTAGTTGGAACTGTTTATTAACAAATTAACAAAATCCAAAATATTTTTTCTTTGATATAAAATACCCGAATATTACTGATAACTTCAAAGTGTTACAAATACGTCATTAATCGTGACATCATATTTTTATCAGTAATGGACAATCACACTTAAAAAGCGTGTACCCACAATATCAAACGCTTTCCTTGTTCTGTTTACTCGTGAAGTCTACCTTTAATTTTTTCACAAATTGATATAGACATTCAAGTTATGGCACACAATAAAGACGAGTATTTTTGTTCGGCTTAAGGGTTAATACTCCTATTATCCACATACTCCATGAGTTTAGCGCACGCAATAAGCTCACTAATCACGTTCCGTGCTTAGCCTATACGATCACTTTAAATTATGAAAATTATTTAGGTTAGGCACAAAAACAGTCTAGAACACATTACCGTGTTGCAGCACACTTAAAATTAACAAGTTGTCCTTTTTACATAACGAATAATATTACATCTCAGCGGTGCGCTTTAATATACTTTGGAAATGAAGTACTCCTAGCCGATTTCCGCCACGGCGGCAAGTCTTAAGGGATGCCCGCCAACTAAGCAGAAGATATTATAGTGCACAAGTGTGTGCTCAAACAGAAGTCTCTATTCCCTAAGTCACACTATCCGATGGGACGGTTATCCGACACGACCGGGGTGAGATCAGATGCAGGCCCTACGGATTTCAAATAGTCAGTAGATTGTAAACGGTTAAAGCAGTCCGGCTTATTTGCAGCTGTAAAAGCAACGATGTCTTTTTATCAACTTACAATTACTATCATGAGAAAGGCGATTTCGGCACACTATATGACGCTGGCTATACGAATTGGTTTGTGTCAAGTTTTGTTCTCCAATTCAGTATTTGTTTTATCTCTATCACTCTCTAAAACACAATTCAAATGAAATTGCTTAACCCTCATCCAAGGTAGGGTAGCAACAATGAGTCTTACATGTTCAGTATAACATTTCGCTACTAAAAAGGCACCAATATATTTGTTAGCTCTGCTATAAAAGTAATAAAGTTAAATAAAATAAATGGGCCATATTGCTATTCGGCTAAAGTTCAAACGTTTTATTAGTTTCCTATCATTGCCGTTGTTTCTAACCGTATATTTGGGTTTATCTACAAGTTCCATAGTTCAATGACATTTGTAGGTCACAACCTGCGTAGGTACTTAAGTCGAAAACCTTAATGATTAATAAAGATAAAGGTTTCGGTATTTGGACGAGAGATGTATTTTATACTTACAGAACAATTACTTATGGCACGACGTTCATCAGTATAAGTTTAAAACCATGCCACACCGTGATTGACCAACCTATTGAAGTAGTACTAATTAAAAGAAATCTACACTCTTGTAAGACGAAATTGACTGGCTGATTAATTAACTGAAACCAGATCTATGAAATTTTGCACCCAGAGATGGGTCCAGGTCTATGAAATTTTGCACAAATTTTTTTTTAGGTGACAGGTGGACAATAGTGGACATTAAGAAAGATTCTTAAAAATTACCACCTAAGGGTACAAAATGGGGGTCAGAAATTGTTCAAATGAAATATCACTATAAAGGAGTTTATAGAATGTCTGATGTCGACCACCGTGTAGACGAATTAGGCATGCAGGCAGAAGTTGATTTTTTATAAATTTTACTACAACAACTTAAATACACAAGGCTAACCAAGCCAAATAGGAAAATTCATTGAATTGAAATTTGTCTGTCTTAAGCTAAAGCCTGTGTTATTTATTGGTCTGTGGATCCGCTTTAAATACTGATAATATCTATGCGTAACAAATGTTTGGTAAGCACGAGCCCGGGTAGCAGCGGGGTTAGGTCATTATTGTCTTATCTGTACTAGTTGAACGTGATTCAAATCCAGTTCGACACCGGTTCAAACTAATTTCAAATACAGATTATCGCGCACCTTTTATGTACTCAAGAAAGCGTTTTATTAGCATGTGGCAACTTTTTAAGTTCAACGCACTGTGAATTTTAGTGACATGTGCTATTTACTTTTTTACTATTTTTGAACTAGTGAGAGATTTGATAAAAAGTTTTTAAGCTTTTTATACACACATCAAAAGTGTCTAGGGATCAAGCATTTTTATGCGGATTTCTTGAGATTGAGATGTGGCTTTGGCCCTGGCCTGCTCAGTCGCCAGACTTGAACCCGATTGAGCATGCATGGGATATGCTACAGAGAAGAGCTCTGCCGAATATGGAGGGTATCCAGTCGCAAGAAGACCTTTTTTTGTTGTTGCAACGAACATGGGCGGCCATTCCACAGCGTGATTTGGATGAACTCATTTTGAGTATGCCAAACCGATTCTTGTGTTGTTAGTGTTCGCGGTAGAAACACGGATTATTAATTGTTTAAGTTACCTAATAAAATTTTAAAGAAAACTGTTATTTCAGTCTTTTTTTCGAACTTTAATGTTAGTGGTTCAAATGTCAAAACTCCCTTTATTAGGAAAATGGCAAATTTCTTTATTAATGCAAAGGTGACTTGGTTTATCGTTACTGTGACAAACGAAAACACTTTATTTGATAAATCCTTAAAGAAAATTTTAATTTATATCAATCAGGAGAAAATTTATTGCAAAAATATATGTTGATCCCTAGACACATATGTTGATCCCTAGACACTTTTGATGTGTGTATTTTGAACAAATTTTACAACCTGATCTGTTCGTCGTTCTCCTAATGGATGCAATAATCATGGATGTTATTAGGTATATATTATCTACACATGAATTTAATAATATTATATTTCTAATAGTAATATGGATACGCATCATGACAACAATAAAATGACGGTGTCTTATAAATCTTATAATCGTTCGGGTTATCCGATGTCAATGTTTCACCCTTGAAATATTAAGGTGAAGATACATACGGCTGTATTATCCATGGCATATTTATTACTATTTAGTTTCAATTGTTTACAAAATAATTACTAATTTGTTTTAAAGTAGATAAAAGTATAAAATAAATAATATTAAAATTAATACTGTTTTTCTGTATATATAATACTAGCTTTTACACGCGGCTTCGCTCACGCAGACTTTCATCCCCTGATTTGTCCCCTTAGGGGTGGAATTTCAAAAATTCCTTTCTTAGTGCTCACTTACGTTATATAAAGAACCTACATGCAAAATTTCAGGATTCTAGCTTCAGCGGTTTGGGCTGTGCGTTGATCTCTGGGTATGTCAGTCAGTCAGTCACCTTCCTGTTTTATATAGTATATATATATAGTATATATATAGATGTGTATTTTAGGCGAAGTTTATAAAAAGTAAGCTCGGGATTGCAGTTAAAGTTCCTCAAGCGGTATATAAGAGAGGGTGACAGCTTTCAAACTACTCTACGATACTATTTGTAGGTGCGACAGAAGGCTAGGTCTGCCGGTGAGTTTAAATACGTCCTCTCTAAGCATATCAAAGGCTCTGACCATAGAATAATTAAAAAAACAGTATTTATGTCAGAGTTATGATTTTTAGCGTTTAGAGTGAGGTGTGGTCCATAGAACTCATTTTTGGGAAAGCGGAGAAGAGAAAACGAGTCAGAGAACGTGCCTAAGTTAATTCAATTCCTACTTCAATCATCTTCTTGTGCAAGTATTGATGTGTAAATCAAGGGAAGTTTCTAAATTGAAAACATTCGGCCAAATATACGTCGAGTCTCATTCTATACGTTTTCACCCTTGTAGAGCGTGAACATGTATAGGGAGTGTACGGAAAACGGAAAATGCAAAGTAATGTATCAACATTATAACATTTTACGAGATCATTAAATTTCAACCCCGTGTATCATAATATGCTCGTATATCGTGTCGATACATTTCACTGAATCGACACATTAATGGGCGATTTCCACAGAGTTGTTGAATCATTCCAATCATGGTTGCATTATTAGTCATACAAACCTCATACATATCTAAGTATTGAGAGTGTAAGCTAATGATTGTAACATGAGGTGCACTTGGGGTTAGGTCATCATTGGCCGGGCCTGATCTAGTTCAGACCGGTTCACCATGAGTTTATCACAGGAATGTCAGTAAACAAATAGACCAGATTTTGATGGTACCTTTACAACTAGCTACAAAATATGATGAGTAATTACCGTTAGGCTCTTTAGAGTTTTGACGTCATTTGTTTCGTATTTCAACTGCGCAAATTCCTCGTCAGTGAAGCGAACTCCTCTCTCGATGTCTATCTGTTTTTGAGCTTCAATCTCTGCTCTACATTTGGCTAGAAGTTGTTCAGGTGTAAGCTGTTCGTGTTCTTCTTCTTCCTGTTCTTGTTCAGCTTCTTCATCTACTGCCTATAAAAAGTAAATTTACACATTTATAATTATTTCTTTATAAACAAATTGATCAATGATATTAAATTTTTCTTTTCAGTTTTCGACAGCAAGAAAAGTGTATTATTGCAAACCTTAACATAAATGTATATGTATTTTGTACATATGTATGTATATACGTCCCATTGTATCTGTCCAACGTCACCCTAAGGCAGAGTTGGAGAGAATGGGTGTAGCATTGTACAATTCTCATTTATAGATAAAAATAAAAGTAAAATAAATATTATTTGTTAGACGAGATAACTTACGAATGGGATGTACCTATTCTGTCGGTAATGTACAAAATGGGAAACTAATCCGCAAGTTCTTGGATTAATTCTGACCATGCATAAAATTAAATCATAAATCAGCTAACGATTAGTTTTACCTGTTCCGTTTTCTGTGAAGCGTTGAGCTTTCTGTAGTATGCATCGGCTCGTTTTTTAGATGCACGTGCAACTTCTCGGTTGACCATTCGCCAGAATACGAAGACGGGGTGATGGTACAGCTCTGGAGGACATTCCTTGAGAGGCGTCTTCCCCACCAAGATTAATCTTTTAAGTCTCTCCATCTCATCCAACTGTGAATAACGAATATAACTATGTGCTAAGTTACAAAATATTTTTTCTGTAGTACCTATATTTATTCTTCTACCAAATTCAATCAATATTTAATTTTTTTACATAGTATTGAAGTCGCTTCTGCTGTCTGCCCACTTAGATCTTTTAAATTTTACTTAACGGATTACAATGCAGTTTTCAGCAATATATAGAGTGATTTAAGAGGAAGGTTTATGTGTATAACTAGCTGTGCCCCGCGGAGTTACCCGCGGTTAGTGTTGTACTTTTGTAAGACTAATAGCGGAGCCAGCTAGAATGAAATTATTTAAAGAAGAGAAGTAATACAGTTAAATGAACCGTTAATCAATAAAAATGGCTTATAATATTTTAAACTTCAGATTGTTTTTGTAACTTCATGTAGCATGATAAAGAATCAGGCTTTTACATGAACATATTGTAATCTAAAAAAATCCATACAAATATTATTACTAGCTGACCCACGCAACGTCGTTTACGTCTCCTATTGCCCGTAAAAAAGATCCCCTGTTTCTGTAACATTCTTCATTGGTGCTCCGCTCCTATTGGTCTTAGCGTGATGATATATAGCCTATAGTCTTCCTCGATAAATGTACTATATAACACTGAAAGAATTTTTCAAATCGGACCAGCGGCTCCTGAGATTAGCGCGTTCAAAATAACAAACAAACTCTCCAGCTTAATAGTATTAGTATAGATAAATGCGAAAGTAACTCTGTCTGTCTGTCCTGCTTTCACGGTCAAACCGCTGCACCGATTTCAATGAAATTTGGCATCGAGATACTTTAATTTTTGAGTAAGTACATATGCTACTCTTTGCTGCGATAACTAACAAACACGCGGGCGGAGCCGTACGCAAAAGCTTGCTATCATATATATTTGACATCCGCTTCATACATCCGTGTTAGTTGAGGTCGACTTAAAGATACTGTCAGTGTGAATGTACCCTTAAAGATAAGTAACGAGTTTCAAAGTGTGATTATATCAAAGGCAATTTAGTGAATTGAACATTAATGTCCATTGAACAGATTTAAATCTACTGAAATATATTTAAAAAAATAAAATAATAGAAACAAACCACGTTTGACATTTTTATCCCCCCAAAGGTATAGTTTGTAAACGATGCTATTGTCGGGTAATTAGTGACACGCCATTCTCGTATAGCATAGTAGACACGAAGGCTGGCTTCTGCGTAATTGTTCGTATCTAATTGATAGCTAGTCAGCTTGATAATTTCTTTCTTAATTGCTTTTAATTTCGCTCTTCAAAGTTAAATTTAGACTAATAATATTTTTAGATATATCTATGACGGCTCGACCCAAGTGATATCTCAGAAAAAAACCCATGTTAGGCTGCGGTCCACTGACCTCTATTACACAAGTACGCTGGACTGCATACGTCGTAATCTAAATGAAGCCATTTGATTTTCGCCATTTTGGCGCTGATAACAGTGTGAAGTTCCGTGGAACTAATATTAGGGATGAGACATAACTTGAAGTATTGTATCACTTTATCGATATAAATACTTTGTGTCATTTCCTCCTTTATATGTGTACTTACAAGGCATAAAAGGAATTTCACCCAGTTAATAATAATTTGCTAGCATTTAAGAAATCAACTTTACTAACAATCATTTTCAGTTTCAATAAAATGTAACCCCATTATTCACTAGTAGTTCACTGCAAGTTCAAATACACAAACTCTTCATCACTACATAGTATAAAACAAAGTCGCTTTTTCTGTCCCTATGTCCCTTTGTGTGCTTAAATCTTTAAAACCACACAACGGATTTTGATGCTGGTTTCTTTCATAGATAGAGTGATTCAAGAGGAAGGTTTTTATGTATAATAAATGCATAATATAGTATGGAAACACTGTTAATTTTCGAGGTATCTAATGTGATGTAGCAAATAAAATCATTTTTTTGCGCTTACATTGCAAACGCTGGTTGCACCCTACGAGATAGATCAAAATAATGTACTACAGTATTGTACACCTTAAAAAGTACTACAAAAAAGTCCGCGACGGTATATGTCTATCTCTTAGGGATAACCCACAACAACCATTTTTTATTCCTTTCTTTTTACGAGAAATAATGGCTTATTTACGAAGTGATTTTAAGCTCTACAAAATGAATCCTTATACAATTAAGTAAATTAAATGCATTGTGCATTCAATGTAGATCAAAATGGCCCTTTACAGTATCTAATTTAAATGAATATATTCGAAGATATTACAGATTTAAAATGCACGAACCGTGTCGTCGGCGGGGGCATCTGAAATCCACCCGTGCAAAGCCGGGGCGGGTCGCTAGTATTAAATAAATGTTTTAAATATCACTTGGCAAATACCAAACATAACAAGTATAGTCTTAAATAAACAGAGATGCACCAAAATAACATCGGTCATTTGCAACAAATGTCAATTTTATTACGCGAGACCCTCGTGAGGGGCGCTTCAAAACGGCACAAAAACAACTGTCATTTCTTAGAGAATATTTAGTCCAGCGTACTTGTTTAATAGAGGTCAGTGCTGCGGTCTCAAAGACAGAGGGCGCGGAGCGGCGTGCGGTGAACGGCGCGATAATGTAGGCTCGCAATCCCTACGCCGCCGCGCCGCGCCGTGCCCATGTATTCGAGGACATTTGGCATGGAAATACTCAAGGAACGACATAGGTTATTTTTTACTGCGATCACATATAATATACCTACGCGGCCTTGGTATGTTGCCGTGGCTAGCCACAGGCAAAAGTTAGTATACATATATGTTTTGAAAGTGACTTAAGGTCCTATGTCCCCTAGATGGGGCAGAGGGTGTCCACAGTGCATCGCCATCCCGCTCTGTCTTGAGCGTCTCGCTTGATTTCGCTCCAGGTCTTATCAATTGCCTTCGCTTCATCGATGACAGTCCGCCGCCAGGTTTGTTTTGGACGGCCACGCTTGCGTTTTCCTTGGGGATTCCAGTCTAGGGCTTGCCTCGGGATGTGGTTGGAATCTCTTCGGAGGGTGTGGCCTATCCAGCCCCATTTGCGTCGTTTGATTTGTTGGTCAATCGGGACTTCATCGCAGCGATCCCACAAGTTAGCGTTGGATATTCTCTCGGGCCAGAATATACCGAGTATATGGCGGTTGATGCGAGATAACCTTTGTGACCTTCCACGTCTCGCACCCGTATAGCAATACGGTCTTCACGTTCGACCGGAATATTTTGAGTTTGACTCTCCGTGTCAGTTTCCGTGATTGCCAAACGGGTCGCAGCTGTGCAAAGGTTGCTCGTGCTTTGGCGATCAGGGAAGCGATGTCCTCTTCAGTTCCTCCAGTTTCTGACACGCAGCTGCCGAGGTAGGTAAACTTGTGGACGCGTTCCACTGCCTCTGTGCCGATGACCAACGGGAAAGAACTCGTTTGTTTTGAAAGTAATAGTTGATAACTATATTTATTTATTTATATCTTTATTGTATACATACAAAATTACAAACAGAAAACAAAGAATGAGTTACAATATATGCAAATGTTACAATAGGCGGTCTTATCGCTCACGGCGATCTCTTCCAGACAAACACAACACGGATTTTCGATATCCAAAACTTTTGGGTAGCTTACATACATGTAACACATAATCCTCTACGTGAATGGTTAAAAATATCAGTTAAACAATCATGAACAAAAATAGCACCCACTCACTTTCACATTACAAACATACATACAGTAACACACACATACATAATAATATATTCATAATCCTACATATACATATATACAAAAGATCTCAGTAGCACTGGCAAACAGTGCGACAGAGTCCTGGCAACGCACCATCGAGCGAGCTAGTGAAGACTGGTCGGGCATACACCGCCTGTGCCGCCAACTCTCCGGGAAACCAGCTCCGATTAGGCCCTTAACGCCCGGCGACGGAACCCCACGTTACCGTGCCGAGGACCGAGCGGAGATGTTCACCGACTTCCTGGAAGCGCAGTTCCGACCGAATCCTGCCCACAGCGTGCAGCACGTAGCAGATGTCGAGAGGAAACTCGAGTTATACTTCGAGCAGCCGATAGCCCCAACCGAAGATCCCATTATCTTCTCCCCGGGACAAATCCAGCGAATGATTAGCCGGATGCCTCTTCGTAAAGCGCCCGGTCCTGATCGGGTAACCGGTGAAGCCTTGCGTCACCTACCCTCGCGATCAATCGCAACGGTGACGCGTCTTTTCAACGGCATCCTCCGCACCGGACACTTTCCCACCACATGGCGACTTGGCAGAGTCATCATGCTGCCCAAACCGGGAAAGAACATTCTCCTACCGGGAAGCTATCGCCCCATTACGCTCCTCTCGACGACGTCGAAGTTGTTCGAGAAACTGCTACTGCTACACATGACGCCACACCTTCAGCCACGCGACGAACAATTTGGATTTCGCGCCGAACACTCTACGACTCACCAGCTAGCGAGGATACTGCACGACATTACGGTCGCACGTAATAACCGTAACCGGGTTGTTGCTGTCTTCCTCGACATGGAGAAGGCGTTCGATCGCGTCTGGCACGCGGGCCTGCTGTACAAGCTGTCCACGTCTACTACTCCTCGTCGAGTAGTGAAGATTGTGGCCACCTTCTTGCAAGACAGACGCTTTCAAGTGGCGGTTGAAAGCGCCCTGTCCACAGAACGACCCATCTGTGCCGGTGTGCCACAGGGAAGCTGTCTGTCACCAGTGTGCTACTCTTGGTACACGGATGACATCCCCGTCACCGACGGCGTAAAACTTGCGTTGTATGCCGATGACGCGGCCTACATGGCGACATCAATAAACGGCGCCAACGCTGCTGCCAAGATGCAGCACACACTAGACGCACTTCCCAGCTGGCTAAAGGACTGGAGACTGACGGTCAACGTGGCGAAGACTCAGGCGATCCTCATAGGAAGCGTGACACTGCCGCAACTGAAGCTCATGGGGCAGAATATCGAGTGGTCCGCGACGGTGAAATACCTTGGCGTGACCATCGACCGCACCCTCTCCATGAAGCCCCACGTCAACAACGTTGTTACACAGGTTCGTGCCGCGCGTTCCCTTCTGCGGCCCGTACTATCCTCCCGACTGCCGCTCCGTGCGAAGCTTGGCGTGTACAAGGCGTACATACGCACCCGACTTACTTATGGTGCTCCGGCCTGGTTCGCGCTCGTTTCCGAGACGAACCGGCGTAGGCTGCGTGCGCAGCAGTCGCTCGCACTACGCACCCTTGTAAACGCCCCTCGCTTTGTGCGGAACAGTACAATCTCCAGGGATCTGCACGTGGAGAGCCTGGATGATTTCGTGGGACGCCTGAGCACCAACCTGTTCGTGCGTGCCGACGGATCGCAAGCCCGCCATCTGCGAGAACTCGCGCCCTATCATCGGCGACCGCCGGACAGGTATGGCCTGCCACGAGACCTCGTCTCCGTGGAAACCCCTCCCGAACCGTCCCCAACACCCGACCTAGTGCTGGCTGACGGGCGCTCCTCGGGGTCTATACCCCTAGGAGCTCGACCTCGCTAAGCACAGGTCACCACACTGGACAAGACCCGGGCGTTACTAGCAGGTCGCTCGACCCCGGTAGTTACGCCCACCCCACCAGACTAATCCCCCGGGATTACCAACAGGCCCATTGGGCCCACCCCAGTGACCCACCTGTAGTTGCAGGCGGCGCTGAAAACCACTTGGACAGGTTTAAAACCTGGAAAGGTAACCCCGAGACCCTAGGGGGTCTACGAGAAGAACCACGAGAGACATATATACAATTTATATTTATATACATACAATACATATACAGACTAAAAATAATATGCTAAATAGAGGATATAATATTTCTATATATCTATTAAATCATAATGACAAATAATGGTCCTTCTCCAGCTTTTTAAAAATAGGCAAATTTTTTGATTGTCGAATTGTCTCAGGCAAGTTATTCCAAAGTCTTACAGCTAGCACAGTGAAAGACTTGTCTGCAAACTGAGTTGAATGTTTTGGCATTTTCAGTACTGAATTTTCTGGTCCCTGCAATGTGTGTTTTTAAAAGAACTGAAAACGTTCTTTGAGATAAAGAGGTGTGTGAGGATGAAACAGAACACTGTATAGAAGAGAAAGAATATGTAGATTCCGGCGAAAGCGTATTGGTAGCCACCTGAGCTTAGAACGAAACTCAGAAATGTGATCATACTTGCGTAATCCAAATATGAATCTAATGCAGAGATCTTGAAGTCGCTCAAGTTTATTTAGTTGGTCTTCGGTGAGATTCAGATAGCTGACATCGGCATAGTCAAGGATGGGAAGTAGAAGAGATTGTGCAAGCGCAATTTGAGAATTGTTAATAGAAATGCGCAGTGTTAATAGAAAGAAAATTCCGTAGCCTTCGCATAGATCCTGCTGCTGCAAACAATTTACGGCTAACTTCCCCAATCTGAGGGCCCCAGGATAGATACCTATCCATATAGATCCCTAAATTTTTAACTTTATCGCTATATGGAATAACCGAGCCGTTGCAACAAACATCTGCTCATAGTTTATTGTACATAGTGACCTGGAGCTACCCGCTATCATTACCTGTGTTTTGTTTGGGTTTACATTTATTCCATATTCCGTGCTCCAGTTGCATATCTGCTGTAAATCTCTATTAATGACATCCACTGCTTGTGTTATACTGTCTGGAGTGGCTTGTGTGTAAATTTGGAGATCATCTGCATAAAGACGGTAGGAAGAAAGTAATTGTTTAGTGATTGAGTTAATAAAAACTACAAAAAGTAACGGTGTTAGCACACCGCCCTGAGGTACACCTGCAGATGTTGTATGCCAAGAGGAGTAAACCTTATATACAAGCACGCTGCTGACGACCGTACAGGTAACTACGAAACCAGTCAATTGCCGATAGAGATATGTTAAGTGAACACAATATACCTAGTAAGACATCAAAGTCAACGGTGTTAAAGGCATTGCTGAAGTCCAGTAAAGTGAAAATCGTTAGCTTTCCTTCGTCCATGCCTGACCTTAGATCATCCGTAATATGGACTAAAGCTGTGGTAGTGCTATGGCCTGGACGAAAACCAGATTGGAAAGGATTAAGGAAACAATTTTTCGTAAGAAATGTGCTTAGCTAAGTGTAAATGAGACGCTCGAGGACTTTGGAGAAAAAAGGAAGGATAGATAAAGGGCGATAATCAGAGATGGAGGACGGATTGCGTTTCTTTGGGAGAGGAATAATTTGGGCCATTTTCCATGCAGATGGAAATGTGTTGATGGAAATGGAATAATTAAAAATATGACAAATTATGGGAAGGATTTCATCCAGGATAAGAAGTACCATATTACGGCTGATGCCATCGTTTCCTACGGCATTAGAGGTTATTGATATTATGCTCCTCCTAACATCACACGCAGCAAATAGACTTAAAAGAAATTGGGAACAGTCAGGAGTCGGCAGAGAAGAAAGATTATTCAGAGTTGGAGGAAGCAGAAAAATGTGAAATAAGAGATTCGATATCAACATCTTTTGAAGCACAGGCAGGACGTGACTTGCCGATCCCCAATGACTTGAGAAATTCCAGACCTTAACTGTGTCACCATCTTCAATAGATTTGTAGATATGTCGGCGCTGAGCATTCCTACACATCTTGTTGCAGTGATTTCTGACAAATGCAAATTTTTCCCAGTTTTGATGCTGTCGGGTTTTTTTATACTTCGATTGAGCCCTTGCTTTCCTTCTCTGAACCTCCTTTATTTCCTCAGTACGTCAGGGTGCAGGCAGATATCTCACTTTTATTTGGCACATCGGCGCATGTTTGTTATACCAGCTTATCAGATTTTTAGTGAACAAATCAAGTTTTTCATCGACACATTGAGAATTAAAAACAGGAGTCCAGTCGATGTTTTCGATATCTCTGCAACGATTTTTGATATTCATATCACGAAAATTACGAAATTATTTTAGATCTAGGTTTAGGAGTGCGAGTGAGATAGTAAAGAAAGAGAAGGTCGTGGTAGGAAAATGAATCTGCAGAGCACTGACCATGTTTGGCAACGTGCTCCACAGAGGACACAAGGATAAGGTCTAAGAGAGATGTATTACGGTTTGAGAGATTACGTGTAGGATTTAATGGAAGAATGGAGAGATTAATGGATTCAGTAACAGATCGAAGTTTGACAGAACGAGAATCATTTTTTAGTAAACAAGTGTTAAAGTCACCCATGACTATAGTATGACTGTACGAAGGAGTTAGATTTTCTAACAGTATTTCGAGTGAGGAAAAGTAGTCTACTCGTAAGGAGGGACTGTAAAATACACCGAGAAGTAGTTTTGTATTGTGTAGAAGGATTTCAATGAATAAATGCTCGCCAGCATTTGTGGGTGGGGGCTGAGCAGACATATTCACTATGGAGACTATTTTTGTTGTTTTATTTCAATTAAAAGAAAATACAGATTTCATGTTCCTTTTTTATAAATACTACTCGTATTTAATTCGTCTAATTACAGAGAGTACGTAGAGTACGATTGCTATACCTACCAACTTTTCACTCGAGAAATTCGCTCGACGAAACCATGGTATTGAAAACCATTTTTTGTATTACTTTATTGTTTTTGAAAACCATTTTTTGTATTAAGTACTATTTGAATGTTTTGTTTATTTAAACTCTGAACAAAGGGTTTGATGTTATATATTTTTTAAATTTCGGTAAATGAACCCTTTGAAGACATTTTTCTTTTTCGACAGCTATTATATTTCTGACTAGCTGACCCGGCGAACTTCGTACCGCCATATTTACATAATTATCTGTCTCAGCTTCCTACTGGCAGTGTGCAGTCGTTAATTTTTTCTTTCTAGTAAAAAATAATTAATGAAATTATTATAATAAAGTGGTATTGAATTACTACTAAGTACATATTTTGACTTTCCAGGAAACCGTGTTGAATTTCGGGATAAAAAGTATCCTATGTCCTACCTCGTAGTATGAACCCAAATCATGCCAAGTTTCATTTGAATCCATTCAGTAGTTTCGGCGTGATGCACGGCCAAGATACAGACAGACAGACAAAAAAGAAAAAAATACAGTTTTGGCTTCAGTTTCGATTATAGAGAGCCCTCCAAAAAAAAATTTCAAAATATCTTTAATGTACAGAAATAGACCTGTTACATTTTTATTATATGTATAGATAGTATTACTCAATGGTGGAACTATCAGGATTGTATTTAGATATGGACAAGTGGACAAAGACAAGTATTTAGGTACCTATATAGCTGATATACAAATTGCTTTGATGGGACCACGACAGTGTGTTTCAAATATTGCATTAATTATTTACTTAAAATACACACATCAAAAGTGTCTAGGGATCAACATATGTGTCTAGGGATCAACATATATTTTTGCAATAACTTTTCTCCTGATTGATATTAATTAAAATTTTCTTTAAGGATTCATCAAATAAAGTGTTTTCGTTTGTCACAGTAACGATAAACCAAGTCACCTTTGCATTAATAAAGAAATTTGCCATTTTCCTAATAAAGAGATTTTTGACATTTGAACCACGAACATTAAAGTTCGAAAAAAAGACTGAAATAACAGTTTTCTTTAAAATTTTATTAGGTAACTTAAACAAATAATAATCCGTGTTTCTACCGCGAACACTAACAACACAAGAACATCGGTTTGGCATACTCAAAATGAGTTCATCCAAACACGCTGTGGAATGGCCGCCCATGTTCGTTGCAACAACAAAAAAAGGTCTTCTTGCGACTGGATACCCTCCATATTCGGCAGAGCTCTTCTCTGTAGCATATCCCATGCATGCTCAATCGGGTTCAAGTCTGGCGACTGAGCAGGCCAGGGCCAAAGCCACATCTCAATCTCAAGAAATCCGCATAAAAATGCTTGATCCCTAGACACTTTTGATGTGTGTACTTTGTGCCAATAAGATGTAAATCATACTCACGACTCTTGCAGATATTCTCTTGTTGAGACCTTCTTCATTGACTGCGCGGATCCGCTCTTCCAGTTCTGTCATGTAAGATTTATCCGTCAGCTTCACAAGGTTCGAACCCATATGTTTCTCCAGGCGTGCCCGGACATGCGGATGCGCGAAGCTGTTGGGATTATAAACAATTTAGTACCCGTTACCACAATTTAATATAGTCATTCACAAAACTTGTAAACAATAGCATTTGTTAATTCATCCACTGCAAATAATTTACTTTAATTCTTATCTGACCACTTGTAAATAAAGACTATTGGAATTAATTAATATAAGGTGTTAGTACGTAGTGTAGATGTATGAAGAAATTGAGAGCTTTGGCGCCATATTCTAAGAATTTTCTGTTCTAAATGTCTAAATTTACAAGAATATATTCCTTTTTCATTATTGTCTGTAGGCTAACACATGTTTACATTAATTAGTAAGTAATAAAACAAATAATGCATAAGTTACATAGGGATAGTAACATATTTACGGTCTAAGTAAACAAATCATATGTGCGTGATGATGTGAAAACTATGGCGTGCATGTTAGGGCCTCAGTTTTGACTCACCAGAGCCTTGAAGACTCATTAGGACCCCTGTCTCCAAACGTTTTTGCGGAGCCCTTGTTTACAAGCAGCGTACACACCGAAGGCGGCCAGACGTCTCGCCGTAAACTTTAGTAGTTTTAACGCTACATGCTCAGTGTCACAGTTGAGACCTTTATCGCGGTGTGGGATGGGCCTGGCACGGTATGGCACGACCCCCACCGACACTACATGTACATATACAAATTTTGGACTAAAGAACCGTGTACATTTTGTTTTGGGCCGGTTAGAACATTTATTCAATTGTAAAATAATAGCTACTTCGCTCAGCAAGCAGCTAGCTGTATTTAATAGGAAATAAATGTGTTGTTTTTTTATTATTTAGTATTATCGTATTAATTAATTGCAAATGAACTTATTTGTCTTCAAAGTACATATAAGTTAAAGTCAAAGAAATGTTAATTGTTTAATGACAGTGAGTGAATTAAATATTAAGGAATAAACTGGAAATACCACTAAGAGTCGTAAAGTAGAACAAAAATAGCAATGTATTACATCGTAATTCTAGATAGACGAGACAATGTAGACGTTTTCGTTAAGATTTAATTATGTAAATACGTACAATGGCAGTATCTTATATAGAATCGCAACCTAAGGAGAACCGCAGTTCTGTACTTAAAGTCCGAATCACCATGGCTTCAAAGAGAACAGGTTTTAAATGTTTGTTTCATTGTTTTTAACCAAAGGACCGAGATACCGGAGGACCAACCTTCTCTACCCCTCACTCCGGGTAGAGAGGGTTGCAACGTACTTGTGTCTTCAACAATTTTATCAATTCAAAGTTGTTAATCAGTGTGTCAACACACGTTTTGTTAAAGTAGGACCTTTTTTCCCTGCTATTTTTTTATCATTGTAAAAGGTTCTTTAACTGTCGTGACTATTGAAAATTTACTCAGTGCCATACATGGCACTGGTATGAGAATTTTTGAGTTACTGCTCATGGAATGCATAACGTTGCATCTTTATGTATTTACGTTCTATAGAATGAAGTGGAAGTTCGAGAACCTCTTTTGCGTTGCAAAGGCAGCGTAAAATGCTACATGGTCTTTTCAGTTCAGGAAGTATTTGGCAAATGACGTAAAATCTAGTTAGGGTGCCTGATTTTCATCAACAAAAGTGAACAGAGACACATTTTCAACCAAGATTAAAAGGTCGCCTTATCAGCCAAGATATCAAACGGCTCTTAGTTTATTTATTTATGATGCCTATTTATATGTCTGTCTAGATTAAACTACTCGCCGTTATTAAAACTATCGTAAAATTTTCTCTTTTGTAACTTTTTTTGTGAATAACTTTCGAAACTTTATGCTATAAAAAAAGGCGCGGCCTGTTAACCCATAAAAGCGAAACAGCATAGGTCTCGATGTCTTAATAATGGGCTTATAGGCCTTATATACATTTCTTATAACTTTGACTACTTTAAACGATTTCATGATGATGTTACAACTTAAACGAAGTAATTTCTAGAGTTCTAGACTCTCTATTTGTTTCTTTTTCATAAGCTGATATTAAACGTGGGCTTATCTGTGTGGTGTGAAGTCAAAAATATATTTAGAACTAGGTGTGCTCCGCGGTTTCGTTGCTTTTGAGTGTTGTTCACTATTTCATTGGTTTTAATTCACTTTAAAACTCAAGTAGCATTAAATTACCCTTTATAACATCAGCTATCTGCTAGTGAAAGTTCCATCAAAAATTGGTCAAGCCGTTTTAGAAATTAGCCGGACCAAACAGACAGATGCAAAGCTATGCAAAGCTGTTAATTTGAAATTACAAACAGACACTTCAATTTTATACGAATCTTATTAATCTATACGAATAATCGTATAGATTCTTTAAGAGGGACATTATCCTAAGATAGCTCTTAGACAACACAATTCTTTTCCGATTTATTCAGCACTTACGGTTTATTAGCAAAAACTATACACTATTCTTATAAATGAAATATCAAAAACAGTGTGTCATCAAATATAGTATAATTTTCAATAAACAATGGGTCCCAACTACCATTATCAAGATTACACAGAGAATTTCCCCAGCAATAACTCGTAGTAATCCATGGCAACCAGCCAAACATTTGTGTACGTAGAAACCCCCTATTTATTAGTTTTTGTTCCCTATTCCTTTGAGCTAAAATGCAAGTAATATTTTATTATCTATACTAATATTTTAAAGCTGCAGAGTTTGTTTGTTTGTTTGTTTGAACGCGCTAATCTCAGGAACTACTGGTCCGATTTGAAAAATTCTTTCAGTGTTGAATAGTCCATTTATCGAGGAAGGCTATAGGCTATATTTTATTTTTTAAAAAATTAGAGATCGGTAAGAAAATTGCTATTTCGTAACCCAAGGTGTGAAATCGAAAACCTATTTTTGCGTGCGCTGCAAAAAGTATTGACAATAGAACAAAATATTGTATTACGGGTTTGTAGGTCCTATTATGATCTACAAAAAAGTCCGCGAGTGCATTATATCTAACTATCATGGTTTAGTCACAATAACCGCTTTTGTGTTCAAAAAAAATATTAAATCATCTGAAGATAAAAACTACGTTAAATTAATATTAATCCTTATCCAAATAAAGCATTATGTTATCAAGGGTATTTATGTAGAAGTAAAATACTTTTTGTTTCATCCCATTCGGACATTTCGTTTAGAAGTTATCAGGAGTATAAGACGCTAAGAGTTGGTACCTGATAATGAATTATTTGCCAAAGAGTTTTTATAATAATAATTCATTTATTCGCTGAACAAAGGTGTACAATGGTGTTACATTTTTTTAAACATGTCCTCTTTGATCTACCTTAACGGCATGCAAAAAATTTTTTAAAAGAATAACAATCACCTAATTGGAAATACTATACACGACTAGTTTTTAATTACCAGAGAAAAAAAACTGGTATTCGGTATTCGATACTGAGCACATCCATGTAATTAAAACAAATCAACATAATACCTAATTTTAATCTTTATCCAAATAAATGTGTTGTTGATTATGAGTATTAGATCTTAGAAGAGTATAATAAATACATCTATACAAATGTATAAAGCTGAAGAGTTTGTTGGTTTGTTTGAACGCACTAATCTCAGGAACTACAGGTCCAATTTGAAATTCTTTTAGTGTTAGATAGCCCGTTTATCGAGGAAGGCTATAGGCTATATATCATCACGCTAAGACCAATAGAAGTGGAGCACAATGAAGAATGTTTCAAAAACGGGGGGAAAATTATCACGCTACGGGCAATAGGAGACGCAAACGACGTTGCGTGGGTCAGCTAGTGTAATCTATTTGTCAAATATTTTTGTATTGATTTAATATTTAGTAGGGAACTCTATAGTCAGTACTTCCTGCCAGCTTTTATACCCAAACTAGGTTAGGGCCGGCTTTGCGAATACTTCGATGTGGGTAACCCAAGTCATCTTCCAAGCATTATTTGTCCCAAGATCAGATTTGGGGTCGGCAACCTCCACAATGTAGTGTGGGACGCCCTCTGGCCAGTTGACGGGACAACTTGCATAGGAGGGCTGGCAGCGACTGGATGCAAAAAGCAACAGACCGGGCTCTGTGGTGTTCCTTGGGAGAGGCCTATGTTTTCCCCTCCATCCGCTCTAGTGGCCACCCGCGAGGGGGCGAGGTACGCGTGTGCCGTACGTCGCCTAAATTGAGAGTTTACCAGCAGACGGTGCCCGCTTCAGTACGGGCAAGCGCTGGGAGGGGTCCGGATGTGTTAATAGCTGCAGTTCCCGGACTCCTCCCTTCACAGGCGCAGAGTGGCACACCGTGTGGTTTTAGTCGGTTCGAGTCCGACACACCGCCCCGCCGCAAACCCCGGTGGGGTGATGGTCCGAGGGCATGTCCAAACGTTAAAAAAAAAGGCCTATGTCCAGCAGTGGACTGCAATGGCTTGAGGATGATGATGAACCTCCACAACCCAAGTAGGTACTAGGTGTTATCAAAGTTCTGTAGAAAGATTTTTGTCGGAATTTTTAGGCATTCAACTAGACGTAATGATATTTGAATGAAAACCAGGCTTACCGTGCTGTCCAAGGTACGGAGTGAATTGATCAAGGTGTACGCAGGACATGTAAACAACATCAACAACAAAGTTAACGAAAAATACTCGGCACGCTTGTGTTATTTATACCTATTTAAGTCGAATATATATGACATCATGTCGATATCGTGAGTTCTTAACCTCGCCCCGGGTACAAACCGAATGGAGAAAATGATAAGAATTAATATTATTAACTGATATACGACGTAAATTAGCAAACAAGCACGCATCTCTACCTTGATCATTTGATTCTGTATGTGTGAAGTTGACCGACATTACTCAAATGTCGGTCAACTTCACTCTCCTGTTCCTTCGAAAAGATTTCAAAATAAAACGAGGAAAACTTCAGAAAACGGTAACCAGTGTGGCCGGTGGTATTATTCAGGTTAAGACGGTCCATATGACGGTCAATATTCTCCCACGATATCTTGTTTCAAACCTGATTCGGTTCAAGGATTTCTATTTAATAACTGATATGAAAAGGAAAATTATTCCAGCATTATGAATTTCTATTATAGGTCAATGTAATGTGGTTCTCAAAGAAGCAATAGCACCATAACTGTGTGGGTGGATTTACAAATTTGTGCATGTATGCAGTTGTGCCATGTGTATATGACACATGGTATATTTGTATGCGTATGCGGTGGCAGCTGAGCGTCACTACACTAAAGAGAAAAATAGTAGAAATATATGAACTATTTTTTTTTAAATTATGCACATACATATTGCCATATTTGGTGTAGAATTGATAACCGGTTGGGGTTAAATGGTTCTTAAATGAGTGGAGACCGCGTCTCGGCAAACGTAGTGTAGGACGTCCACAGGCCAGGTGGAGTGATGATTTACGCAAGACGGCTAGCAGGAGCTGGATACGAGAAGCCGAGGATCGATCTAAGTGGCGTGCAATTGGAAAGGCCTATGTCCAGCAGGTGACTGCGGTAGGCTGATGATGATTATAAAAATAATAATAATAATAACTTTATTGCAACAAAAGAGAATAACAATACACAGTATACCCCTGACTCCCAAAATAGCGTAAGCTGTGTGTTGGGAGTCAGTTACTTTACATAACCAAGAGGAACAATTGTTACAATATGCAATTAAATAGTGGACACAATAAATTTGTATATTTAGATATGTATGAGTGTGAGTGTATGTGTGTGAGGTGTGTTTGAGGTGTGCGTTTGCTGTGTTTTTGAGACAATGAGTCAGAATGTGTATGCGGTAAGGGTGTGTGTGACACTAATCAAGCTTCCATTACTTCACTATTTGTAGAAGGCTTTCAACATCATCAAATTGTAGTTCTTCAAGCCACAATTTAATAATATGTTTAATTTTAAAATTTGTTAAGTTCTTAATTCCATAAGTTAAATTTAGTTTATTATACAGTCTTGGTGCAAGGTTATTGTAGTGCTGTTGGGCAAATTTGCTTGCTACCCTTGGAATTGGACATTTTTCTAGTCTTTTGCCTGATGGTTTTAAAAATGGGACAGTAGTTTTGTGGTATCTACGTATAATTTGGTAGACAAATAGTTTTCGCACGGTAAGAACACGAGCTTTCTTATATACTAAATGTGTAGGGTGGCGGAATGGTAGATACAAAAGAACTTTAAGGACTACACGTTGTGCCCTTTCTAGTTTAATTAAATGTGTCTTGGCCGCTGATCCCCATGAACATATACAATACGTAACCAAACATTCAGCCAATGCTTTGTAGGTTTGTATCAAAAGGTTAGTATCCTGTACCATTCTCAATTCTCTAAATATATATATAAGTTTCCTTAGTCTACCACTAACCGTAGTTATATGCTTCTTCCAATTCAACTTGTCGTCAATGTTTACACCTAAATATTTCATGTCAGTATCCCTTGTTAAAGTGGGACAGCAGCAGTGTGAATGTAACGTATAATTTCGATTACATGGATAACAGTGCACACGAATCTGAAAATTCTTAGGCGCAGAAGCCTTTGTTTTGCTAAAGCAGAGAAACTTGGTTTTGCTAGTATTTAATGATAGCAAACTATCTTCAAGCCATGCTGTGATAACAGACATACCTTCTTCTGCTAGTTGTCGTGCAAGGTCCCAAGTGCTACTGTGAAAAAGTACAACAGTGTCGTCTGCAAACATTTGTATATCTGCCCCCCTGATTTGGTGCTTGCATAATTCGTTAATATAGGTCAAAAAAAGCGTTGGACCGAGGGTACTGCCCTGCGGAACCCCATATGTCACCGTGTCGCAGTCACTGACGTGATTTTCTACTCTAACACATTGCCTTCTTTCCGTAAGGTAGTCCTTGAACCACAGAAGTGCGTTCCCTCTGATTCCAATGTTCTCCAGGCGGGTAATTAATATTTTAGTTGAAACTGTATCGAACGCCTTCTGTAAGTCCAGGAATACTCCTACGCATTTCTCCTTTTGGTCTAGATATGATGTTATTTTTGTAGTGAGTTGTAGAACAGCGTCAGCAGTAGAGCGATTGCGGCGAAACCCGTACTGATTATCTGCAAGAATTTCATTGCTTTCTAGGTAAGTAAACAATCGTTTATTCATTACCTTTTCCATAACTTTACAGATACAACTTAAAAGAGAAATTGGTCGATAATTTGTTGGAAGTGATTTGTCACCTGTTTTATAAACAGGACATACAACAGCGCGTTTAAATATGTTAGGAAAGACACCTTGCTCAAAACTTAAGTTAATTAAGTGACATATGGGCCCCGCAAGACAGTGACGAAATTTTTGTAAAATATTCGCTGTGATTTTGTCTATGCCAGGAGCACTATGAAATGCACTATGATTATGCACAACATGTATATCTACTACATACAAATATATTTTTTATCTATATGTAATCATCTGTGACTACCGCGAGTTCTGCCGAGTAGTCTAAATGAGCAAGAAGTGTAGCCTCTGAGAGGGAAGCCTTGAACTCCGTGAAGAACTTCATTAACTCGGGAGGAATTTCAACAAGAAAATGTGCTTCATTTTTTTTGTGTAATTATCTGCACCAAATTCAATAAAAGATTCGTCAATAAGATAAGGGCCTATTATATCAGATACCTATGCCTATCTTTATCTATATATTAATACGTGAATCAAACACTTTGTACCCCTTTTTACAAAAAAACTATGCTTCTTCTTCTTAGTCGTTTACTCTTGGAGAGCAGTCGTGGTTGACAATGCTGCATTTTCGTCGGGCAATGATGCTCACGCAATGTGTCTCCGCCTATCACGGTCCATTGCGTCTCGGGAACTCTGGACGATGGAGGTTTGTGTCACAGCTCTGAAGAGGTCTGTCTGGTGCTGTCCAGGAGATCCGGAGCAGTCGACGCCAGCACTACATCTCGAGGGCATCGATTTTGCGTTGGTCTTTAAGGCGAACCGTTCACGTTTCTGCGCCATAGAAAAATATAGGGAAGACTAAGCTTCTCATGAGGCGGACTTTAGTGACTTTGGTGATGTTACGGTTGCAGACCCTTTTTGGCCTGTCACCGGCAGATCGTGTGACAACACATCTCCTTCGAGGAGTATTGCATATTCCTCCGTTCGTTCTTCGTTTGGCACAGTTAAGGTTTATATGGAGGTGGAGTAAAGAAAACTAAAAAAAATAGGTAAAGTGTACAATAAATGTTAATGAGGCAAACAAGCCGCTATCAAAAGAATAAAACATGTAAAGTTATCTCTATCCTCATTAGAAGAGGTCACAATTAAAAAAAAAGTCTAGCAAAGATATCAAAATTGGGCTTAAACTTTCTCAAGACATATGACTTAAGAGCGTTATTTTATAAACAATATTATATATTTAAAAAAAACCGATGAGATTAATAAATTTTCTTCACGGTTTTATGAATTGTTAATGTGATGAAACTTATTGATTATATTGCAATCGCTCGTGTAAACTGTAACTTCCGCCTTGCATAGTTTTAATTTGTAAGGGCATTTAACCATTTAATAACTTTTATTTGTATTTCTTTTTTATTTTATTTTTTATGTATGGCCCGCCATAATGACTCTACTCTGCCTGATGGAAAGCATAAGCAGAATCCAAGAGTGGTGGTCACCATACTCACTGCGAATGCAGACAATGCAGTATGGCGACCCACACCATGGCGGCCTAGTGATGCTGCTGCTGATGATGCATCTTTTAGTCTAGTCAACAAGTATGGAACTTGTTGACTAGACTATTTGGGCCTCCGGTATCGCACTCACCAACGAAACACGACAGCACGATCGCTGTCATTTTACGTTGATTTTCTGTGCGAGGGTAGTACCGCCCCGGTCGAGCCGGCCCATTCGTGCTGAAATCAGCGTGGCTCTACTACTTACCTTACCTTTATTAAGAAACCTTACAATAAAAACTAAGTTACTTCAACATACAGTGATAACTTAGTGGCAGCTACAAATACACGACTTTATATAGTTTTCACATCACTCATTAATATAAATCAATCACATCTATCTACAGCTGACTACTTTGAATCTTTTTTTTTTATGTGTAACACTTATTGGTGTTCCAAGATTAAAAATATAAAAGTTGAATCGGTTTTAAGCAATACTTACAAAGAGAACTGTTGTATTATGTAATAATGATATATAAAGATGCTAACTTAGAATATTAACGATGTTTTGTTTTATTTTATAAAGCAATATGATCACAAACACGGTCTACGAAAATAAAGCAACGTCGCACAACAGTCGCAATAAATACCAACTAACATTAGATAACCTCTAATAATACTTATATTAATACTACAAACATTGTTCGTTACACATATTTATTAGTTATGTAATGAACGATTGATATAGCCACTATCATTACTTTATAATTAGGTATGCAAGTAAAACTTAATGCACGTGCGACTTGTCTCACTTAACACAAAGGCCAATTCATAATTCCGAGATTTGGGACATTATAATGCGCCACGTAAAAATAAAAGTAATAGTAAATAACTACTAAAATAGCTATTACTAGCTAGTACTAGTATATCAATACCTCTATTTATTTTGTTCGTAATGAGGTTATATTCAAATCGAGAAAGAGATGGATTTGTACAATTCGTAACTATGACTGCAAAATATTTAAGAGTGAAGCAAAAGTAAAAGATGTCGTCTTGACAAATGCCACTGTAATCGGTATTTCACGTACAATTCAGAAGGAGAATACTGCTTGTGTGAATCACTATGGAATCACTGATATTAATCTGAGGACGGACGCACACCGTATCACACCCACACAACATTGTAAATGTATGGCTATAAGTTCGTGAGGGTTGAAGTTAAATACTATTAAAAAAAGAAGAACTGTTTACTATATTTATTGTTACGTAACTAGCTTTCAGATACAATCGGTAAATTAGATTAATAGCCATTTTAAAATGTAAGGATTGTAAGGAAGAAATGTGGCAAGTAATGTTATTAAAGGTAACGAACAACCCATTTTGTCTATTGGATTTTCTTTACAGGTAGATCATATATATTTTACATTGAAATATTTGCAAGGGATTGTACTGCTACTTAAATGAGCAAATCAGAACCTGATCTTGATATCCGTATTTATCCAAAATATGTATTACTAAAAACGAGAAATAGTCCATTTTAAATATTTGTAAATATTTCTGCTAAGTATTTTTGAGCTCTTTTTTTCAATAAATCATTGTATGATTTAGGAGATTTAAATCTTTTAAAGTAAGATTTATCGATTGACAGTGGGCTGCATAAGCCCTCCTCTTTATAGCTGTCTATTTATAACAAAATCGTGAAATAATGATGTCTGATAGCCACATAATTTCCTTTGCCATCATGCGAATACCGAGTGTATCTATTGATCACGATTGCAATTATGTTTTCTTGACTTATTTATTACTACTGTGAAGAAGAAAAGAGACTGAGTCATACTATTGTATACCTACAAGAAGCTTGCCAATGCTATTACGAGCGTGGGAACAGAGTCCACATAATATACCGACAAGAAACAATTACTCAAGTCTCTGCATTCACAAGTAATTTATGGCTATGTTAATAATATGCGCATCAGAAATAATGAAGGTGCTTTTGTTTTTCTACTTTACGAGGGCGATATAGGTTTTTCTAACAGTTTTTTTCAGTTTGGGTATCCTAAAACTACCTTTTTGACTAGGTGTGTATAAGTTTTTGAAACGAATATGTTTGGTGATGGTCGAAATTTACTTAAAAGTGCTAATCGTAACGAATAGAGGTCGAAATTCAATCCTTAATTAATGTTTTTTCCGTTTTATGGTAATTAAATTTGAGTTCTCTGTATTTATTATACCAGTTCTCTGTATTTATAAACCAGGTTGCACTGGGTGATTAGAAACAATCACCGAGGGTAAGCAACGACAGCGCGGTCAGTACCTGGATGGGTGACAGTTGGTGGCATGATACCATGAGCGTCTCCGTGATTCGGAGGTTACGTTAAGCAGTCGGTCCCGGTTGTTATCGCAAGTCGTGAAGCTCAATTAGAGGCGCCTTTGGCGGCTAAAAAACATCCAACGGCATGATTACGTAGCCACAACGTTTCTCTTGCTAGTCCCCAACCGGCACTTGGCCAGCGTGGGGACATATGGCCTTGACCCTCTCCTGAGACCTCTCAGGAGAGGGCATTAACACATGGCGTCATCATCGCTGACGCTGGTTCTGGTTGGTTTCAATGTTGCTATCACGTGGTAACTGAATAGTGACGTCAACTCGTGGAGCTCTCGGAATGCGAGACCTTGTTTTCTTAGACCATGGTTAAATGGAAATAAGAATTACTTCTACAAATCATTCGCTGCGCTGTTTAGATAATGCAAGAGAACTTCTTTTATGGAAAGCTTTTTAATGTTGTGAAAGTTTTTTATGGAAACTGCTGGGCTCGGGTGGACACCCAGCAGTGGGACGTTATGGGTTGTTGATGTTGATGATTCTACATAAACTAAGTATGCAAATCTTTACCAAAATTACTTTCCTAAAATAGGGGTACGAAGAATTCTTCACATGTAAGTTTACATTTAAAAAAGCGACTTACTTGAAGTTTCTAAAAGTCTGTGGATATGTTTAAATTCTATAAGAACTGACTACTAACTACTGTTGGCTCATGGCGGGGTCCGTGGTGCTTGTTTGGTAGTAACGTTATCAAATTGTTTGCAATTGTTTTTTAGTAAAAAATATGACTAGATTAGTTTTTAAAACCGTCAGATTTAAATTCTTTCGATGAATTTTATACAAGAATGAAGTTTCGATATAGGTTAATAAACTAAATTAAAATTTAAAAAAATTAAACACTCCATATCTATCTACATGTAAGCGAGTATTCTTTAACGTTACAGCTTTTAACTGAATGTTTATGGAGCCTAAATTACTCGTGACGATACATTTACTCACCAGATCGCGTCATCGTTAATGCGAGTGTTTCATTCTCATGGTCGTGCTGTTGGCGTGAACATTACTAATCGTATATCTCATATCATTGAAAAAGTATAAACGTAGTCTACGAACCTTGTGAAAAAGCTTTATGTATGTGTATTGTGGCGAACGAGCCCTTCGCGGTGGAGAGCTATACAACCTCCGCGTCAAAATGTGCAACTGGCAGATGTAAACTCCTGTTTGAAGCGAATGTTCTAGAATTGATTTATATAATTTGAAACCTTGATTTTTTAAATGCTGAAGAAGAGAAACACTACAGGGGTCGCGGAGTCAAGACCTCCTAGCAGTGAAATTTAAATAAATGTATACCTATATTGTAAAATTCTTATCTTGCAGTAAAATCGTACAATACGTTTAGTCGTGTTGTTATTTCCTAAATTTCAGGTCAATAGTCCCCTGACTACAGAAACCCCTAGGCGTCGTACTTGAGAAAGTACGGGTGCCGCAGTGTATACCAGTATACCTCTTTATAATAGGTCTTTACCTATGAAATTGCCGTTTTGTATGCAATAAGTGATAGTACATATTTTTTCAATCTTTTTTATTTCTGTTATTCGAAGTAATCACCCATGCAATCGACACATCTTTGCCAACGCATTGGCAGTTTATTGATGCCCTTCTTGTAAAAATCAGCTGGACGGGAGGCAACAAACTCTTCAAAGGCATTTTGTACTGCCTCTCGGGAATTGAATTTTTTACGCACTAAAAAGTCGTCTAAATTTTGGAAAAAGTAATAGTCGGTAGGTGCAAGGTCTGGTGAGTACGACGGATGAGGGAGAGCTTCCAACCCAAGCTCTTGCAGCTTGGAGACTATCTGTTGCGCAGTATGGGGTCGCGCGTTGTCGTGAAGGAGCAGTGGGGACGACCGATTGACCAAAGCTGGTTGTAGATGTGCAAGCTTCTCCATCATTCTCTCCAGTTCTTCACAGTACACATCTGCATTAATGCTCATGCCGTTTTGTGAAAAGCTGTGGTGAAGCACACCCGCACTAGACCACCAAACAGTGACCATCACCTTTTTAGGGGTCATTTTTGGTTTAAGGCATTGCTTTGGTGCTGAACCAGGGTCTAACCAACTTGCTGAGCGCTTTCGATTGTCGAACAGAATCCATTTTTCGTAGCACGTAACAATTCGTAACAATAACGTAGCGATCGTTAAGGTCGTGGGGCACCCATCTATCAAGCTTTTTTACCTTGCCAATTTGTCGCAAATGGATCAATATTCTTTTGATGCTTACATTAAAAACTGCTGCTAGCTCAGTTGTAGATTGAGTTTCGTCAGCTTCCACAATCGCCACTAATTCATTATTGTTAACCAAAGTCTCCGGACGACTACGAGCTTCATTTTTCAAGTCAAAATTTCCAAAACGGAACAGGGAAAACCAATATCGGGTTGTGCTTTCGTTTGTATAGTTCTCTCCGTAAACGTTTTTGATGTTACGTGCCGTTTGTGTCGCGTTGGTGCCACGACGGAACTCATATTCCATAATTACACGAATTTTTAAAGTATCCATTATGACGAAAATGTTCAAATGTAATGAAAATACAACGCTAATCAAAAAACAAAAGACTGAGTTTGTAAATAGAATGTCATGGATTTAGAACAAAATTAATTTGAATTTAGAATACAGAGCCATTACAAACTTTTTTTTATTTGAAATGACCAGTACTGAAGAACGGCAATTTCATAGGTAAAGACCTAATATATCCCTTTTTGTCAAAGTTCTAGTTCGAGTCAAATCAGTAGGTCTTGGTAAACGTCAAAGTGATAGGTTCGATAAATTATGGTAGAGAATGATTTAAGGAGACGTCTTACGATTATCAAATAACTCTTTTGACGTGACAACGTCTTATAATTCGATGGAGCCGGCTGCACACACGAAAAAACATGACTCATGCGGCGTTACCTCGCTATGCGGCGTAACCTCGCTCTGAGGCGTTCCATTTAGGGCTTGAAGTGCAAGCGAAAGATAGATGCGGCGCTTGCACTTCAAGCCTTAAATGGAAGAACTTTCATCAATGTTTCGTTATGACGTTGTCACGTTAACTATCGTCCGTAAACAGACTTTACAGACAACCATACACATAAACAGATAAATACCTCTTTTTATGTTAAATATGTTGTTTCTACTTATTGCAGCATAAACCATTTGCATCCATAGAAAGATAGGACTTTGGAAAGTCTACTTTGTATATAGAATAGCTCTTAATTTAGATTTGTCAGTGTTAGTGTATTTAGATTACTTAGTAAATACTTGTACTATCTCATACTATATTTACTATGTAAAACGTTATGGATACCAGTCACATTTTCATTTGAAATGTATAGGTACTTGTCTTAATGTCTTTCCCAAATACATGTTACTTGTAAGGGTTGCTTATTACATTTTTATTTCTATTGTATTAATAAAACTCAGTATGTGTATGTTCACAAAAACATGTGACCTCGTTGTGAATTTTATTTCTGTCGAAAAGTTTGCTTAGCTTACAGTTTAACCGAATTTTCCGGATCGGTACCAACTAAACACTGAATTATGAGTCGTGTCGACGCTTATATTTCAAGTTTATTTCTTCATTATTGTGGATTTAGAGTGGTCTAGACATCACGCATTTGATTCCTTGAAAGCGCTTGTTCATATCATATTAAATTTACTGCTCAATCTACCAAGTGTAAATTAGTAATGTATACTGAGTCATCGAGACACGAATGCGTATTCTCTGATGTTTTTGCACACATTTTTCCAATTTAGCATTAGAACTGTTTATAAATAGCATATACGTCATAAGTCACGAATTTCACGTAGCATTTTTATAGTAAACAAAACTTAAGCTCTTAATCACACGTGTGTAACTATATTGTGTAGCATATTTTCATCTATAACCCCACCAGTCGATAGAGAAGCAAAACTTCTTGAAACGTTTAAAGCTACTTAACGTCAAAGGCAGTGAGTGAATGGTTTTAGAGTTTATATACTCCACGAATCGAATTTGCTATGTGAATTTAAGTTTATGTTTGTATCAATAAACATGGGTGATGTACACTATGTGCGAAAAGAGCGTGACCGGCAAAATTTAATGAAAATCTTAGAAATATTAAACGATAAATTGTAATCAAATAAGTTTTTTATTGCTGTTTGATGCTTTATATTAATACGGTGTCCAATCTCCATTATTATCCATAATCGCTTGGCATCTTCGCGGCTTACTTTCCGCCAATTTTTCAGCATAGCTGCGAGGTAAAGACCTCCACGCGGACTTCAGTTCACGAGTGAGGTTAGCGACGGTCACAACATTTTTTGCCCTTAGTTTAAGCTTCATCCACGACCAAACATTTTCAATTGGATTGGCATCAGGGGACTGTGAGGGCCAATCCAAAACGTTAATACCATGTTCCGCGTTCCAAGTGGTGTAGAGCCGACTTCGGTGTTTAGGATCATTATCCTCTTGCAGAAGTAAGAAATCATTTTGGTGTGGAAACATCTTCTTAGCCGACGGCAATAATGCTTTTTAGTAAATTTTCGTCATCTTCTCAGCATCCAAAGTACCGTAGTAGTAAGTAAACAAGTGCAAATTTCCGAAACCCTTTTTTGAGAAGCATCCCCAAACATGCACCTTTAAAGGGTGTTTCACGGTTCGTACCATCAGTCTATTGTCAGAGGTAGTCCAAGCTCGAGTCGAGTAACCGATTGTCCAAAATGAAGGTTCATCAGAAAAAAATATCTTGTCCCAATCATGGTCTTTGTTTACGCACGCCCAATGCAGCCTGTTTTCAATATGCGTTTCAGAAAGGAGAGTTTTCTTCACATTGCTTCGATATTTCACGCCATTTACAACTAAACGCCTTTTGATAGTGTCAAATGATATCATTAAACCCTTTTTCTTCAACTTTTCTTGCCCAGAGCGAAGTGATAATAAAGGATTCCTGGCAAATAGCTGCACAATCCGTTTATCCTCTGCAACAGACGGCTTTTTCGATTTGCCACGATCTGGTAAGACATCGACGGTTTTTGTTTGTGAATATCTCTTCACTCACTTGCTCACGAAGGCCTTGAACTATTTCATATAACGGGCGACCTAATCGCAGGACATTTTGGGGCCTTTCGAATGTGTACAGAGAAACACAGCTTCAAATCGGGAAACGTACGCGGCACTCATTGTAAAAAATAATATTTTTAACGAAGAAAACTGGAGGGAAAACTTGTGTTTTTTACAATGCATTTTAGGTAAAGGATTGTTCTATTCAGCCTAATATTTATTTTTATAAATTGCATTCCAAAATTTAAAAATATGCCGGTCACGTTCTTTTCAAACACACTGTATTTATGCATACACAGTTGATATGACGTCATAAAGGATAAATGAACTATACAAAATGAATGCACACATATTTTAAAGGAGACCAACTACCTATCTGAAGTTTAAAAGAGTCGAAGTTCTAAAATACAACTCTTCAAAAGAAAATAAACTGTTATCGTAGTTATATTCAACAACACACACAACACTTTAGAAGGAATAGGTACTGGTTCATATTCCTAGGGAGATTTTCTTATTATTCAAATGTAAGTAGGTACATTCTTATAATTCAACCTCTACGTCCAACATCCTAACCAAACTCTAATTAGAGAGAGAATTTAAATTAGGCTGATGTCAGTTTTTCCACTCAAAGCACATGAAAGGCTTTCACTGGAACATCTACTTAAAAACCATAAGATAGCTCATTGCTAATGTGGTATTATAGAATTTTGAGCTTGTTTAAAATAGGAAAATATATTATGGAAATGCCACATAAATACACAATAAAGTTTGGGAAGTTTATCTTTACGGACGCAAGAAACATTGTCATAATATTATCTACAGTTTTATAGAGTGGACTTGTGGAATGACTTTGGTATTTCTTTTGTAAAAGGCAGAAACAAAAAATTTTTTTTGGGGTAAATATGTTAAGGTTACAATAATCCGCTTAGAGTTGAAAATTTATACAAATATTTGGCAAACAGTCTATACAAATAATTAAAAGTACATAGGTAATAATGAAGATCGATAAAGAAAAACCAAGCGCATACAAAAAAATAACTATAGCATAATGAAGCTTCTTAAAAAACAAAACAGATTGTCAACGTAAAGTACCTATCTGTTGCGTTATTGAGAACGTATTTGTATTTATCTAGTTACGTTCGATATAACGCAAAATAAAGAAAAAAAGCGGCCAAGTGCGAATCGGACTCGCCCATGAAGGGTTCCGCAGCAGCAAGTAACTTTTTTTTTATATTTGTTTTGATTGAATCAAAGGTAAATTGCAGTTTACGATTTATGACGTATTAAAAAAAAACTACTTACTAGATTTCGTTCAAACCAATTTTAAGTGGAAGTTTGCATGGTAATGTACATTATATATTTTTTTTAGATTTATCATGCTCTTATTTTAGAAGTTATAGGGGTGGGGGGGGGGGGGGACACATTTTACCACTTTGGAAGTGTCTCTCGCGCAATCTATTCAGTTTAGAAAAAAATGATATTAGAAACCTCAATATCATTTTATATCATTTTTGAAGACCTATCTATAGATACCCCACACGTATGGGTTGGATGAAAAAAATTTTTTTGAGTTTTAGTTCTAAGTTAATTAATTGTTTTTTTCTTATTTTTGTGTGAAAATCTTAATGCGGTTCACAGAATACATCTACTTATCAAGTTTCAACATTATAGGTCTTTTAGTTTCGGAAAAAAGTGGCTGTGACATACGGACGGACAGACGGACAGACGGACAGACAGACAGATAGACAGACAGACAGACATGACGAATCTATAAAGGTTCCTTCCTTTGGCACGGTACCCTAAAAACATCACTATAATTGTTATCCTTTTACGTAAGTTGTAAAAGTAATACACTTGATTATTGATTGTTTTGATTAGTCATGAGATAAAATCGTTTTGAACAGTTTTTTTAATGTATGACCCCGATATTGGTAAAATACAAACATTTCTTGTAAAGAACACTTCTTGGAATGCAAGAAAATTATGTGGTTCTTACAATTGTGGTTTTAGTTTATATAAAGCGGAAGTTTGTTGTGGTGTATAGGCCCATTTCTTTGAATTGTAAATACAAATCTAAATGTGCATTTGTGCAAGTAAACAAAACAAAGGCCTCATCGTTGTGCTAAAACGTACTGGTCGTTTTAAATTTACCTGAGAGAAGAGGCTCTTCTCGACGAAATATCCAAGAACGTAGCACAATCGTCTGCATCTGCAGCAGATCGTCTTCGACCGCGACCGGCGAGGAGCTCGATGGTCTTCCAAAACGAAGCCTCGGAAGAACTTGATGGTATTCGTTGCATCTTTACGATCTAATCACAATTGCATGTTGACCGACCCGTGGCTCAAGGTGCAATGACTGCCGCCGCCATCATAGTTTCAACCACCCCTTCCCACATAGTTTCGACACCCCCGATTCTACACGCGAACATTAATCTCCGCCTCGACACCTTTTATGAATACCTTTACGGCTTTAAATGATGACTATAGACACTTATTCGATGTTTAAAATTTCTTTTTAGCTTGTGAATCAAAAGTTCATCGGTGGCCGTGGCTCCTAATTGACTTTTTAGAAGGAAAATAATTTATGGTTTCGAAGTATAATTGCGTTTGTAATTAACTGTCAAGTTGATTCATCTTTGTAAAATTCAACATTTTCATCAAATTATGAAGAAATAGAACAAAATGGTTTGTATCTAGTGGACACTTGGTTTAAATGCTGCGCATTCATAGATCTGGTACATCTTGCATTGACCCGGATATCACCAACGTCGCCGGTCGCGACCGGGTCAGTCGGATGCCTCAGCCGCGGCCTTCGCAGACTCACGAAAATAATTAGGTCTTCACAGGTTAATACACTTTTGCAATTCAATAGATTCAAATTGCAAAAAAATTAATTATCTTAAAAATGAAATAGGTATAATTTTTAACTTGGCAGAAATTATCCGCCAATAATGATTACATTATAAGTGTGAATATAGTTTTATGTTATGTTTGTAAACGCGTTGTGTAGGGACAAAAAAAACGAATTTAATGTTAGCAGCCTTAAGTAGCTGGTATTATATGCTGTAGTGCTAGTATCTAATTTAATACACAAAATCCGAAGCTGCAAACAAAAGCTTACATTTTATTTTTTTTAAAGACAATTCGCGCACTAGAAATATTTTTGTGTCCCGAGGGAATTCACAAACATACATATAACTGATTTTGACTGCACGGTTGGCCTCGTGGTTTAAGCGGTTATCACGCCGCTTTTCACTACGCCAAGTATTGTGGGTCCAAATTTCACATGGGACAACGCTTTGTGTGTTTCACAAATTGTTGTTCTGACTCTGGGTGTTCTTTGTGTCCGTTTCATGTATGTTTGTAAAGTCCTGCGCGACACAGGATTTATATTCATAATGTGGAAAGTTTATTTAAAAAAAAATGGAACAGACACAAATTACATCACCAATTGGCGCATCACGCAAAGTATTGTCTCTCGTGGAGTTTGAACACAAAACCCTCAGAGCGTAGAAAGCGGTAGAACGCTTAAACTACGCCCTAATAATTTACTTATCGCACATTAATAGAAACGTATATTTAAATTAATCTATACATCTTTATATACTTATAAAAAAAAAATTGGAGTGTTTTTTTTGTACTATAAAAATAACCGCTATTTACTAAATGCATAATTATGTATACATATATACACGGTACATATGTACCGTCTATATATGTATTTACAATTATTATTTTTACAATTTTTGTCTGTTTGTCTATCTGTTTATTCCGGCTAATCTCTGGAACGGCTGGACCGATTTTGACAGGAATTTCACAGCTGATGTAATAAGGAGTAACTTAGGCTCCTTTTTTTTAAGACTAGCTTCGCCCCGCAGTGTTACCTGCGGTTGTAAAGGTACAACAATAACCGCTGGTAACACCGCGGGACTCAGCTACTAGAGTAATATGACTGTGAGTTAGAGTAGGGCATGATGTTCTATAATATATCACAGTACATCATATTTGAAATGAAGATATTTGTTGGTTTAACTGGAGGCGGTCACGGCAGGGCGCGCGCCGCACGTGCTCCACATTTATATCTTTATGTTTACACAGCCATTATGAAAACATATTTTATTATTGTGATAACAGTTGATTCAGAATTACATAGGTATGTACGTCATTGTACGTTATTTCAACAAAGCTAAACGTTATTCCGTGATCTCTTTTACATAACAGCTGTTTTATAGGATGTTGGTTAAAAAAAATAGTTTGAAGTAATTGTACAACTTATACATATATTTCATTGAGCCTAAGTTCTATTCGTATTTGTCTTGATTATTAAATAATACGTAAATTAACTATGTCGGTTCTGTGCCTTATAAAATTATTGGGCACTTCTTTCCTAAATCTTCAGACTGTGCTGATTTTAAGATATATTTTGGTAGTATCAAATACACACATCAAAAGTGTCTAGGGATCAACATATGTGTCTAGGGATCAACATATATTTTTGCAATAACTTTTCTCCTGATTGATATTAATTAAAATTTTCTTTAAGGATTCATCAAATAAAGTGTTTTCGTTTGTCACAGTAACGATAAACCAAGTCACCTTTGCATTAATAAAGAAATTTGCCATTTTCCTAATAAAGGGATTTTTGACATTTGAACCACTAACATTAAAGTTCGAAAAAAAGACTGAAATAACAGTTTTCTTTAAAATTTTTTTAGGTAACTTAAACAATTAATAATCCGTGTTTCTACCGCGAACACTAACAACACAAGAATCGGTTTGGCATACTCAAAATGAGTTCATCCAAATCACGCTGTGGAATGGCCGCCCATGTTCGTTGCAACAACAAAAAAAGGTCTTCTTGCGACTGGATACCCTCCATATTCGGCAGAGCTCTTCTCTGTAGCATATCCCATGCATGCTCAATCGGGTTCAAGTCTGGCGACTGAGCAGGCCAGGGCCAAAGCCACATCTCAATCTCAAGAAATCCGCATAAAAATGCTTGATCCCTAGACACTTTTGATGTGTGTATTTTACAATTAAAAAAACACTTCTGGGACAACACATTGTGTTATCCACAAATTGTTGTTCTGAGTCTGGATCTTCTTTGTGTCCGTTTCATATACGTTTGTGTAGTCTCCCGCGATACAGGAATATTGTTAGTGCGGGTGTGTTGTATTTAAAAAGTTCACGAACAGGAGCGAATTTTTCAGTCGTAAATAACCATTTCAATGTATGAAACTTATGATTTTATTATTCATATTGTCATACAGATTCTTATCAATATTTTATAGGTTGCCATGTAAACTTATATTAGTATTGTTATCACATTGAACACGCGCAAAGTCCGCGGGTGGTTGTTATTTTACTGATAACTTAAAAGTGTCATGTCCGCCTATAACCAAATAATAACTTGATAAAATACCTACTTAACTACAGTCTAAAGAATCTATTTATATAAATGACAGCATTCACAGCATAGATGATATTAAAAAAATAATTTAAGAATACTGTTAATGTAAATAACAGGACAATCTATGGCAAAGGTATTTAGAATTTTGGGGAATAGGGTTGCAAAGAAGCTTTCGACGTCCAACTACAGATCTATCTTTTCATAGTATAAAATGAAGTTGCTGTTCGCTTAGATCTTTACAACTACTCAACGAATTTTAATTCAGTTTTTATTAATAGAGTTCATTCTAGAGAAAAAGGAGAAAAAAACTGATAATATAGTTTTATTTATTTCGTTGTCTATTGAAAACGGGTAACAGCTCTGGTTAAGGTAAATAATAAGGGGTTGGGCCATAAATCGTAATTAACATTTTACAGTCACGCCTACTACTAAGGTACAAGAGGTTTCGGTCCTAGGGAACTACGGTTCTAGATCGGATCGGATAAGGTGTGGGCATCAATACGACAGCAATGCTTCTGAGTTTCAGGTGTCTATCTTATCACTTACTGTCATGTCTTGCTTACGTCAATCAGCCTGCGTCTTATACCATAAAAAAAAGATATAGAGAAGTTTCTCAGTAGGTACTTACGCGTATTGTATGATTTTCGCCTGCCACCATCGCGATAAATTGGGCAGCTGGAATCTTTTCATTTTTTTTCGGCCCATTTCACCTTCACCTTGTTCATCCTCCCCCTCATCCTGAAATTCTGTCCTGTTAGCATCTAATTCCAATAACTAAAATAGTGAAGTTGTAGTATATATTACTAGTTGTCCTACGCAACGTCGTTTACGTCTCCTATTGCCCGTAGCGCAAATAAATGAAGAACCGCTCGACCGATTTTGTGCAAACTTCACATAAACCATCTACTAAATAGTCCGAACAAAGCCTAAGCATTTGGTTTGGATAGGTGAGCCCGTTCTTGAGTTATAAAATTACAACGAAAAGTGGCATTGATTTTTATATATATTGATATAGGTATAAGTACTACTGAGAAATCACGCCACGCCAAGCCACGCTAATTTGAGCACCAACGGGCCGGCTCGACCGGGGCGGTACTACCGTCACACAGGATCACCGTAAAATGACAGCGTTCGTGCTGTCGTGTTTCGTTAGTGAGTGTGAGACCGGAGGCCCAATGATGCAGAAGCAAAATCAGGCTGCCATGATGTGGGTCACCATGCTGCATTGTTGCATTGTCTGCATTCGCAATGGTTAAGGTGACCAGCACTTTTGGCTTCTGCTTATGCTTTCAATCAGGCAAAGTAGAGTCATTTTGGCAGGGCCATAAATAAAAAAAAGATCTTGTCCGTGTGGTGAGGGATTAAAAATACGGAGTGTTACCACCTCTATTCATCGCGTGTGTCGTAAGAGACATCTGAGGGAATAAACTACACAAAACTAAACAGCAAAGAGAAGAAAAACTTGAAATCTTTTTACCCGTTTGGACACCCTGGTTATATAAGTGCAAAGCTTCCTTTCTAAGAGGAGTGGAAAGGTCTATTCAATACGTATACAATACGCATGTGTGACGTGATTTTTAAAGGATATAGATTTATCTATGATGTGGTCTTATGGCCAGTTATTCTGTCCACTTTTTAATTATTAGTGGGTTCAACAATCTCATTAAGGTTTATAATTTAAATAATTTTCTACATTTTACCCAAATACATACCGGGAGTTTAACTTTTTTCTCCTTTTCGCCATCGGCACCCTTTTCCTCAGCTTCAGTCATTGCGAAAGTGACTATCTAATGTTTTTTTCAACTAATAGTGATAATTTTATTACACATTCAATTTGGAATAACACATAAAATTTTAAGTTTTTAATTCATTTTATTATACAATTTTTTGAATCGAAAATTACAAAATACTTGAATTTAGTGGTCATGACATATGTACGTTTCGATCACAGATTACATAAATAACAATTATTATGACAGATACACAAATTCGTGGTGACGAATTTGTCTAGTCATTGAACTTATTGCGTAGGCATTTAAATTTTCTTCTGTATGTCTGTGTATACATATTATAAATTCATGTATGGTATCCATACATTATAAATTCAAAAGTAACCCTGTCTGTCTGGAGATAAGGAGATGAGGTGGAGGTACTTTAATTCTTCAGGAATATGATAATTAGATACGTTATCATACATCGACATACACGCGCTTGGAGTCATGGGAAAAGCTAGGAATATATAAATATAACTTACATTTACTCTGCGATTGTGACGCCCAAAATTCAATTTTCGAGTCGGTTTTTTAACGAATTTTTACCGTTATAAACCAAAGACCTTATTAGGAGATACGTATGCGTATAAGTAGACTATTAAACACTGTTGATAATGATGACAATATTTTGCACAAGGGCTACATTTAAAAAAACAAGTAATATTATGTACTGATACTGAAACCCAAATTAGGCCGAAGGCTTGTATCTTGGGAGTCAGTGTTCCGTCGCGCTTGCTGTTTACTTATTTGTGTGTATGTGTGTGTAATAATTATAAACGACTAAGTGTTAAAAATAAATAAGCAATAAGTTAAATCCAGCTGGTCTACGAAAATTACGACATACTCTTTAAATGTCAACAACAAAAATGTACGTAAAATTATAAAATTGCGTTTAAAATATGCGGAGGAACAAGACCGATAGATTGTGTTGGAAACAGAGTTAATGGTTGGAAACAGTCAAAAATGATAAATGACGTAAACTGATATTTACGTCACTTATAGATTTACGTATTCGCTGACAAAGATCGTTGTCAGCATCACACATTTATAGATATGTAGGAGTTTACTACGCATATTAACAACTAGCTGTTGCCCGCGGCTCCGCCCGCGTGTATGTCGGTTATCGCGGCAAACAGTAACCTATGTGTTAATCTGATGTATCTTCTATACTTAAAAAAACCGACTTCCAAAAACATCCAACGAAAACTCTCTATCAAAAAACACTTAAAAGCGTAAAATAAACTGGTTCTTCATAAATTGCCTATACCTAATTCTTTATTCATTTAAATAGTAGTATTATAATGGGTGCTAGGTACCTAAAATCTGTTTGAAGTCGGATGGTTTGGATGTTTTTGGAAGTCGGTTTTTTTTTTTTTTATAAAAAGTTATTATTTTACAGTTTTTAGTGCAAACAATCGTAGGTAAGTAGTAAGTTGAATTATTTCATCAAATTTTATCATCAAGAATAATACAAATTAAGGTACGTGTAATATTAAAATCATCCTCTAATCCCTAACTGTTGAAGAGTTTAATCTTCTATCATCAGCTCACCTACATAGCTTGAAAGTATACGACTGAAGGTCTTTAGATACGTATGAAATTGAAAGAATTATTCTCCAACTCCTAACCGTTGAGGAGTTGTACCTTCCACCTTCCATCATCAGCTTACCTAAATAATTTGTAAGAATACGACTAAAGGTAACTTATATACATATGATATTTAAAGATTTATCCTCCAACTCCTAACCGTTAAGGAGTGGTACCTTACATCATCAGCTCATCATCATAAAATGTTGACTACCAGACGCAAATACCGGTGTAACTTCAGAAAATATACGAAAAACATAGTATGTGCCTATAAAAAATGAGGGTTTCCCTCGATTTCCCTGGGATCCCATCATCAGATCCTGATATGCTGGCAATGGGACCACCACGGAAGCATACCCTGTCGAATACAAAAAAAAATTCAAAATCGGTCCACAACTGACGGAGTAATCAGGTAACATAAAAAAAAAATAAAAAAAAAATAAATACATACAGTGGAACATAGAACCTCCTACTTTTTGGAAGTCGGTTAATAAAATAACATGTCCTGACTGACTAACTGACTGATTCATCATCGCCGAGCGGAAACTATTAAACTTGGGAATACAAAATTTGGTGAGTATGATCGTTTCATTAAGTAGATACCCATTAAGGAAGGAATTTTGGAATTTCTACCCCCAAGGGGTTGAAAGTTTGTATGCAAGTCCGTCATTTTTTAAGTTAGGAACATGAAACTTTATTTTTGGGCTACTGATTAAAAATGAGTAAACACGTATTCAAGCGTTTCTGATAGATAGAGCGGATATTCTACTCCTTAAGGGTGAAATAGGGGTTGACGTTTTGTATGTAGGTTAGTCTGGAAGTCCGTCATTTTTGAAGTTAAAAACATGAAAGTTTATTTAAGAAATATGAAACTTTATTTTTGGATTACTTATAAAAATTAGTAGATATGTATTTCAACGTTTCCTAATATTCTACCCCTAAGGGGCTGAAATAGGGGTTGAACTTTGTTTGGCATATTTAAATTAGAAACATGAAACTTTTCTTTTGGTTTGGGCTACTGATTAAAAATGAATAGATACGTATTTAGGCCTTTCTCGATATTCTACGCTGAAGGGATGAAATAGGCGTTGACATTTCGTAAGCGGGTTAGTCTAGAAGTCCGTCAGTTTTGAAGTTAGAAACATGAAAATTTATTTTAGGGCTATTGATAAAAAAATAGGAGATACGTATTTAAGCGTTTCCCAATATTCTACCCGTAAGAGGGTAAAATAGGGGTTAAAAGTTTGTATGGAAGTCCGTCTTTTTTAAGTTAGAAACATGAAACTTTATCTTTGGGCTAATAGTTAAAAACGCGTAGATACTAAGTGTCTCTGGATATTATATCTACCTCTTTTTTTGTGCGGAAATTCCCTCGGATATCACCAACTGGTGGTTATGTCGGACTCGAACCGACTAAAAACCGCACACCGTCTTCTAGACGTTCGGTCTTCGGGTTCTAGAAACCAGGGAACCAGAGCGCCCTCAAAAGGAAATCCCATAAATGATATTTCTACCCCTAAGGGGTGAATTAGGTGTTGAAATGTCGTAAGTAGATTAGTTTGGAAGTCAGTCATTTTTAATTTAGTAGCCTGAAACTTTGTCCTTAGGCTTTTAAGTACAAATAAATTAATACCTATATCATCATTTATGGGAATTCTATTTCTAAAGGGCTAAAAATAAGCGTCGAACGTTAGTATGAAATCCTTTTTAATGGGCTATTGATTAAAAATAAATAAATAGGTACGTTTAAAAACATGAATAAATTATTCAGACATACTTACACAGTTTTAATTAAATATATTGTAAATAATCAACTTCCACGCGAGCAAAGCTGCGGGCAACAGCTAGTAAGCTATATTACTGTAAAGTTTCATCCAATTCCGTCCAGTGCTTTTTGCGTGATGAAGTAATAAACATACACCCTCACAAACATTAGCTTTTATAAATTAGTGTGATGTGATAAAATCGAATACGAAAAACAATGTTAAATTTATCACTACAGTTAAATGAAAAATTAGACATAACGAATGAAGCTTATTTTCAAAGCGTAAATAAAACTAAATTAATGAAGTATCTACAACTAATTCAACGAAAAAAAATGGAAGGTATCTACAACTTACTAAAAGAAATTAAAACACCAACAAATAAGGCTAAGTAATTAAATATTTGCAACGAAAAACAACTGCTTACCTATGCCTATACCAATAACCTAACAAAATCCTATAAAAAAGTAAATTATAGGTACCTAGGTACCTATGCTATAACCTTACAAAATTCTAAAAATACCGAGAAAACCAATTAGTAACTACAAAAGACTATTTGCTAATTATTTAGGTACAACAAAAATCGCCTGCTTATACCTATGCTATAACCTGACAAAATCCTAAAAAAAAACTTCGTTTAAAAAAACTACCATAACCTATCATACCTATACCTATATACCTATCATAAAGATGTTTTGTATAATTTTCTGGTAAATTATGATGAACTATTATGTTATATGTTTACTCCTCTTTCAAGTATTTTAAACTTAAAATAAATATCATAATTATAAATGACCATTTAACGTTTATGGCATTCTAGTTTTTGGTTCAGTATCAATAAGAGCATCCTCCCAAAAAATCTAAATTTCTTTAATGTACAGAATTGATCTTATACACTTTTCTTATGCGTTTAAAAGTAATCATATTACGTACCTATTGTAAAGTTAGTTACTTGATTCCAAAAGATGTCGCTGTTTTAAGCACAGAAACAATTTTCATGAAAATGTAATTGCTTCAGTATCGATTAGAGAGCCCTCCCAAAAAATCATCTAAATTTCTTTAATGTACAGAACTGAACTGTTACATTTTTATTATACGTTAAAAAGAGTAATCATATTACGTACCTATTGTAAAGTTAGTTACTTGATTCCAAAAGATGTCGCTGTTTTAAGCAAAGAAATTTTTCAAGAAAATTTAAAACAACCCTTTCTATGGAAAGAGAGAACATAAAACAAATACCTACCTATCAAATACTAACTATATACCACATTAATCACAATGCTTATGCATAAAACGTTCCCACGATTATTTTGAATATTGAAGTCATGCGGGCACAACCAAACACACAGATTCGACGTCTACAGAGAGATATAGATATTATTTTTCCTATGGATAGAGAGGTTGCGATAAATCAAATACTTAATGCTACACCGAATTATACGTAATACGTTCTACGATTATTCCACGATATATTAATCAAAGTGTTATTAATTACGCATGGCTGGCAATAGGTGTCGCTACATGTTGTTTTACGTAATGATAAATTCTTTATAATTTTTTTTCCAATAGATAGAGAGATTGTGATAAATTAAATACTTTATGCTACAATCTTCAGAGTATCTCCTTTCTAACAAAAAAAGAATTATTGCAATCGGACTACTCGTTAATGAATTACAATTAATTACACATTTTGACTTTCATCTCCCCTCCCAAGGAAACCGTCCGGAATTTCGGAATAAAAAGTATCCTATGTCCTACCTCGGAGTATGAACTCAAATCATGCCAAGTTTCATTTGAATCCATTCAGTAGTTTCGGCGTGATGCGCGGCCAAGATACAGACAGACAGACAGACAGACAGACAAAAATGAAAAAAAAAATAGTTTTCGTTTCAGTATCGGTAACAGAGTGCCCTCCAAAAAAATTTTCAAAATATCTTCAATGTACAGAATTTGACCTGTTACATTTTTATTATAAGTATAGATTATAAGTATAGATAGGTAGGTAGATTCTGACGTCAATATCCTGACGCCAGACGCACTTAAATTTATTATTCCATACGTAAGCAGCCTTTAGACACTACCATCTCCATTATAGTGGTATATAACCAATGATATTTAAAGATATATATATAATATCATTGTATATAACGTACGAAATAAATCAAATATATTTATTTTATTTACAAAGTTCATTCAATATTTTCTATGTCATTGAGTTTCACATCTGTACTTTGAGATTGTTTGTTCATTTCGTCCCAGCGCTGACGGATGTCGGCATCCGCTGGACCCCATATGCTGTTCGGTATACAGTTGTCTCGAATACGCTGAAATCAAAATATTATATGTAAGTAAAGTATCTTCAAAATTAAATGACAGAGTAAAAACTTTTACCCGTGGTCTTTTTTTAGCCGACATGCTGTCGGTTGATACTAAATTATATTTTGTTTATTTTTTTTAGTATTAAATAACTTAAAACTTTTACATTTATGATTTTTATCAAATGACTAGCTGAGCCCCGCGATGTTACCCGCGGCACAACGGACGGGACAAAGTAAAAAAAAAACTATGTAAAAAGTATCTATACCTATACGGCTATATCGGCATCAAAATAGCTATTAAATTGTACAGTCTAGCATATAATATTTAAATTGATATTTGTTTAAGCTAAGGCCTTATGGGACTGGCATACCCTAATATGGTAAAAATCCCTTAAAAATAAATAAAGAGAAAAAAAAGTATCCTATGTCCGTTTCCTGGTTCTAAGCTACCTCCCCACCATTTTTCAGCCAAATCGGTTCAGCCGTAAATAGTGTAACTAACACGACTTTCTTTTATCTATATAGATTTAGTAAACTTAATATTATGACAACCAGTTTTACCCTAAAAATATTGAAGAAAGTCGGCCTAAATTTCATGTTAGAAGCAGTACAGTTAAATGCTTTTTTATGGCACGAAAATGTAAATATTTTAAAACTCACATAGGTACTCTTTCTTAATTTTGACACTGTTTTAATGCCTCTAAAAGAATTGCTGATTTATATTATACGATAACAGAAAATAAAATTTTTGTGTTAGGTACTTGAAAAAGTTTGTCAACGAGTTAGATTTTAAATTGGTTTTACAACGCCATCGCCTTCAGGTCTGATCTATTTCTGTATAGGTAACACAGTCTTTAACGGCCGTTTTCAATAACCTATCTCTCGAAAACTAGTTATACGTTAAAAGTGGAGATAGTCAATAAATGTTTTTTGATATGATTGATTCAATAGTTTCATTGATTTGCAGGATCACTTTTTTTCTTTCGACGAGTTTTGGTTGTCAAAAAAAGAACAAATTTATAAAGTCAATTTAGACCGTTTTCAATCTGCTATTAAATGAATTCTCTTGTTAAAACTAGATAGATAGTAAACGGCCGTAAGTAGTTTGTAAAAGTTATGTTTGAAAAGAACTTACCTGCATAAATGAACCTTTAGAATTGTAAAGCATTTTGATGACGTGGATTGGAATGCAGATAAGTGTGATGAGAGCTACGAACCATCCGAGAAACCCTGAAATCTCTTTTAACGAATATGCTACAATAACCTGAAACCAAATAGTATATTACATTGTTATATATTATACAACATATTTATTTCGTATTTTATTGTATGGCTTATATTATAATGCATTACAATGTGAACGAATGCAGAGAAACCTTCAATGTAGACTAAGAATTCAAGTTTCTTTTGTAGACTATTTTCACGATCATATTATCCTGAAATCGTCCTCTCTTTGAAGGGATATATGAATAATTAGTAGGATATGGAATAGTTTTCTGTTAAACAACGCATTTACAGGGCCAACCTATAGTGTTTATAACTTTTACATTAGTAAATTAATTAAAGCTACCCAAAAGCGACAATACACAAGTATGTGTTTGTCCAGAACGTCATTGCTGGATCAAGATAACAGTCTTGCGTATCTAATACGAATAATTCATACGAATGTTTGCATAACTATATGCAACACTGTCAGTGTTTGGGTTTGGAGAGAGTGACCTCTTATAAATACCTAGGGCTGGTGGTGGATGATACATTTACATGGGACCTACATGTAAGAAACGTTTGTAATAAACTTCGTTCCATTTTAGGGAAATTAAAAAAATTGCAGTATGTTGTCAGTAGAAAATTAATGTATACCCTGTATTATGCCTTGGCAGACTCAAATATCGAGTACGGTTTGGGTACATATGGACTTACATTTCCAACGCATTTAAATAGAATTCACGATTTGCAGATAATACTACTTAAATTACTTGTTGATAAAAAAACGGAACAAGGCTTAAATAAAGATCACGTTAAATTATTTAAAATCTGTCAGTTACTTTCGGTCCGTCTTAAAGTTAAATTAAATATTTTAGTTACACAATTTAATAACCAAAACATAAAATTCAACGAGAACATGTGTACCCAACACGTCTAGCTAAAAAGAGGAAACTAGTCGTTCCGAAGATTACGAACTACTTTGGTAAACGAACAAGAAGATATGTAGTACCATTTTTGTTAAATGAATTGCCTTCAGATTTAATGAAAGAAGTAAATTCAAAAAATCAATTACCTGCTCCTGGTTTCTCCCATCACGACTTGATCTTCCTATCGTATACCCTGAAACCTCCTAAATCACGTCCTAAAATTCTACAGATTCGCAGTTTCCGGCACATGGATCTCGAGAAATTACACACAGATGCTACTAATATAGACTGGACAAGTGTGGCAGCTGTTACGAACGTGGACACCAAAGTCAATATTTTTAATGACACTATTCTGAAACTATTTGACGTCCACGCTCCTATGAAGTCAATAAAAATAAAACGTGCCCCGGCACCTTGGATGACCCAAGAGGTCCGTACAGCGATGACGGGCAGGGATCAGTTCTTCCTCCGTTACAGGAAAGATCGATGCGAAGACAAATGGAATCGCTATAAAGCTGCGAGAAATCGGTGTAACCAGGTGATACGTAACGCTAAACGCCGACATATTCTACAAAACATTGAATCCTCTTCTTCTTCCAGTGTCTGGAAGTTTCTCGGTACTTTAGGTATTGGCAATAAGCAGCATCCTGAGTTTAAGAATACAATTTGTTTAAATGACATCAATCGGTACTTCTCATCCACAACCACAGTAGATCCTCATACCGAGCTGCAAACGTTGAGCTACATATCTAGTCTCACCAGTCCCAGTACCGACTCATTCGACTTTTCTCCGGTGTCTTCTGGGGATATCAAGAAGATAATATTATCTATCAGCTCCAATGCCGTAGGGTATGACGTCATTAGCCGCCGCATGATCACAACTATCCTGGACCAAACCCTCTCGGTAATTACACACATTATTAACTTCTCACTTGACTCAGGTACTTTCCCTTCTATTTGTCGTAAAGCTTATATTATCCCTCTTCCCAAAAAAAATAACCCGTCACTACCTGGAACATTTTCTACCTATCTCTATCCGTCCCTTCCTATCTAAAGTGTTCGAGGCCTGTGTATACAAGCAGCTTTCAGAATTTGTACTCGGACAGAAACTGCTTCTTCCTTTACATCACTATTATTGCTCTTTTCCTCGTGACTAGTGATATTCGAAAAGGCATGGAGGACACAAAAGTTACAGTTTTAGTCCTGGTTGATTTCTCCAATGCCTTCAATACAGTCAGTCACGAAATCCTACTATCTATCCTTACGTACCTTAAGATTACCCCAGATGCACTGGAATGGTTCTCCACATATCTTCAAGGACGTCAGCAGTGTGTTCGTATTCAAGACTCCACCTCGAGCTGGTGTGACCTCAGCGCTGGCGTCCCTCAAGGCGGTATCCTGTCTCCCCTATTATTCTCTCTATTCATCAACCTCATAACTCAACACCTTCAGTGTGCGTATCACCTGTATGCCGATGACCTGCAGATTTATTCGCAGGAAAGAGTGGAGGACATATCACGAGCCATCGACAATATCAACAAGGATCTAGATCGTATAAACACGTGGTCGATGAGGTTCGGGTTGTCAATAAACCTTAATAAATGTCAGGCAATCGTAGTAGGTAGCAAAATATGATGCGCAGAGTAGACACATCTTCACTCCCACCAGTCGTCCTCCACGGTGCAATTATACCTTGGAGCCCTGTAGTCAAAGACCTAGGACTGCTCATCGTCTCAACGCTCGATTGGAGAGCTCAAGTGACCCATGTGAGTCAAAAAGTGACAGGACGTCTGCGAACTCTATACCGTTTAAAAAATTTCCTGCCTCCCGAAACAAAAACCTCACTCATACAAACCTTAATTATTCCTATTATTGACTATGGTGATGTGTGTTATTTCTACCTGAATGCAGACCTCCTAAATAAACTAGACCGTCTTCTCAATAACTGCATTCGATTCATATTTAATCTTCGCAAGTATGATCACGTATCTGGTTTACGTTCCCAATTAAAATGGTTACCCATTCGTCTACTTCGTAATCAGCAAGCGCTGACCTCCCTCTTTTCACTTCTTAATTCCCCATTCTCACCCACTTATTTTGATCCCGATTTGCGTTACCTTTCCTCTAATCACGACAGAAACCTCCGCTCTACGAATAATCTGCTACTCCTATGTCCTTCCCACAACTCCGATTTCGTTAACGCCTTATTCTTTGTGCAAGCAGTGCTGCTTTGGAATTCGCTTCCACTCGAAATCAGGATGTCCACTACCCGTTACAGGTTTAAAAAGAGAGTGCACAATCACCTTCTTCAGATGGCGGAATAATTTTTTTCAACAGTACTCTTACTTATAGTCTACTTTCTACAGTGTACGATTATTAAATATAGTATTATGTATTTATATGTATTATGAATTTATATTTATTTGTGTATGTATTTATATATTTATATGCATTTTTATAACTTTATGTCAATTGCATCTATACCTGTTGCTTATTATTATTTTTACGGGAATTAACGCGATCACTATTTCAAGGTACTACATACGTTTTTACAAGCGAGTCGTACCTTCGAGTTATGTAGTGCAAGCTTTGATCGAAAGTTCTCGAAGGAATATAATCGGCGGTATACAGAAAACAAAGCGTCACCCGTGGTACCCGACCGATCGAAGGACACCGTTGTAAACTTATCGAACGTGAGTTTAGATAACATTACAATGAACATCTTGGCTAAAGGTATGAACTTCGCTCCAACGCCTAAACGAATACCGTTTGAGAATGTAATCAGTAGCGTTGAGGAATCGATTGCACGGAACAAAGTACCGCCCGGTGATGCTGATATCCTTAGACAGGACGTCGCGGTAATATTACGTCGGTCAAAGCTTCCGGCTAGTAATATCACTATGGAAGAGCGTCAAGCATTAAAAAACAATAGGGATAACCAGGATATTTTAGTGCTTAAGGCCGACAAGGGAAACGCCACCGTAGTGATGAATACAACTGATTACCAAAATAAAATACTCGAACTGTTGAGTGATAATAAGGTATACAAACCGGTAACATACAACCCTACAGCCAGAGTAACGCGTAAAATACGATCTCTAATCCGGGATAATGAGGACCTATTTTCAGAAGACGAGTACAACAGACTGTACAAACCAAAGTCACACCAGCCACCGAAATTATATGGTCTGCCTAAGATACACAAGCCTGACGTGCCGCTGCGGCCCATTGTAAGTCAAATTGCTTCTCCTACTTACGATCTTGCAAAGCACGTTGCTTCAGTATTGCAACCACTTGTAGGCAAAACACCGTCTTTTGTGAAAGACTCACGGCACTTCATACAAATCATAAAAGATCTCACGTTGGAACCGGATTACGTCATGGTGAGCTTTGACGTGGAGTCGCTTTTCACCAATGTTCCAATAAAAGAGTGCTTAAACGTCGTAAAAGACCTGCTGAGAGACAACGAACTGCCGTTCAACTATATAGATCTACTTGAACACTGTTTAGATGGCAATTATTTTCTTTTCCAAGGTCAACATTACCTCCAGATTGATGGTGTCGCGATGGGAAGTCCTGTAGCCCCAGTACTTGCCAACATCTGGATGGAACATTTTGAAGAGAAGGCTCTAAGTCTCGGCCCGAATACCGTTAAGCTGTGGAAGCGATACGTGGATGACATCTTCAGTATCGTTAAAGGAAATAAACAAGAAGTAGATCAATATATACAACATCTTAACTCTATTCACCCTAAAATAAGGTTTACATATGAAATGGAGACGGATAGGTCGTTGTCGATCTTGGATGTTAAAGTAACCGTGAGATCAGATGGGTCCTTGTCACACTGTGTGTACCGTAAGCCTACTCATATGGATAGATACCTACACGCCACGTCTCATCATCACCCCCGGCACTTGCAATCTGTTATGACTTCACTCAAGAACAGAGCTTACGATCTCTGTGACCCTGAACATTTAGAACGGGAGCTAGAACATGTTCAGGAGGTACTTAAAGGTAACGGATATCAAGTGAATGGAGGACGGAAGCAACCGAAAATAAGACGCAAGTATCCAGAAGTGAACAGGCAACCAGCCTATATGCCTTATGTCAAGGGAGTTACGGATAAGATCGGGTCCGTGTTAAAGAAATACTCCATTCCGACAGTATACACACCAGGCATAAAGGTTCACAACATCGTCGGCACACCGAAGGATATATTGCCACTACAAACTCCGGGTGTTTATAAAATAGACTGCAGCTGCGGAAGTTCCTACATAGGCCAAACGAAACGGACTATTGCTGAAAGGGTCAAAGAACATATCGCTGCTGTGAAGAACCGACAGACGAGCAAATCGGCGATTGCAGAACATGCACTCGATGCAGGCATCAACCACTGGATTGAATTTCACCGCACGCAAGTCCTCTCCACCGAACGTCACTTTTATTCAAGAGTTGTACGTGAAGCGATTGAGATTAAAAAGCATAAAACTTTCAATCGGGAAGATGGTTTTAAATTATCTACAGCGTGGAATCCAGTGTTAAAAAACATACCACCTCGCTTTTCTGCGCAGTCGGATAAACACCAGAATAGGAACACATCGGTTTGCTTACAGAATAGGGACCCTGTTAGTGTGGTATGTGACGGTACATGGCGAAACAAAAATATCAATAATATCGAAAATGTGCGGGTGGATGAAGAACCTTCGACTTCACGGATTCGACGACGGAGGGCGTGCGCCGCTGAGCCAGTCAGCCTGTGACCACCAGGGGTGGTCAGCTCTCTAGTAAGCCAATGCCAACGGCGGACCTATTAGAAACTTGAGACAGCGCCATACAACAAAAAGAGATCGAATGTTTTTGGTAAAATGACGTTTCATGTTGTTAAAGATGGCGACTTGTCTGTTTTGACAGCTCATAAAAGTTCAGCTATTTATTTTTCAAGTTTATTTAATCTGGAGTTTCTGCATATCCTATTCTTTTTCGTTTGTTAAAGTTTAGTGCTGTGTGTGCTATAAGCTGCCAATAATATTTTATGAGATAGAGACGACAGTGCAAAATTGACGCTTTTTGTGTTTTTGGATGTGTGTGCGAACTGATGTTTAATTCGGTATAAAGATTCATTTTGAGTGCGATATTGACGCTTTAAGTGCTTGTAATTTGTGACTATGGTGGGATGAAATACCATTAAATGCGCAAAATGTGGCATTACCTCGAAAGAAGAACCCTCATTTACTTTCCACAGATTTCCTCTCCCGTCAATGCATGGGCCGTTTATGTAAATAAATATTTAAAAATAATTAAAAAACAAAAATATTATATCATGTCTAAAATGTCGTTTTATTTATTAGGGTTCCAAGTTGTTTATTTTGTCAATATGCATACAAAATGTGGCAGGTATATTGTCAAAGCTATAACATTACAATTTTACTAGTGATATTAGAATAAAACGATAGATTCTTAATCGACTTCGTTTCTTACAATTTAACAACCTTGTTTTAATGACATTGTAAGGTTAGGTGAGTGTTATTTTTTTGTTTTAAAAGAAATAATAAAAATAACCTAATTTAACCACTAGTTAAATGAAGTCGATTGACAATCTACCCTTTTATTAAAATATCACAATATACCTGCGACATATACCTATATATATTATTTGGTGTAATACGTTTAAATTTGCCGCGCTTGATTAGCACCACGAAAGTTTTCAGTGGCATTAGGAGTATATGTGTTCTGTGGTGACCACGGCCAGTGCAACCTGGTCGAAACGTCAGGCAAAACAGAGGTATGTAGTACCTTGAAATAGTGATCGCGTTAATTCCCGTAAAAATAATAATAATTATATCATGGAACGCGAAAGTTTAAAAGTTAGTATACCTGTTGCTGATTACAACTTTAACCTCGATGCACCTACCTTACCAGATCTCTACACCCCCCAAAGGATGGCTGGTAGAGAATGCCCTGGGCATTAAGTCCGCCGATGTACATAAGTGCGTGAAGTTGTTAATAAAATAAAATAAAAAATCACTTTAAAAATGAACTTCACAAATATTACCTCTCGTTATGTCCCTAACTAATGAGTAACATTCCCTTTTTATTTTCTTTTTTTTTATAATAGCCGTTATTGGCGTAAACATTGTTATCTAATGTTCTTAACACAGTTTTTTTTTATATGGAACCAATTTTGTATCTCAATACACTGTATTATATTATGTTTATTTAAACGAGAACTTCTGCCGACAAACTGTCTTACAGTTTCGCAGACTTGAGCATGTAGAATGTTTTATAGATTTCGAATAAATAAAAAAAAAACGTTGTGTAAGAAAACAAATGTCTGAATATAAAGTTCTGAGCTGAAATTTTAACTACCAATTTGTTAGCAATAGTACATTACTTACAATTGAATACAACTAGAATAAGGGCTATACGAAAACCAACCGATTACCGGAACAAATGTAAATGTTGTTCGCCAAACACTTTATAGGCAATTTGCTAGCACATTACTTTAAAAACACAGTTTGTAAAACTTGGAAGTAACTTAGTTGTTTTATTGCTAGCACGCCACTGAATTGATGAAAAGTCTAACAACTAATCGTATCGATGTAGCTAGCGTTGCTATAACAAGTATATAGGAGCAATTTTAAAATGAAGTGTGGGATAATATTGACTATAATATTGACTAAAAGGGACCGACATTCATTGTTCGACTGTCGAACCTAAGTTTAAAAAAAAAAACACTAAGTTGATAATGTGAACAGTGAGTGGCTGCAGTCATGTGTACCAAAAAAATGCGAAAATTTTCATTGTTCCAAGTCATTGAACAAACAAAGAGTGTGTGGCATATTTGAAAGTCTTATGTCTTTAAGCATTAGCAATTTGTTGTAAAATAAAGTATGCATGTAATACTTTATTGTGCAATACATTGATCTTGCCTTTATTATCCAGCTATTTGAATGTTAAATTTGTAGTACAATATCCCAATTTGTAAAGAGTTTGCAAAAAAGCTCAGATGGCCAGATGTGAAATTCCGCACAACCTGTATTTTGAAAATCAGGCTGTCGGTAAATATATATATTTATAAATATATACTGATAAATTACACCCAGACACAGAACAAATGATTCAATTATTTGTCCTGGTTGGGAATCGAACCCACGACCTCCGGTCTCCGAGCAGTAAGGGTCACTAATCACCGGACCTACAGGCCAGTCAGTTATTTAATTGATTCACCTTACGTATAACTTCTTTGCGTTATATTAATATGAAAACAAATGTTAATAGTCAACAATCTTACCACCAGTATCATAGGCACGACATATTTCCATAATATAATCCATATGCGTCCCAGTGGTCGTCCGGTCATAAACAACACATCAGCAGAAAGCTTCTTTGGTCCGTATGTATATAATGCAGCAAAGATCTCAAGGCCGCAAACAATTGGCACGCAAGCCAGTGCAACGTGAGAATCCAGGAGTGATATTACATGCAGACCACCCTGTGGAACAAATATTGATTAACACTGGCCTGTAAAATACTGTAATAATCTCTAAACAAACATATCATAACATACATCTAAGACTTTAATAAAAATAAAACCAATTTAGCAAAATGAAGTCTTACATTAATCACGCACTGTGTGATTAAAACATTAAAAGTAATTTAAACGGTAATGGATATTGAAAAGCTCTAGTAGGAGTGATGTTTTACAACGACAATTGGATTGAGTTATGCAGAAAACAGCCACATGAGGCTTAGCTTTTGTAGCTGTTTTCTGCAAAACTCGAAGTAGTGACATGGCAGTTTTTTGCATAACTCGAATAGAAATGTTGCATTACCTACGTAACATTTCTCTTGGGACGTTTTGGCAAGACGTTCAGTAGATCAATGCTAATACGCAAAAAGTGCAAATTGTAACAATTTCATTAAGAGATTCAAAAGCGCACACATAGAGTAAGGAATGTAAGTCGATGTTTCGCCAATAAATAAACAAAAACAAAACATGCCAAAACAAATATCAACAATCTTTCCATTGTATAATACAACCTAATAGGGCTTTAACAACTTAACAAAGGAAAACGAGTCGTAAAACACTCCGGTTTAATTAATATCACAATATTATTCACAAAGTCGTTTTTATTATACAGAATAAGCGCGCTCGCTGTCATGCAAGTGAAACTTTCAAGGCCTTAGTCACGCGAATAGCTCATTCAATTGAGACTTACGAATTGCACCTACTACTACTACTGCCTATATAGTGCGAGTATGTTTTACTAGCTGCGACTAAGTTAGTCTAAAATTTTTTTGACAAAATGTAAAAATAAACTCTGCGTGAACTGGACTAATATTGAAATTAGATCACACATAAAGCACGAGCTTTCAAATAAAATAAGAATCATCGAAATCGGTTCACCCAGTGGAAAGTACTGAGGTAACAAATATACAAAAAAATACAGTCGAATTGAGAACCGATTTTTGAATGTGGTTAATAAAATTAGCCTAAGTTACTCCTTATATAATCAGTTATCCGACAGTGATAGTTCAGTCAAAATCAAATCAATCAAGATAGATTAGGCGGAACAAAAAAACAGACAGACGGACAAAAATGTAAATATATTGACTTTTTCATGTAAAATATACTTTCATATTAATATGCATTTAGTGAAAAGCTGTTAATTTTAAATTACAAACAGACACTTCAACTTTATTTATTTGTATAGATTACCTCAGTCTAGATGTGACTGTAATCGGCATTGCGATTGCTGAAGAGTTAATAGGGCCTAGTGTGACTTTATTTCATAATATTAACTGGCTCTAAAAGGCGAGCGAGATCGGCTTGCGATGAGTGACGATTTCAGTGCGGGAAAATCGCAACATTAAACGTTTAACCGGGACGATCGAGTAGTACCTAGATGTGGAAGAAACCCACACTAGGCCTCCAGGATAGCTGAATATTATTGAACAGATTTTATAGACATATAGATACATATTGAAATAACTATCAAATGAACGTACGTATCGTATTAGATACGATGACGTGATTTCTATACATTAGGCCTTTCATAGTATTGCAAAATAAGTGGTATAATATGACATTACAATATAGCCTAGGCTTATCTGTAATGTTATTTCTATACAATAATAGACACGGAACGGAATAGGTAAGAAACACGTAGGTAACTTTTTGGTAAATGTATATTCCGAATCAATGTTCTTTAAAATACACCTTTTTTTTTTCAGATGCGATAAATGTTATGTTATAGAATACAGTATTACTTCCATATCAGTATTATTATCTCTTCGCTATGTGCTTGTTTGTGAATGCATTTGTACAAAATAACTTTTGAACTTTGTATGGTATAAGGGGGTGAATAAACAGATGGGTCACCTGATGATACCAACTACCACCACCCATGGTCACCTGCAACTCTAACCGTCACAAGAGTGTTTCCATCCTAGGAGTCCCTCCCACATGAGTCAGGAGAAGGAGGGGTCTGAGCCCTGATAAAGCAATGAAAATTGCTTTTCATGAATTGCTTAGCACCAGTTTTCACCAGTTCTACGAGACTGTGGTATAATTTATTTAATAAAAGACAACACCTGCATTAGGAATTTACATCATATTGTGTCGTTTACGAACATAACTACATGAAACGGACACATAGAAAACGCAGACTCAGAACAACAATTTGTGAACCGTGTGGGGTTTGAACCCATAACATTTAGCGCAGCAGAAAGTAGCGTGGCGATCATTTAAACCACTAGGCCAACTGTGCAGTCAAACGAACTGTTCAATTTGTCCCTCCCACAGTTTAAACTTCTATGTCGCTTGCTTGTGACATCACTGTATACCATCTGTGCGCTAAGCTAAATTACTAACATTGAATCGTTAATACACACTTACCTCGGTATTGCAGGTAATAGACAGCAAAAAAAGCGCAAAACACGTCAGGAAACTAATTAGCTTTTTACGCGATCTCATTTTTGGGAACTCATCGAGTATACCGGCAATTACAGCTTCTATTGTCACGAACTGAAACGTTAACAAATAATAAGGATCGGTACAATCAGGTAATAATTTTATTAGTAAAGTATTTTAATACAGTGGACAAAAAACTTAAGAAATATATTATTAATTGATAGGAAAAAAAATTTGTATGATATTGCCACTGTCTTTAATTATTTTATTATTTCTAATTTGCTAAAATGCGCTAAGATGCATTACTATACTCTTTGCGCTGTAGCATGGTGCGTGACAGACAAGATATTAAATCATTAATTAATAACTGTACTAAATTAAATTAAACCAACCAGAATGTTCTAGTCTACAAATAAATGCCGCACCGTGCTACAGCGCAAAGAGTATAGTGGACCTCAAAACTATCTAAGGTAGTAGAGCCACGCTGAGGCTCGACCGGGGCGGTACTACCCTCGCACAGAAAATCAACGTAAAATGACAGCGTTCGTGCTGTCGTATTTCGTTGGTGAGTGCGAGACCGGAGGCCCAAATAGTCTAGTCAACAAGTTCCATACTTGTTGACTAGACTAAAAGATGCAGAAGCATCACTAGGCCGTGATGGTTGCCATGCTGCATTGTTTGCATTCGCAATGAGTATGGTGACCACCACTCTTGGATTCTGCTTATGCTTTCCATTAGGCAGAGTTGAGTCATTTTGGCGGGCCATACATAAAAAAAAAAACTTATATTTTAGCATACATAATATATGGTATTACTTTGTTTATAATAGGTCTTTACCTATGAAATTGCCGTTTTGTATGCAATAAGTGAAAGTACTTATTTTTTCAAACTTTTTTTATTTCTGTTATTCGAAGTAATCACCCATGCAATCGACGCATCTTTGCCAACGCATTGGCAGTTTATTGATGCCCTTCTTGTAAAAATCAGCTGGACGGGAGGCAACAAACTCTTCAAAGGCATTTTGTACTGCCTCTCGGGAATTGAATTTTTTACCCACTAAAAAGTTGTCTTAATTTTGGAAAAAGTTATAGTCGCTAGGTGCAAAGTCTGGTGAGAATGGCGGATGAGGGAGTGCTTCCAACCCCAGCTCTTGCAGCTTGGAGACTGTCTGTTGCGCAGTATTGGGTCGCGCGTTGTCGTGAAGGAGCAGTGGGGACGACCGATTGACCAAAGCTGGTTGCAGATGTGCAAGCTTCTCCATCATTCTCTCCAGTTCTTCACAGTACACATCTGCATTAATGCTCATGCCGTTTTATAAAATGCTGTGGTGAATCACACCCGCGCTAGACCACCAAACAGTGACAATCACCTTTTTAGGGGTCATTTTTGGTTTAGGGCATTGCTTTGGTGCTGAACCAGTGTCTAACCAACTTGCTGAGCGCTTTCGATTGTCGAACAGAATCCATTTTTCGTCGCACGTAACAATTCGTTTCAAAATTCCTTCATTTCTTTGCCTGTTGAGCAGCGCAAGGCAGGTCTCGACGCGTACGTTGCGCTGGCGATCGTTAAGGTCGTGGGGCACCCATTTATCAAGCTTTTTTACCTTGCCAATTTGTCGCAAATGGATCAATATTGTTTTAATGCTTACATTAAAAGCTGCTGCTAGTTCAGCTGTAGATTGAGTTTCGTCAGCTTCCACAATCGCCTTTAATTTATTATTGTTAACCAAAGTCTCCGGAGGACCACGAGCTTCATTTTTAAGTCAAAATTTCCAGAACGGAACCGGGAAAACCAATAACGGGTTGTGCGTTCGTTTGTACAGTTCTCTCCGTAAATGTTATTGAAGTTACGTGCCGTTTGTTTTGCGTTGGTGCCACGATGGAACTCATATTCCATAATTACACGAATTTTTAAAGTATCCATTATGACGAAAAATGTTCAAATGTAATGAAAATACAACGCTAATCAAAAAACAAGAGACTGAGTTTGTAAATAGAATGTCATGGTTTTAAAACAAAATTAATTTGAATTTAGAATATAGAGCCATTACAAACTTTTTTTTATTTGAAATGACCAGTACTGAAGAACGGCAATTTCATAGGTAAAGACCTAATATACTCAGTGCATTAACTTAGTACTTCATTAAAACGATAAGTTCCGTATCAATGAGTCTTTAGTTTATTATTTATAAAGTAATGCAACAGTAAGAACTACAAATTTTTCAAGTTTTATGTTGTATTATATGTTTTAACTATGGGAAAGTATCCTATAACATATTTAACACCACTCACAATGCGATGAAATCCATGATAGTTTGTGGCAAAACAATAATATTAAACAGTTTTTATGCATACTTCTTTCCTGTCATAAATATCGTATCATAAAATTTAAGCATAAAAAAACCATAAATCATTTTTTGCTCGGAAGTCTCTCATGAAAAATTTTAGAATATATTTCAAGATAAAATGCTTTTAACTTCTTATTAAATTTGGCTTCCTCTTAGTCTAAAGTCTGGCTTTTTGTAGGCTTTTTTTCTTCTATACACTTACTATTCTACCACTGAATTTATTATGTGTATACATGTTTAGGTGCATAATGATGCATTTAAAAATGTTTAAAATGCGGAACGATAGAAATGTGCATCCTTTGCGACCATACGGATTCAATATTATCTACATATACATTTATAATAATTTTACCGTATTAGTATATAGGTGAAGGTAGCTAGTACTTTTTTTGCATATTTCAACTAAAATGATACCACCAAAGCAGCCAAAGACCCACTAATCAGCCAAGTGTATTTATGAACAATTATGACTTTCTGTAACTCCTTTGCCTCACCTATATTACAACTAATAAAAGTAAGTACCATTGTATCTATCCCGAGAAAGAAGAGCATTACAAAAAAGGTGACAGCCCAAAAATTGGAAGCAGGCATCATAGTCACAGCTGCAGGGTAAGTGACGTAAGCAAGTCCAGGACCTGCCGTGGCCACCTCTCCTACGGGCACTCCTGCGCGATCGGCTGCAAATCCCAGCACAGAGAATACCACAAAACCTCCCCAAATACTGGTTCCACTATTCACAAGTGGGACTATAATAGACGATCTGAAATTATTAACAAAAGACGTTTAAACAATTTTTTTACTATATCGCATATGTTACTAACGCATATAATGATTTTGTAATATAGGTTGAGACCAACGACTGCCTCGTTGGTCTCGCGGTTATCGTGTATAACTACTGGTCATGAGGTCTCGAGTTCGATTCCCGGGTCGGACCAAATGTTTGTATGATCTACAAACATTTGTTTTGGAGTTTGGGTGTTTTCTATGTATAATATGTATGTATTTACAAAAAAAAGTATATATGTATTTGTATCAGTATCCATAACACAAGCTCTGCTTAGCTTGGGACTAGATGGCGTTGTGTGATAGATGTCCGAAGTATTTATATTTATTTTTATATTATATTTATTATAGGTATATAGGATCAAACCTGAAATTTCTATAATGGAATTTATTAAAGCTAGCCATACTCAGCAAGCCACCCCAACCTGGACCCAAAGAATAAAACAGTTGTGTCGCCGCATCTGCCCATACCTGTGGCAAAAGACCACAATGAATAATTAATCAAAATTCTTAGTAGAAATGAGACATAATAAAATACATACTTTTGGCTTTTTCAACTGATCCCATTCCGGTATGATATAGAATTTGATACCCTTCCAAGCACCAGGTAAAGTGACGCCTCGAATGAATAACACAGTCAGAACCACATAAGGAAAGATGACGGTGAAGTAAACGATCTGCACATTAAAAATACACATATTTGCAAGAAGAGTACGTGATTGACAAAACGGCATCATGCCAAGAAAGATCAATTGAACAAAATACTTGAAATCTCACCTTTCCGACGCTCTTGACACCATTGCAGATGCAAAGGTACACAACGACCCAACAAAATACATTACAAAAGAACACAGGCCAAACAATTGTGCCGATCTGGTTGATGCTGGGAGACATTTGTAGCAGGCGGATACTAAAACAAACATTTTGACTTAAAATGAGATTGCATCAGCGCATACGTTTTATTTTCACTGTCGCTTAAAATTGTGTAGCATTTACGATTATAAGTATGCCACATTAGAGAGCTGATATAAAGTCTAGGGGAGAGGGTTGCGGGAAGGGGTTTAGTACTTAATACAAATTACGATCTAACCATGACTTATCGGCACACTCAATAGAAAAGATAGGTAATTATATATTTTTTTATTACATTGCCTGCGGTTTATCTAAGTTAAAAATGGTTGTCAGAAGATATAAACAGGCATCTCTTTACGAACAACTTATTTTATTGCCAGACTAGAATTTTTTTAGGAGTTTTTAAAATTATGACGTGCAAGTATTAACACCAGTAGGAGACCAGTGAATTTCAAATAAATTATAATCTTTTAATGGATCTAATTACTAATATATCAAATCTTTAATAACAATTAATGGAAGTTTGTATATTGATAAACTAAAAAGGAAAGAAATATAGTGTGTAAATGAAATAAAATGGTGCATGTATCGGAAGTGGCAAAACTTAGTACCTTGAATCCCTCATTGGCAGTTTTGTCACCACCATGCCTCTGAGTCAGTAGATAAAACTGTTATTACCTTCAATGATGCACTGTGAGTACATCTGTATGTCCTAGAATCTAGGATCACTTCTAAAAGCCGGAAGAGAGTGACAAAACGGTCACATCACATACACACTCGCGAGCGAGCGTGGTAACTTTTAGAAGTGTTAATAACCTTCGACAACTACTATCAAAAAGCCGACGGTATGCCAAAAAGACATAAAAACTTCTATTAATAATGTTATTAAAAAAAGTCTTACTGAAAAAATTCATCCTCCGGCGTAGTGATTGATCTGTTTGATGTGAAAAAGCTGGAATTGCTTCTTATCTGAAAATAGTTTCACCATATAGAAGGATCTAATCGCTATTTATAACTTCGAGTTTCTTAATCTATTAAATCTAAAATTATCTAACCTCGGTACATTTGTCGGTATTCCAGGAATTGCCACAATTTTGCCAAGGCAAAGGTGAGGTCATTGAGTGATAGATGTAGAGCACCGGATAGGACATGATAGTCGCAAAGTACGATATAGCTATTACGTTTAACAGTATGGCTGCGTAACCGGCTCCTGTGGGAATTGATTTCAATATTTCAATTGATGGTATAATTTTCATGCTTTTAACGAGTTATTTTTTAGTGGTAAAAGGAAGAGGAAAAAATTAACCTAAATATAGAAGAGGCGATATCTATTTAAGTGGTGCGAGTCGGGGCAAATGGTGTTCCATTGTCCCTGTCTTTTAAAACTCTGGGCTGGAAAACCTCTCTAGCTCGATCCGAGACCTACGCGGCAGCTATACAATATACATATAATACGTATATAAATATAAAAGCGTCTCTAGAATGTAAATGTATAGTCTTCTTAATTAAAACTCATCACGTTGTTAAGCAAACAACAAGGCATGCCTGGCAAAAGTGATTAATGTCCCCCACAGATTTGAATAATACAAGCAGGTTTAAATATTATATACATTTTGGCAGGATTGACAAGTGGCATCTGGTCTGTTTAAATCGTGTTTAAATATAAATACAGATATATAAATATATTTAAACATATTGTATGAGTTATGATACCGCTAGGTGATCTTGTTCTTTTTTCACTCAGATCACTAACTTAAAAATAATTTGTCTTGTCTTTACTTGTCTTGTACACAAGATTATATTAATTTAAATTTTATATAGTTTTAAATATTATGTATGAAGAATTGATGCAGTTTACGACATATAAAGCTAGGATTATTTCTTTAACAATTTCGTAAGTAGCTATATGCATCCATTTTCCCCTATCAACATTTGAACTCGCGAAAGGTACCTACGTTTTGCTGACTACGAGATGCATATATATATAGAAGAGATATATCAACTTGCATGTTCACCATTTTGACTGATAATCTGATGTCTTATAAACATTTTGAACAATAAATAACTTTAATTAAATCAATAAGAAAATGACGCCTTAAAAAATGGAGGCGTCGTTTTAAACTCTTTTTTTATAAGGCATCTCCCCCATTAGGAATATACTTTGCAAACGTACATGAAAAGGACACAAAGAACACCCAGGCTCAGAACAACCATTTGTGGATCACACAAAGTGTTGTCCCATGTAGGATTTGAACCCACAACACTTGATGCAGTAGAAAGCCCTTTGAGTCTGCTTAAACCACTAGGCCAACTGTGCAGTCTTGGCCTTGGAAAGACAGATGGCCATAAGCAACCATTTCCTTTAATATCTTACCTTTGAGGAGCGGATTTAGGTTAAAAACAGACACACATCCTGCACTAGCAAACTGTCCCAAAGTTGTTTCTAGATAAAATAGTGGAATCCCGCATGTAAATAATGTAAGAAAATATGGAATAAGGAATGCTCCTGAAATCAAAAAATGATAATGCACATTGTTATAAAATTGTAATGTTCGCGATGGTTCTCCTGCCTACAAAAACTTTAGGCATTGATCTGACAAAGTTCGTTGTTGTTGTGTTTAGTTCAAGTACAAGAGTCCATTAACTCATCTACACCAAGAATTATTCATATCTTTTTCCGGCTGATAGCATAGTTAAAGTTTGTTTATCCTAACGGAAGGAGTGAAAATTTTTGATGTGCCTAACATTTTATTGGATTAAACTATGTTGCCGAACGGAAGAGGGGTCCAACGTAATTTAAAATCACTAGAAGGTCGATTCTCGTAATTTTAAAATATCACAGCAGAAAAATGTGATTGTATCGAGACTGAATTATGAATTGAGTGAAAATACGTATTGTGATAACAAAAAAATAGGAACCAGTATCAGTATCATCTCAATTTAATCTCAGTTCAGTCACTTTATGAGCTTTTAAAATCATTATCATCATCTTAGCCAAAAGACGCCCAATGCTGTACAAGGTCCTCCAAAATAATCGGTCATGTGGAAAATACTTCTCTTATTTATTAAAACTAGTAAAATGCTGATTTTCACTTTTTCAACATGAAAATACGATACAATTTATTATTACAGTCAATGTTTGATCCTATGTTTACTTTAAAGTAGGTATGTATATTACGATAATTCTCTTTTATGACATTTGTGAGATCGAGAGTACCGAGATCGGAACTGAATTGAGACCGAACTTTTATTACGAGAATTGGTTTCCAGGCTAATAGTTGCATTATACATATAGAAGGTATTCAATTTTAAGCTAAACACTATTAGTATACTAAATTATACCTAGTATAAAATTTATTAACCGTCTTCATTAACAATGTCAATAGAACCAGGTGCAAATATAGAAATAATGGTACCGTGTATGACACTGTTTACATCGTCATATCTAATATGTGGTACCTAATTCTTCTTAATACATATATCTATAGATATATATAAGATGAACAAAGGATTAATTTATTTTCAGCGTGCTCTGCCTCTATAGGCAGAAACTTAATGTAAACGCGATTTAATTTTTAGTTTTTATGGAAAATCCTAATGAAGTTTCAAGTTTTCTATAAAAATACAGGTACAATTGAGACTCTTTTTTATTTATAATTATTTTTAAGAAACTATGAAGTTCATTATTGATCTACACAAATTAAATGAAAGAATAGAAGAATAATAATAGAATCGAAACAATAACATACCCCCGCCATTCCGATAGCATAAATAAGGGAATCTCCAAATGTTTCCTATACCAACCGCGTATCCGAGGCAAGACAAAAGATATTCCACCTGACTGCCCCATTGCTCTCGTTTTCCCACAGCCATTCACAAGCACAATTATGGCCCACTAACAAATACACTTATATACACTTATAAATACTCTAATAGAAATAAGAGATATGTTTATTCGTTTAATCCTGAGTATTGTGGTTGGCGCCGTGATTGGTCGGAAACTACGGTCCTTAGGGGTCTGGCCCGGTCCAGTTGTTATTTCCACTACTCTGATAATAGGATAATAGGTTCAGTGAAGCGCTCAACACCGTTCAACAGATTGAAAGTAGTTGCATAAGTTAAAATTAGAATCAAGATGTGTACGCGTACTTTAATAGGGAATAGAGAATCAAGATTGATAGTTTGTAAGCATTTGTCCACAAGAAGTTGAGTGCTCTAAATTTTACCATTTCGTTAATAACATAACACCGCAAGAAGTATATATTATCATGTACATATATATATATATATTGTACTACTTAATATAGAAGATGTAACATGGCATCATTGCACTAGTCGGCCATCGTCTCGATGGCTGTCTTTTTTTTTACGTGTGGGAACCCCCACGGGCCGGTCACCCTACCGGGGTTTGCGGCATGGTGTGTCGCAATCGGACCGACTAAAACCACACGGTGTGCCACTCTACGCCTGAGAACGGAGGGATCCGGGAACTGCGTCCCAATGGCTGTCTGGATCAACGTGTTATTGACGATTGGTAAACAATCTGATAAGCCAACAACCATTGCCATTGCTTATCAGTGACATATCACGTGACGTTTGTTTTGTAAAAAAATATTTACAATTGTATTTTTATCCTAATTTACTCACTATATTATCACATTAAAGATTTGTGAGCTTGACCCATTTTGTCAAGTATTTTATTATAGATCTGTTCAAAATTTAAAAAACATCGAGACCTTCACTTTTACTCATACCGTCCTTCAGGGGCAACAGCTAATAGATAAATTCCATATTGTGTTTTGTTGTGTGAGGATTGTTTAAGTTTATGTATTTACTCTATTTACTATGTACTTCCTCAAAAATCAAAGTATATCTGTTTCAAATTTCATTAAAATCAATGCAGCGGTTTAGTCGTGAAAGTATAACAGACAGACAGATATACTTTCGAATTCATATTATTGGTATGGATAGAAGTATAAATTAGGACTTTATCTTGGTAACATAACTTTTATGAGGTATGTACTACGAATAAATAACAGAAAAATGTTACACAGTTTATTTATTTATTACTAGCCGGCACGGATAGTCTCAATTCCGAAGCCGAAATGACAAGTGAGATTTTCCGGAGGCACTTGGCGGGAACTGGTAGCTGGATCGGCTTCTGCTTTTCCTTTAACTACTTTCACGGGCGCCTGAGTGTATTGAATTACCTGGAATCGTTTTATGAATTGTATAACAAGATGACGTACGTTTATATTTTGTAGTTAACTTTAAGTGGATATAAATAAAAAGTTTAACAAGAAACAGGCGAAGAAACGTGAATCATTACATGCCTCTAACGTTGCTGCTTTGTTTATTACTCATAATGCTAAATTAACCCATCTTCCCCTTCGATTTTCCCAAACCTTTTTCAAATTAAATTATGTAAAATTGAAAAATGTTGTCAAAAAATGTGTACAATACTATTGTGGTCTCGACTTCGTAACGTGATTACTTCAGCTAAAGCTGTCTAGCAATCACAAAATTATTTATAACTAAAAGATGTAGCATTATAAATTATTACATGAGATGCATAGTTTGCATTTTCAATATTGATAGGAATTTGTTAATAATACTTTAAGAATGTATTGTATTGTATTGAATTGTATTCTTGCAAGTAGAGCTCTCACCATTAGACATAAAATTTGCATTACTACACTAAACTTTATCCTCATGATAGTTACATGGGTATTCCGCACTTTTATCTCTCGTCCGCTTTACATAGATCACAAATATATCTAAACTTACTTCATTTCGCTCACACGAAAAGGAGAAAAAAGGCAGGACGGGTACAATCTATACTAATATTATAAACGCGAAAGTTTATAAGTATGGATGGATGGATGGATGTTTGTTACTCTTTCACGCAAAAACTACTGAACGGTTTTGGATGAAACTTTACAGTAATATAGCTTATACATCAAAATAACACATAGGCTACTATTTGTTGCGATAACCGACATATACGCGGGCGGAGCCGATAACAAAAACTAGTAATATTATAAACGCGAAAGTTTGTAAGTATGGATGGATGGATGTTTGTTACTCTTTCACGCAAAAACTACTAAATGGATTTGGATGAAACTTTACAGTACCATAGCTTATACATCAGAATTACACATAGGATACTATTTGTCGCGATAGCCGACATATACGCGGGCGGAGCCGCGGGCAACAACTAGTTAGGAATAAAGTAAAAAATTCAAAAAACTATGATCCGAATGCGTAATAACTTTTGATAAAAAGTTAGCCTACGACACCTCATTAATTAAAATCAGTTCAGTACTTAAGATGCTGCGGTGGAACATACGTAGACTGCCAATATTGTAACCCTTCCTTTTGGCTTGCTCCGTAGCAGGGTAAAAAAGAATTCCGTTTGCCTTAGGGCAATAGTGCTTATCAAACAGCGTACGTGTCTACACCACAATTCGATGTATCTAATAAATTAATGATTTATGACGAATAACAATCATAACATGTAACAGTTGACGAGCATAACTCCATTTCAGTGCATCTTCTTCACTAATTACCAAAATTACAGCTAATACATTTTAAGCTCAAATATGTATGGAGTAACTTTTTTTTGTGTTTTGATCTGCTATAAGTCGTCAGACTATAATCAGATGTGTTAAATGATAGATGTTAAAGCATTTCCTCACTGTCTACAAGAAGTAATTTAAGCTACTTTTTTACTTTCGCCCCGCGGTGTTACTCGCGGTTATTGTTGTAAAGGAACCGCTCTGGGCGCAGCTAGTAACAAATAATATATAATACATGTGGAGACAACAACTAGTAGTTCTTTTTTGACTGCCTCGTTGGTCTCGCGGTTGACGTGTGCGACTGGTGAGGTCTAGGGCTCGATTCCCGGGTCGGACCAAATGTTTGTATGATCTACAAATATTTGTTCCGGAGTTTGGGTGTTTTCTATGTATAATATGTATGTTTTTACAAAAAAAAAGTAAATATGTATTTGTATCAGTTGTCTCTGCTTATCTTGAGACTAGATGGCGTTGTGTGTTAGATGTCCGAAAATATTTATTTATATTTATTTATTTATTTTCACACAAATTCCTTTGGAAATATTAGTAGTATACATATATAATTCAAGCATTATCTAAATTATACGAAATCCCATTACACTCAGTTATTGCTTATTGAATCGTAACTTCTACATTGTAATTCATGGTTTATGAGTTTTTAGAACGGCAGTAATACGACGAAGTGCCACTATTAAATGCCATAAATCACTCTAAAGTAAACATCGCTCAGAAATAAATCAAAAAGAAATTTTATAATATTTTAAGCATGTATTATTATTATCACATAAAATCGCTAGTATCGACTGTATTGGGAAATTTTATATTTGTGCAGACTTTAAAAATATTTTTAGTTTACACCCATCTTATACAGGTTGTTAAAAATTAGATTTTTTGAAATCATTTTAAAGCGTGAAAGGATCTTCTACCCGACTTTGTCTATAAAGAGCAAGGAGTTCTTAACAGGGTAGAGCCCAGATCAAATAAAAAAAGATAGATAACGCACCGCCTTGTTCTTCTTGAAGCAGAAAAGTGCGTATCGCGTGTGTTTACTTGGAACTACGAGCCTTTTTTCTGCTTCGACAAGAACAAGGCGGTGCGTTATCTAGGGTCGGTTGTCGAACAGTGAACCAACCAGATACAGTGAACCACCGTCATATTTCTAAAATCGCGATGTTGCTCACCTGCACGATGGTGTCAAAATCTGTGCCATGTACCCCTTCCCTTCTCCCGTAGTGAGCCGACGACCACGGCTTGAGTGAAATGTGTGATATGTGCTTGTTTGTTTCCCGCCGAAAAAACGTACTATTTTCAAGTAAGTGTCTCGATTTTTGTATTTTTTGTTTTTAATTATAAGAACAAAAGTGGTGTGGTGTAAATATTTTTATAGCTTTGGATGTATTATGAGCATATTGCATTCTGAAAATTCCAGATAAGACTTATTATTTTTTATCTTGAAAGTTGAATAGTATTGAACAGTGAACCAGGTCTGCATATTACAAAGTGAACCGATTCACTGTGTACCTTACGATTCTGGTTGACTGTTTCTTGAAGTGTAATTTTAATATTTTTTTTGTTTTAAAATGCCAAGGCAAAAAGGAGTTAAAGATAGGAAAATATACAAAAGATTGCATGATGTCAACTTTACGTATGGAACTCCATTAGAGCGGCGGCAAAACCTTGTAATATCCCATACCCTACATCGCGTCATTTACAAGAAAAACAAAATTGAACATGGGACAGTTTTATCACGAAGTTTGCCTAATGATGCAGCTTCTGCAATTTTTGACATAAATAAAAGCAATAATCAAGAGATTCAACTTGGAAAGAGGCATGACGTTTAAATTTAGGGAACCAACTAGACCCCAGATCGAGAAAGTATATCTATAATTTCGTGTTATTATACATCTATACGTCTTATTAAATGTAAACTTGTCTTTGCATAATATGACTTGTCTTTGATGAATTTGAAGTATTTTGATTTCATTATTTTGTCTCTGATTTTGCAGTGATAGGCAAAATTAATGAAGATTGGTAGCTTTTGTTGGCGGAAATTTTTATTTGTCATTTCTATAGTAAGAATAAAATATGATTATTAAAGATTCAGTGTTCTTTTTCTACAAAGAAATGTCCTATCAACTCAATGATATTATGGTTCACTTTTGAAATAAGGGTGGTTCAGTGTAAACCATCCATAGTACACAGTGAGCCAAATTTTATTTTTTATTTAAACCTCTATACCGTCTTAGTTAATTCTTTGGTCTTTCAGTGGTCTTTAACTAAGAAACCTAATAAAATTACCTAAACGATGACACCAAAAGGTTTATCTTAAGTAGTGCTTTCTAGGTCTAAACTATCGTAATTTTGCGCTTAAATACGAGTAGAAGAGTTAATACAAAATATGCATTCATGCAAACATTTATTTTAAGTGGGAATCGAAGACGCGACGAACTCAATGAAGGACAAATATTGAGTACCATGGCAAAAATGTGAAGTATCTGAAATTAGACGTCATAGTAAAAGCAAGGACTGCAACCGCATTCAGCTTGTTAGCCTTAAAACTTGTTTTCAGGAGCCTGGTTCATAATTAAATCATTATAAAGTTTTGTGAGTATAATAGTGCCTGCTACTAATAACTATGCAATACACGTTTCAATAAAAACGCAGGTCTTCACATTAGCTCTTGGTGGTAATAAGTAGTTAGAATTGATACGAAAATAGTAAGAGAAAAGGGTATGGAAAGATATTTCATCTTTTGATAAATGACCTAAATATAGGATTTTAAAATTCGAACTACTCGTACATATTAATACTTAATATTTTGCTTCTAATTTGTATATCAAAAAAAGATTCTTTAGATAACATTAACGAAAATTACAACCCACACCATTCAATATTTATGCAACTTACAGCCAAATGTAAATAAATAAATAAATAATAAATAAATATTTCGGACATCTAACACACAACGCCGTCTAGTCCCAAGCTAAGCAGAGCCTGTGTTATTGGTACTAGACAACTGATACCAATACATATATACTTTTTCTTTTTGTAAATACATACATATTATACATAGAAAACACCCAAACTCCGAAACAAATATTTGTAGATCATACAAACATTTGGTCCGACCCGGGAATCGAACCCGAGACCTCATTATCAGCAGTCGCACACGCCAACCGCGAGACCAACGAGGCAGTCAAAAACAAAAATGTACAGTTTCTATCCATATATATACAAGGTGGATATGACAATACGACATTAAATGTAACCGTGGGCTATTTAAATGTGTTGGTTTACTTTGGGGTTGTTTAATTTACCCGAAAAAGGATATAATTTTTTTAAAATTTTCAAACAAACTAAATATCTTAAAAATTCAAACCAATGAGGACACCATTTCTAATTTAAGTTCACTAACCTAAGAAGTGGCCGCGGTCCCGGCCGGAGGCCGTAATATAGTTACCTAAACGACGCGCGACGTAGGTTGACAAAGTAGATACCTACTTTATCGCCGTAAGCCAACTAGCACTAGTAATATTTATTATGTATTCACGTTTTTTTTTAATTAAGTACACAGTCACCATAATAATCACAAAAAAACGAAAACCGCAAGGTTTTAAATTTGATCATCTCGTGTCGAGGTTACAACTGGAAGAGCATTATCTCTATTAGGAATAAGAAAAATATTTTTCTCGTATGTTCTGGATAGTTTGTACAATAATTTGACTATTGGTAGGTAGGATAAACGAACCTTCTCCGTAAATTAATATCTTATCCGTAGTAAAATATTTACTAGCCGTATAAGCAGGGCCGTCTTAACCTAAGCGGGGGCCCCTGGGCACATAAGAATTAGGGGCCCTTTTGGAAAGTAAATAAAGTGTATAAAGCTAACATTTTTCTACTATGAAAATTTATTATTATGAGTAATCGTGTATGCTGTTAGTTTTTTGGTTACAATTACCATAATGGTTTCTTTCAGGTTTTGTGTTAAGCAAAACCTTCTATTTATTATCACGTGTTCGGATTCGACGAATTTGAGAATTAAGCCTTTTGACGTGTAAAAGATACTTTATTATAAACGCTCTTAAAACACAGAACAACTCAGAATAATAATCCTTAATGACGGCCTAGGTCGCTCTGTTAATCACTTATATCACTCAGATATTTTTCGCACTGTAGCTCAAACTAAACTGCTTTTTTATACTGGATGCCGCTATTACTAGAACTATTTGGGAAATTTTAACAGCCTCTCGAAACGCACGGTTCCGAAAAAACGCTGTCGAATATAAACCAGCCAACCGTGCGACAATCAGTCTATATTCGACGCTATGTATATATACCCTTAAGTTGTATTATTATGTGCCTCAAGAATCCAACTAGAACTTTCTCGGCTAACATTGCATCGCTATTGCTACCACGCCATATTGCTGCTATATTTAGCCACTTCTTTATTCAGCCAGGTGGTGCACTACTTTGAACTTGATTGTCGCTGAATCCTGTGGGTCATGTCGTTAATCCGGTTAACTTTATACATACGGACCCTTTTCGGACGAGTTATTCAGCCAAACTAGTGCACCTTTATCAAAACCATTTGAGCGCCAGCCGTATCGAGTTTTCCCGTTCCCGCTCGCGATGTCAACTGCAACTAGTTTCCGTCCATCATGAAGTTGCTGGTATCTTGATTTCGTATGTGTGGGCCTTTTTACAAAGAAAATATACAAGTAGTACATTTACGGCACCACTTTGACACCAACCCGGTACATCTTGCCGACACTTCTTGACACTAGGATGGCCTCCTGAAGCTCCATCGTGAACTTCACGGAGAACGTCCGGAACATTAGATACTTACCATGTGATAAGTTTCTTTAGGTCAATGTCATTCCATGTGCTAACTTCATTATTTCATCTTCACAGGGTCCCAAAAGTCAAGCTTCGAGTTCGAAGCAAGATTTCGAGTTTCGAGTCGGTGCACATTTTCTCATCGAGACATATTCTTTGATTTGTCTCATGAAGTCACCTTTTACTTACATGTTGTTTATCAGGTTTTCCCAGATTGGTGCTTTGGAACGTGCGTTTTAGATCAACAAACTTTTTTTCGCATCGTTTCCTCAACAGCTCCTCCAGGCAGTCCTATTTTTTTTTCAACCTGGACATCTACTAACTTTTTAGCGGGTTACTTAGCTGCAGAAAACCTCTCTAACCATATCTGTAGCACATGATCCCAGAATCCTTCCTAAAAGAATACTTGATCTCTTTTACTTCCTCTAAGATTTCACTTGTGGGTCGGCCGGATATCCTGTCGAACCACTTCGACCTCCAGGGCGTGTGCCAGTGCCAGTGCTTCACTTATTGAAGCGTGGTGGCTTGACCACCACCGCAGGCTGCATCTCTTACTTCCAAGTCCTTGATGCTGTTTATGAAAATCGGCATGTTGTTTTCTTTTATCATCTACGCTTTCCGTACGAGGTTCTCAATTTCCAACGTACATTACTGCAGGCCTTCTCCTGGGAATCGGGCTCTATTGCATATCTGGGAGCGGAAAACGTGTTTCAGATGGCGTTCTCGACTCGAGCGCTTCTAACAATTCTTTATATCCGCTACCTGAACCAGGTAGTGCTTCTAGGAGTGACAACGCTTAGCCCCTAAGAGAAACAGTTACGACAGTCAGGCACTGTTAATTACTCCCCCACTTCATTTTTTAATGCGGCCGACATCTTACGACGTCCCGTGATCTTCACCAGGTCTTCGGACATCTATACGGTCATCTCTTAAGAAATTAATGGCCCCATCGGCCTTCGCAAATTTGTATGAAAGTCCTTATTAATGGGCTCTTGAATAAACATCACATATTTTTTTATGTGATAGGTGGGCAAACGAGCAGACGTATCGCCTGATGGTAAGCGATTACCGCCGCCCATGGACGCGTGCAACACCAGAGGCGTTACAAGGGCGTTGGGGAGGTGGATGGGGAAGATAGGGGAAGGGGTTGGGGATATGGGCCTCCGGTATCCTCCCTCACTCGGTGAAACACAGCGCAAGCACTATTTTACAACGGATTTCTGTGAGGCCGTGGTATCACTCCGGTCGATCCGGCCCATTCATACCAAAGCGGGGCTCTCCCACGGTAAATGTCTATCTCTCAGGGATAACCCACAATAACCATTTTTTATTCCTTTCTTCTTACAAGAAATAATGGCTTATTTACGAAGCGATTTTAAGCAATTCGGCATTAATCCTTATCCAATTAAGAACCTTAAATACATTATGCATTTAATATAGATCAATATGGCACTTTACAGTATATAATTTAAATGAATATATTCCAAGATATTACAGATTTAAAATGCACGAATCGTGTCGTAGGTGGGTGCATCTGAAATCCACCCCAACGAAGCCGGGGCGGTTCGCTTGTTAGTAAATAAAATGTTTACAAACATGAATAAATTAATCATACATACTTACAGTTTTTAATTAAATACATATAATCAACTTCCACGCCACGAAAGCCCCGGGCAACAGCTAGTGTACTATATTTTTTTGTGAAAAAAGTGTAAAGTGACAATGCCTCGAGCATTGTCTAAACTTTAAACTCACGTAAAATAACTTAACGCTACGTAATAATAACTGACGAACTTAACTAATGAGTCATGTCACTGTAAAATCACTACCAATAAATACCTATTTATAACCAATAGGTACAACAACGCGACACAGGGCTCCCGCGCCGATGTCGGCGGCTACTTCAAAGGTTCAAAGGTAGCGCGTGCGACGACGCGACGGTAGGTGTAACATCGGTCATTAACCCAACAACATCATGTAGTAAATTTTAAAAACGAAAAATAGTGTCGTATGGCTAAACTACTGAACTAATTTTTATTGAAATTTTGTAGGTGGAATTGTATCGTTTGTAGGTAGGTCTATTTCAAATGAATGTTGGATTGTCATATCCATCCTGTATATAATATCAGTAATATTACATAGGTATACTAGCTGTTGCCCGCAGCTCCGCCCGCGTGTATGTCGGTTATCGCGGCAAATAGTAACCTATGTGTTATTCTGATGTATAAGCTATATTACTGTAAAGTTTCATCCAAATCCGTTCAGTAGTTTTTGCGTGAAGAAGTAACAAACATACACACAAACTTTCGCCTTTATATATTAGTGTGATGTGATGTGATTACATAAGCGTAGAGGTCAGTTGTAGACTTTAGTAGTACCTACTTTTAACTTATTTTATTAGTAGCTTTTCCACTAATTACCAACAACCTATTTGTAGCGCGCACTGTGACGGTGGTTTAGTACTTACTGCAAGATCTCGGTCGCCCCAATGAATAGCTTCGTCGGTGCAGAGAGAGTCGTCCCAGTGAAAATGTTGGGATGGCTGGGTCCAGTCCGGGTTTCTCAGAGTACATTTAATAGAAGCTAAAATTACCCTCTGTTCCGTTGGTATTTTCAAGGCGTGGGAACTTTTTCGCTCTGTTTTTCCTTGTTTTGCGTATACCTGATCAAACAGTCCTGGTAAATAATAGGTCTTTACCTATGAAATTGCCGTTTCGAATGCAATAAGTGAAAGTACTTATTTTTTCAAGATTTTTTATTTCTGTTATTCGAAGTAATCACCCATGCAATCGACGCATCTTTGCCAACGCATTGGTAGTTTATTGATGCCCTTCTTGTAAAAATCAGCTGGACGGAGGCAACAAACTCTTCAAAGGCATTTTGTACTGCCTCTCGGGAATTGAATTTTTTACCCACTAAAAAGTTGTCTAAATTTTGGAAAAAGTAATAGTCGGTAGGTGCAAGGTCTGGTAAGTATGGCGGATGAGGGAGAGCTTCCAACCCCAGCTCTTGCAGCTTAGAGACTGTCTGTTGCGCAGTATGGGGTCGCGCGTTGTCGTAAAGCAGCTGCAAGAGCTGGGGTTGGAAGCTCTCCCTCATCCGCCATACTCACCAGACCTTGCACTTACCGACTTTTTTAGTGGGTAAAAAATTCAATTCCCGAGAGGCAGTACAAAATGCCTTTGAAGAGTTTGTTGCCTCCCGTCCAGCTGATTTTTACAAGAAGGGCATCAATAAACTGCCAATGCGTTGGCAAAGATGCGTCGATTGCATGGGTGATTTCTTCGAATAACAGAAATAAAAAAGTTTAAAAAAATAAGTACTTTCACTTATTGCATACAAAACGGCAATTTCATGGGTAAAGACCGTATTATTAGATATAAAGACGAGTATTATTTCGAGAACCTAACTAAAACCGAATCAAAGGTTCACAGTTTCAAGAAAGGTGTACAATTTTTTTTATATATTAGTGCGGATCTGCAAAGATTGGTCATCTTACTATAATACACCTAATATCATCATCTTTCTATCCTCTCCATTTATTATATTATCAGGGATGTTGGCTAATATTTAAAAGCGACCGCTTGCCTAATACCAAATTGCAGGTTTCCATGTGCGACGGTAGTCTTTACGATCAGGCAATTCGTTTCCCCTGTGCCGTAAAAAATATATTGCTCAAAAGTTTCTGCTAATAAGTACAAAATGTATAACACCTACTACTGAATACACGAGTTTGACGGTAATAACGCTTCGAAATGTATTTCTAAGAGCAACTAGGTCAGGGCAGAATATCTTCACTGTAGGTTCTTGAAAGTTCATTACTTTCGCCCATTGTATTTTGTTGCTCTCAAACGTAGTAAAATTGTTGATTATTCGGGAAGATTTGGCTACTAGATGATCGTAGATGTTGTCCAAATCAGATGAAGCCTCGTCTCCTACATCGGTCGCTTTCATCGTGCCTGAAAGAAAATGGTTTTTATATACATTGTAAATGTAGATCTACACTCGATAATCTTCTCAATATTTACAGAAGGGACAAAGAGACATAATTAGTCTAAATAACCAATTACGTCATGGCACTATGATAGTATTTGCCAATATCTGAGTCCGTTTTACCATTCCATATCCCTATTTGTAAGCATCATCATTATTATCAACCAGTTGCAGTCTACTGCTGGATATAGGCGTCCCCCAAGGCACACCACAGAATCCGCTCTGCTGCTTTTTGCATTCAGTCGCCGCTGGCCCTCTTACGCAAGTCATCCCGCCATCTGGTCAGAGGCTGCTCCGCACTACGTTTGCCACGCTTACTCTAGCGGTTATCGGTTCTGTGACATTGCAGCCCATTACAGCTTCAATCTACTGACTTTCACAGCTATGTCGGTGACCTTGGTTATCTGACGGATCAGTTTTTGGAGTAGCCCTACAGTCAATATCCACATCTTTGTATCCACAATATTCTTGTATTTTTATATACCTATTTCTTATTTAAAGTTTTTGGAAATGTGTTGTGCAAAGTAGACTGACTGTAAACTTGAGATATATCTAGAAATGAACGTCGATAAGACAAAAATTATGTATGGTTTCCTTTCTTCACTAATAATAGAGAAAACAATAACTACACAACACTAAACAATACTTACTTAAAGCTTTACTAGGCCTTAGAACCGCAGATATGGCTCTATCTTCTTCCTCTTCTTCAGGCGATGCTAGTATCTCTGTTAGTGACTCATGACGACGGTGTAATAAGAATTTTCTTCTTTCCACATCCAGTAATGGCAGCTCTAGTTCTATGTGAAATGCTGTTGTGGCGCCCTAGACATTGTTGCCATTTAATATTACGTAACTGTTTACATATTTGCACATGCTAAATAGAAATTTACATGGGCGAAAATCAACTATTAAAAATGGCCTGTTTCTTTTTACCCGAGTGTCAGGGAGAGTTGTTTTTGGTCACGGGGTTTGTTTCTACTAATAGATTTTTTTTTACAATTTTAGCAATTTATTTTAACAATATATTAACATATTGTTAAAATAAATTTTGTTAAAATAAATTGCTAAGTGTAAAGCTGATTAATTACCTTTTCCGGCTTAGGAGGTTGAGGTGCACTCATTACACGAAAAACTGTAAAATAGAAATAGGACGATCGCAAGTCATCAGGATGGGCTTCGTAAGGGTCAAGAGATCGGTCTGTAGGTAATACTTGGCGAGCATCTAGCCATTTTAAACGTGGTAATACCATTAAAGTAAGCCGAGCATATGTGGCACACACCTAGAAAATTTAATAATTTTAAAACAACGCCATCTATTAAAACAGCTGTAAATTATTTTGTAAATATGATTACTAACCGAACAAGGGTTTCCCAAGAGGTACAACGAGGTTAAATTTGGTAGTCTGACCAAAGCATCCAGTACCGGATCTAAATGATAGATGTCGTTATCTGATAGATCGAGAACAGTTAAGTGAAAAGGCAGCCGCGAAAATGCATCAACACTATCTAAAAATGCAACATTTAGTATTTATTCGTCACTTAAAAGGACAGAATTAACTTTTTATACAACATTTTGTTTTTAAATTATTTACCGAGTACTAACCATTCGTCAGCAAATTTTTTGCCAACCCCATATATATTAGGTGATGAGGCAAATGTTCTACAAATGATTTAATGTCGGAGAAATGGTTAGCTTGAAGTTCAAGAGCTCTTATTGTTTGTGGTATAAAGTTCGGGTCAATATCCATTATGTAATTTCCACACAAATTGAGTGAAACTAGTTTTTTAAACTCAAGAAGGCCATCGTCTAATTCAGTAATCTGAAAAAAGATACAGTTATGAGGCTTATTTTTAAAATGTTATCATCATCTTCCTAGCCTCTATTATTTCCAATATTATTTTGAGTAGGATACTAGTTCAACCGGTTTACCTGAATATCAATTTTTCTACGGAGCGACTGGCATCGGACCTTCGCAACCCTGAGGGCCAGCAGAATTCGAAGGTAAAACTAATTGTCAGTACATTTGAGTGTAACCGTCCCGGGAATCGAACCTGAGGCAGGTAACATACATTTTTAAATTTTATGTCGCTAATTTTTGTAACATTTTTTCACACAAAAGTCAGCATTAAAGTACTACAAGTATTACAAGTTTCACTTATAAAACAGGTAAGTTCGAGCGATGAGAGCAGTTCTCCTATAGCAAAATTCAACGTAAAACGAAATCTCATATATATGTGATTTCGTATAGGTATGTTTATAAAGTCCCAAGAGACAAAGGTTATATGCCTATTGCGGGAGTTGTCTTTTAAAAGAAAGAAAAACCTAGTTATTACTATTCAGTGTCATTATTACTCGCGTACCTTCTCATTATTTACCCTCAATACTTCCACCATCTTTAAGTCATGCCACAAAGTATCGCGGTTGCCTGCAACCACAGCTTTATGAATCAGTTTAATTAAGTCATCAGTAAGACAATTAACGCCGTTAAATAATATTTTTCCTTCCTCATTCGCAAATTTCTCATTATCCCACAAAGTTGTTGGTAACATTTGTTCCCACTGTTGATCAAGACTGATACAGGATGTGTCATCCAGAAATCCCTTTAAGTAACCTCTGTTAATTTTATTTATCAGCGCGTCAGAGAAAGTAACAGTAGGAATGGCTTCTCTGTCAACAGCTTTTCTTCTATGATGTTGAGCTCCGAGTTCATGTAGCGCCCAGTCTATTCCTGTTTCTATCCGCTCCTGATAACCTAAGCAGAAATGAAATTAATATTGAAACATTTTATTTATTGCTTGGATGCCAGAATATTACTAATACTGTTTCAGGTTTTTTTCAATAGAAATTACAATCATTGAAAGAATATAAAGTAAAATCCGAAAAGAAACAATAATTTTAATGTTTAGGCCACTTAGGCAGCATATATGGAAAAACGTTTGAACCTCTTGGTTCTGGCACTAGGTTTTCATGTGCTGAGCTAATGTTCCTAGGTGCCTGTTATTATAATCCACAAAAATGTAATGTATGTTATCACCGCTTTTTATAGAATGGAAAAATGTATACCTTCAACTACGTCATTTGGAATGTACACAAAACTTGAATCACTAATAGGGGGCCTTGCGACAGCTGTTGGAGGTTTAGGAGCCATAGTATATACTTAATCTTAAAATGTATTAATTGTTACAGAATAGTTTTAGTAGCAATTTCTTTTTAAAGGACAAAAATAAAAAATATTTTGAAAAAAATCAATTTAGGTCTTTGCATCCATGGCATTTTTCATTTTTTCCATGGAACGAAAGAGACGACAATATAATGTAGGTAAAGCAGTGTATACATTAAGTGTTACATTGCGTCGACAGATGGCGCAAATATAAATGTGTCGATTTTCATGTTGAGTTGACATTGAGTTGACGTACTTGGCAAAGCGAGAAGCCTGTGTGGAGTGTGTGGTGATTGTCAGTAATGTCAGTGTCAGTTGTCTGAACACTGGCTTTGTGCGATCAAGAGCTAAATGTGCACGATTGAACTTATAAATTATCATTTCGAATGTATAAAACTGATTTAGCTAAACCATAAATGGTATTTCAAGTTCTTATAGACGCGAATACAAATATATTTTAAACAGAAGCGTGTTTGTGACATATGTTATATAAAATAATTGTTTTGATTTTTGTTCAATTTGTTATGGAATGACATAGACATGTGAGCAGGCGGGACATTTGAGTTACGCGTAAAGGCAAATTCCGTCGCTGCAGGGTATCAACGCCAGTGTTTTGCTAAAGTTATGTTGAGTGAAAGTAAACTGTGTAATGCGGTTGTGCAGCTTTGGTGACGTTACCATTGCCAATATATACATTCATCCCCGTACGAGATTGGCAAGGTCTCATATATGCGAACAATTCAATTTGTTTACTTCCGCACTGAGTTTATTTATTATCGATTTTTATCATTACAAGTAAAAAAAGGTAAGTTGTATATTCACAAACATTTATTACCTAAGTACTATTTTATAATCCCAAAAGACATACATAAGAAACTTTTATTAAACGTATTGCGATTTGAGGGTTTAGCAACATATTTATGTCCCTAGCATGAATTAGTGACAAAATATACTTATTATTTAACATTGACAGAGAAGAAACCTTAGAATATTAGAACTTAAAAAAATCATAACATAAATCTAAATCATGAAATTGGTAAACAGTAAAGTTGAAGCTGTCCGTCACGTTTTCATAATACCTACCCTACATGTGTTTTTCTGCCAAAACAGCAATAAACTCAGATGATTTTAATTAATTCCTTGCTAGTAATTACTCAATGCGAGGCGACAGCAATAATTTTATAGTGCGCCCTGCATTTTGGATAGTCTTAGTTTAATAATGTTTTTGAGAAATCGGTGGTTTTCTCGAATGTGGTTTCAGGGAATGGTTGGAAATAAACCATATCAATATAACTATACATTTAGTTTCGGATGCTATACCACTGAGGCTCGACATTTCTATATTTGTACCTACCATTTTACTTATAAGCAAAAAATAACAGTTTTAACAGTAAACTGTACAAATTGATTTCAATCATCAAATAAATTGGGTTAGTGGTTAGTAATTTGACTGGTTAGTGTAAGGTCGTGAGTTCGATTTCCATACAAGTCCAATGTTGTACGGTGAGCACAATAATTTGGACCTAAATTATTGTCAACAAAATTTAATACGTTTATTACAGCTCTGAATATAAAGACCCGATGGTTATAAATACAAATTTAGATACTAAAATTATTTCATGACGTCATTAGCAGAAAAAAGGAATGGTTTTATCCCTGCTGTCTGTTAAAGAACCCTTAAATATCACACAGTAATGTTTTAACCCCCGACGCAAAAGAGGGGTGTTATAAGTTTGACGTGTCTGTCTGTCTGTGGCACCGTGTCTCGCGAAGGGATGAAGCGATTTCAATTTAGTTTCTTTTGTATGAAAGGTGAGTTACGTGCGAGTGTTCTTAGACATGTTTCATGAAAATCTGTTGAGTCGTTTAAAAGTTATGGGGGTGAAAGTGGGGAAGAATAACCGAATGTCTGCAAAACGTGCCAGTATAATCGTTAAATGACAATTATGTAATTGATAACTTCGACCTGATGCTGCATAGGGGGTTTTTTTAAATTTTAAATTTATAGTTATTCAGTAAGTTCTTTGGATTGGCATTTTAATTGATTTACAGATAATCTTAAACCAGTTAGATGCCAGTCTATAAGCAAAAAGATCGCAATGTTAGTAAAGGCACCCGGCAACCGATTAGACTTGTCGGGCCTTTTGGTGATCCTGACTGCTATGGGTTCGATTCCCAACGAAGACAAATCTGTGTTTGATGACCACAATTATTTGTTCTCTGTCTGGGCGTAATATTTCTATAATATGTATTTAGAAATATAAATCTAAGTATGTTTATCAGCAGTTTGATATGATAATGATCAGTTTACTACAGTACAGATTTTGCATAGTATGGAATAAAATTAGACTGCCGTCTTTGAGATGTGTGAGGATATTACATTAGTTAGACAATTAATTGGTTTGTGAGTGTTCTAAATCGTGATAGCATTTATTGATAAGTAAATGTATTCTCGTGGCATGTAACAAATAATGTATAAATACAATGTTGTACATTTCTCAGTCAGTAGTAAAAAGGTTGGTTGTATTTATGATCGATTTGAACGTGGTATGTTATGATGAAATCGTTTCTAGTTGGTCATTTTATTGTCGTACCTACTAGATTGCGTGTACGTAAATATTGTTTTTTTTTTCCTCGTAAGAATTACCTATAGTACTTCACTCTGTGAGGCCTATGTGTTCCGGGAGTACAAATAAATACGTGTATCATCACCATTATTATCAACAGTTTTAACAGTCCACTGCTGGACATATACCTCTTCTTAGAAAAGAGGTTTTTGTCCACTATACCACGTATCGTGAGCACAAATGTGATTCCTTTGTTTGATAGTTTCCTTATAATCCTTAATCTATACTTATAATAAAAATGTAGCAGGTCCAATTCTGTACATTAAAGATGTTTTGATTTTTTTTTTTGGAGGGCTCTCTTTCATCGATACTGAAGCCAAAACTGTATTTTTTTTCATTTTTCTCTGTCTGTATCTTGGCCGCGCATCACGCTGAAACTACTGAATGGATTCAAATGAAACTTGGCATGATTTGAGTTCATACTGCGAGGTAGGACATAGGATACTTTTTATCCTGAAATTCAGCACGGTTTCCTGGAGAGAGGGGATGAAAGTCAAAATATGTACTTAGTTGTAATTCAATAACACATAGTCCGATTTCATTCATTCTTTTTTTGCTAGAAAGAAAAAAAAAACGGGAAAAGTATTTTTTTTTATCCGCGACTGTACACTGGTTGTGGAAATCTGAGACAGATATGTAAATATGGCGGTACGAAGTTCGCCGGGTCAGCTATCTTATATATAAAAATCAATTGTTGTTCGTTTGTCTCGCTAAAACTCGAGAACGGCTGGGCCGATTTGGCTGATTTTTATTTTAAAATGTTTGTCGTAGTGCAGGGAAGGTTTAAACGGTGAAACATTAAAAATAACTTGAAAATCCACAATGTCACGTGTACGAAGTAGCGGGCACAGCTAGTATAAGTAAATATAAATAAATAATAATATAAATATTTTCGGTCATCACACAAAGCCATCTAGTCCCAAGCTAAGCAGAGCTTGTATTATGGGTACTAGACAATTGATATAAATACATATAAACTTTTTTTTTGTAAATACATACATACATATTATACCTACATAGAAAACGCCCAAACTCTGAAACAAATATTTGCAGATCATACAAACATTTGATCCGACCCGGGAATCGAACCCGAGACCTCAAGCACAGCAGTCGCATACGCTACCACTGCGCCACCGAGGCAGTCTAAGTCTAATATTATAAACGTGAAAGTTTGTAAGTATGGATGGATGGATGTTTGTTACTCTTTCATTCAAAAACTACTAAACGGATTTGGATGAAACTTTACAATAATATAGCTATACATCAGAATAACACATAGGCTACTATTTGCCGCGATAACCGACTTACACGCGGGCGGAACCGCGGGCAACAACTAGTATTATCACACTTCAATCACATCACATCACACTAATCACATCACATCCCATCACATCCTACTATATTATAAAGGCGAAGTTTGTGTGTATGTTTGTTACTTCTTCACGCGCAAACGGCTCAACCAATTTGGATGAATTGATTGATGATTTTGTTTGTTACGCTTTAAACTACTTAACCGATCATCATGAAACTTTGCACACATATTCTAAGAGGTATTAGAAGTAACATAGGATACTTTTGATTAAATGCTAGTGAAGCCGCGGGCGTAAGCTAGTAATGTTATAATTTTTGTGATAAAGAAGGTCTTATGTTATTATCATTGAAACTATTTAGAAAAGGGTATTTCTTTGAATATTAATAACCCTTACGAAAGTTAATTAAAATTGTTATTTAGGTGTTTAATAAAATAATAAGTTATGAGTTGCCTAATAAAACCGAGGACGTCCCGCTTGGCTTCGCTTCCTTCGTGATGGTCCGTTTTATGGTCACTACTCGATTACTTTTTCAACAACTGGCAACTACAGACTACAATACTTCTTCATTTTGTAAGACTTAAGGTTAGCTTCCATTCCTCGGCGCCATACTACATCGCTGTCATCACACGCTGGTTAAAGACTACCTTTTAAGCATTTGTACCAACCAACACGCTGGCGCACATAAGTTCATTCCTGCGGCAGACCTCTGTCTTCTGTCTTAAAGTTAAATTAAAGTTAAGTACTTAAAGTGAAATACTTTGTTCACAATTTCATAACAATTTCTTAAGACAAACTTGTACGGTAAATATGGAATCATTAATCGAAAGACAGTTAATCAAAACAGATGTTATACCTAATTTGTTCGCTATCTATCAGATTGATTGCTCCTGGCAGTGAATCAATATTAAATACAATATAGGAATACATAGTTGCCATCAATCTAAGGATTTTGAAATTCCACAACAAATCTAGAACTAAAACTCACATAAAAAAAAGAAATATGGACATTTTAATTCAAGGCACTCCACTAGCCGATAGTAAAGGTTTTACGTAAGTAACACACGACCCCTTACAATATATTAATATACACATTTAAAGAAATGAAAATGAGCGATGTAGAGTCTCTGAAGAAGTGTGTCTGCTTCATGACGAATTGCAAAAAATATTGGTTAAAAAACTGTCTTTGGCAAAAAATCATTATCATTTAAAAGAAATGTTATGAGCAAATCTCAGCATAGATACGGTGTTCTACCAGTGTACACTTATGTCTGCAACTGAGGGTTATGTAATTTGTGGTTTATTAAGTTATTTATTTTATTATCTTATATATAAAATTCTCGTGTCACAATGTTAGTTACCATAGTCCTCTGAAACGGTTGGACCGATTTTTATGAAATTTGGTGTGCATATCGGGTAGGTCCGAGAATCGACCAACACCTATTTTTTCTACCCCAATTTTTTTTTATGGCAAAACAACGTTTGCCGTATCAGCTAGTATGTTTATAAAAAAATTCCGTGGTAAAATACACAATCTATTAATTGTCATACTGTTTTCATTTCATCGACGTCGAAGTTTGTGTATATTAGGAGTTATTTGGCTTCAGAAACATTATATTAATGGTTATAACCATTAATATAATAACATTATATTAATGGTTATAACCATTAATATAATGTTTCCTAATCCTTAGAAAAATAAATTGTAGATGTCTTCGTGCTTGTTCCCGTAGAACGCGCGTTTGCGGGCGCGGTATACGTTACGTGCTCGTGTTCACATTAGCCGCCAGGCGTTTGCGCGAGTGTGACGTGTTGTCAGAGGTTGTTTATATTGCCAAATCGGAGTTCTTGCCTGAACAGCACTAATAAACTCTTCTGTATTGAACGCCATGATAAATAGGTGCTATCATTTCGAGCGATAAGTTCAAACTGGTTGAACTTACCTGACGTCGCGAGTGAATCGCGCGCTCCGCCGCTAGTTCAACGTGAACATACACAAACGTCTCTCGCGTTTGATATTGCCGCGAGCGCGCCGAGAGCGTCAATGGCTACTTTGCTCGCTACTTAGACCGCACGTGCGTTTCGTATGTGAACACTTGGATATCTCGTCATATGTTTGATATTTCGTGACCGCGCATGCGACCGCGTGGTCTGCTCGATATCAATATCTACTTCTGGTGTTACGGGTGTCCATGGCGGCGGTAATCGCTGACCATCAGGCGATACGTCTGCTCGTATGCCCAATATTATAAAAAATATTTGCAGATTTAATCGAACACAAATAGGGTTACAGGTAATATTTTGTTTCTATTTACAAATATCTACGCATACAGGGTGTTCGTTCCATACGACAATTAAAAGCAGTTAAAAATAAAAAAACAATGATTGGTTTACATTGTTAGTTAGCTAAAAGTTAAGCTTATAAAAACGTGTGAAAATTTTTTGTTAACTTAATTAGCATATGAGTATACCGATAAACAGGATAGACAAGTAATTTAATTTAAATAGGTACACAAATTGTGTTCAGTTTATGGGGAAATCTATAGAGAATAAAACTGTATCAATCGTAGTGTGGTGCGTAAATATTATAATAATTTCATGAAAATAGAGAATTGTGAAATTTTTAATAAAACCTTATAATTATGCATGTTATTCTAGTACGAGTGAATAATTTAATGAAATATATACCTAAGTATGTGCATATTGCATTTGCGATGCATATTTAATTATTCGAGTCTTATTAAAATGACAACCATTGTCGGTTCGCGTATTTGTATTAAAAAGCCTTTTTTTTGTTTATTACAGTTTATAGTAGTTTTAATAGAAAGTTCTGTGTGCACGAGTGTGTGCAGGCAAATTATATCGAGCCCAAAGCATTTCAGAGAGTACACGTCAAGTCAAAGTCAATAAAATAGTAAAAACTATTTTATTAATTTTATAACCTGGCAACTAAACTATAAATAACCGTGTGTTCTTAGAAGTAAAAACATCTTGGACCATCGAACATATGTATTTGGACATACTATTTTTACATTTTTTACCCATATTTAAAAACCTTGTCTATCACAATATTGAATTAAGACATTGTCATATTTCTTTTTCATACGCCGCGCCGCAAAAACTAACGATCTGAATTAGGTACGTACTAACCATCATCTTAATAAGCCTATCGTTGTCCACTGCTGGATAAAGGCCTCTCCAAAACCATACTTTGCTCATATCCAAAACTCCAATTTTAAAATTTTACGAAAATGAACATCTGAACATTCTAACTGATATTCTGAGTGCTTGTCTCGGCAAACGTCGTGTTGGACGTCCACTGGAGTGGAGTGATGATTTACATACGATGGCTGGTAGGAGCTAGATACGAGTAGCCTAGTATCGAACCAAATGGCGTGCAATTGCCTCAGTTCAGCAGTGGACTGCGATAGGCTGACAATGTAGATGTTGACGAAGACTCGTGGTCTATTTGCTGGTTCACCCTGGTTTTAGCCGACCTGTAATAAACGTAATCTTAATAGTTCACCTAATAAATATGTAAACAGTTATAATTACGGTATATAAATCTCAGTGGAACATCACTCTTGGAATCTGCTCATGCTTTGAATCAGTCAGTGTAGAGGCACTTCGGCAGGCAGTAATATACAGGGTGGAATTTTGTAATGCCACCTAAAGGGAAAGAACTCTTAATACTACTTAATTATTATTTTTACGGGATTTAACGCGATCACTTATTTAAAGGTGTTACATTGGTTTCGCTCTTCCTCAGGGAAACCATTTAACTCATTACTTAAGAGATCCAGTATTTCAAGGTGCTTGTCGGCAGTTATGTCGCATCTAAGAAAAGTTTTCCTCTCATTTGATTTATCAAGTTTGTTAGAGATATTTCAATCTTATATTTGACCCTAACGATCGATGCAATGAAAGAAAGTACAGGGTGTAATTTTTACAGATTTTAGTCGGTTCGATTTTCGGGTGTGGCAAGCGGAATTTCGGAAAGTTGAGAATGAATTTTTCTTTCTTTTATAAATTAAGGAATGTTTTCTTTGAGTAAAATTTTCTATTTACTATATTAAGATTACTTTCCCTTCAGGTGGCATTACAACATTCCACCTGTATATACACTCATTTGCAAAAAAAAAACGGGCGGTTTCGATTTTCTTCCTGGCTGAAAAAAATAAAATACCAAAAAGGTTTTAATCATTTGAACATGTTACTGACCAGATAAAAAAGTGTCATAATGTTTATAAGAGTACATTCCAAATTCAAGTTTTTGATTGAGCCTGGTTTTCAAAGAAAACAACTTTTAACCACATTTTGTGGCGCGAATTCCCTGTAGTTAATATCGACTCTAATTAACTTTTTGTCAATTTCTATTAAATTATCTGATGTCACTGTGACACACATGTGATGACATTTAAAAGTATTGTTATTGCTGTTTAGCAATCTCGAAAATGGTAGATAAAGTGATAAAAGCGAGCAAAATTATTGCGCTGCTTGAAGAAGGTTGCAGCCAATGCTTCGTGGTTCAGAGGCTAAATGTGAGTCGGTCGACAGTTCAAAGGACCTGGCCTGGAAGGCCTGGTTCTGGCAGAAATACATGTACCGAACCACGGGATGATCGTTTTCTAGTTAGTCAAGCGTTGAGAAATCGCAAATCTTCTTATGTGAACCTCAAGAACAGCCTCGAAGAAGTAAGAAATGTGCAAATTAGTCTATGGACGGTCAGGACGAGGCTTCTCGCTGCTAATATACACAGTCATCGCCCGGCACGCGGCCCTAAATTACGCCGTGGACATCAAGCGCTCGCAACCGCTCTTGGCGAAAACTCAATTTTTATGGACGACAACGCTCGCGCCCACCGGTCTGGCGATGTGGAAGCGTATATGCTAGAAGTCGGAATTCGTCGTTTGGACTGGCCAGCTAGAAGTCAGGACCTCAATCCCATAGAGCATGTCTGGGACGTTCTGAAGCGACGAGTGAGATCAGTGCAGCCGGCGCCGCAGACCATCAGAGAGCCAAAGAATGTGATTACCGCGGAGTGGGAACGTATTCCCCAAGAAACCATAAAAGATATACTCGCTAGCATGCCCAGACGAATGCAAGCCGTGATTTCAGCAAGAGGGGTCACACTCAATACTAAACTTTTATCTGCTTTTAATGTATTCAAGAAAAACAAAGAAATTAACGCGTTTCATTTTTATTTAGCGAGCAGGTACAATAATAGTGTTTTGAGCTTAAACATTATTTCTCAATAATTTAATCAAAATGTTATGATAAAACTGATGAAAACTATTCCTTCCTAATTAATTTATAAAATTCTGAGGATAACAATACCTAAAATTGACAAACAAACTAATAGTAACTATAAAATAGTTCTTTGCTTAAGTGCCCCTTTTTTTTGCAAAAGAGTTTATATTAAACATACTCGTACCATTTTCATTTATTGTAAAGATTGTAAAGTTCTACTGTGGCTTCCTCAATCTGTATCAAATTACCTGTAGTTCGATCTACAATAATGGTAACAACAACGTTAGGCCCGTAGATATACTAAAAGTGAAGAATTAATTATATCTTTAACGGTCCTACAGGAAAATGTTTTAAATTAAAACATATTTATAGTAAACATATTTAATTATTAATTAATGTAAGAAATGCCATAAACTGTAACTTCTTGATTACTCTCTTGTTTTCTTCTATGTTCAAGTTAAACAATTACATAGATATTTATTAGCAAACTTACACCCATCCGCTATATGAGCACATTGAACTACCAATACCAGTAACACCACATTAATTATCATTTTTGTAAATTTTCCTTGTAAAATCTCACACAAACTTTAATTTCTCCTGAAGTACCTAACTGCTAAAACGGATTTCCATTGTTTGGGTTTGTGATAAATAAATCATTAAAGATAGTGACATAAATATTAATCTTTTTTTAATATATGTTCAACTTTGAATAGTCCATAATAATATCTATCCAAAACGATTTTTCTTAAGACGCTGACTGCAGCCAACGACCTTGAGCAATGGACACGCCCCTTACAATGTTCGATAAAGCAGCGCCGCGGTTGCGATGTGGTTCGTTATTGGTACTACTACAGAGTCCGAGAACCACTAATCCACTTTGAGTTTGTACTCTGCTAAAACCAACATAATGGCGCTTTGTAGTTTCACCACACTTTACACAGGGCTTTAGAATATTTCAGATAGGTCAAAGTTTTTATTTTTCAGTTTTTAGTGCAAACAATCGTAGGTAAGTAGTAGGTTGAACTATTTCATCAAATTTCATCATCAAGAATACAAATGAAGGTCTAAACGTACGTGTAATATTGAAATCATCCTCTAATTCCTAACTGTTGAAGAGTTTAACCTTCTATCATCAGTTCACCTAAATAACTTGAAAGTATACGACTGAAGGTCTTTAGATACGTATGAAATTGAAAGAATTATCCTCCAACTCCTAACCGTTGAGGAGTTGTACCTTCCACCTTCCATCATCAGCTTACCCAAATAATTTGAAAGAATACGACTAAAGGTAACATATATACATCTGATATTTAAAGATTTATCCTCCAACTACTAACCGTTAAGGAGTTGTACCTTACATCATTAGCTCATCATCATAAAATGATGACTACCAGACGCAAATACGGGTGTAACTTCAGAAAATATACGAAAAACATAGTATGTGCCTATAAAAAATGAGAGTTTCCCTCGATTTCCCTGGGACCCCATCATCAGATCCTGATATGCTGGCAATGGGACCACCTCGAAAGCATACCCTTTCGAATAGAAAAAAAAATTTTTAAATCGGTCCACAACTGACGGAGTAATCGTGTAACATACATAAAAAAAAAAAAAAAAAAAAAACATACAGTGGAACATAGAACCTCCTCCTTTTTGGAAGTCGGTTAATTAATTAGGAACTATCTATTTACACTATTCGTCTGTAGAAAATGATTCACTTATACCAAATTATACACTAAATAGACGACTAATATATCGGGTCAGCGCGCGAATCGAGCGACATAGGTCCGTCTAGCAGCGCGCCTCAACGCTCACTGCCGATGTCCATAGGAATGACAGAGAAAGAGCGCTTGGAATAGAAGGGCGTAAGTGCTAAACCACAAAATTCGTTATTATGGTAAAAGTTGCAATTTTATTAAAAATCTAACTCAACCATTTTCTTTAGTTACATATGATAGACAATTTTACTTAATTTCATTTACATTACTTAAAGCACAACTGTGTAAAGTCAGAATTCAAGTATTTTCGGAGGCTACTTTGTTTTTTTTTTCTATCGAGTGAAGTTTTTCAAATCGTGTTTTGGAAATAACCACTATGTCAGGAACATGTTCAATTATAAAGACATTGATTTTGGTAATGATATGAGCGATAGGTTTTATACAAAGCGATCTTTATTTAGCTCTATTTTGGTTTTCAGCCCCTTAAAATTGTTGTTGCTTGATAAGAGAAGGGTACAGACCGTGCAATCGGTACAATGACGCACTGGCAGAGGCCTAAAAGCAATCACTGAAATCTTTATGTATGCAGACGATAATGAATGAGTATATGATAAATAGTTATGACTCGCAAAATTCTAAAATTATCAGTGGGTGTGGTGATTGATAAATCAGTGGGTCCACACTCATTTATTCATCGATGTATGTGTGAGTTAGTGTTTTTGTGTGGTGTGTGAATGTGTATTTGTGTGTGTGTTATCAAATTCGATATTGTAAGGCAGATTTGATAATTTAAATGAAATTGAAATGAATCGAATGAAATAAATCATTAAATATACAAATACTTTGGATCTAGTCCTGGCTTGGGACATGTGTATTTTCCAGCTCTCTTAAATGGTTAGTACCTGGATGACCGAGCGTCGCTCGGTATTTATTTTTTTATATAAATGGGTTTTTGGCAACATTGGGACTATCCAAACGCCACCTTTTTGTTATTTTTCTTCCAACAAAAAAAATAAGTGGCGCCCTCTCTTGGTACGCCTTGATACTGTTTATTCTGCACCTTGTTCCAGTATAGTTTAATGTGGTTCGCTCGAGTTGCGATAGATGGCGCTAGATGTACATTGATTTCATATATTTGATTGTTAAAAACACGAATAAACGACATTTTCTAAAAATGAATCCTAGCTAGATCGATTTATCGCCCCCGAAACCCCCTGCATACAAAATTTTATGAAAATCGTTGTAGCCGTTTCCGAGATTCAGATTATATATATATATATATATACATATATATATACAAGAATTGCTTGTTTAAAGGTATTAGATAGATTAGATACTGAAAATATATCCCTATGCCTTTGTATGTTTTTTCGTTAAGTAATTTCGTTTTTATTATTATTATTTATTATTATAATACGTATTTGAGAGCAGTAGAAAGTCAGGAATCCGACTTTCTTAATAATTCAAAAGTAGTAAAGTACTGCTAAAATATTCATTCAAATCTGGGTTTATTTAAGTAGGTACTAACATTTTGAATATTGTTGCAGTCTGGCCAATTAAGACAAGATTAAATGTAAAAGCCATGTAATTAAATGCCCCATTATTCTTCTAAGAGTATCGAACAAATTTAAATTCTTCCAAGATGTTACGAAATCTTCAAGGTTAAAATTACTACTCTTTATTATTCGTATTCAAAAACCTTTGTTGGTAACCTCTAGTAAAAATATCTGGCGACAATATAATACCCCAACAACACAAAATTTATTGCAAAACAGTGCCAAAGTCTTCTTTTTGTGTTATGTAAACTAAAACTGCGTTAATTAAAAAAAAAAGCTCACAATTTACGTCATGATATTGTTTCATAATATATAATAAAATAGTACTTATGTAGATTTACGAAATATCGTAGTATAGAAGTAGTCTGTAGTCTCGTTTGTCAGTAACACTTATTTTTTAAAGTCGTTACAGTTATTTAGATAGTGAATTAATACAAAGATTTAGATTCTGTAGGCTAACAGTAAAAATAAAACCAACCGTTTAAAAAAAGACGAAGATTTCGCCCGATACTGATAAGGAGTGGAAATGAAATACACAATAATCGGTGACAGGGCTCCGATTCTTCATCAAAATTCGAAACAATCGAAGTTACAGTTATACAACCCTGCCATACTAGAACTGTTACGTATATATATTCAATTGTATCTGAATTAAAAATATGTTAGTAAGAATAATCCATATAAGGAATATCCCTTTCCAACGATTGTGTTCATTATTATGTACCATATTTTCTTTTTTTACTCACAACTCCCAAATGTAAGTCTAAAAATGCCCTGTTAATGGCAATATGCCTGCTCTCTATTTACGGAAATTAGACTTATAATTATAATTTAAAAAAAGGGCATTTAATATACCTCTGCCTACCATTATAGGGTGTTAGACATTTCGATGTAGGTATGATTTGGTAGGTATTTCACTTAAAAGTGCTTGGTTTCTAAAATCAAACTATATTATTACTAAAACAAAAACGATTTGAATTTAGACATGACTACGGTCCTTTTACGAATATTTATGATTATAGTTTTTTTCCGTTAATCTGTCAGAAAAGTGGACAGTTAATGGCATTTTAAAATATACTTAACATTGTCTTTCATAACTGATTCCGTAATTTACCGTTATGAATCAATTAAGAAGAAGAAACGCGTTGTTATTTTTTTGTGGTTGAAAATGTCAAGTCTATTTGAATGTTTTCTAAATTCCAGTCATTTACTGCCTAGTAGTTAGCATAATTAGTTGAAAAGTAGACTTTAGATTGTATGTTGAAAAACTCGTACTATACCAAACGTAACCCTTCTGTGTAGTGATAGATTAAGGATACCGAGCGTCTACTTCTATTATTTTCGTGATTGGCGTAAGAACTGAATAAGAGAGCTAACTAATGAGGACTGTGAACTGTTCGTCCAGCGTATTATAGGCCAAAATCTCCTTTTTAAGGAGAAGCCTATAAAGAGCCAGTGGAGCTTTAGTAGTAGCTAATAGATTCAATAGTTGAAAAGTATACTATAGTAAGTGTGAATTATTTTTAATTACATTTAATTTTGGTTACAGGAGTCATAATGGCAGCATTTACAATGCAAGAGGGAGGCTTCAGCATGGTAGACTACGTAGTTTTTGGTGTGCTATGCTTAGCCTCATGTACCGGAGGCATGTGGTACAGTGCCATCGGCTCCAAGCATAACTCTATAAAAGATGTTAAGGACTATCTACTAGGTGGAAAAACTATGTCTACCTTTCCTGTTGCCATGTCACTTATTGCCAGGTATGTTTTTATTTTGTATTATTGGAACGAAGTTCCTTATGGGGCGTTGCTGAGGGGTACCCTAACCGGCAAAAAACGTCCATAACGTAAGATTGATGCCTGGGTGTCAAAATGGTAGCGTATGAGAAGGATGTGAGGTCTCGGGTTCGAATCCCGTCTAGGATCAATTATTTTTTTAATCTGCAAGTATTTGTTTTTTGGGAGTTTGGATGTTTTCTATGTATAATAAGTATGTACATATTTACAAAAAAATATCCAAAATATTTATTTATTTATTTCGTTAACAAAAAATTATATAACCTGTAAGTTGCATTGTAACAAGTACGGAGTAACTCTAGACAGAACTTGTTTCAGTAGAGATTACTAGGTGGCAGCATAAGTTAAGTTTATTTTTTAATTGTTATCGATAAAAATCATAATAATAATGTATACCTGAATAGTGATTTTCTTTAAACCTCGCATAGCACTTTTATATATTTTTTTAAATAATTTTAAATACAATAAAGGTGTTGTGGTTCTTTCAACTTTCTCAATTTTGTGGTTCTTAAAGAGCTTGAATGAAAAATTTAGTATAGCGCCATCTGTAAGTTGCATGTATTATTTATTATATTTTACCTATAATTCTATTTGTTTATATACTCAGATGTTAAAACAATATTAAACGGCTTTATTATTACATTGTATGTTTATTTAAATAGTAGAAACATTCCAAAAATCGTATAAATGTAGTCATTGACATTAAGTATTTCTATTATCTTATTATTTTTTCTTATTTTTCTATTATTTATATGTTTCTATTATTTTTTATGTAGCTGAAGGAAAATATTAGTAACCCACAACTAAGACCACTATCATTACATTAAACAGTTTATGATGTTGATGATGATGATTGTCTCAACAATGGTAAAATTTATATTATTTTTCCTGAAATATCAGCGAAACGATTCAAAATTATATCGTGTATTTTTTTTTTAATGTATGGCCCGCCATAACGACTCTACTCTGCCTGATGGAAAGCATGAGTAGAATCCAAGAGTGGTGGTCACCATACTCACTGCGAATGCAGGCAATGCAGTATGGCGACCCACACCATAGCATCCTAGTGATGCTCATGCATCTTTTAGTCTAGTCAACAAGTATGGAACTTGTTGACTAGACTATTTGGGCTTCCGGTCTCGCACTCACCAACGAAACACGACAGCACGAACGCTGTCATTTTACGTTGATTTTCTGTGTGAGGGTGGTACCGCCCCGGTCGAGCCGGCCCGTTCGTGCTGAAATCAGCGTGGCTCTACTACCTTCTGAACAATGAAAATTCTGTTAACAGTGCATTTAAAATTCTATTCTATCCATCTTTCACTTCAATTCTGTCTGTCTTTCGTCCGTCTGTCTGTCTGTCTGTCTGTCCGTCCGTATGTCACAGCCACTTTTTTCTGAAACTAAAAAAACTATACTGTTGAAACTTGGTAAGTAGATGTATTCTATGAACCGTATTAAGATTTTCACACAAAAATAAAAAAACAATAAATTTTGGCGGTACCCATACTTAGAACTGAAACTCAAAAAAATTTTTTTCATCAAACGCATACGTGTGGGATATATATATGGATAGGTCTTCGAAAATGATATTGAAGTTTCTGATATATATTTTTCTAAACTGAATAGTACAGACACTTTCAAAGTGGTAAAATGTGTGTCCCCCCCCCCTGTGACTTCTAAAATAAGAGAATGATAAAACTAAAAAAATATATGATGTATATTACCATGCAAACTTCCACCGAAAATTGGTTTGAACGAAATCTAGTAAGTAGTTTTTTTTTAACACGTCATAAATCGTAAACCGCAAAAAAAACACTATTATTAAAATATCGATCAAAGTTACAACGAACTACAAGAACTTTTATATTATGTTACTTCCTGCTTCGGAACCCTCATCATGGGCGAGTCCGACTCGCACTTGGCCGCTTTTTATTTTTATCGATAAAAAAAAACATGATAAAAATATACCCGAATAATTCTTTTTTTATACCTTGAATAGAACTTTTAACTTTTAAATTTTGGTTTCACTACAAAATGTTTATTAAATTCAGATGTCCGATATGGTTCTCGATTCTTAACTATCTTTGGCGAAAACTGTATTTTTTATAATCAATATCCTCTGAGGTTATTAGGTGCATAATTAAGTACGATGTGACCTAGTTTGTCTCACTAAAGTAGTAAGCTATGTGAACTAAAGTGAATAAAAAATATGTTATAGTACTACTTTGTCCTAGTAAGTATGTTTACTAGAGCTAACTGTCCTCGCGGAACCTAGGCATACTGAACAAGGTGAGAGGGTTCTTCTCGCCCGAGCTCCTGTGTCTTCTTTACAAGATTCAGGTTCGCTCCTGCGTGGAGTACTGTTGCCACCTTTGCGACGGACTCGCCCAGTACTTCCTGGACGCTCTAGATCGGTTGCAGCGGCGAGCAGTCCGCGTTATCGATTGTCCCGAAGCTACCGAGTCCTCTATCGCTATTGGAGATGGAGAGGATGAGAGTGTTCAGAAGAACACTCTCCGGTCTGGTGCTACCTTCTTCCTTCCTAGAGTGCCATTAAAAAAGCTTAAAGTCAGTCATTTGCAAAGGAACACCTGATACGACGCTTCGGTGTCTAACTAAAGTCGGCAACTATTCAGTCTGTTCTGTGACAGCTAATCCCTTATGTTTTCCCTCATGCAAAGCAGTTATTAGTATTAAAACAGATTTGTCCAATCTAAATGTCAAGTGAGGTCAATTGTCCTCGGTGCTATCATAAGAAAGGTAAATGTCTTTGCAAGGTTAGTGTCATTGACAATCGATTGCATAGCTACGGTCAGTATTCGAGCTGGCATCATGCTATATGTCGCCGAAATACAAACAAACTGGAAATTGAGTAACCAGTGATTGATGAGGTCAAAAGGAGAAAAAGGTGAAAGATTTAGTATTTGATTTTCTTAAAAAAAATATCACAGAATTTTCAACTTTATACTGATTAGTTTTTAACCTATTTCAAAAAAGAATAGATGGTTCTCAATTTGGTTGCAATATTTTGACAGAGCGAGCTGTAAAATGAGCAGATGTAACGTCGTACGTCGTATAGATTTGTTGACCTCAAAAATAATAATCCGTACAAGAACGGAGGCCATGTTAGGTAATTCAATTTTGTCGTCGTTTAGGAAAAAACCACATACTCGATGTCATTAGTAAAGTCTAGTGAAATGTAAACAAAAATTAGTAGATTATTTTGGAAAGATCAATTTAATTATATTATTATTTAAAAACATGCACCTATTTAAAAACTTGTTTTTATTAATTGAATAGGTCACCGAATTATCACGAGGGTTGACATTTCATTTTACCGTCTATAAATAACTCACAACGTTGCGGTTTATAATATCTGACCCTCGAAGTCACAAATACCTATATGTCAAGAATGAATATTGTGCATTATTCATCTTATACTTCGTTTTTGAAGCTAGAATTCTGTCTGCCAAGCAGGTTTTCATTTGGTTTTCCGACTGCATTTATTTTCGTTTATGTTTCTGTAATCGTAAAAAATGGTACTGGGAAATTAGGCACTATTTTCTAATACGAGTTTGTTCGTGTTATTTGTAAAATATCATAAAGTTCGAGCTGGAAACAAAAAAATGAATACCGTAAAAACCTGCACATTTTGTATTTTTTTAAAATCAATATTGCCATCTATAATTTTAGTGAGGATAATATATGATGTAGGTAAACATGTTATTGATACTTATGAAGAATTGTAAATAGAATCGGTTCTTTAAAAATATATACCTGTAAGTGTGTTCGCGGGAACATTTGAAAAATTATATGATAATAACGGTTACATACCTACCATACCTACAGGTCTGCCAAGATAATATTATTAGAAATCCGGACTAGCAGAACATCTGTAGTTCTCTGTAGTAATTTTTGTTAAATACCTAACATTGTTTTATTTCACTTTATACTGTGTATTTAAATACACAATTGTAACAAACAAAAAAGTAATAAAAAAAAGTAAAAACTAAAACCCAACTACGACAAAAAACGACGCTGAAAAAGTACGAAACAAGTTTGGAAAGCCGCTTTAGCTTTTATCAATTGTTAAAACGTGTCACCTCAAATGTCATTTACCAAATGAGTTCATAATTAACTTAAAATGAATTATCAACTTTTCTTTTTTAGTTTTATTCGTCTTCCGTCAGGTCAGATACTCAAAGCAAAAATGTGAGATTTTTTAATGAAGTACTTTCTTAAAGAGAGGTTCTCCGTTTAAATTGATAAAAACTTGTTTTTTGAAGTGAAAACTTCTTTAGCAGCCTACCAAGGTAGTACAGCCACGCTGATTTCACCATAAATGGGCCGGCTCGACCGGGGCGGTACTACCCTAACACAGAAAATCAACGCAAAATGACAGCGTTCGTGCTGCCGTGTTTGGTATCAGTGGAAAGGACGATACTTGTACATTTCAAAAATATATATTATTAATAAAACGTATTTATTCGATAATTGTGATATTTATATGGTAACTATTTAAAATATGGTAACTATAAAAATATATATTTATTTATTTAACAACGCGTGACTACGGCTTTTCAAACTTGTTTCATAATTTTTCAGCGTCTTTTTTTGTCGTAGTTGGGTTTTAGTTTTTACTTTTTTTTATTGCTAACTGTATTCAGACATGCTTCGCTATAGTCTCAAAAAAAAGTATTAATAAAAATCTTTGAGGCGTCTTTTATTTCCTGCCAAACTGCTCAATCTGAGCAAAAGTTTAAAATTTTTGTATCGTAGAATAGCTTGACATTATTATAATATAGATTAAGAATACAAGAAACGCATAACTCATATACATAGAAAGCAATTTCTTATCAAATAGATAGATAGATAAATTCCTTATGAGTAATCTTCTTTTTTAATCACGTTTGGTATACCCATTGAGCGTCTGCTATTGTTGTCGGACGAATGCGACGGACACACTGTGGGTGAATCATTCTCAACTTTGATTATATCTTAACAAGATACGGTCTTGGTTGCAGCTAAGGGCCTACCTCCCTTCAGATGCGTAAAAATGGTTGCATTCTAAAGACTACTCCTCCTTAACAGCTGCATCAAAAGATTCGAAAAAAATATATTTTTACTGCAGATTCATGTGCAAGAATATGTAGATTTAATTTTTTACATACGATAAATAGTATTGCCATAAAAAAAAATTTAACAACACTCTATTTTGTTCGCTTTTTTGCCTAAAGCTTTTAAACGGCTTTGAAGCAAAAAAATATTTTTACACAGAAATATTGGTGGTTGAATTAGCTATAAACTAGGCATACTCATATTTAAATCAATCAATATTTTGTAAAGAAAATGATCAATATTGCGATTCCCAAAATTAAAAGTACAGCGGGTCTCTGTGCGGGCGCAGGCGGCAGTCGTGCGTTGGCATTCAGACGGGAAGGCTGTGTCGCTCGCTGCTCTGCTCACGCTTACGACTAACTATGCTTAGACGTTTGTGTTTGTGTAAGTATTTAGGTACTTTCTGAGTTAGTGTGCATTAGAGACTAACTCGCTGCAAAGGACTCAAAGTGATCGTGCGCTTGGATGATTTTTGGTGTTTTGACTGCCTCGATGGCGCAGTGGTAGCGTATGCGACTGCAGGCTATGCTTGAGGTCTCGGGTTCGATTCCCGGGTCGGATTAAATATTTGTATGATTTGAAAATATTTATTTCGGTATTTGACTGTTTTCTATGCATAATATGTATCTACTTACATATTTACAAAAAAGTAATATATTAGTAGAGAATACGATTAGGAACGCCCTTCACCCATCTGTTTATTAGATGAAAAGTATTTTAATATATCATATTTAATATTATATCGCGGGTGGGTTGGCTAAAAATCCCTGTCTGAACTATTATAATATGTTTATATATCTAATATTTATATAATTATCATTTATTTATTATCATATTTAAATATTAATACGTGTATCCGTGTATGCATTTTACATAGCATTAATATTATTATTGTTACTTATAAACCGATAAATTAAAGTTTTTCTTCCCTTATCTCTTTTTCTTATTACAATTGTATGATAGGATAGGCACCTGCCTTGTCCCTTACTGAACCAACTCAAGGTTGACTGAGAGATAATACCATGTGGCATAAAGTCTATAAGTCTTATAAAGGCGGACTTATCGGTTTATAAGTAACAATAATAATATTAATCACTACATAGTATAAAACAGAGTCGCTTTCTCTGTCCCTATATACCTTTGTTTGCTTAAATCTTTAAAACTACGCAACGGATTTTGATGCGGATTTCTTTGATAGATAGAATGATTCAAGAGGAAGGTTTTTATGTATAATAAATGCATAATATAGTGTGGAAACGCTGTTAATTTTTGAGGTTTCTAATGTGATGTAGCAAATAAACACATTTTTTTGCGCTTACATTGCAAACGCTGGTTGCACCCTACGAGATAGATCAAAATAATGTACTACAGTATTATACACCTTAAAAAGATCTACAAAAAAGTCCGCGACGGTATATGTCTATCTCTTAGGGATAATCCACAACAACCATTTTTTATTCCTTTCTTTTTACGAGAAATAATGGCTTATTTACGAAGCGATTTTAAGCAATACAGAATGAATCCTTATACAATTAAGTAAATTAAATACATTGTGCATTTAATATAGATCAAAATAGCCCTTTACAGTATCTAATTTAAATGAATATATTCGAAGATATTACAGATTTAAAATGCACGAATCGTGTCGTCGGCGGGGGCATCTGAAATCCACCCGAGCGAAGCCGGGGCGGGTCGCTAGTGCTATATAAAATGCATACACGGATATACATATTAATATTTAAACATGATAATTATATAAATATTTGATATATAAACATATTATAATAGTTCAGACAGGGATTTTTAGCCAACCCACCCGCGATATAATATTAAAGATGGTACAAGAGTATAGAGGTCTAACTTGTAAAATACACACACTCACATTCAAAGCTTTGAAAATAATAATCAATATATATTTCGGACATCTGACACACAACGTCTATTAGTTTCAAACTAAGTGGAGCTTGTACTATGAAAGCTAGATTGACTGATAGAACAATTATATGCTTTTATTTGTAAATACAAATATATCATACATAGAGAACACCCAAACGAACCTGAGACCTCATGGACAATAGTCGCGTAAGCTATCACTGCACCAACGTACATGTAAAATCTCTGCAAATAAAAAAAATGGAGTGTCTGTTTGTAATATTAAAAAAACCGCTTTTAATAAAAGCATATGTATGTATACACGATACATGTACCATTTTTTTTTTTTACAATTTTTGTCTGACTGTTTGTTACGGGTAATCTCTGCAACGGCTGGACCGATTTTGACGGGACTTTCAGTGATAGGTCGTTACCCGCGGCAAGACGATAGCCGCGGGTAACACCGCGGGGTTCAGCTAGTTAAAAATAAATTCATGATAATTATCTGTTCGACACGATTTTATTTCAATTTGTAGACATTGCAGGTGACTTCGGAACCTTATTCTATGGGTGACCTGACACGTAACGCATTTACCTGTTTTTAACCGACTTAAAAAAAGGAGGTTTCTCAATTCGACCGTATATATTTTTTTTTTATGTGTGTTCGGGGATAACTACGATTTTGATGATTCCTTTTTTAATGGAAAGGAGATATCCCAACGGTGGTACCATGATAAGGACACTAAGATCTGATTATGGCATCCAAGATAAATCGAGTTGAACCTTGAAGTCGGTTTTATTTTGTTAAAATTTTACTTGTTAATTTATTTAAACATGCTAGAAGTTTTCAGAAATATGATAATTTTTACTTTTTTCTACAAAGGGTAAAATGAATTAATTTATTTTATCAGATTTCTTACCTAATTTAACATACTTTTTCGTATTTAGTACCTACCTATGATAAAATGTGTTAATTTTAAATCTTACTAAACTTTTAGAAATACCCCTTTCTTATGTTAACATTTTAACCATTTATAATTATGTTTTGAAGTTAAGGCAAAAACGTCAGACAAGCGCGCATGTCTGTCTCGCTCCCTAGTCTTTGATCATCGTTTTGAAGTAACGCGTAAGGTACGGAGATATGAATGTGTGCGGTGCAGATATGATACTATGCGTTTAGCTCCGCCCAGACGCTCAAGGTCATTGAGGCTACTATACGCCTTAAGCCATGTATTGTTGTTAATTTGTAGGCTATCGCCGCATAGGTATTTTAGCATTGGTACGGGCAGAGGTGTATCTATTACAAAGCAAATATTATCTTATCTGTGGTATGACGCGCACGTGTATCACCGGGTAATTATCTGCCAAATTGAACTTCCTGATACTAATTAATAAAAAATAAAAAATTGTACTCTTTTGTTTTTATGATTTCATGCTCCAAATATTCAATTCGACTAAGTTGTTAGGAGGATAATGTAGAAGAGTCATCCTAATTAATATTATAAACGCTTTCAACACTAAACCACTGAACCGCTTTTAATAATTCCTTCACCAATGGAAATCTACATTTCCAGCGGTTACTTGCTTTTTGCCGCGATAACATAAGCTAGTTAGTTATAAAATTGATTTACTAATCAATTTTATAACTAACTAGCTTATATTACCATATCTTTACAATAAAAATATAAATAAAGTGCTATCAAAGGATAGTTTCTTGGTGACAGTGATAGTGGTATGACTTTAGCAGTAAGTACCTAACTACCTGAGTAAGGGTACAAGAATGTATATTCATAACGCTGTACCATTCTATACGTAGGAACAGTATTTACAATATAATTCATAAGATTAATAGTCCCATCTTTATATTATAATTATTGTAACATATCTAAAAAAAAATCTTTAGAGATGTTAACAATGCCCGATTACTTTTATCTTCTTCTTATGTATAAAAATCAATTGCTGTTCGTTTGTCTCGTAAAAACTCACGACGGCTGGGCCGATTTAGCTAGCTGATCATGGTTTTGAAATGTTTGGCGCAGTCCAAGGAAGTTTATATCTTAAATAAGTGTTCGCGTTAATATGTATACGGCGTGACAATACATTATTATAATGAAATGGAGCTAATTTGATGCTATGGAGCTGGAAGGTGGCCACAGGAACTCTATGCTGGAGCTAGAAGATGGCCATAGGAACTCTGTTTTACTCTCTCGTTTTATTTTTCCGTAACGGTTCTCCGTGACAGATTTCAGAAGTAAATTAAAGTATTTGAAGTACTACTAAGAACGAGTTTTAGTAGATTTTTATGTGCGAATTAACTGTTTTATCAGTTTCTGTCGAGATACACATATAAAATTATGGTCCTATTTCATTTTTAGAGTTGTATCTATGACTTACTTTACTTAAATAATTTTACTGGAGCTAAGAGTTCTCATAATTAAAACCAAGAATAATGATGGGACGTACGTGCGTATTCATAAAAAAAAAATACATATTACAGTATCTGAATGTATTTATTTGGCCTAGTTTGGTTTAAAAATATTCGAGAATAGAACGCTTAAGCGATGATTTATAAACTTGTTACTAAAAATTGATATTCTATAAATATTTAACAGAGTGTGATGTAAATGTATGTGGTAACATCGTCACAAATATGTCACTAACTAAATATTACGCAACGGATTAGGCGATTATGGGCAAGTTGATATTTCGTGACGCACATTGCCATTCATGCCAATTTCTCTTAATTCATTTCGGTATTCTTGAATGATTCTTAGTTTAATTTTAATTCTACGTGCGCACTACCTTAGGGATATGGCTGTTCTTTTGTGACACTTGCTATTATAGATGGAACAAATCACTGTTGCCTGTAGCTTGATGACAGGCGTTTGAGAAACATTTCTGTTGATATTTTATTGTTATCCAAAAAAATAGACATATTCACACATGCAAAGATTTCTAGTTAAGTACGCCACCTGCGTAGCAGAAGTATGTATTAGCTTTTTGGTGAGGGCAAATTCCATAGAAACCATTTTTGAGGGGCAGGCGCACTATGACATTTTTACCTAGAATTCCACGTGTGCTTATGTTTACAGACTAAGTTAATAGAAAAACTAACTCTTATTTTTGTTTTAGTTACGTTTCTGGAGTGACGATAATGGGAACACCAGCTGAAATATATAACTATGGCGCGCAGTATTGGCTGGTGGTCGTGGGAGTAGCACTCAGCTGTATTATAGTCTGCATCGTTTATTTGCCGGTCTTCTGCACTCTAAGGCTATCGTCTTCTTATGAAGTAAGTAATGGTTAAATGATGTGATTTGGTACTTATGTATGTACGTATAGACGGAGGTATGTATGGACATACTTACACAATTACTTGCATTTTAGGGTTCCGTAAGACAAAAATAAGAACGTAGGTAATATTTCTTGGGTCTGTTTGCTTAAGACACACGTGCCAATCAACGGCAGTCAATGTTATTTATGCTATAGTTATATTTTTACACTCTTACTTAAATCAAGTTATTGAACTAAAAACTGTGAAAAACAAGAAGCAAAGCAGTGAGGACGCGACGCTTCATTTCTATGTTTGGCATATTTTTTTCTAGTACTTACATAATTTCGTGTATAAGTGTATAAATTTTGTAAAGTTAAGAATTTTCTATAAAGTCTCTTCCGACTTCCAAGATATTGTGACTATTTTTAATGCACTGTCAGCACACTAGTCCTACTCGAACCAGATAGATTTGGTTTCGTAAATACATCTGTAAATATTTCCATAGTAATAATATTTTAACATAGTCGCAAGTTTTATTAACTTTCGATATTTATGTATGGAGGTGCTAGCCTACGAACATGGTTGGACTGAAGAGGACGGCCTTGTACTTCGAGAGCATGTTTGTCTTTACTGTGTAATGACTTGGAAGTTTTTAGTTTACTTAGTTTAATATTCCACAAGAAATGTCGTAGCAATGATTACGCTTGATCACCGATTGTCTATAATATATGAAATATTAGATCATAATCGTAATTATAGTCGCATTGAGACGTATAAATAATAATAATTAATTGACTATTGTAAGGTTCTAATAGTTGTATATTAATAAATTATACATTTATCGGGATATATCAATATGTCTTGTGCTCTCGTCAATAGCTACATTCTCAAACAATATTTATGGAAATATAGATGAACTTAATTAAGACTATTAACCAAACGGCATTACATTTTCTATTAAATGTTTATTAAATGAATCGTAACTCAAGTGAATGTGATAATATAATCCTACTAATATTATAAACGCGAAAGTTTGTAAGTATGGATGGATGGATGGATGTTTGTTACTCTTTCACGCAAAAGCTACTGAACGGATTTGGATGAAACTTTACAGTAATATAGCTTATACATCAGAATAACACATAGGCTACTATTCGCCGCGATAACCGACATATACGCGGGCGGAGCCGCGGGCAAGAACTAGTCTATTATAAAGCATTAAAATTATTTCAAAGTCAATGTCGTTTAGGTAATAAACTATCAACATTCCTTTAACAGTTACATCGTTGTTGTGGGAATTATCTATAATAATATGTAGTTACATACGATATCGTAATCGTATGTGATCTGACATGATGTGACCGCTATGCAATGGACTTTAGCCAGCCGATTTGTTTGCAAAAAAATTATTCTAAAGATGAGTTCATACAAAGTCAAACGGAGGTATAAGAGGTTGCTTTTTTGTTGATACGAGATGTTAATTACATAATATTATGCATAGTTTTCGTTTATTGTAGACTAGCTGACCCAAGCAACATCGTTTACGTCTCCTATTGCCCGTAGCGTAAAAAAATCCCCCTTTTTTCTAACATTCTTCATTGGTGCTCCGCTCCTATTGGTCTTAGCGGGATGATATATAGCCTATTGCTTTCCTCGACAAATGTACTATCCAACACTGAAAGAATTTTTCAAATCGGACCAGCGGTTCCTGAGATTAGCGCGTTCAAACAAACAAACAAACTCTTCAGCTTTATAATATTAGTATAGATTATCACTGTAACTGTTTTAATTGTAAAAGGAACCATAAATATAAATATTCGACATTCTATTCTAAAAAGTAAGGCAAATTAACAACGAAATAATCCTATATGCGAATTGGTTTTCTTCGTGGTGTGGAACTCTATACGTTACTTAGGCAAATAATTAAAGTTCCAGGGTATATCCTGATCTATGCAATCTGCTTGAATTTATGATCATGTAAAAATAGCGAAACGGTCATATATTTCCCCAAGATATAATTAGAGTTTGTGAAGTTGAGATTTAAAGTTAGAGCGTGTAGAGTTAAAAGCCTGTCTCTACATGAGCTCTACCCCCTTAGACAAGATGCAGGTGTTTCGCGTTGATTCTCTTCTACAATCGCTAACACTTCTATTCTCTTGTATTATTGTTGTATTGTATTGAGATGACGTCATTTTTTGGTTTTCTAATAACGTTAACCTTTGTAAAACGTCATCTTAGCCAAGGGGTCATACTACTATTTTTCCAAATAGTCTCTTTGTGGCAACATTTTATATGAAAATGGGTTTTGTGGGATAAATCCTACTAATATTATGAACGCGAAAGTTTGTAAGTATGGATGGATGGATGTTTGTTACTCTTTCACGCAAAAACTACTGAACGGATTTGGATGAAACTTTACAGTAATATAGCTTATACATCAGAATAACACATAGGCTACTATTTGCCGCGATAACCGACATACACGCGGGCGGAGCCGCGGGCAACAACTAGTAACTCATACTCATGTATGCATTCAAGTTTAATGGCTAGCTAGATTTATGTCAATAATGACGTAGGTGATTAAAAGCTTATCGAAACTGTACTAAAAGGTTTTTTAAGTATTTGATTATGTAAAGAATCGGTAAAAACTGTTTACAACCGATTTTTATGACTCGGTGATTTTATTTTCTTTTTAATAACAAAAATAGTTTGCCTTTCTATATTATAGACTGTTTTTTTATGTTATTAAAATAATTATTAGTAAATACATCTGTAACTACAATCACCGAGCCTGTATAGTCAAAATATAAAGTCTACTTAAAATGTATGCGAACCTAGATGCGTACACTTTGTGGAAGATGTTGATTTTTTAGTTTACAAAAGTTATTCGAATCACTAATTTCTGTCTTCATTTTTACAAGTAACTATTTGAGCCTACTAAGTAGTGCGTACATTAACTTACGTATCGTTTGTTCAGAATCTTAGAAACATACGCAGAGCTGTTTCAACCACTATTTGGATATGTTAACGTAACTTGTTTAACGATATTTACTTTCTATACAAACCCTATCTCTGCAAAACTACTTCTGTTTTAGGTATTATGTGTTGTTGCGTGCGAAATAAAATAGTAATTATAATAAAACAGTATTTAAAGGCCCGTATTCACTGTGATTAGTGCGAGTGCAGGTGTGAAGCGCAGGTGATCAACGATTGGTAGAAAATACGTGTGGACCGCGAATTTGCTGCTACTTTCCACCAGTCACCGATCACCCGCACTAAGCACCTGCACTCGCACTAAACAAAGTGAATACAAGCCTTAAGCTAAACGTGAATGATGTATAATATTTGTTACAGTATTTGGAGCTAAGGTTCAACAGGCATGTACGCGCTGTCGCCTCGCTCCTGTTTTTGTTTGATGAGGTAAGTGGATTCATTATCATCATCCTATCATAGTCCACTATTGGACATAAGCCACATAAATTAATAAATAAAAGTCAGAAGACAGATTTAAGTTAATTCCTTGGTTGAAAATAAATAATCATACTCAAATGTTTACTATACTTGCATATCGTTTTAAGGGGATTAACACGGTATCATTTTCATGGGCGAAATGAAAATATAGAATAAATTACAATTATAGATTGGATTAAATCTCGGAAACGGGTGTGTTTTGGTGTATAATGTCTTGCACCCAATATTATACACACATCAAAAGTGTCTAGGGATCAACATATGTGTCTAGGGATCAATATATATTTTTGCAATAACTTTTCTCCTGATTGATATTAATTAAAATTTTCTTTAAGGATTCATCAAATAAAGTGTTTTCGTTTGTCACAGTAACGATAAACCAAGTCACCTTTGCATTAATAAAGAAATTTGCCAATTTCCTAATAAAAGGATTTTTGACATTTGAACCACTAACATTAAAGTTCGAAAAAAAGACTGAAATAACAGATTTCTTTAAAATTTTATTAGGTAACTTAAACAATTAATAATCCGTGTTTCTACCGCGAACACTAACACAAGAACATCGGTTTGGCATACTCAAAATGAGTTCGTTGCAACAACAAAAAAAGGTCTTCTTGCGACTGGATACCCTCCATATTCGGCAGAGCTCTTCTCTATAGCATATCCCATGCATGCTCAATCGGGTTCAAGTCTGGCGACTAAGCAGGCCAGGGCCAAAGCCACATCTCAATCTCAAGAAATCCGCATAAAAATGCTTGATCCCTAGACACTTTTGATCTTCGTCACCTTCAAATTCAAATACATTTAAACAAAATTTGCGACTAATTCTGTCTCCCGAAATACAGGCCATGCCTAGCTTAGAAATCAGTACCAGTATATATAAACACAAATACAATCAAACTGTCAAGTATTTTATTGCATTGTGTGATTTTAAATGTTATGTCTTTGGTTTGAAATAAACATATTATTATTATCTTTACCACATTAAAAGAAAAGTTTCGTATGCGGGATGCATGTCGTGAGGATAAGATAGGGAATAGTATTTGTAGTAATACCGATGACGATGATATATGAGGGGTACAATATAATAATACACATTAAGCCGGTAGATTATTTTGACATGTCGAAATCTCACTTTATGCTGTAATGCTGACGTTCACCCGTTGTCAGTTCGCCATTTTGATAAGATAGTCAAATCAGAGACATAAACGTGAAAGTCTGGTTAAATTTTTCGTCGCGAAAAAAAAGAAAACAAAATGAATTTAATTTCAATTTCAACTTGATTGTCAATGACGTATGTGAACTTGGTTGTATTATTGTTCGACAACTATCTTGATAAATAAAATATTTTTTTAAAACCTCTTATCAGTCATTTAAAAACTATAAGCTTAGCAAAAATGAAAATCTATACTAATATATAAAGCTGAAAAGTTTTCTCAGGAACTACTGGTCCGATTTGAAAAATTCTTTCAGTGATAGATAGCCCATTTATCGGAGCACCGATGAAGAATATTACAAAAACGGGGGAAAATCATCATCAAACTACATATATTATACTAGCTTTGCACCGCGGCGTGAACCCCGGTTGTTGTACGGGGCTCAGCTAGTATACATACCTATATGATAATTCTACGACTTAAATACCATTTGAAAACCTTCTGCCATAATTATTTTAACTTCAATAACATTGGACTTTCATACAAACTTCCAACCCCCGTTTTACCCCCTTTGGGGTTGAGTTTCGTAAAATCCGTTCTTAGTGGATGTCTACACGCTATAAGGTACCTATCTGCCAAATTTCAAGTTTGTAGGTGTTATAGTTTCTGAGTTTTCGTGATTAATAAGTGAGTGGTTTTTCGCTTTTATATATATAGATAGATAAAGTCCTTGTGATTTACCTGGTTCTGAACTAACAGCACAAATTAATATTTATTGCTAAACTTTTTAATTATAATTTGTATCTAAATAATAAATAATGCGGTTTTCGTCATGTGTTCATGTAATTGTAGTTGAACAAGCTACTAATATGACTTTTTCAGTATTAAAGCAGATGTTTTCTCTGTGGCCCTCCCTTTTTAAACTAAAATATATTATTTAGAAACGAAGGGAACTTTAGAAAAGTAAAAACTATTTTATACTTATACAAACCTACTACGAGTAAATATATAAGAAAAAACATCCAACGAAAACTCTCTGTCAAAAAACACTTAAAAGCTTAAAATAAACTGGTTCTTCATAAATTGCCTATACCTAATTCTTTATTCATTTAAATAGTAGTATTATAATGGGTGCTAGGTACCTAAAATCTGTTTGAAGTCGGTGCCAAGTGACTATCGCTTAGACTTTTGTAATTGTTCGTTTGTATTCTTTTTGGCTTAGCACCGACTTCAAACAGATTTTAGGTACCTAGCACCCATTATAATACTACTATTTAAATGAATAAAGAATTAGGTATAGGCAATTTATGAAGAACCAGTTTATTTTAAGCTTTTAAGTGTTTTTTGACAGAGAGTTTTCGTTGGATGTTTTTGGAAGTCGTTTTTTTTTTTTTTATAAAAAGTTTTTATTTTACAGTTTTTAGTGCAAACAATCGTAGGTAAGCAGTAAGTTGAATTATTTCATCAAATTTTATCATCAAGAATAATACAAATTAAGGTACGTGTAATATTAAAATCATCCTCTAATCCCTAACTGTTGAAGAGTTTAATCTTCTATCATCCGCTCACCTAAATAGCTTGAAAGTATACGACTGAAGGTCTTTAGATACGTATGAAATTGAAAGAATTATTCTCCAACTCCTAACCGTTGAGGAGTTGTACCTTCCACCTTCCATCATCAGCTTACCTAAATAATTTGTAAGAATACGACTAAAGGTAACTTATATACATATGATATTTAAAGATTTATCCTCCAACTCCTAACCGTTAAGGAGTGGTACCTTACATCATCAGCTCATCATCATAAAATGTTGACTACCAGATGCAAATACCGGTGTAACTTCAGAAAATATACGAAAAACATAGTATGTGCCTATAAAAAATGAGGGTTTCCCTCGATTTCCCTGGGATCCCATCATCAGATCCTGATATGCTGGCAATGGGACCACCACGGAAGCATACCCTGTCGAATACAAAAAAAAATTCAAAATCGGTCCACAACTGACGGAGTAATCAGGTAACATACATAAAAAAAAAAAAAAAAAAAAAAAAAAAAAAAAAAAAAAATACATACAGTGGAACATAGAACCTCCTCCTTTTTGGAAGTCGGTTAAAAAATAATTAAAATCGGTTGAACCGTTTCGGAGCTGTGCGACCACAAACACCGTGGCACGAGATATTTATATACTTAACTACATATTAAATTATAAGCATTTTATAAATATCATTAAAAAAACAAACTATATTGTTGACGACAATACAATTTTTGAACAGTAGATAAGGTTTAATATCACTTGCAAGTTGATGTGAGGCGTGAGGGCATAATCAGTACATTAAAATATGTTCATTGTTTTCAATTCAGTTATTTTCCATATTCATGAGGTTTAGTTATTGTCTAAGCTATTAAATAATCAAGTATAGCGTTAATGTAGTTTTGAATAGGATAATGGTAGTAAAACGATAGTAAAAAAATTATAGTTGACCCGCACTTTTTTTTTTTTATGGAATAGGCGGACAAACGAGCAGACGTATCGCCTGATGGTAAGCGATTACCGTCGCCCATGGACACCTGCAACACCAGAGGCGTCACAAGCGCATTGACGGCCTTTGAGGGGATGGGGGGGGAGATAGGGAGGGGGGTTGGGGTACGGGCCTCCGGTATCCTCACTCACACGGTGAAACACAGCGCAAGCACTATTTCACACCGGTTTCCTGTGAGGCCGTGGTATCACTCCGGTCGAGCCGGCCCATTCATGCCGAAGCGTGGCTCTCCCACGGTAAAATTGTATGCGTCTTTGAAAAAGAATATATTTTCCTTGTTTTTCGCAATATTTTTCATTGATGCTCGACCTCGGTTGGTCGACATGTGATCCTAGAATGGCACGTTCAGCCAAACAATAGTTATTTGTTATACAAGATTGCAAAGTTGCTCTTTAACCGCGTGCTCAATTTTAATGACCGAAGCGAAGGATTCTAAAATTTGAATCCTGAGCGTTAGCGAGGGAATGAAAAGAGCACGAGGTGAAAAATCTTTGTACTCGAGTGCAACACGTAACTTTTCATCTCATCTAAGCAAGGAAATGACTAAATGCAAAAAACATAATGGCGCGAGCAAAGCAAATTAAAAAAAGTACACCAAGAAGGTTCCGAGGCTGAGTTTATATCAAATTAAAAAAGGTTGTATAATAAATTCAACAACATAGAGGTAAAAGTAAATAGGTTTAATGTTGTTTTGAATTCACAAACTTAGTGCACACGATGTTTTAAATTCAATTTACTTTATCCTCTAGCGGATGAAAACGGCTTTTGCACTCAGATATCGAAGGGCAAAATACTCTTTCCGAGATGGGGGGATGAAAATAAACTTTTTTCACTTTATAATATTTTTTAAGCGTAGATTCTAATTTATTAAAAAGTAGCATGCCCAGCCAGTTTTTAGTTTTATAAGAAACTATACCTGTCGCCTGCATTTCCCTCATTTCTCCTTTTCGACAACCAAAAAATCCTGCGATGCGAACCTGATATTTTCTGCACATTACGTACACCTTAGATCACGTATTACCTTTACATTTTCCTTATGTTGCCTTCTCACCTCGCCTTACTTTGCTTTTCAATATTCACATTACCAATTTTCTATCTTCGCTTACTGACGTTGGATTGGAAACAATACCTTGCCCTTTGCTACGTCAACTCAATTTATTGTTGACCAAATATCCATAATGAATAAGGTTGAAACTAGTGTCAGTATATTTAAGGGCGCTGACTTCTCAATAACAACTACCATAGATGTTCATTGCAACCGAGACCGACGCGGCGACGACTTACCGTGCTCTCCGATGCATGGGCGTGTGTGTTTCACCGCCAAACTTCCAAACCCCGCGCTGGTGGTAATAAGAATTTCATATACGAAAAACCCAATAAATTACTTACTTATTACTTTGGCACAACTCGAACTTACTGAGAATCGAACCCGAGACCTGTTGTTTGGCAGTCGCATACGTTAATCGCCAGACCAACGAAGCAGTCCACAACCCAAGTACTCAGCGATATCTTAGTTCTGTAGAAAGACTGATATCAGAGTTTTTAGGACTCCCACTATCCGTAACGATTGTACTAGTGTGTGTGTACTAGACAACTGATATAAATACATATATTTTTTTTTGTAAATACATACATATTATACATAGAAAACACCCAAACTCCGAAACAAATATTTGCAGATCATATAAACATTTGGTCCGACCCGGGAATCGAACCCGAGACCTAAAGCACAGCAGTCGCATACGCTACATTGAAAATGGTTACCTTTCCATAGGCTGACATGTCTAGGGTTGCTTAACTTTGCAAACCTTTGCTTAGATTTAGTTTCATAAAATATGTAGTAGTTCAATTTAACTGTACACACATGTTTCCATAATAATTTTGTAGTATTGTCATCAGCGATTCGTATTAGGTTATAGGTCATCCACTTGCTTCCAAGCTGGACTTTGATCGGTGTCGTTTACTATAAAGAACATCAACATCAATTGTCCGTTATGTGACCATAATAATACGCAGCTGGCATGCCATGTAGCTGTTATAGGAATTTTTAGCCTCCTTGTTAGATAAATATTATTACTTCTACTGTTACCCATTTACATCACAGAATACTTATTTAAAAAAATGAGAGACATCTCCACTTTATTCGAGTGTATTTATATAAGTTATGTCTGAGTATGAGTTTTGCATTCAACTTATTTGCGTTGAAAAATATTGTGGGTAACTGATTTCAGGTTCATTACACTGTGTTCAGAAATACTTATACATATGTATCAGTTTTCTTAACACAGTGTTAATACCTACAATTTTATTAACAATAAAGGAATAACAATTAATAAAGCCGAAGCAAAAAGATGGTACAAAAAATTCTGACGAAACGAATCTAATTTAAGACACTCATGTGAGTACAACACACTCATGAAAAACATAATTTTACGTACGTAATATACCATAGACCTTTGCATCACGTTTCACCGATTTAAATGTAAACATAGAATTAAAAATACCATAATTATAGTAGCTGTACCCTGCCATATTTCTCTGTTGCATATTATGGCTGCATTGATAAGAAATGAGGAAAAAATCCGACACGAAAAAAGAAACAATATCTGAAGCGGTTTCTTTATCCTGGAAAATTTGGGCTGAATTGGTGTAAAACTTTTGGAGTTTTTGAAGCTTATACAAACCAACTTAACAAATATATACACACATCAAAAGTGTCTAGGGATCAACATATGTGTCTAGGGATCAACATATATTTTTGCAATAACTTTTCTCCTGATTGATATTAAATAAAATTTTCTTTAAGGATTCATCAAATAAAGTGTTTTCGTTTGTCACAGTAACGATAAACCAAGTCACCTTTGCATTAATAAAGAAATTTGCCATTTTCCTAATAAAAGGATTTTTGACATTTGAACCACTAACATTAAAGTTCGAAAAAAGACTGAAATAACAGTTTTCTTTAAAATTTTATTAGGTAACTTAAACAATTAATAATCCGTGTTTCTACCGCGAACACTAACACAAGAACATCGGTTTGGCATACTCAAAATGAGTTCATCCAAATCACGCTGTGGAATGGCCGCCCACGTTCGTTGCAACAACAAAAAAAGGTCTTCTTGCGACTGAATACCCTCCATATTCGGCAGAGCTCTTCTCTGTAGCATATCCCATGCATGCTCAATCGGGTTCAAGTCTGGCGACTGAGCAGGCCAGGGCCAAAGCCACATCTCAATCTCAAGAAATCCGCATAAAAATGCTTGATCCCTAGACACTTTTGATGTGTGTAGTATAAAATATTTTTTTATAAAATCACTTGCCAAAATTACTCTGACACATGGAAAGCATAAGTAGATTCCAAGAGAGATGGTCACCATCCTCGTTGCGAATGCAGACAATTTGGAGGGCTAGTGATGCTTATTCACGCCCCGCTTAAGAGTCTAAGAAAAGGAATCAACGTGGGAAGGAAACACGTGCGCTGGTAGTGAGTTACAGTATACTAGTATATCTATCTATATATATAAAAGAGTAAGGTGACTGACTGACTGACTGACATACCCAGAGATCAACGCACAGCCCAAACCGCTGAAGCTAGAATCCTGAAATTTTGCATGTAGGTTCTTTATATAACGTAAGTGAGCACTAAGAAAGGAATTTTCGAAATTCCACCTCTAAGGGGGTAAATCAGGGAATGAAAGTCTGCGTGAGCGAAGCCGCGTGTAAAAGCTAGTTAAAAATAAATGTCTGAAAAAAGGAATCCATCATTGTAATTCTTTTTTAGCACAAATTCCTGCAAAAGCAAGATTACAGATGCGACGTAGGGTTGTCTACTTCTGCAATAAATACTTTTCACGCTTTTTGTGTACTGATGGGGACCTAGAAATACTGCATCATGTAAAAACACTACCTAATTCAATATTTATATAAATCAGAAGAATAGGGCGCGTCTAAGTATGCGTAGCTTTATAAACATGTTGTGAAAAGATAACAAAACAAATTATTGAAAGTTGTACTAATTAATTAATACGTGTGCATTCAGATATATACTGAATGACATCAATGCACTGTAATAACATATAAGTACATGTAATGTAGGTCACAGCAGTGCACAAGCGATGTAAATTTTTATTCATCACATAATCTAGCATCGATGATTAGATGATTTTACATCTATTTTTGTATCAAACAAGGTCATTTGCTGCACGGACTTTGTTCGGACTAATTTGCGACTTGACAGTAAAATCTTAGTATTAAAGGATGAGGTTTACAGTAAGATATTAAGATGTTTGGTGTAAGGTTGGCTGATAGATTGAGAAAGCAGTAGGTAAAGCGGTAAGAAAATCGTGTTAGTTGAAAGACCATTGATAGAAATTGAGAAAGGCATGCTGCGGTTTTATGGTTTAGGTTCAGAGCAAGAGGAAATTACTGATAGAGTAGAGATAGGAGCTTCATAAAGTGCCTCGGAAAGCATAAAGTCGTGGTATTGAATTCTATATAATTAGTTAGTGAAATTAAAATGAAAACAACTCGGAGTTTGACAATTCGTGCTTGTATGGCACGTGACATGTTAACTTACTTACTAATTCAATGCTTACTTGTAAGTAAAGTTAGTAGAATAGTCTGTTTAAGATGTTTCCCTTGTATTTAGTTAATTTTGATACAAGTTACAACTCCCAAATATTCAGTTTGGCTGTCCGGGTGGTATAGTCGCTTAACGGGCATCTCCTTGTTTTCTGCTGTGTTGAGTGGGTCAAACCCCACATGTGAGAACACTTAGTGGGATCCACAAATTGTTGCTCTAAGCCTGGGTGTTCTTTGTGTCCGTTTAATGTATGTTTGTAAATTCTCTCGTGACACAGGGTATTCCTAAAGTAGGACGATATTGTTTTCCAATGACTTATACTATACGACTTCAAAAAATTCCTCTACTTAACGATCATCCTGTACATTGTGAAGTACACGATGGTTAAATGATCACTTGTGAGAATAATGTGTGGTCTACTGACGTAACAACCACGTTTCTGCTAATGGTTAATAACATAGAATAACGCGCAAGTATAGATAGTCTGAATTGCCATCAATGTTTTCATCATGTGATTGGCATGCCACATGCTGGTCTTATGTACAATGCCTAACTTATCTCTATCTATACTTCTATACTAATATTATATGGATGGATGGATGGATGGATGGATGTTTGTTACTCTTTCACGCAAAAACTACTGAACGGATTTGGGTGAAACTTTACAGTAATATAGCTTATACATCAGAATAACACATAGGCTACAATTTTCCGCGATAACCGACATATACGCGGGCGGAGCCGCGGGCAACAACTAGTATATATATAAATGAATCGCGGAAATGTATGTACGCGCATAACTGCACTGCACCAAATTAAATAATTCTCTTTTTATGTGTTCGTTATTGTCAGGACAAGGTTTGTGTACCAGAAAAATCAAAAGATAACGGGAAAAGTCTTTTTTTTGGTCCGCGACTGTACACTGTCTGTGGGAAGCTGAGACAGATATGTAAATATGGCGGTACGAAATTCGCCGGGTCAGCTAGTTTATAATATATGCAACACTTATCCAATGTAAGAACTGAAACACTAGATCATATTATTTTTAGATAAAAAAAACTAGCACTCGTACTAAATCATCAGCAGTATAGTCTATTCTTGGACATAGGCCACCTTAGAAAGGAAGGTTTGGGACACTATAATACACTTGACCAGACCGGTTGGTATACGGTTTATTTCGAGATTTCCTTCTATTTGCAGTTCCGTTGATGACACCTACGAGACGAATAGATGGTGGTTGTGGTCCTTATTTTGAATCTGTTACCACACGAACTTGTACTAAATTCTATTTCTAACAGAAAACTACAATAGAATTAAGAATAGTGCGGAGTTTAAAAGGTAATTGTCCTCGCGCACTTGTTCGTAAAACAATTACCTATGCAATGTTATGTGCTATTAGTTCCGCAAAGGATAATATATATATATATTATCCTTTACTATAGGATATACTTAGTAGAATGATTTAATAAGTATGAGAAGAGAAATGACACGTTAATACTAAAAAACTGAAGCAAATTTGATTTATAAAAATATGCAAACCACTCCTCGATGTGGTTTTCCTTGTTCATTACCACTTCTTTTTATGACACCTCGTAAAGTCGTAACTATGTTTAGTTATTGTTCTGCAATAACATTTTGTACGTATTGCATATTTGTTATATATATAAATATTTTAGAATGGAAATACTATGATTTTACATCCTGGAACTGATGACGGAGCCCTGTTTAGTGAAGCTACTTTATCAATCTCTACTAGTATTCCCTACGCATAAAGTAATTTTCATCTATAAGTAAGACCTCAGTGACAGATAATGCTCAGGCAATAGGTATGCTTTTAAATTTTCATAAGGATGGCGGTCGTCGGGTAGAAAATAGCACTGCATTCCATAAAGCTTTTACTTAAAATAATTTGCTATAAAAATTGGTGGAATTCCAGAGGTAGTAGAGCCACGCTGATTTCAGCACGAACGGGCCGGCTCGACCGGGGCGGTACTACCCTCGCACAGAAAATCAACGTAAAATGACAGCGTTCGTGCTGTCGTGTTTCGTTGGTGAGTGCGAGACCGGGGGCCCAATTAGTCTAGTCAACAAGTTTCATACTTGTTGACTGGACTAAAAGATGCAGTAGAATCACTAGGCCGCCATAGTGTGGGTCGCCATACTGCACTGTCTGCATTCGCAATGAGTATGGTGACCACCACTCTTGGATTCTGCTTATGTTTTCCATCAGGCAGAGCAGAGTCATTTTGGCGGGCCAAACATAAAAAAAAAAAAAAAAAGAAAACCCAGGTATTTTCAATCTGGAATTTTCTGATGACAGGCAATCAATTTTTGTTTCTTATTTTAATATATTTGTTTTATTCTAGGTTTTGTTCCTGCCTATGGTGGTATTTGTACCTGCATTAGCTTTCAATCAATGTGAGTATCCTACTCATATTATAAACACGAAAGTTTGTAAGTATGGATGGATGGATGGATGTTTGTTACTCTTTCACGCAAGAACTACTTCACAGATTTGGATGAAACTTTACAGTAATATAGATTATACATCAGAATAACACATAGGCTACTATTTACCGTTTTAACCGATACACACGCGGGCGGAGCCGCGAGCAAAAACTAGTATATAATATTTTTGTTATGTACGTTTGTTAATAAATATCATATTATGTACTTTCGATGCTTTTTTTTTGTTTTAAATGCATGTCTAATTAGTGCTTTCTTATTATAATTTCCAGTAACCGGAGCTAATGTGTTTGCCGTTGGCGGCATAATGGTCCTTATTTGTGGCATCTATACAGTATTAGTGAGTTGTTATTCTTTTATTTATTTGTTTTGCAAATCTATCTATATTATATAAAAGAGGAAGGTGAATGACTGACTGACTCACATAACCAGAGATCAACGCACAGCCCAAACCGCTGAACCTAGAATCCTGAAATTTTGCATGTAGGTTGTTTATATAACGTAAGTGAGCACTAGGAAAGAAATTTAGGAAATTCCACTCCTAAGGGGGTAAATCAGGGGATGAAAGTCTGCGTGAGCGAAGCTGCGTGTAAAACCTAGTAGAAATATATAGCTCTAATTTTATAGTTAATTTTCTACAGCTACAAAGAATATTTTCGCATTGTTATTTGTATGTAGGTTTTCACTTCGACTGAAGTCAAGTTTGTTAAAATTTCACCGCATTTCTATACCTAGAAATAAATTCGGGCCACAAAAATACTTTATTTATTCTTTATTGTACACAAATGGAAAAAAACATTCAGCTACAAGGAAATAACATGTACACGAGCGAGCTTAACTCAAACATGAGTTATCTTCCAGCTAACCTTAGAGTGAATAGAGGATAGTGAAGAATGTTAGGACGAAGTCATACTTCTACTTCAATAGATTTTATGAGTTAGTAGAAGTGAGTAGTTTTTTTTTTTTGATATGGCTAGAGCTGAATGTTTGAGTCTATGAATATCTTATGTAATGCTATCTGATATAATGAAATCATTGTTTTTATAGCTTGTGTATTAAGTAGATTACTAGTTGCGAGTCGCGGTTTTGCACGAATCAAGTTAGAGTCCCACTTCATATATTTCCCTGCAGTTTGGCATAATTGATATAATAGGTCTTTACCTATGAAATTGCCGTTTTGTATGCAATAAGTGAAAGTAAGTAAGAGCTGGGGTTGGAAGCTCTCCCTCATCCGCCATACTCACCAGACCTTGCACCTACCGACTATTACTTTTTCCAAAATTTAGGAAACTTTTTAGTGGGTAAAAAATTCAATTCTCGAGAGGCAGTACAAAATGCCTTTGAAGAGTTTGTTGCCTCCCGTCCAGCTGATTTTTACAAGAAGGGCATCAATAAACTGCCAATGCGTTGGCAAAGATGCGTCGATTGCATGGGTGATTACTTCGAATAACAGAAATAAAAAAGTTTGAAAAAATAAATACTTTCACTTATTGCATACAAAACGGCAATTTCATAGGTAAAGACCTATTATATTCATTATTCGGGGTTAAGGAGGAATAGACAACAGGACAATTCAATTTACAAATAGATATCAATACCAATGTTCGAACACATTTGACAATAAACAGATATTTTATGATGAGTTGAACTTAATTTCTCAAGTAAAGTATGTGACCAGTCGCGTGATTATGGTGACTACCACTCTTGGATTCTGCTCATATTTTCCATCAGGCAGAGTAGGTAGAATCACTTTCGCAAGCTCATAAAATAAAAAGTAAATTACTCAGAGGTAGTAGAGCCACGCTGATTTCAGCACGAACGGGCCGGCTCGACCGGGGCGGTACTACCCTCGCACAGAAAATCAACGTAAAATGACAGCAGCAGTGCTGTCGTGTTTCGTTGATGAGTGCGAGACCGGGGGCCCAATTAGTCTAGTCAACAAGTTTCATACTTGTTGACTGGACTAAAAGATGCAGTAGCATCACTAGGCCGCCATAGTGTGGGTCGCCATACTGCACTGTCTGCATTCGCAATGAGTATGGTGACCACCACTCTTGGATTCTGCTTATGTTTTCCATCAGGCAGAGCAGAGTCATTTTGGCGGGCCAAACATAAAAAAAAAAAAAAAAAAAAAAAAACCTACGCAAATGTAACATTTATAAAAATTAGTTTACCTATAACAAATAAATACTCGTTAACTTTAATTTTATTCGTTCCTAAATTTTTAATTATTGTGTAGAAATTATATGTCAATTCGGGTAACATAAACTCAGATGCGTACATGTAACCTGAATTGTATGAAAGAGTTCTATTTTGCAATTAAATACTACTTTTTTGACACTAATCTCTGCTTTTTTAAAACACAGGGTGGTCTTCGAGCAGTTGTATGGACAGATTCGGTGCAGACTGGCCTGATGTTTCTAGGAGTAGTTCTTGTTGCGGTGGCCGGAACAATCGCTGTTGGGGGCGTGGTATCAGCGTTTGAGGTAGCCAGTGTCTCTGGCAGAATAGAACTGACCAAGTAAGACTTATGAACACAGTAACTAAGCTCCTATAATAGTTTAGTGGCTTAGAGAGTTTATTTGTGATTTTGGATTTTTTTCCCCTGTATTACCTTTGGCATAAGGCGGACTTAATATAATATGGTACCTTTGGATGGTTCAGTAGGGACGTGGCAGATGCACGTGTCTCATGAAGAGAAGCTATGAATAAAAGTACAAGATGAATGTACAAGTAAATATTTATTTGCATACAGTTTATGTATAAGGTGCAAAGGTCGGCCATTATCATTTAACGCGGCAATGCTGCAAGTATAATGGGCACCTTTCCACCGGGGGCGATCAGGGATGGGTTTAATCAGCTGTAATTGTAAAAAAAGTTCTTAAATATTATTTAATTTTCTATGTATTAAAAAAATGCATAAAGTTATATTTGAGTAATGAAGATATTCCTGCTAGCTGTTTCTTGTCAAACTCTCTGACTTTAGCTTCAAATGTATCACGGTTAGTTAATTTCGTGATCTTAAGAATTTATAATTGATGAAGTTTAAGTCATAATTGATGAAGTTTAGGTCGATTTAAAAAAAGGAAAAAAAAATATATCTAAAAACTTTTAAACTACTTAAAAATTGTTGAACTTGTTTAATATATCTTTTATTTACCTATACAAAAGCATGTCGTTTTGCGATACAAGACGGATTTCATTTTGCTACAACACAAAACGAGGTGCAGTTGTGTCATAATACTTATTATTTTCTACTTTTTTGTGCTCGATATTTCATTTGATCAAATACTATGGAATTAAAATTGTAATGTATTGTTTCATCAGTTGGAGCTTTTCACCGCTGGAGCGTCAGACAGGATGGGGCGCGGTGATCGGTGGATGTATTTACTGGACGTGTTTCAACTCCGTCAATCAGACCATGGTACAACGGTACATTTCGCTGGACAGCAAGAAAAAGGCAATTACGTAAGTTTAAACTTTATTCGTAAGTTTTACGACACTGAGAGTATATATAAAAAATGAATCGCCGAAATATATGTACGATGTAACTTCCGATCGGCTGCACCAAATTAAATAATTCTTTTTTTATGTGTTCCTTTGTGTTAGGACAAGGTTTGCGTACAAGAAAAATTAAAAGATAACGGGAAAAGCCCATTTAAATAGTAGTATTATAATGGGTGCTAGGTACCTAAAATCTGTTTGAAGTCGGTGCTAAGCCAAAAAGAATACAAACGAACAATTACAAAAAGTCTAAGCGATAGTCACTTGGCACCGACTTCAAACAGATTTTCGGTACCTAGCACCCATTATAATACTACTATTTAAATGAATAAAGAATTAGGTATAGGCAATTTATGAAGAACCAGTTTATTTTACGCTTTTAAGTGTTTTTTGACAGAGAGTTTTCGTTGGATGTTTTTGGAAGTCGGTTTTTTTTTTTATAAAAAGTTTTTATAATCAAAACAGTCAACGGGTAGGACTGAGTAACAACGATAGTTTCATCGAGATACTGTTACTTAGAAACTTTACCTTTCTGTAATCCTGATAAAACGTGTGAAAAGTAGTTATGGAAAGGTTTAGATAAGGTGTGCAAGCGTAACAAATAAAAGTTATAATGACTTTAGTTACTTCTTGATCACCGCACTTCGTGAATACTAGAGGAATTATTTGTTTTATAAATTAACCCACCGTAAACTGATCTGCTAATCTAATAAGCAAAATTTATTCTAAGCGTAATTGGGGGTCTCTTTTATACTGGAGCCGGTAACGATACCCTATCGCGATTCAGAAAGATGATACAACGCCATCTAGTTGTTAAGAAAAACAATTTTACTAATATTTAGTTCTGCTTTCTTCGCGATATGGTTATTTCTTCACTTTCGTACCAGTTCACTAATCTTAAAAATATTATTTTCCAGCGCAATAGGCATATTCGCCTTGGGTGCAGTACTAGCGATCACTCTCTGCGCGTGGTGTGGCATCACGGCCTATGTGGCGTGGGTGACAAGCGGCTGCGATAAAGGTGCTACGCCATTGGTGGATGACAGAATGTTGCCGTCTTTTGTCACGTATATTGCGGACACACAAAACTTACCAGGGCTGTCTGGTGTGTTTCTAGCAGGAGTTTTTGGTGCTGGGCTTAGGTAATTAAATAATTTTTGCATGCAAAAATCTACCTATACCCTATTCAACTTCCTCTGAGACAAAAGGTAAACAAAGAAACCAATGTTTCTCAAACGAGTTGATCGAGAGTAAAGATGGCTGGTGTAACCAAACTAATTACAAAATTTCACATTTCTACGTAAATTATTTGCCTTATCACTACTCTTCAATTTAGTAGTGTTATAATACGTTCAAAGTTTGGGAACAGCTACAGTTTTAGGTGTTTTTAATGTCACTTTTTAGTCAGTCCACTGTGAACTCGGAAAATTTGGACAGTTGCAATTATTTTATTTTTTAACATACGTATTTCTGTTGTACTTGACACTGGCAGAATTGTCGACATCGGCACAGTTTGCCATTTTCCAAGAAAAAGAAAGAAAATGTCACCTTTTTATTGATTCTAATGCATATAAAATTTGACCTATTAAAGAACCTTTTTCTGGTTTGTTTACCTTTTGTCTCAGAGGAAGTTGAATAGACTATAGTAGACTCTTTATAATGTGGTATTAATGTTTGTAACATTGAGAGATATCGTTTATTTTATACTACTAAGGTATCAAATATAAGGTGTGCGTGTGAACGGAAGGACCATAGTGATATTTTTTTTTAAATATATTGTAAGATTTAGCAGTAGGCTCAAAACAATTGTAGAACAAATATGAGAATTTGTAAAAAAATATATAAAAACTACAGCCCTTTAAGTGTGGTCCCTCAATCCTCACTGACCATCAGCCGGATCTCGGCAAGTATGTTAAAAAATGAAGGTATTGTGACTGCAGACATTTAGTAGAGAATTTGTAAAGATATTTACTAAATAACCGACCACAAACCACCAACGATTAAAAAAAATCGACTATAAATCGAAAATGTTGTTAAACTTTCTCTAGCAATATATTTGAAGCTTGTGAAACTGACTATAGGTTATCAGAGGATTGGACACTCTAGCTACAATATTCAAGACTCCTGAATATTGTAGCTAATCATGTGCAATATTTAAATATAAATAATGCAATAAACAAGTGACTAACAAGCTAAAATTCAAAATTTAAAAAACCCCCTACAAGCACTCACTTTCACCCCCATAACTTTTAAACGACTCAACCGATTTTCATGAAACATGTCTAAGAACACTCGCACGTAGCTCACCTTTCATACAAAAAAAAAACTGAATTGCAATCGCTTCATCCGTTCGCGAGCTACGGTGTCACAGACAGACAGACAGACAGACACGTCAAACTTATTAATACCCCTCTTTTTGCGTCGGGGGTTAAAAAATCTTACGCGTTAATTAGCGCCTGCATTTGTAGAGAAGTCGAAACTCAATTTTTGCTTCTATTTCATTAAATTGCTTGTAGGTTTTTGTCCTTTTTTCTGAGTTACAACCAATACTATTCATTAATGAAACTAATTTCTGTCGAATTCAAATTATCATTAACATTATTTCCCCCCTAGCTCGCTATCAGCAGTGTTAAACGCTTGTGCATTGGTAATAATTGAAGACTTACTGCACGGCTGGCTGCAAATGAGATTCAAACCATTCAATGAGGGATTGCTGGCACGAGGTGCTACTGCAGTGTTGGCTATCCTATCAGTAATCATGCTGATTGTTATACAAAAACTGGGTGGAGTACTTGGTAAGTTCATTTTCATATACAAAATATATTACATCGAACATTTCCACGTAGTTAATATCTTTATATATTAAATAATCTTTACAAATATTATTAAATTCAAGTTTTTTCTGAGTGGTTGAACGCGATAATCCCAGGAATTACTTGTTCGAATGAAAAAAGACCTTTTGGTTTTCGATAGCTCATTTTTCAAGATACTTATTTAAGAGTATATGTTACAGTACATTGGAGATAAAAGTGAAATGAACAAGAAGCTTGAAGGAGTCACTTATCTCTTGTAAATATGTATTATTTTTTCTACATTTACTTAAAATTATTTTAGATTTTTTTATTTTTTTTGATATTTTACGTAATTATCTAGTAATGTCGATTTTTCTTATGTTCTTTTTTGGTAATGTGAAGCAAATTAGAAGTTGACTGATCGTATTCTGATTAGGACAAATACGATTTAGGTAATATGTACATACATATATACATACCTACTTGTATCTATCGATTGAATTAAAACATTTTTACACTTATGTTCTAGAGAATAGATACTGAATTTACTTGAAACTATTTAAATTTTTTAAATATGCAGAATATTCTAAAACTAAAATCAGTGGTCAATTTCATTTATTTTTAAACACCACAGTAAAGTCGCCTTTATAATGTCTTATCAAGTTTATTTTTTATAATTTAAAGTAGTTATATTTTATTTGATGTGGTTTAATTGCATGCTTTACAAAAGTTATTTCTCATGATGTTGTGTTAGACTATTAAATCATTTCGTAATCTTATCACGTTAGTAGCATATTGACATTAAAGACTTCAGTGCCACTGTTGTGTATACAGAGTATTTTTATAAATTTTTTGTACTTATTACACATAGTAAGACAACACGTAGAACAATGCAAATATATATACAAAACGGAAGAAAAAATAGCAGAATCGATCGGAATGATAGACAGCCTCAGAGAACACCGTTTCGTTGCTTTTACCATTTAAACGAGGTTAAACACTCCAGGGAGAGGTTGGGCTCCTAAAACCCTACTCATACCCTTTGATTCTTAAAAAAGCAGCAATGTATTTCTGTGTCTCGAGTTGCTGTTGTCCATGGACCGCGGTAGGCACTTGCTGTTGTGTGATCTGTCTGTTCGTTTTCTTCCTATGCCATAAAACATCCAACGCACTCATTATGTTTAGGATATAGATCAGGTTCACAGATTTATTAGGTAATCAACAGCTTTTAGCAATCCATTGCTGGAAATAGGCTCCTCTTTAGCTTTAGAAGGCTTAGGCATACTATACCACACTGGCTGCTTTGTTTCAATTTTTTGTGAAGTAATACAAAAATTTAACAAAAAAAATGACTTCAAGACCTGGACCAAATTGAAATGTGTGGTCCACACGCGAAGCACCAGCTTTCAAATCAAAAAATAATCATCAAAATCGGTTCACCCAGTTAAAAGTTATGAGGTACCAAACATAAACCAAATACAGTCGAATTGAGAACCTCCTCCTGTTTTGAAGTCAGTTAAAAGATTGTTTTTTTCTGGAATTGTGGGCACAAGAGCGAGAGAAAGGGAAAGCGATTACCGCCGCCCATGGACACCCGCAACCCCAGAGGCGTCACGAGTGCGTTGCCGGCCTTCGGGGGATGGGGAGTAGGATGGAGGACGGGGTTGGGGTATCCTCACTCACTCGGTGAAACACAGCGCCAGCACTGTTTCGCACCGGTTTTCTGTGAGGCCGTGGTATCACTCCGGTCGAGCCGACCCATTCATGCCGAAGTGTGGCTCTACCACGGTAAATCTAAAGATCTTATTTTATTATGTGTATTTCCAGGTGTAGCGACAGCTCTGTCGGCGATCGCGGCGAGTACGACGTGTGGGATCTTCACGCTGGGCATGGCGTGCTCGTGGGTGGGGCCGCGCGGGGCGGTGGCGGGCGCGGTGGGGGGCGCGCTCGTCACCAGCGTCGTGTCGCTCGGCACGCAGGCCGCCGCCGCCTCAGGCCTCAGGGCCATGCCGCTCAACTTCACCATGCAGTGCGCTAACGAAGTTGCCAATATTGACTTGGATTTCGTGAGTAGCATTTCATATCCTCCTATTCCTTTGTCTTTTTTGGTCCGAAGACCTGGTGAAAGTCGCGGGAAGCCGTTGGCAGCACAGGAAAGTTGTTATGGCGAACAAACCTATATTGCAGTGGACGTCTTTGTATGATGATTTGTTTTCCCAACTCTTCTTTCGAGACTTTTTCGTAAGTTAGGTTGGGGTCAGCTTTAAGCATGCGGCTCAACTTTCTAGGACAAGGCGAAATCGAAGTTCTGTAAAAAGACTGTTGTCAAAGTGTTTTGAGCTCTAACTACCTATTATAATTGAATAAAATAAAGAACGACGAGAAAAGAGAATGATATTATCATTAAAACAATGTCCTTAGTAAACAATCCTATTTAAAGCCAAATTAAATAGAATGTGTAGTGTCGGTTTTAAATTTATTTTTTACGTATAGGTTTAAAAAGTATCTGTGTATTTAATGTCAGTTATATGCGAATGATAAGAATAAACAGTAAAATATATAAAAATAATTGCTTAATTCTTATATGATAATCATACTCATAAAAACTATTTTGGCTCCGTCACGCTCTCGTCAAGAAAAAGTACAGTCGTCTTAGATGCGACAATTACTTTTATAATTATGCTTTTCAATGCTACTTTTCAAGAATTCTAATATATTACAATATCAAATATGCAGTCAGTGTGTGTGTACACACACACTCTAACTGAGAGAGAGAATTCTGAAACTGCTAGTAATCAGTTATTCGGGTCAAGATCTATTCGTACCTGTGATCTTTAAATCGACAATGTCAACATTTTCTTGATTTTCTTATGATGTTTTACTTTAAACTTCAGATTTTAATTTTTATTAGATATAAATCTGCAAGACTTTTACCCAGAAAATTAACATACATTCCAAAACCTTACCTTCAACAGCAATAAATTTGCTTCTTCCCAGGATCCTGAAACAATATTCCCACTGTTTCGCATCTCGTACCACTGGATTGCGCCGATCGGTTTTTTCGCTACTCTGATAGTGGGTGCGATAGTGGGATGGTTCTTCGACGTGCAGGAGGATATTAAGATGGACGCGGAGTTGTTCACGCCGCTGGTGTGGCGGTTCCTCCCAGCGCGAGCGCTAGAGGGCGCTGGGAGCACGCGACGAGCCGTCCAGCGAGCCTTGGCCGCCGCGCCTATCGCTGCTCCTCTCATCATCTCCACTGTAGACAAGGTCAGCTCCAAAATTGTATAGACCATTAGCAAACGTCTCTTTAAGGACCAGCGCCGACGGACAGAGTGGCGGCGAAGAGACTGAGTCAGTAACAATTCTATTTAAATGACTGCGACTGTTGGTTATATTTTGTTGCATTAAATACAGTTGTGTTCTGAATTCAAATTCAAAGTTAGGTTGAATTTGAATTGTTACTGAAATGGTCTCTTTGCCGACACTCCTTCCGTCAGCGCTGACCTTAACTCTGGTAGTTTTATTTTCTTCTGTGTAGAAATATTTTCTGACTTTGTAATGTAGTATACCTTCTAATCCTGCAAGTAGGTACTAATACTGTAGTGTAATCATTCTATGTCTTGGAATATTATACGTAGCTGTTTTATAATTATTAAAGTATTATTCATGTGTGAAAACTTGAAAATCGCCTGGTTTTTACTTATAAGAAATTTTCGCTTCAAGTTTAGAAATGTATACTTTCGATCAACTCATATTAACTGTGTTTAAAATAATAGAAAGTTTTAAAGGGTTATTGAAAGTAGCAAACAGACAGTGTTAGAAAAGTTTTTGTATAGCACGTCCCTAGTGGATTTACTGTATATTTACCTTTGTATTTGTACCTTTTATTTCATAATACGACCTCCATTAATATGTTACACTCGGACACTTTTTCTCTGGTTTCAAACAATGATTACTCAGAGTAGAATTAATGTATCAAAAGTAGCTACGTTTATTTACCTTCGGCTATATTGGAAACTCATGATTGACCAACTTGCAAAACAATCATTTTTCTTTTTTGGAAAACTGGTTTCCATAAAAGGTAAATGATTGGATCTTTTCCTCGAATTATTTACCATTATGGAAAAAAACGGTAAATAAGACTTTTCAACGTTAGAAGACGTTGAAAAGTCTTTTAACGTAAAATCCTTGGCCAAAAATAAACTTCTTAGTTATGGAAAATTGCACTCTGTATATTATAATTATGATGTTAAACATTACAGTAAAACATAGTTCTATATGTATATGTACAGTTGTAAAATAAATACATATTTTTTTATGAATTTCAACAATACAGTAAAATTCTACTTAGACAAAAACACATTATATCAGAAATTAAATGTAAGTGGCTATATTTTGCACTTTTTAAGTTCTCAATAGTTGTCCCTTTTTGGTACACTTTTCTGTATATTCGTATACGAGGTTATTATTCTCTATATTCTTACGAAATATTTATCGTTAACATTCTAACCCGAATAATAACGAGGGTTTTTAAAAGTATACCTATCTCTACTACGAGAAAAGTGTGTTGAAGAACAATGCTAAAAGTAAGCGTGTTTTGGAAACTGATTTCCAATCATTAGTTTCCAATGTGGCCGAAGGGATTAATTCCAGTTTTTATAATATTGATCGAAGACGGATAATTATCTATGAGATGATGAGATAGTGTTATGTGAGATATTTCTCGTAATGTGTTCTGAGTTGTAGACTTATAGTTAATACCAAAGGTTAAAATTGCATATATCTACGTGCGGCATGCACTGTCAAAGAGAGAAATCTTTAATGTTTTGACTTTTTCAAGCGATTAATCAGCAAAATGGGTCATGATTCAAGTTTGTCGATAGTACCTACATACCTACTCAACTTGTAACATTATATTTATGTTTTTCAGATTGAAATGAACGATGAAGTCAGTAGGTGAGAAAAGACCTAGTATTAGATACTATATTTATTTACTGTGACGAAGATTATACTAGTCACACAGTGATGCGTAAATGATAGATACCATTTTTAAATTGTCTAATGACTTTATATCAGTTGCTGGCGACGACGATGTCTTAAATAAAATAGTATAGAATATACTTTATTGTAGACCAATTACATTAATTATAGTTGAATACTACAAGAAAATATGTACAATGGACGGTCTTATTGCTAAAAGCAATCTCTTTCTAGATATATTGTGAGGTGCTATTTAAGTATTGTAATCGTAATTATTTTTAAATTGTGTGTTGTAGTTTTGTTTGTGTAGTATTTAACGTATGTAGTTTTTCATAGGACTACTTTTAATTAAACCATTCCTAAAGAGGTTATGAAAGGGTATATACAAGACAAGGGTGCGGTCGATGGGATAGAGTTAATTTGTCATAGCCGGAATATGTCATTGCAAAATATAACCTAAAAATACAGAAAATGAATTATGGCAAAAAAATATCAACGGTATTGAAACGGTTGTGGGTTTTACTAAAGATTTGGGACTTTTTATAGAAATTTTAGACACGATGTGTGATGGTTTAGAAACTAAGACACCTACAGGCCAACAGGATGATAGCTATATAAAAAGCAATCGATTTTATGAAACGATTTTATCAAACCAAATGTGGCTTAGGAAAGCTAATTATTTATGAAAGGGACCAACATTGCTGTTATTAGTGCAAATGGGACACATGGAATGTTGACTCCACGAATGGTGTAGTGGTTTTAGGGGTCATCACGCCGCTTTATATTACGCCGAGTGTAGTGGGTTCAAACCCCCACATGGACAACTTTGTGTGATCTACAAATTGTTGTTCTAAGTCTGGATATTCACTGTGTTCGTTTCATGTACCTACGTTTTTGCAAACCCCCGCGATACAGGAATGTTCCTAATGCGAGACTTGTCTTTTAATAAAAATAATATACGAGTGAGTACTCTGTATATGGAAAGTATTATGTTGTTACCTATATACATATATTTACGTAAAATAAAAACTTTGTACCTCTTTTTACAAAAGTTATGCTACCGGAGGAGTATGATATAATTATGGTACAGTTAAAGTTTAAATGGGGGAAGATTGCAGAAAGCTAAATTTTTTTATGAATGATGGTCGAATTTTAAGCGCTGGATGACAACTAGTTTATTATACATAGTTACCCTTATTTATTGGCAGCGTGGTTTTATAAAGGTACTTAATAAAATATATTTAAAAGTATTAGTAGATTTATAAATTATGGGTGTTTTTGTGGTTTCGATATAATTATTTTCTTATATAATGAAATAAATTTGGCATATTAGGATGAGATATTCTAGATTCGATTAATTAACCATAATGAACAATAAAGTGTTTCTCGATACGGAATTGCTAGAACATACGGCGATTCTGATTTAGTACTATCTAGTTAGAACGACATATCTAGGAGAACAGAATAAAAAAATGTTCGAGTGATTGTATGTCATCAACAACCCATAACGTGCCACTGCTGGGCTCGGGTCTCCTCTCAGGAGAGGGTTAAGGTCATACTATGTATGGACTGTATGTGCTAGACAGATAAAATTAACTATTATGAAATGCTAAACGTGTATGTAGGATGTAACAAAATGAAAGTATGTCATAGATTTTCGGTAGCAATACGTCTCCTTCAAGACACAAGAAGAAGGCTGTTTACACTTTTGTTATCGGAAAATGTATTCAAACCAAAATTCTTATGTCTTTCGTGTTCATGAGTTACAGAAGACTTACAATTTTTCATAAAACTGTCCCCTTAGCAAAGATGATGATTCTTTTTCTACAATCGCTAAGGCTTCTATTCTCTTGTATAATTGGTTAATATTTTGTTTGACAAATGACTTAGCGTTGAGAGACGCCATTCCCACTCATACAGAACATTTGTTAGTTTTCTATTAACGTTACGTTTGTAGAATGACAACTTACTAAAGGGCAGGCCATAGGATTATATTAATTGTTATACAATTTTCACATTTTCACTTCGTTACACACAATGTAATGTTCCTATCATGAAATGTATGTGGAGTTGTGGAGGTAAAAATCGTGGATGTATTCTTAAAATAAAATTACAAATTATTCGAAGTTTCTATTTGATTTGTAAGTGTTTAAAATTTTTGTTTATTCCATTATTAACTTATTATGAAACTGTCAGTATTTTTTGTACTTATATTTGGAGAGGGTGCACTTAGGCTTCGAAATACATCAAAAACGAATATTCATGTGTCAAAACAATCATAAAGTTTTCAGCAAGTATTGGTAATAATATTTATAGAAAGTGCCATGTTAGTCTTTAGATCATCTTTACATATTTCATGAGTGTCATGGAAGAATTTAGATAGATCTTTGAAAAAAAACCTTTAGGCTTTGAATGAAATATTGTGAATTAAAATAAGGATGTCAATTTCTGGCGATGATGAATTGGTTGACATAATTTCGAAACGTGGTAATTTTTTCTCGCATTAAAGCACTAAATTGTTAAATTATACTCGTATTACAAGGTAAATTTAAAACTAGAAAAGTTTAAGTGACAGCCTTATCGTTTCAAGGCAATCTCTTACAGGCAACCATGAGATGGAAATAAGAGCAGGGATGAATAGAATAGGGTAGTACCTGGTGTATTAGAATAGTCCACATCTGGACATAGGCTTCTAGACCTATCATTAAAAAGGATGTTTTGGTTAAGTTATATCATCTTTATTTTATGAAATTTTAAAATGAACATCTTATAAGACTTGTTTAGTTTCATTTTATGCTAACGCAATTCTGAAGAAAGCATTTGAGTACCTAAGTTGTACAACTGAGAGATAATTTTATTAAATCGCTAGAAAAATTTATTTTTCTACTTATAAAACAAGTTATAGATTTAACTTGTTGACTTCCTCGACTTGTTCGACTGCCTCGTTGGTCTCGCGGTTGGCGCGTGCCAACCGGCGCGTTGGACCAAATGTTTGTATGATCTACAGATATTTGTTTCGGAGTTTGGGTGTCTTCTACGTATAATATGAATGTATTAACAAAAAAAGTATATATGTATGTATTTGTATCAGTTATCTAGTACCCATAACAGAAGCTCTGCTTAGCTTGGGACTAGATGGCATTGTGTGTTAGATGTCCAAAATATTTATTTATTTAACATTAAACTAATTATGTCATAGACAGTTAACTAAATACACACGACTCAAATCAATACTCGTGTGTATTATTTCAAATTTGTTTTTCGTTATTTGGTGCGTACCTATATAGTCGTTAACTAACCCCATCTAGTTCAAACATCACGCATTTCCAAGGTATATGTTATATTACTAGATCATATTAATTTCCCAACTGTACGTAATTATGAATATAATAAATATATCAACAGTCATAAATGGTCCACTTGTAGACATAAACCTCTCTTGGAGAAAGGAGGTACCTACGTTACTTACTAATTCATTAGGTATTAACCAAATCCCTATTCAACAATTATAAAAAAAAAAACTAAGAAATCGTTTTATTTAAAGAAAGGCGTATTAAGACTTTCGTATTATTATTATTTTTATTAAACCTATTATTTCTGTTGCAGGGAATTACTAAAACATACAATACTAATAAAACAAATGGGTATTAATACTTATGGCATTAGGTACTTTTCATACATAATTGTAAATAATTTAGATATTAAATACTAATATCTAATATTAAAATCAGCAGCTGTAACTTATAGCCATATATTTAATATAAAACGGCACACATTACAATAAATATGTAAGTAATTTAGAATAATATAGTTATTACTAAGTAGCTATTAGGTAATAAAACGTGTACCTGAATATGTGAATATTTTTTATTACACGTTTTAAAAACTCAAATATTTATATGATAATAATATATTGTTACAGAATAAATTGAATTTAAAACACAAAGTTTCTTTATTTTATATCCCACCTTTAAAATTTGAGTTTATTTATGAAAGATGGTACAATTTTGCGTGAAGTTTGGAAAGTTATAAAATTACTGGGGAATTGCGGAGACGAGTTGAATACCGTAAATAGTCAGGTGTTGGTGAATGTGCAGTCTGTGGAGGGAGGGTGATTTACATGCGGCGCGACGCGCATCTATTAAAAGTCACGGGGAAATTGTAGAATTGTTGCTACGTTTACAATGTTTCTGGATGTAAGTTGGTATAACCGCACGTGATCGAGAAGGTATTGATTCTTATATGTGTTTTTGTTGTCTGATGTTGTTTTTGAAGTGGAAGTTTTTCCAGAGGCGCGTTGAACACTTTTGGGTGAAAAAAATCATGGAACTCGCGTCATCGTCACTGAACGCTTTCGCGCGAATATTTTTTTACTTCTTTTTATCGCGCATTTTATTTAAAGAGCATTTCAGGTGAGCTTAAACAACTGTTTGTTTATAGTTTTGAGTTTTCACTTCCCTCTCACTCATTACTGATTTGTGATTATTTTCTTTAGAGTAGGTAAGCGAGGGGTCAGAGACTGAAGTTTACGACTAATTGACATTGTTACTGCCAAAGTTTATTTAGTAGCATCTTATCTAATCGCAATTGATGCAGTGGTCACCTTCCCAAGGACCATCTTGGTGAAATTCTGAACATATTCTTGGTACATGAAATTATTTTGAGTCTGGTTGTTAATCATCTTCTTAAAATGGAGAACAAGAAAAAACTACGACTTCGTAAAACTTTTGATAAAATGTAGCCTATGTCACAAGGGACATTTATTCAAATCTATTGACACCTCATTCTTTCAAATCGGTCCAGTAGGTCCTACGGTGGAACACGCAAATATAGGTACATAGATTGCCAAAAATATTTCCTTTCTTTTTTGGCTTTGCCGAAGTCGGGTAAAAATACTTAGCCATACAGTTATTTCCAAAATTTGTGTTTTGCTGGCGTGACTTACATAGGATAGTTAACATCTCGCTTTGACTAATAAATAGCCGAGCATGATTGAAAAGAGTTGCGATCAAATTTACATAACATCTTTCAAAATAAATGTTACTATATTTTCTCATTGACAGAATTTTAATATATCTTTATAACACAAGTATTTAATAAAGTAAGGCATTGGCAATCCTTAGGCTATTAGCGTAGAGCTGCTCGCGCGTCAAATGACTCGAACAAAACTTATTCAAGCAAGCTATAAAATCGCAAATTTCTGACAAAAAGCATCGTAAAACTGATTGCGGCGTCGAAAAGCCTCCAAGGGAGGCACGATCGTAAACTGAATTGGCCTAGGAACTGTTTAATTGCGAACAGTAACTTGTAATTAAATATGCGTAAAACTAAATACAATTCTGTTTGAAGAACTTTAGAATGAAAACAGTTGCAATTGCTTTTTTGTTTCAAGGCCGCGATTTTTAGCTGGTTATCAGTTTAAAATAGAGGTGAATCATGAACATTATTTACATCTATACGTCGAAACGTTCTGTACGTCTTGTGATGAATAAGTATACGAATACCTATATACTCGTATATACCTATTCATACACGCCGTAAATGAGAACTACAAGCTCAGAGAATAAACTACGCAGAACAACACTACTACACCTACTGACTCGAGAATGAAAAATCAAAACAAACCCTACACTAGAGCTTGTCCAGAAGGGGCGAACTCGACACGATTCTCTCGCGCGTATTACGCGCGACTGTTGCGCCCAGAAGGAGCGTACCAACGCGCGAGTATTTGGTACTTGCGTAACCCTCCATAACGCACTCGCTCTGGAGTTCGCGCGTTAATTGGACGCAACAAGACGTCTCTAGTATCGCGAAACGCGTGCAATACGCGCGAATCACGCGCGAGTCGAGGGTCTGGCGAAGTGCACGCGATTTATGCGCGTATTTTGTATTCGCGCGATGCTTGTGGACGCGATGTATTGGCGCCTAGTATCTCGCTAACGCGCGAATGTATACGCGCGAAGTATTTCGCAGCGAATTCGCCCCTTCTGGACAAGGTCTAACCGCTAACAACGCCACCAGCTTGTTTTGCTAAGCCTGAACCACCTTTCGGCTTATGTCTAGCGGTGGACTATTTAAAGCTGGTGATGATCATAGAGTTATTATAGATAGAGCAGAGGAGCCAGGCCTCGCGGCGATCGCGGTACCTATCTGTCTCTCTCTACTCGCGCATGCGCAGTTAGCGCGGAAAAGATAATTGTTGTGATTGGATTACCATTATTAGTCCTTTACTGCGCATGGTGATGATACAGTATGAGGTTACGTCTATGACTTTTTTAACCGACTTCAAAAAAAGGAGGAGGTTCTCAATTCGACTGTTTTTTTTATGTTTGTTACCTCATAACTTTCGACTGTGTAACCGATTTTGATAATTGTTTTTTTATTTGAAAGCTGGTGTTTCCCATGTGGTCCCATTTCAATTTGGTCCAGTTCTGACATGTCATCCATGAGAAAACCATATAAGTCTTCAATTTGCATTAAGTATGTGCGCGACAAATTAACGAATAACTCAATATTCCCGTATGGTCCCATTTAAATTTGGTCCAGATTAAAGTCGGTTTTTTTTTTTTAAAATTTGTGATTTTTATAAACCACTGTTATTAATCAAATCCAATATTTATGTCTATGCCTTTTTGTAAGTAGGTATATTATCTTTTGTTGTAGTTTTCTTAAAACCTTTCCTCGGTGAGACATCAAAACATAATTTTATAGTCATCGTAAATAGTACGCGGGCTTTCGTGGTACATTAATTTGAACAGAAGTTATTAATTTGTTTCCTTATAATTTTATGTTGTAACTTCTATAATACCTATAAGTAGTAAATACTATTATATCTAAACTTACCTGCTTACTCTTGTTAACTTTTATTCAGAAAAAAATGGAACCAGTAACTGATTCGAATTATTTAATACAGGAATGTTATAATACTTACATTGGTCTTCATCATTTCAAGCTTCAGCTTATTGAACCATTAATTTATGTCTATCAATTTTATGTTCAAGTGGAAACCCTCAAAACCCAAAAATATATAAAATATTCTTAGGTTTTAAGTCTAGGCCTCATGTGTGCAAAGTTCATGGTACGTGATACAGCTCACGAACTTTTCACGCTTATTACGTAACAAATCTTTTTCAGTGAGATTAGCTGTAACCCGCGGTACTACAATAACCGCGGCTAACACCGCAGGGCGCTGCTAGTCCGAAATAAAAGTGGCGTAAGTTACTTCTCCACCCGGTTCAGTCGTTCCAGAGATTAGCCGAAACAAACGGACAGACAAACAAAATAATTTGTAATTATTTTTCTGATGTAAGCACCGTATATACTTCCTATACATTTCGTGAAAATCTGTTAATTTGTGTTATATATTAAGTATATATACAGTTATAATATCTGTTAAGTGTGCAACTTGACAACTCTAAGTGTTATACAGCTCAATATACTTAAACATCTTCATCAACAATCAGCCTACTACCTAAACATAGTTACGCAGGAAACCTACAGCGGTCTACAGTCCAGCATGCAGTCAATCGTAACCCGCTTCGATGTACAACTTCGAAGTGTGTAAATTATTTTTATCAATACTTTGTAGTCGTAGTTACCACAGCCTGATGGAAAGCAGGAGCAGAATTCATGACTAAACTTATTTCTATGGTGATCATTACTAAACTATTAATTTACTCTTAAATTCTTAGTACCTGAATGACCGCGCATTGCTCAGTATTTTTTTGGTAAATTGTCAAAAAAATCTTGTAGATCGATTTATCGCCCCCGAAACCCCTGCATACTATGTAGCGTGTCTAGCACATTAACATTTAAATTCATTTTTATTATCCCTTAAAATATTGTCATATTTCAATTTGTTTAAAACCCTTTATAATATACCATACAATTGTAAGTACTACTTAGTTTTCTATAAATCCAATAGGTTGTTCAAGAGGTTGTACACCGTTTGAAGATACGTGGTATCCGAGGAATGTGATGTCATTCACGCCCCAGACACACTTGGAAGTATTAATCAGTATACCAAATTGTCTAAGACGGGTAAATACGGTCTCCAGGTGTTCCAGGTGTGATTTGGAGTATATTAAAATATCATCATCAATATATCCGAAAGTATAATCCAGGCCTTGCAGTACTTCGTCTATAAAGCGTTGGAACGTTTGCGCAGCATTCCTTAACCCGAAGGTCATGAATGGGAACTCAAAGAGTCCAAAAGGAGTGGTAATGGCGGTTTTTGGGATATCTTCTTCAGCGACTGCGATTTGATTATACGCCTTGACCAGGTCAATTTTGGAGAAGACCTGGACACCAGAGAGCTGGTAAGCGAAATCGTGTGTGTGTCTAATAGGGTATTTATCCGGTATTGTTCTTGCATTCAGGCTACGATAATCACCGCATGGACGCCAACCGTCATCCTTTTTTCGACACAGGTGAAGTGGAGACGCCCAGCAGCTCTGCGAACGACGAGCAGTGCCATTGGTGAGCATCTCTTCAAATTCTTTTCTAGCCACCTGGAGTCTATCTGGAGCTAGACGACGAGGTCGTGCTGTAACTGGAGGTCCAGGGGTGGTACGTATATGATGTAAGGTCCTATTCTTTATCTCTCTAGGAGCACCTGCTGGCCTTGTGATCTCCGGGAATCGGCGCAGGAGAGTGTGGTAAGGTGAGTCCCCTGTTACAGCTTTAACAGTCACTGATTCTGGAGAAGTCGATGCCTTGCACTGTGGCACTTGGACGGAGAGTGAGGTTAGTCCATCGATGAGGAGGTGGCGACGGCAGTCCACGATCAGGTTGTAATGACTCAGGAAGTCAACGCCTATGATGGGTTTCAATACGTCGGCTACGATGAATCTCCAGCGGAAATCGCGACGCAGTCCGAGGTTGAGGCAAAGATCTATGTACCCATATGTATGTATGACTGTGTTATTGGCCGCAAACAATTCGTACTTCGTTATCGCACGACGCTCCGGTATCGCTGATTTAGGGAAGACGCATAGGTCAGATCCTGTGTCCACAAGAAACTGTACCTTGGTATTTTTGCCGGTGACGAAGACACGGCCAGTGTGTGTGGGGCAGTCGTTACTGTCGGCTGCCGCTGGCGTTTCCCGCAGGTGAGTGTGAAGGCTGGAAGCTGCAGGGAGCTAAACACCGGTAGGCTCTGTTGCCGAACCTTGCATGAAAATGACATATCCCTCTGTTATTCGATTTCGAACGTGACCGGTACTGATTTCTACGACGAGACCTGGAGCGCGAGTGAGAGTGCGATAGCTGTGCTTGAAGTGATGCGACTTGCTTGGTAAGCTCCGCAACTTGTTTGGAAATCTCCGTCACGACATAATTATTTTCATTTATTTTTAATGATGCAACTTGTGTGGTGCGGGGTACACTCGGTACTAAATCGTACACACTATCTGCTAAATCACCGAGGCTTTGCAGTGGAGTTGTTTTCGGTTGAGTTGCTATCACTGTTTGCAAGTTATAAGGTAACCTGCCAGCCCACAGAGTACGAAGAAAATCATCTGGTACCTTAGGTCCTGCGAGGGAGCGAAGATGTCGAAGAAATGCAGACGGTTTTCGATCTCCCAGCTCTTCATGAACGAGCAGCTGTTGCACTCGCTATTCCGCCGATGCCGATAGACGTTTAATTAACTCCTTTTTCAGGGTTTCATATTTTTCTGTAGCCGGCGGTGAAGTAATAATGTCCTTAACTTCAATAGCGTACTGGTTGTCAAGTTGTGCTATCACGTAGTAGAATTTTGTTGCATCTACGGTGATTCCTGAAAGCGCAAAGTGCCCTTCAACTTGCGCGAACCAAACTTGAGGCTCTTCTGGCCAGAAAGGGGGTATTCTCACGCCCACTTTGAAGAGATTCGATGAACCTGGTTCTTGAGAAAATCCTTGAGGGTTCCCTTGGACATTTCCCTTTTCAGATGGTGCCATCGTGTTCAAACTTTTCGGGGTCACCAATGTAGTGTATTATATGCACTGTACCTTTTAATTATGCTTCTGAGCGGAATTGTTTGTCACCACAAATAAAAGTCTCACACAGTTGTTCTGATTGTATATTATCACTACACATGAACACTAGGTTTACAAGTTTGTTTCAAGTAACAGTTTAACGGCATATATTAATTTCACAACACAGGTTAAAATATTTTTGTTGATATCTCGTCGGTAAAAGTCTCACTGCCCGAGCGCACCGACACCGATCTACCCTCGGTTACAAAATCATCTCGATGTACACCCTAGGCAAGAGGTTTGACTTTATGTTGATTTGATTTAATTTAATTTATTTATTTAGACAAACGAAATTTTGGATTTATAGAAAACTAAGTAGTACTTACAATTGTATGGTATATTAAAAGGGTTTTAAACAAATTGAAATATGACAATATTTTAAGGGATAATAAAAATGAATTTAAATGTTAGTGTGCTAGACACGCTACAACTAAATTTCATGAAAACATCGGCTCCAAAGCCGTGTCCAAAATTCTGATTATACATTTATATATAAACACAGAAAATCAACGCAAAATGACAGCGTTCATGCTGTCGTGTTACGTTGGTGAGTGCGAGACCGGAGGCCCAAATAGTCTAGTCAACAAGTTCCGTACTTGTTAACTAGACTAAAAGATGCAGCAGCATCACTAGGCCGCCATGGTGTGGGTCGCCATACTGCATTGTCTGCATTCGCAGTGAGTATGGTGACCGCCACTCTTGGATTCTGCTTATGCTTTCCATCAGGCAGAGTAGAGTCATTTTGGCGGGCCATACATAAAAAAAAAAAAAAAAACAAGATTTCTCGTTTAAAGGGATTGGATTAGTTAAAGGTTACTACATTATGTAAAAACTAAATGCAGATTTTTTTTTTGTCGTGGCTACTAGATTTGCAGTTTTGCTATTTGACTACAAGGTAATATCTGACTTTTGATTTCTCAGTACTAGAACTAGTTAGATTTCAATAGAAACCGAGCAATTTAACCTAATAAGATACTGTGTGTTTTTTTTTTTTTTTTATGTTTGGCTCGCCAAAATGACTCTACTCTGCCTGATGGAAAACATAAGCAGAATCCAAGAGTGGTGGTCACCATACTCATTGCGAATGCAGACAATGCAGTATGGCGACCCACACTATGGCGGCCTAGTGATGCTGCTGCATCTTTTAGTCTAGTCAACAAGTATGGAACTTGTTGACTAGACTAATTGGGCCTCCGGTCTCACACTCACCAACGAAACACGACAGCACGAACGCTGTCATTTTACGTTGATTTTCTGTGCGAGGGTAGTACCGCCCCGGTCGAGCCGGCCCGTTCGTGCTGAAATCAGCGTGGCTCTACTACCTTGGCTTGGATATTTTAATAAATTATACAATAATATTTATATTTACTGAAAAGCTTTTACTTATCTCTTCACGATACCCTTATAAATATCCGTGTCATCCTAGATTACCTATATATTTTCAGGCACATCGCGAAAGTTTGAAAACTATTGGATACTATGAGCTTGATCCTCTTTAACATGAGATAATAAGTTGAAAACCAAGCATTACGTCTAAGTGAGTTTTATTTATTGAAGTTGAAACGTTTATTTTTCAACAGATACCAAAATGACGCCGTTTACAATGAAAGAACGAGGGTTCAGGCAAGGAGACTCTGTGATGTTCTGGCTGTTGTGTTTTCTCTCGTGCACCGGTGGTTTGTGGCACAGCATTATCGGTTCCACGAGAATGGGGATCATGGATCTCAAAGGATATTTCTTGGGCAGATCTATGACAATATTACCCATTGCTATATCTCTCATAGCGAGGTAATTTTATAATAAATTGTGTAAATAATTTACTCAGAACTAAAAGGAAACTTAAATATTTAAATGTTGAATAGTGAATTAAGGTTATTGATCAGTAGTTTAGCGGGAACTGATTTCTTTTGGTAAAATTTACAGCCCTTTATTAGCTGTTTGTTATTATTTGAGATACTTAAAGTATTTATTTCAGTTATTTGCCAGCACTCACAATCGTAGAAGCACCGTCTGAGATATATAATTATGGTGTGCAATATTGGCTTGGTGTCTTTGGAATAGTTGTCAGCTGTATAATAGTGAGCTGTATGGATCTGCCAGTTTATTTCACATTGAGGCTCTCATCCTCTTATGAAGTGAGTAATAAACAAAATATTTTACAGTAATTATCGTAGACACATCCAGTTCTTATTCTAATGTCACCTTTTCAATAGTACAAGTGTAACCTACGCAGGCTAAGTTTTTCAGGGCGGACGGGACACTTGTAACTCAGGAATCATATATGTGTTTCTACACTTGAGTCCTCCCCCAAAATCATTGAGAGAAAGGAAGAGCTGGTGATGCTCGTAGTGTCTTCGAATAGACTGCTTTGATGTTGTTATTGAGTTCTAGTCATAAATAAATGTGTTTTCTTCTTATTTATTTCGCTTCTCGAGCGTTATACTTATCTAAACATGGTACTTTTACTGCATCAGAAGAATAACAGAATAATTACATTATGATGAATAATAATAACACTAAAAATATTTTCTACTTGCAGCACTTAACGTAGACGCCAGAATTAAAATATCTTATCAATAATGTATATAGTATTGAAAAAGTTCTTAAAAAGTTAGGTTAATTAGTTAGGTAACATACCAATAAGTATCGTAAACGCAAATATGTATTTCAGTACTTAGAGCTACGATTCAACAAGCATGTCCGAGCTGTTGCTTTGATCCTGTTTTTATTTGAACAGGTAAGAAATAAACTAATCAACAACGTAGAGTTATGGTCAAGTAGGTTGAAAGTTTTCTACTATTTTCCTAACCTCAGATCACAATTAGTAGGTAGAAAAGTAGCATGCGAATTCTGTGCATAATTGGTACTTTATCAGTGAAATGCCATGAATGATAAGGTAACCAGCGTAGCTCTACGCTGATTTAAGCACGAACGGGCCGGCTCGAACGGAGCGGCTACCCTCGTACAGAAGATCAACCTAAAATGATGGTATTCATGTCACACAGTCGTGTTTCGTTGGTAAGTGCGATACCGGAGGCAAAATGATGCAAAAGCATCACTTGGCCGCAATGGTGTGGGTCACCATGCTGCATTGTTGCATTGTATGCATTCGCAATGAGTATGGTGACCACCACTCTTTAATTCTGCTTATGCTTTCCACCAGGCAGAGTAGAGAAATTTTGGCAGGCCTTTCCTAGAAGAAATGAATCAACAACCTCGTAGTTTTTAGATCCCTGTAACTGAAAATTTATGTTGTTGAACATATTTTGTAACATTATGCCTTGATTAAAACAAGTAAAATTTTAACAAAAACGAAAACTGACTTCAAGGTTCCACTCCATTTATCTTGGATGCTATCATCAGATCTTAGTGTCCTTATCATGGTACCGCCGTTGAGATATCTCCTTTCCATTAAAATAAGAATCATCAATATCGGTTCATAAACTACAAAGTTATCCGCGAACACACATAAAAAAACATATATATGGTCGAATTGAGAACCTCCTCCTTTTTTGAGGTTGGTTAATAACAAGGAAATAATGCCTAAATAACTTAATACCGCTTGCCATAGGTGATCATTTTACAGTAATGAAATATACATGTCACAATTTTGTTGCCTAATTGTGGTATGTTCAGTATCTAAATAATAGGTCTTTACCTATGAAAAAGTAATAGTCGGTAGGTTGAAGGTCTGGTGAGTATGGAGGATGAGGGAGAGCTTCCAACCCCAGCTCTTGCAGCTTGGAGACTGTCTGTTGCGAACTGTACCAAATGATGTTGTCAGTTCAGACAGTCTACAAGCTGCAAGAGCTGGGGTTGGAAGCTCTCCGTCATCCGCCATACTCACCAGACCTTGCACCTACCGACTATTACTTTTTCCAAAATTTAGACAACTTTTTAGTGGGTAAAAAATTCAATTCCCGAGAGGCAGTACAAAATGCCTTTGTAGAGTTTGTTGCCTCCCGTCCAGCTGATTTTTACAAGAAGGGCATCAATAAACTGCCAATGCGTTGGCAAAGAGGCGTCGATTGCATGGGTGATTACTTCGAATAACAGAAATAAAAAAGTTTAAAAAAATAAGTACTTTCACTTATTGTATACAAAACGGCAATTTCATAGGTAAAGACCTAATATATTATAACACATACTTAAGAATAACTATCAAAAAGTGCCTTAGATGCTTCAATTATCTATGAGTTCGCTTTTTTGATTTCTGTCCAATCTTTACTTTTTCATATTTTTATAAGGCATATTAGGCATTTAACTACAAAATTATAATAATACAAAGTACCTATATTATAAACAGAAAACAAAATAGCCAGTTAAAATCAGGTTAGTAGTTTTAAAGTGTAACTCGTAAAATGTCGATTCAATTCTAAATTGTTTTGTTAAATTTTATTCCATTTAGGTGTGTCAAGAGCTTTATCAGCTATTACAGCGAGCATAACCTGTGGAATCTTCACCCTTGGCCTAATGTGCAGCTGGGTGGGGCCACGAGGAGCTATTACCGGTGCTGTGGCGACGTCCATTGTAGCATTCTACTTTGCTGTGGGATCTCAAGTAGCTAGATCTGTAGGCCTACATGGATTGCCCACAGTCGTCAGCATGCAATGCCCTAATATCACAAGTTTCCAGAACATTGTTGTCAATTTCGTGAGTATTTTTATTAAATTCTAATACAGTATTCTACTAATCGGTACCTTAAAATGCATTTTGGTTTACGGCAGATTGAAGTTACACTGGTGACGTCATAATGTATGACGTTATACGAAACATAATACGTAAAATCGTCAGTATGGGGACTACCCCATATCCCACAGACTTTTGAAAAATAAGAATAACCTGTATAATTATCCAAGAACATTAACCAATTTTATTACCAGACCTCAAAAGGGTACCTAATAGTTTTTTTCACTGTAACGCGAAAAGTACTGAAACAAATCTAATGAGTGAAGTGTCAATAGATTTTTTAAATGGCCCAAGTGTCATATACCTAAGCAATATAAATTCATTAAAAGTTGCACGTAGTCAGGTAATAGTTGTTTAAACTTTTTCTTGGTAGGAAAAGAAAATCTTAAAAAAGTTTATAAATCTTAACAAATATTTGTTAAGATTTGTAATTTTTTTAAGTTTTTCTTTATGTAGTCACTAATTATAAAAGGAAAATATCATTTTTCTCCGTAAATCAATTTCTTGCCAAAGTGACTACAATTAGAGTAGAAGTCCCTCCGTCATTCGTGAGAACTTAAAAAGGAGTACAGGCGAGTCTTGTTGTCTACTACTAGTGTCATATTAAATACCATATATGGAACCTAACTCAAAAGGTTTTTCTATTTTCAACAGGATCCAGACTCAATATTCCCCTTAGTTCGAATTTCCTTCCACTGGGTGGCACCTGCGGGTCTTTTTACGACTATTCTAGTCGGTGCTATAGTAGGAAGATCGTTTGATATCCAAGATAAAATCGTGATGGATGCAGAGTTATTTAGTCCGGTAGTGTGGTGGTTCCTCCTTGCGAAGGCGCATGCAGACAAGGGTGAAGTCCGACTGTCGCGAGCATCCCTAAGTAACATTCGATCTTGGACTGCACGCCTATCTATAAATCGTGAAAACAAGGTACTGTTTACATATTAGGTTTTTCTGCTAACTAATAATATTTCACCAGCTTACTGATTTAAAGATATTTTAAGCATCTTCGAAAAGGAGTAATTTCTCAATTTGGCTGTATTTTACTCAAATATGGCTAATCCAAAAGGCATTTTGGTATGCATGTTACATGGTAGGTAGCACTTAAACTACTGAACCGATTTTTTGAAATGTATAAGGTGTCAATAGATTGTCAATAGTCGAGGTATAGTTATTAAAAAAATCTTCTTAAATGTTTCTTATCGCAAATTTCTCTCAGTTTGAATTGATTTGATTTTTTTTTAGTTAAGATATACATTATATATATATTATATATCGTCGTCGAACGCTGGATGCCTCAGGGTGGACGCCGACGACGAGGCAGACCCCGTAAAAGATGGCGCGACGATCTTGACGCCTATCACAGAGACTGGTCGGAACTGGCCTTGGATAGAGGGAAGTGGTTTGTTGCGGGGGAGCCTTTGCCCAGCAGTGGGACACAATAGGCTCGTAAAAAAAATGATATACATATATACATTACATAAAGTCCCATTCAAGTTTGAAGAAAAACTATCACTTCTGAGGGTAAAAAAATAGGAATTAAGAATGCAGAATATTCACCGTGATATAGTCGTGTTTATGTAAGTATCACTTGCTTAAAAATTATTCACACTTATGAATTGTTTTCAGATGGAGAATGTGAATCAACCAAGTAGTAATAATGAGATTAATAATAGTGGTAAGGTATAAAAGTAAATTTATTTAGCAATTTAATGCTATTTAGTTTGTTATTGTAACTTAAATTAAATCGATTTTTAAGAGATTATTTATCTTTCAAGGAATTAGTTATGTATTGAGCTTCTTGAATTACATAAGTATGTAATCACTTGTGTTCCATTTCGAGATTCTATAGGAGGATTAAAATAACTAAATATTTAAAATGTACTTTTATTCTGAAGGTGTAAGGTCAAAGGTACTTTTTTTTTATTTCTTTTTTAAAAAGACAACTCCCGCACTAGGAATAAATCCTGTGTCGCGGGGGACTTTACAAACATACATGAAACGGACACAAATAACACCCAGACTCAGAACAACAATTTGTGGGATTTGAACACACGACAGGAATTTAGATACATATTAGCAGAGCCCCGCGGTGTAACGCGAAACTAGTCTAAAAAAAGTAGCCTTAGATACTCCTTAAATCATCAGCTATCTGCCAGTGAAAAGCCAAAATCGGTCCAGCCGTTCCAGAGATTAGCTGAACAAACAGAGACAACATTAAAAAAATGCTTGTTTGATGAAAGTACAGTATAATATACTGACTGAAAAGCTGTTGATTTGAAATTACCAACAGAAACTGAAATTTTATTTATAGATTTATTTATATTAGTTTTCTTACCAAGATAACCAAATTATTTCAAACAATTGAAATAATTTGAATCCAACTACCTTTTTTACGTCAATTTGAATGACTTACTCTTTCTTATCACAGCGTGATATGACTACACTATAAAATACAATTATGTAAATGGTACTAAATCATATCCAATTTCTTAAGTACAGAAGCAACAAGCAGTGTAGTAACTACAAGTACATACAAAAAGAGAATTTTCTAGATTAAATAACTGATTACAAAAAATGAACTATATGACAGAGCGCATACATTAACAGTTATGATATGAATGATACACCTAAATCTACATTACTTCTGTTTGAGTGTATTAACTCTTATAATATTTCATTCCTCGAAATAAAATTTTTATTTCTTATGTAAAACGAGTTCAAGCCGTACAACTTTCAACTAAATTTTGTGTTCTTATAAACTATGTCAATACTTCAATTCAGGAAGAAAAAGAATAGAACGAAAAAAGACAACAATTTTACACGGAAATCCTTATATCCTTTTTGAAAACTAATTTGGATTAAAGTATTAATGATTTTATTCCTAAGTGCTAGATCCGCCCAAAATTACTGTTTAGTTTAATACAGAGACAAAGCTAAGCAGATAATGAAACTGCCGCGGTGAGACATCTCAACACAATTTTATAGTCATCGTAAAAAGCACGCGGCCCATCGCGGTAGACGCCCAATTAATTAATGAGTCAACTTGAAAGTAAATTACGCAAAAGAGACCCAAGGTGTTCAGAATAACGGCACTTACGTTTTCCATCTTAAGAGTTCTCAACGCGAAATAAAACTTTATTGTCTTATCTTGTTGACTTTCATTCCGCTAAATTGTTGGGATGTATAAAATGTGTTTTATGTCCGCGTCGCCGCGTTTTGTTACCATATCATTTAGAATTTTTATGGCTGTTGTAATTAGTTTAAAATAACAATCTGCTTAAATGTTTAAAACGAGATCTCGCTATTTGAGTGTTTCTTAACCAAAATCTGTGTACAATATAGAATAATTCATTTCTATTGCATATCATTTTAAGCTAAAACATTATTTCTAAGAAGAAACCTATGTCCAGCAGTGGAATGAATTGATTATATCTATATAGGTAAGTACTTGATAGTAATTTAATAGCTTTCGTCAGCATCTTCGCTCGCTTGAATGTATTTTTTTTATGGATTCAGATATCGTTTCAGAACAGCAGTTTTTTAACTTTATAAATGCACCCTATGTCCAGTTTCGAAACTATGATAACAAGAAAAATATTGTACACTAGCTGTTGCCCGCGGCTCCGCCCGCGTGAATGTCGATTTTCGCGGCCAATAGTATCCTGTATAAGATATATTACTGTAAAGTTTCATCCAAATCCGTTCAGTAGTTTTAGCGTGAAAGAGTAAGAAACACACACACTCACACACATTTTGTGTTTTGTTTCTGGTAAATTATCATAACTATTAAGTTATATGTTTGTTTATATTAAAAATTATAACTCCTAATTCAAGTATTTCAAACTTAAAATTGATATTTTACATTTTTATTATACGATAAAAAAGTAATCATATAACGTACCTATTGTAAAGTATCTTTTAGAAACTGTTTAAGAACTACCAGATGTGGATGTTGTGTTAGTTACATTGAGATGATAATTTTAGGAACTGGTCACACACACTTTTTTGGAAATATAAATACAATGTAGATTATTTATATATTATTTATTAACTTTATGCACTAAGAATGTACATCGGCGGACTTAATGCCCAGAGCATTCTCTTCCAGTCGACCTTCGGGTGGTGGAGAAATCTTATAAGGCAGGTGTGTGAAACCTCATATACATAAGAAGTCCGTTAAAATTTACAATAATCACATCATATTCAACGTTATACATAATAATATACATATATAAGTAGATATACATATACAGATTACGTATACATAAATACAACATTTATACACGTTTAAAAAACCGACTTAAAAACTAAAAAGTATCAAATAACTTGTATATGCTACCTATTCATAGGTTTGAAGTCGGTGCCAAGCCAAATGTAATAGTAGGTACCACACTCGCTATATTTCGAGACGAACGTCAACGACGTCACCGACGCTTCGGTTGTTTTGTTCTACGCGAAGAGCAGCTATCCCGCTCAAGGTCACGCCATATCAGGAGATATGGTGGCCATGTGACCACATGAGGAGCATACCCTTTCGAATACAAAAATAATTTTCAAAATCGGTCCACAAATTGACGGAGGAGTAATCCGTGTACGTACATACATTGTGACGATGAACGATGAAATTGAGAACCTCCTCCTTTTGGAAGTCGTTTAAAAAGGACGGTAAGCTATAGATTACATAATTCTGCCAGTTCATTGAGAAAGAGCTCATGTACTTTATTTTTGAATGTATATCGGTTAGTGGACATCCTGATTTCGAGCGGGAGCGCAATCCAGAGTAGTACTGCTTGAACAAAGAAGGAACAGTTCACGAAGTCGGAGTAATGAGACGGACATGAGAGAAGCAGAGACCGTGGGAGAGCCACGCTTCGGCATGAATGGGCCGGCTCGACCGGAGTGATACCACGGCCTCACAGAAAACCGGTGTGAAATAGTGCTTGCGCTGTGTTTCACCTAGTGAGTGAGGATACCGGAGGCCCATACCCCAACCCCTCCCCCTATCTCCCCCCCCCCCCATCCCCCAAAGGCCGGTAACGCACTTGTGACGCCTCTGGTGTTGCGGGTGTCCATGGGCGGCGGTAATCGCTTACCATCAGGCGATACGTCTGCTCGTTTGCCGGTCTATTCCATAAAAAAAAAGCAGATTATTAACTGAGCGAAGATTTCTATCGTGATTAGAGCACAGGTATCGGAAATACGGAGCAAGGTAGGTAGGTAAGGATGGCGAGTTGAGAAATGAATAAGAGCTCGCTGATTGCACTGTAGGCGAATAGGATTGCATTTTAACTGGGAACGCAAAGCAGACACATGGTCATACTTTCGAATATTGAAAATAAATCGAATGCAGTTATTAAGAAGACGGTCAAGCTTGTTAAGGAGGTCTGCATTCACGTCGAAGTAACACACATCACCATAGTACATTCAGTGTTCCGCAAACTTTTTGGGTTCAAGGTACATCTAGGAAGATTAAAAATTTTGGAGGTACACCATAATTTAAAAATATTTTTAAGTAATAAAAAACAATGTTTCTTATTAGTCACAAAACTATATTTTTATTTTACACTTTAATTGAGCATAGGCGGTCTCATCTCTCGTCGATCGTCTTGAGGCGTTCCCTTTTTTGTTTTTTACTGTGGTAAGAGTTAAAAATCCTAATCCACATAACTTTAAAGTTTTCTTATGTAGTTTTATGGTTAGGCAGATTTAGACAAAATAAAAAGATCTCAGAAATTACAGAATAAAAAATAAAAAGTCCTCAGAAATCAGAACAGACTTCTCTGTAAGTAAATTCTGAAAGCTGCAGCACTTTGAATAGGAAGGGAAGAATAGAAATAGGGCGAAAATTTTCAGGAAAGGAAGAATAAGAATAGGGCGAAAATATTCAGGAAGGGTAGAATAAAAATAAACTTCGTACCGCCATATTTACATATCTGTCTCAGCTTCCTACAGGCAGTGTACAGTCGCGGACAAAGAAAAATACTTTTCCCGTTATTAAAAAAAAATTAAATTAAAAAAAAATAAAAAAAAAACTATGTCCTACCTCGTAGTATGAACTCAAATCGTGCCAAGTTTCATTTGAATCCATTCAGTAGTTTCAGCGTGATGCGCGGCCAAGATACAGACAGACGTCGCGGACAAAAAAAAAGACTTTGCCCGCTATCTTTTAATTTTTCTTATACACAACCCTTAATTTCATTCGTGTAATAATATATGATGCCTATTTAAAACCCTTAATTTAATAAGTGCTTCAATTTGACAGTCAAAAGTTTGACAGGAAAGTTGGTAGAACAGTTTATATGGGCAAAAGGAAATTGTTGTTTTTATTATCTTCCCCGCAATTTTTCCATATTTTATCACCGTTTAAACCTTCCCTGAACCACGGCAAACACTTCAAAACCTAAATCAGCTAAATCGGCCCGGCGGTTCTCGAGTTTTAGCGAAACAAACGAACAGCAATTCATTTTTAGGGTTCCGTGCGAAAGGCAAAAAACGGAACCCTTATAGATTCGTCATGTCTGTCTGTCTGTCCGTCTGTCTGTCCGTCCGTATGTCACAGCCACTTTTTTCCGAAACTATAAAACCTATAATGTTGAAACTTGGTAAGTAGATGTATTCTGTGAAACGCATTAAGACTTTCACACAAAAATAGAAAAAAAAAACAATAAATTATGGGGGTCCCCATACTTAGAACTGAAACTCAAAAAAAAATTTTAATAAACCCATACGTGTGGGGTATCTATGGATAGTTCTTCGAAAATGATATTGAGGTTTCTAATATCATACTTTTCTAAACTGATTAGTTTGCGCGAGAGACACTTCCAAAGTGGTAAAATGTGTGAAGTGACAGGGGGGGGGGGGGGAGCCGGCCTGTAATTTCTAAAATAAGAGAATGATAAATCTAAAAAAAAAATATGATGTACATTACCATGCAAACTTCCAACGAAAATTGGTTTGAACGAAATCTAGTAAGTAGTTTTTTTTTTAATACGTCATAAATCGTAAACTGCAATTTACCTTTTATTCAATCAACACAAATATAAAAATAAAATAAAAATTGTATTATGCCACTTGCTGCTGCGGAACCCTTCATGGGCGAGTCCGACTCGCACTTGGCCGCTTTTTATAGGATATAAAAGAAGAAGAAGATATACAAATTGTTTTGTCAACTTTGCAAGTTTTTTCTAGTAATCTATTACTGTAAAACCAGCAAATTAAATACAGTCTACTGAAAAGACGTCTTCCTTCATACATTTGGACCTTGCTCCTTTACAATGACCATTTAACGTTATTATGATATTTTAGTTTTTGGTTCAGAATCGATTAGAGCGTCCTCCCAAAAAAATTCTCTAATGTACAGAATTATTATAATTATAATATAATTATATTAATCTGTTTTTTTTTATTATACCTACTTTAAAAATTAATCATATATAGATTACTCGTGTATAGGATAGGTATATCCTACTGTGAAGTTAGGGTTACTTAATTCCAATACATGTCGCTGCTAAGTTCAGAAACAATTTTCAAGAAAATTTCATTGCTTCAGTAACGATTAGAGAGCCCTCCCGATAAAACATCTAAATTTCTTTAATGTACAGAATTGATCTGTTACATCACATTTTTATTATACGTTCAAAAGAAAATCATATTACGTACCTATTGTAAAGTTAGTTACTTGATTCCAAGAGATGTCGCTGTTTTAAGCAAAGAAACTGACAAACTCAACGTCTACAGATTTATTATACGTGATATATTTATAAATAGATCACGGAACAATATTTAAAGTACTTGCTGTATAGCAAAAAAAGAATGAATGAAATCACGTGTTATTGAATTACAACCAAGTACATATTTTGACTTTCATCCCCCCTCTCCAAGAAACCGTGCTGAATTTATGGATAGAGAGGTTGCGATAAATCAAATACTTAATGCTACACCGAATTATACGTAATACGTTCTACGATTATTCCACGATATATTAATCAAAGTGTTATTAATTACGCATGGCTGGCAATAGGTGTCGCTACATGTTGTTTTACGTAATGATAAATTCTTTATAATTTTTTTTCCAATAGATAGAGAGATTGTGATAAATTAAATACTTTATGCTACAATCTTCAGAGTATCTCCTTTCTAACAAAAAAAGAATTATTGCAATCGGACTACTCGTTAATGAATTACAATTAATTACACATTTTGACTTTCATCTCCCCTCCCAAAGAAACCGTCCGGAATTTCGGAATAAAAAGTATCCTATGTCCTACCTCGGAGTATGAACTCAAATCATGCCAAGTTTCATTTGAATCCATTCAGTAGTTTCGGCGTGATGCGCGGCCAAGATACAGACAGACAGACAGACAAAAATGAAAAAAAAAATAGTTTTCGTTTCAGTATCGATAACAGAGTGCCCTCCAAAAAAATTTTCAAAATATCTTCAATGTACAGAATTTGACCTGTTACATTTTTATTATAAGTATAGATAATATATATATATATACAAAATATACACATCAGTTCATATTTGAATATGAATAAAAACGACCACTATAATTCGAATCACGATGTCTCACAATTTACAAAATATGACTCAAATTGTAATCAAATAAGATTGAATACAATAATCTAACATCTATACGTGTTTTAAGGTTCTAGGTGTTTTAAACAAGGTGAGACGGTTCTTCTCGCCCGGGCATCTGTGTCTTCTTTACAAGACCCAGGTTCGCTCGTGCGTGGAGTACTGTTCTCATCTTTGCGATGGTGCCGCACAGTACCTGTTTGACGCTCTCGACCGGTTGCAGCGGCGAGCAATCCGCATTGTCAACAGTCCCGAAGCCACCGAGTCCCTTGAGCCTCTGCAGTTGCGTAGAGATATCGCCTCCATGGCAGTCCTCTATCGCTTTTATCATGGAGAGTGTTCTGAAGAGCTCTTCCAACTGATCCCTCCCTCTCCCTTCCTCTACAGGACAACACGTGCCGGCCTTGGAAGTCACCGCTTCAGAGTAGTAGACATACGTTCTCGTACTCATCGCTTTGGTTCTTCCTTCCTGTGCCGAGCGGTGAAAGCCTGGAACTCACTACCAGCATACGTGTTTCCTTCCCACTATGATCCCGGGTCGTTTAAGCGGGGCGTGAAAAAGCATCTCACCAGGCCACCATAGTGTCGGTCACCATGCTGCATTGTCCTTATTCGCAATGAGGATGGTGACCGCCACTCCTGGATTCTGTTCATGCTTACCATCAGGCAGGGCAGAGTCATTTTGGCAGCTAACTATAAAAATAAATAAAAAAATATATACGTGTTTTAAATGTAAATAATAATAAATAAAATAGATGTAAATCCCGATATAAAAATATTGAGTTGGGTTGTGTTCGCTACCGAAAATGAAAAAGTTAGCTACATCGATTGTGCACGTTCTTAAATCGGTTATTATCTATTTTTCTGGTCACTATTGTTCTTTATTTCTCATCAATGCAACTATAATACGTATCAAAGTATGGAAGGGTATAGCTAGTAGCATAAAATTAACATTCACATATCGCCGTCATGGCCAATACGTCTCTATCCCTAACAAAGCCGTTCGAATGTTCTCATTTATTACGGCAATCGAGAGGATTTGTGAACGCAATGTGTCCGGCTATCTCAGCCCGTATCGAAGGAGTCCTCCCTCGGAGACGGTCATTGGTCAGATTGCGGCACATTTACGCCCCACACCAAGACATTATTGTCACGCTATTCACACTGAAGAAAGAAAGTTCTTTAGACTTTTATACATAAGTACTTATATGTCCTATTCCTTCATACAGTTTAAGAAAAAAAATATTATGAAGTATGTGACAAAATAAACATGAGCAGGTCAGGAATTATCTTTCACTATCTCTTCTCTCACATCTGGTAGCCCATCACAAGAAAAATAATTACTTTTATTAAAATAAATCTACTCTACTACAAAAAAAAAGCAAAAGTGATGGTCACCATGCTGCATTGTCTGCATTCGCAATGAATATGGTGACCACCACACTTAGATTATGTTTATTCTTTCCATCAGGCAGAGTACTCATTTTGACTATTTTTGACAAAGCCAAAAAAAAAAGAGGTTGCGGTGATAAAAATCTAAAGTGTGCTCACCACTATTTATCTTATGGGTGTTGTAAAAGGTGACTAAGGGAACAAACAACGCAGGAAAACATGTGGTATAGTAAGCATAACCTCCTTCCTCAAGAAAAAGCAGTGGACTGTTAAGGGCTCTTACACATAACCGCGATGCAATGCGTTTGCGGTGTATTCGTGCGAGCTCGCAGATATTTGCGATGCGATGCAATGCGATTGCGGTGTGTTCGTGCCAGCTCCCAGATATTTGCGATGCGATGCAATACGATTGCGGTGTATTCGTGCGAGCTCGCAGGTATTTGCGATGCGATGCAATGCGATTGCGGTGTATTCGTGCGAGCACGCAGATATTTGCGATGCGATGCGAATTAGCAGTTATGTGTGGGAGCCCTAAAGTCTAAAGAGCAATACAAAATAATAATTAGATTTCATTAGTTCATATGAGTCGTACCGCGCTACCACATTTAAAATAAATTTTCGCCTTCGTAAACAGCATTTTAGAGACATGGTTTACTGGATGGAAGAAGTCTTCGTGCTAAGTTTTCTACTAGAGGCCTAAAACTTGGCACGTAAGCAGTTTATAAGCCTTTATTGACCGGACGGTTGGCCTAGTGGTTTCAGCGGTCGCCACGCCTCTTGCTACTGCGCCGAGTGTCGTGGGATCAAATCCCACGCGGTACAAAAACTTTGTGTGATCCACAAATTGTTGTCCCGAGTCTGGGTGTTCTTTGTGTTCGTTTCTTGTATGTTTGTAAAGTTCCCCGCGACACAGGATGTTTATTCCTAATGCGGGACTACTCCCGCATTAGGAATAAACATCTTTAAAAAAAAATACAAACAAAAGTGAAAACGTTGTAAGATTTTGTTTACAGCCACTTACCTATGGTGGTTCTTACAAATCTTTACTTTAAAAGTAAAAAAGTCAGCAGCAACCAGCAGAAGATCTTCAATCTACTGTAATGTGTTTTTAACCGACTTCCAAAAGGAGGAGGTTCTCAATTTCATCGTTTTTTTTTTTTTTTTTTTTTATGTATGTACATTGATTACTCCGTCAATTGTGGACCGATTTTGAAAATTATTTTTGTATTCGAAAGGGTATGCTCCCCATGTGGTCCCATGGCCACCATATCAGGATCTGATGATGGGATCCCAAGGAAATTGAAGGAAACCCTCAAATTTACGTGAGTGCCTGCAATACAGTTAAGGCAATTGTCTGCATGCTTTCATATTCTGTAAACATCATGTCCGAAATATTTATTTATTATTCTATACAGTATGTTGTATGTTACCTTTAGTCGTATTCTTTCAAGTTATTTAGGTGAAATGATGATAAGAGACTTGAGAAAGACTAAAAAGCGAAAAAAAAAAACACTTCGTTTAAAAAAACCGACTTCAAAAACTGAAAAGTATAAAATAACTTAATTTGTATATGCTACCTATTCATAGGTTTGAAGTCGGTGCCGAGCCAAAATGTAATAGTAGGACTCGCCGCGCGTGACCTTGAGCGGGATAGCTGCTCTTCGCGTAGGACAAAACAACCGAAGCGTCGGTGACGTCGTTGACGTTCGTCTCGAAATATAGCGAGTGTGGTACCTACTATTACATTTGGCTTGGCGCCGAATTCAAACCTATGAATAGGTAGCACATACAAATTAAGTTATTTTATACTTTTCAGTTTTTGAAGTCGGTTTTTTTAAACGAAGTTTTTTTTTATCCCTGCATTTACTTTTCTTCTTACAATAACATATTTCCATTTATCATAGTTGACAAATAAAAAAAATAGAATCTTTTAAAGTTGCAAGTTGCCTGACAATATACACATACCTATGTACTTATATATTAACGTACATACTGTCATTAAAACTTACAAAAGAATAATCTCTGTATATAATCTTATGTTTCATATTTGTAAGAACGTACTAAATAGCGTACAAAGATACAAGTAATATACAGATATTGAAGATCATATCTCAATTTAAAAAAAATCTATTAGGTAAGTCTCTAAATAATTTGCAATTTTTTGCTACCGTAATTTTGAAAAAAAAAACAAAAGAAATAATAAAATTTATTTTAACAGAATTATTGGTCTTAAAGCTTGCCCTGCTTATACATTAAATGCCTTTGAATGGCTACAAAGGCTTAATCGTGTGGTAATGTGAGCCAACCCGGTCGACAAGTGCTCGTTGTTTTAATTGAATTTCCTTCCCTTTACACCTTTGTGGCAACGCGACGAGTGGTGTCACCCTCCAACGAGAGTCAACGGAATGAAGTGCAACGGAGCGGACGAATAGACATGTCACGACTTTATTTCACTGGGTCGGAACTTGATTTTTTACTGTACTGTATGCTTTGAATTCGTATTTCGATTAATCGATCGTAAGAATATTCTTTTAACATTCACCTTAATTACAATTGAACAATCACATGATAATTTAAATTAAGGATGTTTTAAAAGACACTTGTCACTTCATGCGGTTTTCAATTTAATGGGTGCTGCTTGGGGTGACTGGACGGCCTAGTCAGCGATGCTTTGGCCTATAGACACTATTATTTTGGTTCGTTCAACTGCAACTCTAACCTCTTAATCCAGTCACGAATTATTACCCGACTGCGAAAGGAGGGTTATGTTTTTCGAGTGTATGTATGTATGTATATTTCTTTGGCACGCCCTAGAGCCTAAACGGCTTGTCGTATTTTTATGGGAGTGGTGTCAATAGATTCGTATTAGTCGGGAGAGTGACACTGGGTACATCAAAATTAAAAGTAAGGATTTTTGGCGCCAAAAGTAATATAAAAAAATTAATGTTTTCAAAATACATCGAGTGTGGTATAAAAATAAAGAATCCCAGGAAAAACATTTTAATGTAAAATGTTGTCAAGACGACTGCATATGGCTTACCCTGTGAAAAAGATATCAGATCTCATGTAGAGCCAAGGTTCCGAATCTACACACCTTAACTCTACCAACTCTAACTTCACAAACTCTACATCTGAGTAAAAATGTATGGCTTCGCCGTTTCGCTACCATACCATCACGAAGAGGAAACGAACGCCTTTTGTGTTTGCATATGTCTAGTTTCTGAAGTAATGTGTTAAACGAATATTTAGTTTTGGAAGTAACGAAACAGCCAAGCCATAAATTTTTACTGAGATGTAGAGTTTATGATGTTAGGGTTGGTAGAGTTAGAGCGTGTAGATTCGGAACCTTGGCTCTACATGAGATCTGATATCTTTTTCACAGGGTAAGCCATATGCAGTCGTCTTGGCAATATTTTACATTAAAATGTTTTTGGTGGGATTTCATTTCTTTTTGTAAGTTGCTTGAGGTATTTTTTTTTCTTTTTTTGGGCTGTATTACTTGTACTTCTTCTTTCGAAAAAGTCCGTGTACCAAAAATAAAACCTCTAGCATAAACACGAAAAATAAAACGACGAAACACTTTGAGAAAAGGTAGGTAGTGCCCTTGCGCTTCGCTTGGCTCGTCTTGGCGGGGGCACGACCGTGCCCCCAGATTTTTTACGGTGATTACGAATATATATATATATATATAACTTATATGTTTTTATTGTTAAATATTGACGCAGTCGGGTTTTTTATTTTTAATAATTTGTACTTGTTTTTAACAGTAGATTTTGCATCTGAATGTAAGTAGATGTGCACCTTGAATGATTTTTATGTTTAATAGGCTCAAATCTGCAACGGTATCACTGAGTGTTTTTTTTTTTTGTTGGTACGTTAGATTTTGTAACATTTTAATAGGTTGCATACTGTTTACCTTTCATGTAATACTAACACTAATATGAGTTTCTTTGCCGTATTCTTCTCATAAGGCTTTACGCATTTTGAAAACTGGAAGGTATAGATCGACACAAGCAGACAGTAGATTTTGGTGTTTTCACCTAATTTACCTTGACAATCCAGTACATGCTGTGGCGTTTGTTTGTGTCGATCTATGATTTTAAACTGTGGCTTCAATTTAACGTTCATAAATGTCGCTTAGTGTCTTAATTATATAAATGACTAGCTTTTGCACGCAGCTTCGCTCACGCAGATTTTCATCCCCTGATTTACCCCCTTAGGGGTGGAGTTTAGTAAAATCCGTTCTTAGCGGATGTCTACACCCTGTAAGGATCCTACCTGCCAAATTTTAAGTTCGTAGGTGTTATAGTTTCTTAGATTTCGTGATTAATAAGTGAGTGGTATTTCGCTTTTATATACACACATCAAAAGTGTCTAGGGATCAACATATGTGTCTAGGGATCAACATATATTTTTGCAATAACTTTTCTCCTGATTGATATTAATTAAAATTTTCTTTAAGGATTCATCAAATAAAGTGTTTTCGTTTGTCACAGTAACGATAAACCAAGTCACCTTTGCATTAATAAAGAAATTTGCCATTTTCCTAATAAAAGGATTTTTGACATTTGAACCACTAACATTAAAGTTTGAAAAAAAGACTGAAATAACAGTTTTCTTTAAAATTTTATTAGGTAACTTAAACAATTAATAATCCGTGTTTCTACCGCGAACACTAACACAAGAACATCGGTTTGGCATACTCAAAATGAGTTCATCCAAATCACGCTGTGGAATGGCCGCCCATGTTCGTTGCAACAACAAAAAAAGGTCTTCTTGCGACTGGATACCCTCCATATTCGGCAGAGCTCTTCTCTGTAGCATATCCCATGCATGCTCAATCGGGTTCAAGTCTGGCGACTGAGCAGGCCAGGGCCAAAGCCACATCTCAATCTCAAGAAATCCGCATAAAAATGCTTGATCCCTAGACACTTTTGATGTGTGTATATAGATTTTCAATTTGAATTTGAATGTATTTCTTTCTTGTCCAATTTCGAATTTTGTTTTTTTTTTAAATTTCAGTCTAAGATCCTTCTAGACTAGTGACTCTGGTTGCTAAGCTAGAGCGCAAAAATAAATAAGTTTTCCTTTGAAAAATGTTATATACCTACTTTGGCCAGTATTGTCGTCCGCGTCTTCATTATCACTTACGAAATTACAGACTAAACAGTTATAAGAACAAATTTTTGTATTACTTTTATGTAATAGAGGTGTAAAACGCTCTGTCGTCTCTTATAATCGCCGCATTACATGCAAAATGCATCTCTTACATGTAAAACAGTCCCGACGGGTATTTAAATTTTCGCCTTTCCTCGTAATTCGTTGAGTGCAGACAAAGGCTTTCAGAGGAAACATTGTTAATGTGGTGCCCGATGCATTTTACCTGACACACCTGCTATACATCTGCGGGCGTACGCCGTTTATCAAGAAGTGGTGCGGAAATTGATAAATGGGACGCATTAACACAATTTCCATTTGCATTTTCTTCTTTCTTAATATAAAGTGAAACTGTAAACTGGGGTATATTCTTAAGATGATTATACTCTATGATATTTATTCACCTTTAGTAGTATAACAATGAAATCTCTGTATGTATGAGTTAACCGAGCACATTTTTTTCAGCAAATAACCACATCTGATGAACTGCGCCAAAGATTAGGGTTTTATGAGGATACCTTGAATATATGTAGTATCGTAAGAAAAACTAAGATTTTGATTCGTTTAAAATGGATAGTTACTTACTCAAATATCTGTTCTTTACACAATACACTTTGCTCTCTTTATGGGTGGGCGTGTGGGCGGGATTAGTCCCAATAAAAAAATACACAAAAGTTACACATATATCATATTATTATCATACGTAGAAAATATCTAAAAACTTATCCAAACTATTTCTAAGTATATGTGTAATGTGTGTATACAGTCGTAGATTTCCGAAATTAATCCTGGTTCATTTGTCAAAGATTTAACCGCAATTAAGGTTTAACGAACAAAAAATGAGAAAAACGGTGTGTGGAGCAGACATTCGAATAGCGGCGAAGAGTCAACAAACGAATTTTCGACATGTCAAAGTAAATCTCTGGTCGACAATACGAATGGCAATAAAATCCGCCGCTGGGGACTGGCGATTGGTAACTGTCCCTTACCAAGAGATACTATATGACTATCTAAGAATTAATTCGAATAAAAATACTACTCGTAGAAGAAATATATAAAAGAAGTATTTTTTTAGAATAAAAACAATTTTTACTTTCCCAAAAAAATAATTAAATATTGTTGAATATTTTATCATAGGTACATCGTGTAAAAAGATAAATAAATTGATAAAAAAATAGTTTTAAATCGATGCTTATGTGATTTCTGCTTATAATTCCTTTGCTTAATAAATTACAGATTTAATTCGAATGCGCCCATCATGAGTCGAATTTAAAAAATAAATTTTAGTTCTTGTATTGAGATGTTAGGATAGTATTGGACTACATATCTGGATAAACATATCTATATACATATATGGATATTTTGACTATATTTAGCTTAAAGCGTTTGTGCATAGAAAATTCATCCAATAATGAGTTATAATTAACAACAAAATTTATTAATATTTGAATTTACGTGTTAACAAAGACATGATAAAATACTCTCAACAAAAAACCTGACTTTGCGAAAACAAATAGTAAGGGTAGGAGTTCTAAGCCACACAAAAAAGTGAACTTTTAGCAGTTTTCGAGAGAAGTCAGTAAAACGGTGTAATTTGCTAGATAAGAGGCGGTTTAACCGAATGCCGGACACCGATAGCGATCTACCAATAAGAGGGTGTCGCGATTGTGCCATGGACTGGACCACGCTTTTTAGATGGGGATTACCATTGGAATAAATTAGTTACATTTACTTATCTACGACTTTTGCTCACCAAAGCGTTTTTATGCGTCTCACTTAACTTATATACGTATAAAAACTTTGTAAGAGAAGGGTTTCCTACAGCACTATAGCGGTATCAGAATAGTAATTTCAAAGTATAATATGGTACAAAATGAATTATTATAAGTTAAATACTATTTATTATTTAAATAAATAAATATTTGCTAAATTGATTATTCGTGTTTTGTAACTAATGGCCTATACAGCAAAATGCAGTCATGACTGATAAATCTTAACTCCGTTTTATTTTATCCAAAGAATAATATATTAAAAGAAAAATAACAAAATATTTGCATACATATTTGATTCAATAAGGAGATGAAAGGGTTAGGTGAATAGTTATTGAACTAACGACGTTATTTACAGTTGATATCATGTTGATCAATATTAAATGTCACGGAACGTAGCGCTTGCACCCCGGTGCTTTCCGAAAGACTTCAGGTTCATTTTATGTAAGTCACTTATTTTGTCGCAGCCGCCTCTATAATAGTATCAGGCTCTCATGCATGTATTAATTAGTTGCCATAGGCGGGTTGGCAGCGTGCAGTGTGTGAAGACCACGGGCGAGACTTTCTGTCGGACGCCTCGCGGGCATTAATTGAACTCCGTCGCAGGCACTTAATTTTCAATAGGAACAGAGCCTCCCACCCAGGTGGACGCTTTGTGAGCTCTCGTGTTTGCTAAAGTCCTCGTATTTATTTTAGATTCCATTGTGCTATGCTCCGACGCTTTGTTGGAAAATAGCCCTCCCGTGTACCTCTGCTTTGTTAATTTTATTAATACGTGAAACATTTATAAAACGCAACCGCACGAGCGATTTAATGAGTTTTATTGTTGAGTGGAGTAATGTGCTCGAAATGAAGCGCGCCCTCGGCTTAGATGTTGTCTAAATTCATGCGAATAGGGAGCGATTTTAATGTTTTCATTCGAGGAGCTTATTTTACAATACCGACTCGTACTAAAGCAAAGCGAGAACAAAACACCTGCTACTTTCTATTTATCATCACATTGTTAAACTTGCTTTACTCTACTCCTCATGTATAGAATGTAAAAAGATGCAAATAATCCGTGTTATCCCACAACCAAGTCGGGTTCAAAAGACAGCGAGCTGAAGATATTTACGTTGATCCCGTAGAGCCGGCCTGCAGCTAAATAACTAGGCATTCCGGCGACCAACAAAAGAATTTAATAACACCGCGAAGGTTAGGGCGGGCTCGGGGCGGTCGGGCGGCGGTGGCCCGCCCTCGGCCGGTAAGCTTATTATCGCGCCGGGCCGAGGTCGGACGCCACCGCCGAGAACATATTTGCTTTGTTTAATGTCAACCGAGCGACGACCGTAGCCGCTGCCGCCGCCCTAGCGCCTTCAATAGCGAGTTTGTGCGCCCGCTTAAACATTAAAGACCTCGCAATGTTTAGCGATTGCGCAAATTAAAATAGGCTTTATGCGAAATCTAATTTGCCAAGCAGGGAACCGAGCGCTTCGTTTGACGAGAGGCACCCGACTCGAGGTAGATGTTTGTATTGGGAATTGAATTAATTCTGCTTTAGAATTACCTGCTAAATATAATTGATATTACGTATTTAGTCCTCTTTTAGAGTAAATATAATTATGGCAAATTAAAAGCTTTTTAAATCATTTAGAATTTGACACAGCTTAGCCAACAAACTTTTGCTATTTCTTACGTTAATTGGATTCATAAGATACAGGGACGTAGTTAACGGGAGGAACATTCTGAGGGAATTAAAACATAATTAGATGTTACGGATTACGAAATTTTACGCATATCTACCATTTACTAGAATATTTACTTACAGGTCTATGTTGTAAGAAGTTTAGATAGCCAAAACAGTTCAGCATCGACTATGTAATATTTAAGGTCTGGGCAAACAGCTGACGGAGCGGGACAGCGACGTGACGTGAAGAGTTGTAATATATTAGTTAATGTAGAATATGTCACATAGAACCGTCGCACTCGGCACCAAAGAATATATAATGCTCGGCACTCGACTAGCGGTCGCGTCACGTCACCGCCGCGTTCGGCTGGAATTCAAAACGAGTGCGGCGGGACGGAGCGCGATCGCGACGTGAGCGCGATGACATTTTTGTGTTTTATGGATATTCATTCGAGTAGCCAAATAGACAGCGCGACGGGAGCACGTCGCGTTCGGTGTGACGCCAATTTTGTATCTATTTACAAAAATGAACGTGGAGAAAGTGGAAAAATTCATCGAAATTGTTCGAGGCCACACCTTTATGTATGATGACTTGAGCCATCAACAGTACAAAAATGAGAACTTGAAAGCTGCGATATGGAAATCCATAGGCAAGGACTTGAATGAAACTCTCTTTTCGAAATGCTCGTAGAATCGCGCCGAGTACGTCGGGGCGGCCGACGCGATGTTAGCGCGATCCACGCCGCGATACCGTCCTGCTAGCGTCGCTTCGCCGTCCCGTCCCGTCCCGTCCGCAGTTTGCCCAGACCTTTAATTTGAAAACAAAATAAATTCTTATAATTGGTCACATATTACATTTTATTAATAAATGCCAAGTTCTATTTAAAATATATTTAAGTGTGGACTAATGAATTTATTAAGTGGACTGTGTTTGTTCAATCCTTTCGCCAATGTAGCGTTCACCGTGTGAAATTTGCAATGTCTATAGGGCCCGTGGTACAGGCATTCAATCGCTAACTATTTCACTGGCGATAGAATTAAACCAGGGCGTTTCACAATGTTCTTATTCTAGGCTAATGTAATATCAAGCACTTACTGGAGATGTGTGAATTCCTTGATATCGGCGTTCCAAGAGGCCCCTTGGTAGTTTCTCTGCGTCGTCACACATTCATCACTCCTAGTGGCTGTACAGGCTTCCAAGTATTCTAATTATAATACACCGGTTTTAACTGACGCGGATCGCGCCTAATTACCGCGACAACTAATCTCGCGTGTCCACACCAGACCAATCATAACGGTAAACAACGAAAAGAACCGAGTCGGATGGACAATCAGCTAAATTTTTTATTGAACGGCACTCAAAAACGACAATAGTCGACCGTTGACACAAAGCTTCTCATCTTCTATATTATAACCTCAAACGTCAAACAAAAAACATGACAATTAAAAATGTTGCCATTATAATGACGTTCGAAATCTAACAGTGTTTGAACGACGTGCCTACTAGATTGTGTAATATACATGCACCATATTTTAAACTCATTTTACAAAATCATATATTTTGCAAATAACTTATGTTACCTACATACATTTGTGTACAAAAAGATAGATAATATCTCCTGAAACGCGCTGAAGTATTTGTATCGTCTAATTAACCGACTTTAACAAAGGAGAAGGTTATCAATTCGACTGTATTTTTTTTTGTTTGTTACCTCATAACTTTCGACTTGCAGACCGATTTTGATGATTCTTTGAAAGCTGATGCTTCCTGTGTCTTCCCATTTCAATTTGGTCCAGATCTTGAAGTAGGTTTTTTCTTAAAATTTGTAATTATTTTTACCTTCTATTTCTAATCATATTTCAGTCAAATGAAGTACCTTACTACGATGTTCAAATCAGTTCTATAAAGTTTGTATATTATCATTTACTTTAAAAAAAAATGATTCTTCTATTTTATGAGGACTTATTTACAACATTTTAAACTATAGAAAACTACATTCTAGAATTAAACTCACTTGTATTTAATATATTTTTATTACTATTTTTATTTGCCTTAATCCTGACCAGTTTCACTTTATAGCATTATCAAAGGATTAAAGTTAAAAAACAAGTGAGTTTAATCTATACTAATATTATAAACGCGAAAGTTTGTAAGTATGGATGGATGGATGTTTGTTACTCTTTCACGCAAAAACTACTGAACGGATTTGGGTGAAACTTTACAGTAATATAGCTTATACATCAGAATAACACATAGGCTACTATTTGCAGCGATAACCGACATACACCCGGGCGGGGCCGCGGGCAACAGCTAGTTCTAGAATATATTTCAACAAGTTCCATCAAGTGCCGAAAATCGAGAGTATCTTCTTCTATATATTTAAAACCGAAATACCACTCACTTATTAATCACGAAATCTCAGAAACTATAACACCTACAAACTTGAAATTTAGCAGGTAGCTTCCTTATAGGGTGTAGACATCCGCTAAGAAGGGATTTTACGAAACTCCACCCCTAAGGGGGTAAATCAGGGGATGAAAGTCTGCGTGAGCGTAGCTGTGTGCAAAAGCTAGTAATTATATATAGAAAAATACCTTATTCACGTTTCAAATCTAAGCAGCATTTTATTGAAATACGTACGTTACCTCGCATTTGCTTATAAATATTTGAACAGAAACGTATACTCAAACATGAGAAATTTTCGTGATAAGCTTTAATTTAGCTACATAGGTAAGTCAAGTTAAATAGTGGACCGTTCGGCAGGTTTGCGAGTGCTAGTATTAAATGAAACTGTATAAAAGATTCAGTAAGGGTTCGTTAACTTACACCTAACCGCAGGTGAGCCGACAAGCCTTTGCTTACGCTACTGAATAAGTCAGATCAACATGGAATTACTTCACTAGATGAGCTCAGTACTAAGAACAATTTATGTTCTTTAATAACATTCGTGAAGATTGAATTAAAAAAAAATATATATAAAAAAAATGGAAAAGTTAATAGCAATATAGTTCATCTTTAGCTTATATAATCCAACAGCCGTAACAGAAAAATGAAGCGATGAGATCTTCTGACTAAAAGACCAAGTCAATTTTTTTTGACGTTTTAAAAACGTGTTTTGGGAAATTTCTGGGATGCTATTGCGATACAGAAGAACTGCTTCTGTTGAATATAGACTCTTCTTTAGCAATGAACGTAATTTAGAAAAATATTAAAAGATGTTTTATCATCAAACTATGACAAATGAGAAAGTTTTACAACGAGACTAGTTCTAAAACTATACCTAAATAAATTCAATATGCTACTACCAGATAATATTCCATTGATTTGACTTTTTTCTGATTTTTCCATGTGGATACACCCATATCATCACTTTTATGTCAAAATCAAACTGACTAAAACTACATGGTGTTCCATTACAAATTAGTCTATTGCAAGGCCTTGGGGTGTATGGGTGTACCCTTGGAAAAAAGTCCCAATGAATCCATTGATTTTACTTAAAATACGTATAAATCTATATTTTTATTTTATGTCACATACGCAGGCGTTCCCTTCTGTCAAAGTATAAGACCAAATGGGCCTACGTCGACAGTACTATTAATTATTCTGTGCCTACGTGTTACACTGTTGTGACACAGAATGTATTTATATGCGCGTGAAATTCTAAATGTTTCTTCTTTTTCTTTGTACTACTTACAGAGTGTCATCAGTGTGAAGAAATCCGGCTCGACCGGGGCGGTGCTACCCTCGCACAGAAGATCAACGTAAAATTACAGCATTCGTGCTGTCATGTTTCGTTGGTGAGTGCAAGACTGGAGGCCCAATGACGCAGAAGTATCACTAGCCCGCCATAGTGTGGGTCACCATGCTGCATTGTTGCATTGTCTGCATTCACAATGAGTATGGTGACCACCACTCTTGGATTCTGCTTATGCTTTCCATCAGGCAGAGTAGAGTAATTTTGGCAGGCTCAAATATATAAAAAAGAAACATCTTCGGGTGAAGCACTGGTCATATGTAACAAAGTTTTTCTTAAAACATGTAGTGGTTTTAAGAAAAACTTTGCACCAATTTTTCACAACAAATTTCAAATTGGATAATTTTGCTATTCTATATATATAAGACACACACTAGGATATAAATGTAATAAAGAAATGCAAGGAAAATATGATATTTCAATAAATAGATAAAACCATATAAGTTTATCTACTTGATTGACCCATCCATCCATTTTACATCTTTCATAGGAATACTGCATTCCTTATGTTAAAAGAGCGCGGTCTATTTTGACGGATAACATTTTTATTTGGAAACATTTTACTGTCAGTCACTCGTAAAGAACACAACGTTACACTTTGTACTAAAATAACTGGATCATAGACTTTTGATATTCCCTATAAAATTGAAGATAAGTTTATTCTTTCAATCTTGAATTCCGACTTTTAAATGTGAAATAACTCGAGCTTGGTGTCTCTAGCTTCTGTCCGCGGCTCCGCCCACGTATCTGTCGTATATCATGGTAGAGAATAGCCTTCCTCAAGAATCAATGGATGTGCATGCCCACATTTCATTGAAATCGGTGCAGCGGTTTAGCGTTAACAGCATAACATATGAACAAACTTAAGTTACTTTCGAATCAATTTCACAAATTGGTAATGTAATCTTTATGTAGTATCAGAGTGGTGTTTTTCCACATGATTACCATTAGAACTTTCACCTACAAATAAAAAAAAGTAATAAATGGTTGCATTTTTTGATATACGAATTTCCTAATGAACTGTGGCAACACTTAAGAAAATCAGGTTAAAACTAGCGGGTTTCAATTCTCATGGTAGATTGGGGCTGTGGGGGCCGGTTAATCGGGTTATCTGACCGCAGACCGCGCCGCTCAAAGGACCTTTCGCAAAAAGCCAGTCCTTTGACTACGTCTTCAAATATTTGCACCGAACGCCACAACCGCGCATTATTTTCAGTATAAACAACCATAATCCCGAGAAACTCTGTTGGGTCAAAGCTTATTTTATTTTCTGTGAAATACAGGAATTTGCATGTCAGCTAACTGTTTGTGAAATTGTTTTATTCAACTTTGCTCTTTGATAGCATTTTATTCAAATAATGTAATAGATTTGAATGATACTTGTAATTTGTGGTAATATACATGTATCTATATACATATTCCTATTTTATAAATTTTGAACATATCAAAATATATAATAGGAGTTCTTTATTAGAGTTAAGATGGAGGGGCGGTAGCATAATGGTTGAGACGTCGGACTAACGATTAACCAGTTGCAGCTTCAAACCAACATCTAATACAAACATTTAGCTTATGTGAAGATGTTGTCAAGAATTTGACGTAAGTAGTTATGTGTTACTATGCTCAGCAGTGGACTGTTAATGTGATGTAATGAGTTATACAAATTAGAACTTAAAAAACTAAAGAAGACGCTTTTCAAGCGAGTCTAACAAATACATTTTTTTTTTAGTTCAAAAAGAATAATCATTTTATCCTAAAAAAGCATCGGGGTGTTAGATGCCAATTAAATATTTTATTGATAGCTATTGATAAAATTAAAGTTAATATGGTATGATATAATATCGTATATAAAATGTCTTGAAAAGCACCCCACATTTTATTACGAAGAAATAACTAAATCTTTGAAAAAAATCTTTTTCAAAACCGTATATTTTAGTTTTTTAATCAATTTTTGATTTTTAGTCAACTAAAAATTAGGTCAAAATCGAGTTTGAAGGAGTCGGTTACACACAAACAAAACACAGGTGAAACTAATATGATCGCAAATTTCAACAAAAAGAAAAAACCGACTTCAAGAACTGGACCAATTTGAAATGGGACCACACGGGAAGCACCAGCTTTCGAATAATAAAAGAATTATTAAAATCGATTCACCCAGTCGAAAGTTATGAGGTAACAAACATAAAAAAATAAAAAATACAGTCGAATTTATAACCGCCTCCTTTTTTGAAGTCGGTTAAAAAGGGGAGATATTACCGATACCGATCTTTGATGTACTCGAAATTATATTATTCATCAAAACTTCTCGAGTGCAATAGATTCAAGTGCATCCCAACTTAATGTTAAATTTTTCGCGGACCAATTTAGGACTCCCGCTCGTTGGAAACACTTGGCACAGATTTATAAACTTCACCTGGTACCATTTGTACCATCTATATATTATACTAGCTGTTGCCCGCGGCTTTGCTCGCGTGGAAGTGGATTATATTTAATTACAAACTTTTAACCCCTATTTCACCCCCTTAGGGGTAGAAATTCTGAAATTCCGCACAGCCCAAACTGCTGAAGCTAGAATCCTGAAATTTTGCATGTAGGTTCTTTATATAACGTAAGTGAGCACTAAGAAAGGAATTTTTGAAATTCCACCCCTAAGGCAGTAAATCAGGGGATGAAAGTCTGCGTGAGCGAAGCCGCGTGTAAAATCTAGTAATTAATAAAATAACTTATCAACAGAACAAGGCCATGTTAGTTTAAATTTAATATTAGGTATTACCCACGTTTCATGCTTGTGCTGCAGAATACTTCAGATCCATGATGATCCAGATGATAGACGATAATGGTGTTGTTATTTTATTTGTGAAAATTTCGTCTACTCGTAGCTACAAGTACCTACCTAATAAATAAATATGTACTCTTGATTCTATATTTTTTTTTATTTACTAGAAATAATATCTGATTCTTATGTGTGTGTATGTGTAATCACAAATGTAATTCTAAATTAAACTATTAGCAGCTTATATTAAGCTTCTGTACTGATCAAAGATTAACATTCATGGCAACCAGAGTTAACGTGCACACGTCAACAGCACGCTGCGTTGCAGTTAATCGAAACACCACTGATTAAACTTATACGGGTACAGTCGCGTGCAGATGTTTGCCATGCCGTGGATTTAATATTGATAGCGGAACGGAGGTTGCTCGGTCCCAGGCGCGCTGCAAAGCGACCCACCCGACTGTTTACGATACGTGTCATCTTGCAACTGGTGGCTGTATACAAACACGAACCAACATCCAAACTCTATTAACGATCTAATATCCCTAGAGAAATAATTCAAATAGTCCAAGGGATCCTAAAAATCCACCGCGTACCCTTCACTCAAATGTACATCTTGACATGCCAACTTTCATAAATATCAAAGCAGCCTTACCGACCTTACCGACATACACCCGGGCGGGGCCGCGGGCAACAGCTAGTTCTAGAATATATTTCAACAAGTTCCATCAAGTGCCGAAAATCGAGAGTATCTTCTTCTATATATTTAAAACCGAAATACCACTCACTTATTAATCACGAAATCTCAGAAACTATAACACCTACAAACTTGAAATTTAGCAGGTAGCTTCCTTATAGGGTGTAGACATCCGCTAAGAAGGGATTTTACGAAACTCCACCCCTAAGGGGGTAAATCAGGGGATGAAAGTCTGCGTGAGCGTAGCTGTGTGCAAAAGCTAGTAATTATATATAGAAAAATACCTTATTCACGTTTCAAATCTAAGCAGCATTTTATTGAAATACGTACGTTACCTCGCATTTGCTTATAAATATTTGAACAGAAACGTATACTCAAACATGAGAAATTTTCGTGATAAGCTTTAATTTAGCTACATAGGTAAGTCAAGTTAAATAGTGGACCGTTCGGCAGGTTTGCGAGTGCTAGTATTAAATGAAACTGTATAAAAGATTCAGTAAGGGTTCGTTAACTTACACCTAACCGCAGGTGAGCCGACAAGCCTTTGCTTACGCTACTGAATAAGTCAGATCAACATGGAATTACTTCACTAGATGAGCTCAGTACTAAGAACAATTTATGTTCTTTAATAACATTCGTGAAGATTGAATTAAAAAAAAATATATATAAAAAAAATGGAAAAGTTAATAGCAATATAGTTCATCTTTAGCTTATATAATCCAACAGCCGTAACAGAAAAATGAAGCGATGAGATCTTCTGACTAAAAGACCAAGTCAATTTTTTTTGACGTTTTAAAAACGTGTTTTGGGAAATTTCTGGGATGCTATTGCGATACAGAAGAACTGCTTCTGTTGAATATAGACTCTTTTTTAGCAATGAACGTAATTTAGAAAAATATTAAAAGATGTTTTATCATCAAACTATGACAAATGAGAAAGTTTTACAACGAGACTAGTTCTAAAACTATACCTAAATAAATTCAATATGCTACTACCAGATAATATTCCATTGATTTGACTTTTTTCTGATTTTTCCATGTGGATACACCCATATCATCACTTTTATGTCAAAATCAAACTGACTAAAACTACATGGTGTTCCATTACAAATTAGTCTATTGCAAGGCCTTGGGGTGTATGGGTGTACCCTTGGAAAAAAGTCCCAATGAATCCATTGATTTTACTTAAAATACGTATAAATCTATATTTTTATTTTATGTCACATACGCAGGCGTTCCCTTCTGTCAAAGTATAAGACCAAATGGGCCTACGTCGACAGTACTATTAATTATTCTGTGCCTACGTGTTACACTGTTGTGACACAGAATGTATTTATATGCGCGTGAAATTCTAAATGTTTCTTCTTTTTCTTTGTACTACTTACAGAGTGTCATCAGTGTGAAGAAATCCGGCTCGACCGGGGCGGTGCTACCCTCGCACAGAAGATCAACGTAAAATTACAGCATTCGTGCTGTCATGTTTCGTTGGTGAGTGCAAGACTGGAGGCCCAATGACGCAGAAGTATCACTAGCCCGCCATAGTGTGGGTCACCATGCTGCATTGTTGCATTGTCTGCATTCAAAATGAGTATGGTGACCACCACTCTTGGATTCTGCTTATGCTTTCCATCAGGCAGAGTAGAGTAATTTCTCTCAAATATATAAAAAAGAAACATCTTCGGGTGAAGCACTGGTCATATGTAACAAAGTTTTTCTTAAAACATGTAGTGGTTTTAAGAAAAACTTTGCACCAATTTTTCACAACAAATTTCAAAATGGATAATTTTGCTATTCTATATATATAAGACACACACTAGGATATAAATGTAATAAAGAAATGCAAGGAAAATATGATATTTCAATAAATAGATAAAACCATATAAGTTTATCTACTTGATTGACCCATCCATCCATTTTACATCTTTCATAGGAATACTGCATTCCTTATGTTAAAAGAGCGCGGTCTATTTTGACGGATAACATTTTTATTTGGAAACATTTTACTGTCAGTCACTCGTAAAGAACACAACGTTACACTTTGTACTAAAATAACTGGATCATAGACTTTTGATATTCCCTATAAAATTGAAGATAAGTTTATTCTTTCAATCTTGAATTCCGACTTTTAAATGTGAAATAACTCGAGCTTGGTGTCTCTAGCTTCTGTCCGCGGCTCCGCCCACGTATCTGTCGTATATCATGGTAGAGAATAGCCTTCCTCAAGAATCAATGGATGTGCATGCCCACATTTCATTGAAATCGGTGCAGCGGTTTAGCGTTAACAGCATAACATATGAACAAACTTAAGTTACTTTCGAATCAATTTCACAAATTGGTAATGTAATCTTTATGTAGTATCAGAGTGGTGTTTTTCCACATGATTACCATTAGAACTTTCACCTACAAATAAAAAAAAGTAATAAATGGTTGCATTTTTTGATATACGAATTTCCTAATGAACTGTGGCAACACTTAAGAAAATCAGGTTAAAACTAGCGGGTTTCAATTCTCATGGTAGATTGGGGCTGTGGGGGCCGGTTAATCGGGTTATCTGACCGCAGACCGCGCCGCTCAAAGGACCTTTCGCAAAAAGCCAGTCCTTTGACTACGTCTTCAAATATTTGCACCGAACGCCACAACCGCGCATTATTTTCAGTATAAACAACCATAATCCCGAGAAACTCTGTTGGGTCAAAGCTTATTTTATTTTCTGTGAAATACAGGAATTTGCATGTCAGCTAACTGTTTGTGAAATTGTTTTATTCAACTTTGCTCTTTGATAGCATTTTATTCAAATAATGTAATAGATTTGAATGATACTTGTAATTTGTGGTAATATACATGTATCTATATACATATTCCTATTTTATAAATTTTGAACATATCAAAATATATAATAGGAGTTCTTTATTAGAGTTAAGATGGAGGGGCGGTAGCATAATGGTTGAGACGTCGGACTAACGATTAACCAGTTGCAGCTTCAAACCAACATCTAATACAAACATTTAGCTTATGTGAAGATGTTGTCAAGAATTTGACGTAAGTAGTTATGTGTTACTATGCTCAGCAGTGGACTGTTAATGTGATGTAATGAGTTATACAAATTAGAACTTAAAAAACTAAAGAAGACGCTTTTCAAGCGAGTCTAACAAATACATTTTTTTTTTAGTTCAAAAAGAATAATCATTTTATCCTAAAAAAGCATCGGGGTGTTAGATGCCAATTAAATATTTTATTGATAGCTATTGATAAAATTAAAGTTAATATGGTATGATATAATATCGTATATAAAATGTCTTGAAAAGCACCCCACATTTTATTACGAAGAAATAACTAAATCTTTGAAAAAAATCTTTTTCAAAACCGTATATTTTAGTTTTTTAATCAATTTTTGATTTTTAGTCAACTAAAAATTAGGTCAAAATCGAGTTTGAAGGAGTCGGTTACACACAAACAAAACACAGGTGAAACTAATATGATCGCAAATTTCAACAAAAAGAAAAAACCGACTTCAAGAACTGGACCAATTTGAAATGGGACCACACGGGAAGCACCAGCTTTCGAATAATAAAAGAATTATTAAAATCGATTCACCCAGTCGAAAGTTATGAGGTAACAAACATAAAAAAATAAAAAATACAGTCGAATTTATAACCGCCTCCTTTTTTGAAGTCGGTTAAAAAGGGGAGATATTACCGATACCGATCTTTGATGTACTCGAAATTATATTATTCATCAAAACTTCTCGAGTGCAATAGATTCAAGTGCATCCCAACTTAATGTTAAATTTTTCGCGGACCAATTTAGGACTCCCGCTCGTTGGAAACACTTGGCACAGATTTATAAACTTCACCTGGTACCATTTGTACCATCTATATATTATACTAGCTGTTGCCCGCGGCTTTGCTCGCGTGGAAGTGGATTATATTTAATTACAAACTTTTAACCCCTATTTCACCCCCTTAGGGGTAGAAATTCTGAAATTCCGCACAGCCCAAACTGCTGAAGCTAGAATCCTGAAATTTTGCATGTAGGTTCTTTATATAACGTAAGTGAGCACTAAGAAAGGAATTTTTGAAATTCCACCCCTAAGGCAGTAAATCAGGGGATGAAAGTCTGCGTGAGCGAAGCCGCGTGTAAAATCTAGTAATTAATAAAATAACTTATCAACAGAACAAGGCCATGTTAGTTTAAATTTAATATTAGGTATTACCCACGTTTCATGCTTGTGCTGCAGAATACTTCAGATCCATGATGATCCAGATGATAGACGATAATGGTGTTGTTATTTTATTTGTGAAAATTTCGTCTACTCGTAGCTACAAGTACCTACCTAATAAATAAATATGTACTCTTGATTCTATATTTTTTTTTATTTACTAGAAATAATATCTGATTCTTATGTGTGTGTATGTGTAATCACAAATGTAATTCTAAATTAAACTATTAGCAGCTTATATTAAGCTTCTGTACTGATCAAAGATTAACATTCATGGCAACCAGAGTTAACGTGCACACGTCAACAGCACGCTGCGTTGCAGTTAATCGAAACACCACTGATTAAACTTATACGGGTACAGTCGCGTGCAGATGTTTGCCATGCCGTGGATTTAATATTGATAGCGGAACGGAGGTTGCTCGGTCCCAGGCGCGCTGCAAAGCGACCCACCCGACTGTTTACGATACGTGTCATCTTGCAACTGGTGGCTGTATACAAACACGAACCAACATCCAAACTCTATTAACGATCTAATATCCCTAGAGAAATAATTCAAATAGTCCAAGGGATCCTAAAAATCCACCGCGTACCCTTCACTCAAATGTACATCTTGACATGCCAACTTTCATAAATATCAAAGCAGCCTTCCCGAAAACAATTTCTTGGGAATCAAGCGGCATTCACACGTCGCTCTCGTTGCCGGTGGCTAACACAATTTTATTCGAGCATAAAAAACGAGCTCATCATGCAAACGCCAAAGTCGTGGGACGTGGCTCGCTCCCGCGGTAAAACAATTTATCTGCATCGACGGCATTACGAGCGCTGCGCTGTGAATAAAATATGTCGCCGGTACCCCGCTGTCAGTCCAACGAAGATGTCTCGAGTCCGTCACACGTCAGGGGTGCCTTGAGTTTCTTCTGTTGATCTTTATCTAACAATGCATTACAAGATACTCAATCATATGTTACATACCTTACGTACATTGCATTGTAAAGCAATTATTTAGTTAAAGCCCACTTGAAGGTTTCATTTTTGTATGTCTGTTACGCTTTCACGACTTAACTGATGCATTCATTTCAATATAATTTAGCATGGAGATACTTTGTTTCTTGAGAAAGGATATAGGCTACTCTTTACCGCGATAACCGACAAACACGCGGGCTGAGTGATGGCCAAAAGCTAGTATGACATAAATTAATAGACTTTACAAGTGTTCCTTGAAAAAATACCCATACATGTCTTACATAGTGTTCTGTATCTCAATTCAAAAACCGACATCTTGCAAAGTGAATATTAGAAATGAAAATATTAAAAAAACCAATATTGTCACAACCCTGTTCGCAAATTTAACGAGGGAAGAGCGACGTGCGGGCTCCAAGAATTAGGTCCTCGTGGAATCGTGTTTTCGCTAACGTGTGTTGACGATGATGAGCGGGTCGAATTGACGTCACTTGTCGCAGGTACCACTAAAGTCCTCGGGGTATAACATAGATCATATTATTACTTTATGAGGGTACGATATGAAAATGTGGCATATTAATAACTGATAGGATACTTCTGTAAATAAAAAAAAACTTTGTTTTCGATCTACTAGGATCAATTCGGTCATTACTTAACGAAATCCATTATTTATCCAGATGTTTGGCCTATGGTTGGAAAGACAACTAGGTTTACAAGGCCATAGACAGGTCTAATTCAATTAATACCTTTAGTTCATAATTGACTTTTATGGACATATCCTCTCAAAACTATATTTAATATTACTTTTGGATACCTTGAAGGGCTTTTTTTTACAATTACTTAATTTTATGTATAAAATACTTTTTCAATGGTTAATTAATAGATTTTTTATACTTGTATAATCTGTGACCTTTCTAGATTATAATCGACCTTATCCTAGTATCTAACACGTGTTTTTATTGTCAGTAACTGCAGTGTATGTAAATAAGTAAAACGTTAAACTTATAGTTTATTAAGTCCTAACCTTTAAAGTCACATAAGAGACCAACAACATACCTCACTAAGGAAAAACCTACAATCTGACATTGCACGCAATACTGTCACGTACCTGACGTGTCACCGTTTGCCAACCTCATTACATCTAAATTGAATACAATTCAATAAAAACTGTAATAATTTCCCCCTCTGCAAAGTCAAATCATAAAAATTCCACGTTAAATGTATGACAAGTGTATTTTCCGTTCGATTGGTTCGCCACTGGAATGTCAATCGAATCCTACTTAGCATTCCCTGCCGCGGGGAAGGCGCTAAGCGGGTACGGGACGACTGCGGTTTAACGGTGTCGAGCTACGTACGACTAAAATAAACTTGTAGAATGGCGCCTACGACTCTTTAGCTTATTAGTCAGCTGAAGGGGGTTTATGGATTCAATAAGGGTTGTGATTCACTGACGAATGTCGACTGACGAGTGGTGGTGGCACTTAAATAGACAAGTAAGAGAATTATGAGACATCGTGGTGTTTTAAAGTGGTCTTATTGGTGGTATCCCTTTCGTACCGGGGCCTAAACTACATATATATATGTAACTCTGAACTTAAATCTTAGGTAATTTGGGGCCACAGATTACGAATCTGCTATAATTTTCCAGATTTCTGCCGCCATCTTGGAAAATTTATACACCAACAATTGTATCAAACTGGGCCCATAGTTCTTGCGTACAATTGTGAGGGTCGTACGTTTTCTTCTTGGTAATAAATAGAATGACCATTAAAGTTTCTGTTCCTTCTAATTTTCTTTTGATTAACTCTTTCTTTAGCGGCATTGAGGAAAAATAGCAGCCAAATTTTAAAAAAGAACTGCCTTTTGAGTGTGTATTGGCCAAGCGTAATACCTCAGCAGCACCAACCCCAAATTTCTACGAATTAGATAAGTTGGCTGTGGAGCCTAGATATATTTCGAAGTCTAGAACTTGTGCCTTGTAGGTCATCATCATGGCGTTTCCATCTTTTCAGATGATTTAGACAGCGCCTCTGTGGCAATTTTTGGTATGGCTATAGAGCCCAATACGAGAGAGGCAGTAACGTCCACACGATTGACACTTGAGTAGAGGATCGCTTTGTGTTCGATCAGGTGAGACCCTGTCGTTCTTTTTTTGTCTCCTCCCACGCTTGTTAGCCAGACTCTGGAACCAGCTCCTGTCGTGGGCTCTGCGGCCCTCCTCCAAAGACTTCCTCCACCCGTTGCGATTTCCGGCGAGGTCCTCCCACTCCCTGGGGTTGATTCCGAAAGCGAGCATGTCACGCTTTGCGCAGTCCTTAAAGCGCAACAAGGGCCTTCCCACCCTCCTCGCAGCGAAAGCAACTTCACTCAGCAATGCACGTCGCGGCAGTCGAGTGGCGTCCATTCGATGCACATGCCCCAGCCATCGCAGTCTTTTCTATTTTAGCATTGCAGTAATGCTGGGCAGCTGTACAATTTGCAGAACTCTTTCATTTGTGACTTTGTCACGCCAACTTATCTTCAGTATGCCTCGAAGACAACGCATGTGGAAACTGTTTAGTCTTCTTTCTTGCTTTGCATAAGACGTCCAGGTTTCAGCTCCGTACAAGAGTGTACTCAGGACACAAGTTTGGTAAACAATCATCTTGGTCCTAATAGTAAGATGGTTGTTATTCCATACTCTAGTAGTAAGCCTGCCGAACGTCGTAGCCGCCTTACCTATACGATTCCCAATTTCCACATGTAGCGACAGATTGCTCGATATGTTTGAGCATAGATAGCAATACCCTTGTAGGTAGTTACCACAAATTCTTCAATCCTGCTGGACGTGGCTTTTTTTATGACTACCTTCAAGTCGCACCGACCTTTAAAAGATATCAATTTGCTTATCAATTGAGTAGTTACCAGCATCTCTTAGCAACTGCAAGCAACATCGTTTAAAAGCTTCCACGTGGTACGGAAAACTGTGGAAAATGGATAATCATTAGAAACTTAAAATACGCATAAGATAATGTAAGGCCCACGTCGATACAATTGTGTCAAAATATTTCGTTAAGCCGTTACGCCAAAGCGTTTGGTTGCTAATAGTAACTGTTGCCACAAAAACAACCCGTATTTATCTAATTTTTCAATCAATAACTCGTATATTACTAGAATTACAAAATAAAACAATAGTAGATACTTACTTTCGCCAAGTCGGGGAGCGCAATCAGTCACAAACTGTACAGGTTGAAACTTGCTCGCCGACTGCGTGTCGGACAATATTTGGGCGGGAGTTAAAAGTTTGCTTCCCGCACAATCGTATGATACTAGCCCCATCCAGTGCTAACGTAAATCTAATGAGCTATACTCGACTTTGTCACCCGCACAATTGTATTGGAGGGGTCCGAAAGGGGTATATGTATTATCATTATTATTCACTGTAGTAGATCATCAAATCGTGACCTCATGTAAAGTTCGATTAAGCCTTGCATGCCAGTAAGGCTTACTTTAACTTACACAATTTTAAATATCTCGAATATTATACTGCAAGTATCTTGTTGACTAGTAGTCCGGGATCCCCATAACAAATTTTACAAGCTATTACTATCAAGCAATTTTTTCGTGAGTGGCTTCATTTTGATGAGGGGCCCACATTTCACCTTACAAAAAATTTCGATTGTGGTAGCTAACAGGGGTAGCAGGGACAAAAAACTTTTGGGCGTAGGACCGGAATAACGTACCACGCAATTTGTAGGACAATGTGGCTATTAAATTTTATAAATATTAACTAACATTATTACTTATTGGAAAAAAATATATGTCCTACAAAATGTATGATTTGATCCTTCCAACATCCTATCGATAACGAGGTCATCGATAATGATATGCCACATTGTCCTACAAATGGTATGGTATCCCGGTCCTACGCTTAAAAGTGTTTGTAAGGTGAAAGGTGGGCCCCTCATCAAAATGAAGCCACTCACGAAAAATTAGCTTGATAGTAATAGCTTGTAAAATTTGTTCCGGGGATCCCGGACTATAGGTGGTATGAAAAGTTTCCGACTTCAACGTTAAGTTAGCAGCACTCGTTATAACTAGTGAATGTAGTTGTGCATCGCTGCATTTGCATTGAGTGTGTGTGTGAGTGAAGTGTGTAGAGTTCAAGAAGACCATGTAGAAAAAGAAAAGAGAAAATTGCTTGTATTATCACTGGGTCGGAAACTTTTCAGACTCACTATTTACTAAAAATATTTTAAAAAGTATAGGTTGGCCTTCCATTAGGTGGTCTGACGACCTGGTGGAGGGCAACACATCACAAGCTGTTATGGAGAACCTTGGAGGATGATTATGTTTAGCAGTGGATGTCTTTTGAATAAGATGATATTCGTTTTAAAGAAATCCATTGAATGAAATTAAACAGTAAAAATTTTAACAAAAAAAACCGACTTCAAGAACGACCAAACTCAGCTCAACTTTTTCGCGATGTAAGAATTGCTTAACATAGGTTTTCTATGAGAACGACATCACTCCACTCGAGTCGACTCACACCTGCTAAACTATTACTCTATCACGGTTAATTTTAGTTGATTTTAGTTGATTTCGAGCCGCCGTTAGATTTCGAACGTCATTATAATGGCAACATTTTTGATTGTCATTTTTCTAGTTTGACGTTTTGAAGTGACAGATAGAATTGTTGAGACGCTTTGACCGGTCGAGCTGGAGATCGTTTTTTGTTTTTTCGGAAGACGGTCCCCATTTCATCTGATCCACGTTTTTTTATATTTTTAAGCATTAATTTCATCACGACGAAGACTTAAAGACTTGAAGACTTATGATTTGAAGACTAAACACTTGACATTGGCAGAAATAGCTGATCCGAGAGATCCGGCTGGTTGCCATTTCATCAAAAGAAGAAGAAGAAGACCGGTCGAGCAAGGCTTCGTAAAAGAATGCCGGTTTTAAGTGGAATTTAATTGTAATTTAGCTAATTGTCGATCCGACTCGGTTCCTTCCGTTGTTTACCGTTATGAGTGGTCTGGTTAGGACTCGCGAGTTTTAGTAGTCACGTGAATTAGGCGCGATCCGCGATAGTTAAATCGGGTGTCTTGTAATGACGAGACTTCAGGAGCCCGTAAGCCATTTAGGAGTATGTATGTGTAACGACGCAGAGAGGAAACTACCAAGAGGCCTCTTGGACGCCGCTATCAAGGAATCTACACATCTCCAGTAAGTGCTTGATACGAGACATTAGCTTAGAATAAGAACACGGTGAATCGCCGTGAATGTTGAATTCTCTTACCAGTGACATAGTTAGCGATTGAATGACTTACCCATGGGCCCTAAGACATTGCAAATTTCACAAGGTGATCGCTGCATTGGCGAGAGAACTGATCATTTGGTAGCAGAGCGTGGTTAATCTCTGAGCTGTGAACACTCCGGAGTGCACTCAGAAGGTGATACCTCGTTGTAAGGTAGGTAACTATACTGTTCCACTGTCCACATATCTTTGATTCCACTGATATAGTTGTTTAAATAAGTATTTAAAACAATTTATTAGCATAATGATTAAATGTAGGTAGGTGACACATTTAATTATTGGTTGAATTGTAAAACTTAATATTAAATATTAATTGTTTGGGACATTTGGTCCAATATAATAGCCTGATACAATTAGATTTCGCTAGCCCACAGACATTATTACTAGAATAATATTGTTTAGTGAAACTTAAATTCAATTATTTTTAATAAAATTAATTTTATTGTTAGTGGGCATTGATAAAGTGAAACTTGTAGGTAGATATATATCTGAGATTAAGTGAGTGCACAAGAGTGTAATAGTGGTTTATATAAAGTACTTAATAGTGCTTAAATAAAGTAGTTTTATTCTATAATACATAAAATATTGTAACTTGTAAGTAACGTTCTGCGCTATGTCATTGTCATTGTACCGGGGTAAGATTAGCACGGAATTGAGATGGTTTACATCGGTTCAAGGCCTCCTAGGCCGACCAGATAGACAAGATGCATTGTTGGCTCGAGCTTTGGATGCGCCAGCCTGGCTGGAGGTTATGATGGAAGCGCTTACCAAGGTCGAGGCCCTTGAGGAGGAGAAGGTCAGCGATCAGATAAGGTCCGCGATGGAGGCTGATGTTGACCAGTGCCTCTCAATTGCTGATGACATTCAGCAGCGCATAGCAGAAATAAAGCGCCAGCGCAGAACTGGCTGTGATGAAGAAGCTGTGGAAGGCCCACACTCTCGCGGGGTTGTATCAAAACTGCCTCAGATACAATTACCCAGTTTTGATGGAGAGCTCGGTGAGTGGGTCAGCTTCATCAATTTATTTGACAGTTTGGTCCACTTAAGGGAGGATAAGGGAGGAGCACACTGATATGCCCAGTTGCTCGGGCTATAATGCGTGGGGCCCCAGGGGCCCCCACTAGGAAATCGCAGCCGAATCAAATTGTGGTCCCCAACCGGAGGCTATAGTCTTGCCCACTGCCTTCGTGTGTGTTTGTGGGTTGAATGGCAAGTCAACACACGTTCGCGCCCTGTTGGATTCAGGTGCCCAGGGCTGTATTATGTCGAACGAATTGGCGATTTGGTTGGGCTTGAAACTTACTAGGTATAATAGGAACATTCGAGGCGTAGGGAATGTTGCGGTAACGAACATCGTTGGGCAAACGACGATTACGTTCTCCTCACGTTTTGACATGATGCGTAGGACATCCGCCCCGGTACTAGTGATGACTGATGTGATGGGACGACACCCTCAGGTGAGGTTGAATTCGGCTGTTCGACTCCTGACATCAGATCTGAAACTGGCGGATCCTGATTTCGACACCCCAGGTACGGTTGACGTGCTACTGGGAGTAGACGTTCTGGGTAAGTTTTTGCTGTCAGATCGGAGAGTCTTGCAGCATGATCGACTCATGGCTGTGGAGACTAAGTTTGGCTATGCGATAATGGGACCGGTATTACCCATGGTTAGACCTATTGAGTCGGATGGTATACTCGTAGGTTCAGCATTATCCGAGACGATGCAAAGGTTTTGGGAGGTCGAGGAGCCCCCTATCGCGCGTCGAGTAGACCCAGACGAAGAAGAGTGCGAGTTGTTTTACCAGAATAATACTGGTCGCCTTCGTTCTGGTCGGTTTGTAACTCGGCTCCCCATCAGGGCAAACAGGCCACTGTTGGGTGAATCTCGGAAGACAGCCGAGACTCGATTCTTGTCGATGGAGCGTCGTATGGCTCGGGATGCTGTATTCAAGACCAAATACGTGGACTTCAGGAGGGAGTATGAATCTTTGGGACACATGTCTGTGTCGCGTGTGGATTGGAGATCCGAGGATCATTGCTTCCTTCCACATCATGCTGTCCTAAAGACCCCGACTGGAAAATTAGAGTAGTGTTTGATGGGTCTGCTCCAACTTCGAACGGTATGTCCCTGAACCAATGTTTGCATTCGGGACCGAAGTTGAGTCGGGACGTGTCGGATATCCTTACGAGCTTTCGGAAACACCAGGTGGTTTTTGTTGCTGACATAAGAATGATGTTCAGACAAACGGTAATTCATCCGGAAGACAGGAGGTATCAGCTGATACTATGGCGTGAGTCGTCCCACGAACCTATATAGGTTTACGAGTTGAACACAAACACGTACGGTTTGTGTTCTAGTCCCTTCCTCGCGATTCGTACACTGCGGGAGTTAGTGGTACGGGACCGCTTAAACTACCCTAGGGCTGCTGCTATCCTGGAGCAGGATCTTTATGTAGATGATGTCTGCTCAGGGGCAGCCAGTGTCGAGGAAGCGCTTGCTCGCCGGGACGAGCTCATCCAGCTTTTAAAGCGTGGAGGTTACGAGTTGCGGAAATGGATGTCCAATTCTCCTGAGTTGGTGGAGGGGTTGCCGGATGAGTTCCAACAGGATCCGCACGTCTTTGAAAATCCTGACAACCCTAATATGCTGTCAGTGCTCGGCATACAATATCGGCCAGTCCAGGATGTGTTCACCTATCGAGTGGCTCTGGACATCCCGAAGACCTGGACGAAGAGAACTGTGCTATCGACGATTGCGAGAACGTTCGACCCGAACGGTTGGATCGTTCCAGTCACATTTTTGTTAAAGGTTTCATGCAGCGGTTATGGACGGCGCAGCTAGGCTGGGATACCCACCTCTCAGAGGAGCTGTTGAGGGATTGGACAAGGATATTCTCCTCGCTCAAGGAGATTAATAACGTCTCACTGCCATGAAAATTGTTCCCTGCTGGTGATTTCAGGGCTACCCTTCATGGGTTTTGTGATGCCTCTGAACAGGTATACGCGGCAGCGGTTTATTTGCGAACGGTCACTTCCGCTGGGGATGTTGACGTTCGACTGGTTCTGGCTAAAAGTAAGGTGGCTCCCATACGGACAAAATTGACGATTCCGAAGCTGGAACTGTACGGGGCAGCTCTTTTAACCAGACTCCTGAACCACGCGGTGTCGGAGTTCCGCGGTTCAATGGAGTTGGAGAACACGGTGTATGCATGGACTGACTGTCAGATAGTGTTGTGCTGGCTGAAGGCTTCAGTTCATAATCTGGAGATTTTTGTAGCAAACCGTGTCTCCCAAATACAGGCATCAGAAGTCGCGTTGACATGGAGACATGTGCCAGGAGAATTGAACCCTTCGGATTGTGCATCCAGGGGATGCCGGGCTCCTGAATTAGTTAACCATCAGTTATGGTGGGGCCCTCCTTGGCTGGCAAGGAAGGAATCGGATTGGCCCCTTAACAACGCGAAATTGCCTATGGACTGTGGTATAATGGCAGCCGTGTATGTGACCCAGGAGACTGACGCGAGTTTCCTGATTGAGCGGTATAGCTCTCTTGATAAATTGATCAATGTTAATTGTTGAATAAGGAGATTCGTTCGGAATTGTCGCACTCCCCGCGAACAGCGAACGCTAAGCCCAATTCTGTCACCGGCAGAGCGAAATGAGTCACTTCTGAATTTGATCCGGTTGGTACAGTCTTCGAACTTTGGAGCAGAATTGGAGAGTCTACGAACTGGGCGTTCGAAATTAAAGGGTGCTGTCACGCGTCTCAACCCGTTTATAGATTCGGCCGGGTTGCTTCGGGTAGGAGGAAGATTGCGCAATGCGAATCTGCCGTATTCGGCTCGTCACCCCTTACTGCTCCCCAAGGGAGGGCAGTTGGTTGAGTTGTTGGTGACTGATCGGCATGTTAAAAACGCTCATGCAGGTTGTAACGCCTTGTTGGCTACACTCCAGAGGGAGTTTTGGATTCTGTCTGGGCGTCGTACCATACGGAACATTTTCGTTCGTTTCGTTTCGGTGCATGCCTTGTTATAGGAGCAAGGCTGCCACGATGCAGCCTCACATGGGGGATCTGCTCCCTGATCGGGTGAATGAGGCTAGGCCATGGGCGGGTGTTGGTACAGACTTTGCGGGCCCATTCTTAGTAAAAGGCTCGCGGCTGCGGAACGCGAAACAGTACAAGGCGTACCTTTGTGTGTTCGTCTGTTTATCCACCAAGGCGGTGCATCTCGAGCTCGTTGCTGACCTCACGACGGAAGCTTTTATAGCGTGCTTGGACAGATTCGTTTCCCGAAGGGGACTGCCAGCACTGATCCGTTCCGATAATGGAACCAACTTCGTAGGTGCAGAACGATACTTGCGAGATGTAGTTAAGTTTTTAAATGAAAACAAAGTGGATATTGGAACAGCCCTCTCCCGTCGGGGTATACAATGGACCTTCAGTCCACCTGGTTGCCCCCACTGGGGCGGGATTTTTAAAGCCGTAGTTAAGTCAGCTAAGACGCATTTAGGGCGTATTGTAGGTCAGACCGCGCTGACATTTGAGGAACTCGCGACGTTGTTTTGTAAGATCGAAGCCGTTCTCAACTCGCGACCGTTGTGTCCGCTCAGCTCGGATCCAAATGACCTGGAGGCGTTGACTCTTGGCCATTTCTTAATTGGTCAGCCACTTAACGCGCTGCCCGAACACCCGTACGAAGGTGTGAAATTGTTTCGGTTGTCTCGGTATCAGATGTTGCAGCAGTTTTCACAGAATTTTTGGAAACGATGGTCTCTAGAGTATCTGCACATTCTGCAACAGCGCCTTAAGTGGACTGACAAAACTAGCCCCCCTAGTGTTGGTGACCTCGTGCTGGTTAAGGATGCTAACCTACCGCCACTGCGTTGGCGCCGGGGGCGCATTGTTAACTTGTTCCCTGGTAAGGATGGGACCCCCCGGTCCGCAGAGGTTCTAGTTGGGGCCTCAGTTATTAAACGAGCGATAGCAACGTTATCTCGCCTGCCTGTAGATTAGGGAACAGGTACGGACCTGTTCGGGCGGGTGACTGTAAGATTTCGAACGTCATTATCATGGCAACATTTTTTATTGTCATTTTTCTAGTTTGACGTTTTGAAGTGACAGATAGAATTGTTGAGACGCTTTGACCGGTCGAGCAAGGCTTCGTAAAAGAATGCCGGTTTTAAGTGGAATTTAATTGTAATTTAGCTAATTGTCGATCCGACTCGGTTCCTTCCGTTGTTTACCGTTATGAGTGGTCTGGTTTGGACTCGCGAGTTTTAGTAGTCACGTGAATTAGGCGCGATCCGCGATAGTTAAATCGGGTGTCTTGTAATGACGAGACTTCGGGAGCCCGTAAGCCATTTAGGAGTATGTATGTGTAACGACGCAGAGAGGAAACTACCAAGAGGCCTCTTGGACGCCTCTATCAAGGAATCTACACATCTCCAGTAAGTGCTTGATATCACATTAGCTTAGAATAAGAACACGGTGAATCGCCGTGAATGTTGAATTCTCTTACCAGTGACATAGTTAGCGATTGAATGACTTACCCATGGGCCCTAAGACATTGCAAATTTCACAAGGTGATCGCTGCATTGGCGAGAGAATTTATCATTTTATCATTTATTTTTCATTCATTCATTCATTTCATTTATTTCATTTATTCATTTATTTATATTATATTAGATATTATTAATAAATAATTTGACATTGTCTTGTAGTGACGGATTACCAATACGGAGTATCACCGCCCCTATTCATCCTATTGGTTTAAGTAAGAGGCGACACGGGAGCAATCAAATCTGCAAAGTGAATGAAAACTTGAACAAACCCTATATAAACCAGTCTGGCCAATGGCCTAAACAGTAGGCTAAAACCACCTTTCTAAAGAGAAGTTTATGTCCACCAGTAGACTAAGTCTGTTGATGTGATGTGCATTCCAATTTCCAACACAAAATAAAGCTTGTTAAAAAAATTAAAATATGTAAATGTAAGAAAAATGCGATGTACTTCGGCTACGTCATTTCACTGTCTCCAATAGAATAGATATTCCTGTGTAGCGTAAAATTCATTCGCGTAAACACTACATTTATAACAAGAGTACCCGATGAAGACAACTTGAAGTGAATTGAAACATTTGAAGCGAATTGTAATATGTATTTGAAGCGGTTTGAATATTGATAAAATAAATGTTGGAACACGTGACCGAGCGCCAGGACTCACCGTGTTTGCCTCCAACTCGTTCAACGCCTCATTGGTTCGCTGGCTTTGTTGAATTCATAATAGAATTATACCGTACTGACTTTTGCTCTTGGCTTTTCACGTAAATGTAATATTTTTCAGTCAATTCAGGTATAGGAATAGTATATTTTTTTATATTATGTTGTTATCGCAAAAATATTATATTTTTATCGGTTGAGAACCTAGTTAGTCAATGCATGATAGAAAACAAGAAAACTAACTGACCACCGTATTTATAATATTAATAATTATAATTTTAAGGAACAGAATTAGATATTCTTGATAAAGTGGCGTCACAGACGATACAAGTGTTATTTTTAGCAACTACTTGGAATATGTTTAGAATTTAAATTGTTGCAACCAAAATTTGGTTTGTTAATTTCCAGAAGAAAAAGGCGAATATAACACACGATCACAGCACTGGAGGAAACAATACTGCAAAAAAAGGTATAAATATATAAGAAATAGGTAAAGATTTTCTTTCACAGAATGCCAGACAAGCTTGGAGAGTAGGGTAATGGGAGTCAGTGGGTAATGGGAGTCACCCTCAGATCCACAAAACTATACTTGCGAGCGACGCTTAATCGGCGTCCCTACCTCCGCTCTGGCCCTCCAGTGCCGCCCAGAACAAATCGCGCCACTCGCCAGGCGCACCATCTAGATACACTGTTTTTTTTGTTTTTGTGCTCCGCTGTTCTAATTTGACGTCAATGCAAATTAGAAGGTAAGTGTCGAATATCTTGTAGTATACGAATAAGACTTTTACACGGACTTTAGTTAGACGTTCAAAATTATGATGTGCAGTTCAGATTTCGTCAGTGTTTGAAAGATTTTTTTTATTTTATTATTTTTCTCATAAGTGTAATTGTGGGAAATGAGAGTCAGGTGACTCCCATTACCCGCAACTGTGCATTTTTAATTACGTCATTTTTATTTCTTTCTAGATGCCGAAATTACGAGTTAGAATAACTGAAAAGGCTTCCTGATCTTCTGATAGCCTGGAAAAAGCTTAAAAGCTTGACCGGTTCTTAGGATGTCTAAATAAGTAGGTCCACTTAGTTCTGAACCAGATGTTGTATCAGTCAAACCAAATTAGTGCTAATTTGCCAGAGAAAACACCTGTTATAAATACAATCAAAGGGCCGAAAGAAGCAACACGCTACAATTTTAACGTCAATGCCTATTAAAGAAAACCTGATGGAAAAAAATATGAAGAACACAGGGTAAGGGTAAGAAAAAAGTAAAGAGATGGCAAGGTAAAGGTCAGGGAATAAAGTCAATACAGAAGAAGGGTCCAAAAAGGCAAAGCGCCAGGTACTGCAAGAAAGTAACGAAACTTCTGTATCAGATGTTAGCACTGACGACTTATGCTAGGACGATGAGGATGACGACGCAGAAGATGCTGGAAAAGGTACCTAGTGTGCAACGATTTTGGAAGAAACAATTAGATGTGGTTTAGATGCACCTCATGTGAGCTATGGGCTCACGCGGAATGCACTGGGTGGGACTTAGCTGAAGGTAATGTCTGCGATATCTGCTAGATTTTGTTTGACTCCGATTGCCTCCCGGGGTGACCACCATTATCCACATGTCGGTGTAATGGGAGTCAAATCTGTTTTTTTTTTCAATATTATTTTTATAATATATATATATATATAATAATAATTTCAAAATATTCAAAGTTGATTGCCAAAGTGTCTGAAAATTATTTCTAATAATAGCTAATTAAGTAAATACTGTTTTAAGGTGGTTGCAATAAATAGTTTGCTTATAATCGAAATTTTATTTGAGTTCTCGCTTAAGTGACCCCCATTACCCTCTTTTACCCTATATAATGTACATATACTTGACAAATAGTCTATCAGTACGCATAGTCCACACAAAACCTTAACTTGCAGGTGTATTATTCGAAATCTCAGATATTCGAAGTGAGACAGTCTGTTTGTCGAACCGAGAGATCCCTTCCTACTGTGGCCGGCAAAGCAAACGGATATTCAGTTTGAACATTACTTATTGGCGATGGGGAGCTAACGGTTGTCATCCGTGAAAGGACCTTCGATGTCCGGAAACATTTTGTCTTCGAATCCCTTTACATTTCATTTGTCTTGTTAGGTGTCCATAGGTACGGTCATGTAATTTTGGAATATTGGAGAAAGCGAGAATGTACCTACTCGTAACAAGTGTTTCAGTAGACATCGTCTGGTAGTTTTGGAAAATTGGATTCAGTGAGCTTTCCGCCTTAATATTTGACTTTATATAGTTTCGATTTCACATGACATATCTACCCGTAATCAAATTAAGTAGGTATCTTGATATTTGATTTGATTGATTTTGAAAGAACTTAGAAAAGTACGAAATAAAGCTTACCTACTTATAGTTATACAGTTTTTGTATCATCTAATAAAATGGTTTAATATTTTATTGAAATTGAGTACTAAATGAATAAAAAAATAGGTAGGTAGTTCAGACAAAAAATTTGAGATAATAATATAAACATTCGAACTCCAATGAATTAAGTAGAGAGTACATAATAAAACAGTTCACCATCAAATAACGATATGTCAATACATAGAAATATGGGTTATACATCAGTTAAATAATCGATCCAATCGATTGTCTGATCAAATCGAATCAATCGAGCGAAAACGCTGGTCATGTATAAAAATTCATAATAACATATACATTATATAGTTGAATATTTGAAATTGAGGAGGCACATGCAATATGTAATTTATATCTAGAATAGAGGTCATATTTGTTTTAATCTTTGTTTATTTAGGAGTTTATAGTTACACATAAGACCATGTCAGTCCCCATCGTATCACCTTAAATATTTAAATAATAGGTCTTTACCTATGAAATTGCCGTTTTGTAAGCAATAAGTGAAAGTACTTATTTTTTCAAACTTTTTTTTTCTGTTATTCGAAGTAATCATCCATGCAATCGACGCATCTTTGCCAACGCATTGGCAGTTTATTGATGCCCTTCTTGTAAAAATCAGCTGGACGGTAGGCAACAAACTCTTCAAAGGCATTTTGTACTGCCTATCGGGAATTGAATTTTTTACCTACTAAAAAGTTGTCTAAATTTTGGAAAAAGTAATAGTCGGTAGGTGCAAGGTCTCAGCAAGTTGGTTAGACCCTGGTTTAGCACCAAAGCAATGCCCTAAACCAAAAATGACCCCTAAAAAGGTGATGGTCACTGTTTGGAAGTCTAGTGCGGGTGTGATTTACCACAGCTTTTTACAAAACGGCATGAGCATTAATGCAGATGTGTACTGTGAAGAACTGGAGAGAATGATGGAGAAGCTTGCACATCTGCAACCAGCTTTGGTCAATCGGTCGTCCCCGCTGCTCCTTCACGACAACGCGCGACCCCATACTGCGCAACAGACAGTCTCCAAGCTGCAAGAGCTGGGGTTGGAAGCTCTCCCTCATCCGCCATACTCACCAGACCTTGCACCTACCGACTATTACTTTTTCCAAAATTTAGACAACTTTTTAGTGGGTAAAAAATTCAATTCCCGAGAGGCAGTACAAAATGCCTATGAAGAGTTTGTTGCTCCCGTCCAGCTGATTTTTACAAGAAGGGCATCAATAAACTGCCAATGCGTTGGCAAACATGCGTCGATTGCATGGGTGATTACTTCGAATAACAGAAATAAAAAAAATAAGTACTTTCACTTATTGCATACAAAACTGCAATTTCATAGGTAAAGACCTATTACACACATCAAAAGTGTCTAGGGATCAACATATGTGTCTAGGGTTCAACATATATTTTTGCAATAACTTTTCTCCTGATTGATATTAATTAAAATTTTCTTTAAGGATTCATCAAATAAAGTGTTTTCGTTTGTCACAGTAACGATAAACCAAGTCACCTTTGCATTAATAAAGAAATTTGCCATTTTCCTAATAAAGGGATTTTTGACATTTGAACCACTAACATTAAAGTTCGAAAAAAAGACTAAAATAACAGTTTTCTTTAAAATTTTATTAGGTAACTTAAACAATTAATAATCCGTGTTTCTACCGCGAACACTAACAACACAAGAATCGGTTTGGCATACTCAAAATGAGTTCATCCAAATCACGCTGTGGAATGGCCGCCCATGTTCGTTGCAACAACAAAAAAAGGTCTTCTTGCGACTGGATACCCTCCATATTCGGCAGAGCTCTTCTCTGTAGCATATCCCATGCATGCTCAATCGGGTTCAAGTCTGGCGACTGAGCAGGCCAGGGCCAAAGCCACATCTCAATCTCAAGAAATCCGCATAAAAATGCTTGATCCCTAGACACTTTTGATGTGTGTATATGAACACGAGCTCTCGATTTTTTTTAAGACAACTCCCGCGTTAGGAATATGCGTCAGGCAGGAATGATGTGAATGATGTACATATTGTACATTCTTAATGTGGGAGTCAATTATGTATGTTTGTAAAACCCCCGCGACACAGGTGTCAGTTTTTTTTAGGACCTTACAAACAAACATGAAACGGACACAAAGAACACCCAGACTCAGAATAACAATTTGTGGATCGCATAAAGTGTTGTCCCATGTGGGATTTGAACCCACAATACTTAGCGCAGTAGGAAGCGGCGTAGCGACCGCTTAAACCACTAGGCCAACCGTGCATTCAATATATCTAGTTACATCTATGTTAAATAGAACATCAATAATGTAATGCTAGTAAATCAATTAATTAGGAAAGGCATATTTCCAGCAATTACCTGTTAAGGGCTGGTGATGATGATGAAATCAATTAAAAACTATAATATTCACAACCTATTTGAACTGTATACCTAGACCAACTATTTAGAAAAGCAAATTTAATTTCATATTCAGAAACTGTGTAGTTAAGTTTACATAATAACTTAATAAGATGCTTAGTTTAAATACAGTATTAAATAAAACCTACGTGTGAATGCTGACTAGTGTCAATTGTTTGTACAATAACTCAACATCTTCAATGTGCGTATCACTTGTATAATGATGATCTGCAGCTGTATTCACAGGTAGGGGTGGAGGGCGTACATTCTAACGCGGGCTATCGACGAGGTCAACAGGGACCTTAAGTTCATAAAATCGTGGGTACTGTGATTTGGACTATCTGTTAATCCAACTAAATGCTAGGCAATCATAGTAGGCGCAAATAAGCAGATTGGATACCGCCTCGATTTCACCATTTTTTTTCAGTGGATTAGTTATTCCATACCGCCTGGCAGTAAAAAACCTTGGTTTACTTATCGACACAACTCTCTCTTGGTGAGCTCAAGTTACTAGTTAGCCTAGTTAGCCAGAAAGTTACTGGAAACCTGCGAACATTATATCGTCTCAAAAACTTCCTGCCTCCTAAAACTAAAATCACACTCATGCAGTCCTTAATAATTGCTACGATCGACTATGGTGATGTGTGTTACTTAGACCTGAATGCAAACCTCCTGAATAAGCTCGACCTTCATTTCAAGAACTGCATTCGATAAATTTTAAATTTTCGTAAGTATGACCTTGTGTCTGCTTTGCATTCCCAGTTAAAATGGTTACCTATTCGCCTACGGCGTAATCAGCGAGTACTTACTTCCCTATCTTCATTTTTCAAGTCACCATCCTTATCTACCTACCTTGCGCAATATTTCCGATACATGTGCTCTAATCAGGACAGAAATCTTCATTCAATTAATAATCTCCTTCTCTCATGTCCCTCACATAACTCCGATTTCGTGAACTGTTCGTTTTTTGTTTGTTCAAGCAGTAATACTCTGGAATGCGCTCCCGCTCGAAATCAGGATGTTCATCATCCTGATTTCCACTGACGTTCAAAAAGAAAGTACAAAAACTCCTTTATGTAGTAATCATACAATTAGTTTATTTATTTACAAACTTTATGCACAAGTTTATAAATAAATAAACAAATTGTATGTAACAACATATACATACGAAAAAATAACATGATTTATTTGACTTAATGTTCTCGCATCCTCAAAACCTATTCCTCCATCGTGTTAGATTTTGAGCTTTAAATTTGATATCATTCCAAGTCTTGTCGATTCTTCACCTCATCTGAGATGGTGCGTTGCCAGGTTTGCTTTAGATGGCTACGTTTTTCCTTGCGTTTTCCAATCCAGTGCGATGATATCGGCTGTACGCAAAGTGTGGTCGATCCAGCCTCCTTAGCCATGATGCAAGTGTTTCATTTCGATTCTCTTTCTACAATCGCTAACGTCTCTATTCTCTTCAAATGCTGCCTAAAATTTGTTTAGATCACGTGACTTAGCGTTGAGATGACGTCTTTGCTATAGGTACATTTGTTAATTTTCAACTAACGTTAACGTTTGTAGAATGTTAACTGAGCTATGAGGGCTTGCGGCGAGCACCTCCACTTGAAGCACTTGAACGGGTGGTCGATCGAAGGTTCGTGACAGCGATCCAACAGTTCTTCGTTGCAGGTCTTCTCGGGCCAGTATACCCCAAGAATTCGGAGCAGGCAGTGCTAAACAAAGACCTGGATATGGAGGCTAGAGATAGCTTTCTTTACTTTCCACGATTCGCACTCATATGGCTGGACGGATTTGACTTTGGACCCGAACATCTTGCTTTTAATCGAGTTTGAGTTAATATTCGTGACTGCCACACAGGGCGAAGTAATTTTCGATGATGCTCTCGAAGTAAGTAAAATAAGTAAAATTAATTAATTAATAATTTTATGCTTCTCATATAATGAAACTGAACTGAACTTATATTAATACTAATATTATTCATATTTATACTTTATAGGACAATTTAAATAATATTAAAAGGTTACCTAACATCAGCACTATGTTCTATTATGGAATGATTTTCGAATCCGTCAATCAAAAATAAAAAGTCTTTCAATTTACCGAGGATAGTAAATAAAAAAGCGGCCAAGTGCGAGTCGGGATTCGCCTATGAAGAGTTCCGTAGCAGCAAGTAACATAATATAATTTTTATTTCATTTTTATAAATGAGTTGATTGAATGAAAGACAAATTGCGGTTTACGATGTATGACGTATTGAAAAAAACTACTTAGTAGATCTCGTTCAAACCAATTTTCTGTGGAAGTTTGCATGGCAATTTACATCTTTTTTTTTTAGTTTTATCATTCTCTTATTTTAGAAGTTACAGGGGGGGGGGGGCACGTTTTACCACTTTGGAAGTGTCTCTCGTGCAAACTATTTAGTTTCGAAAAATAAATGATATTAGAAACCTCAATATCATTTTTAAAGACCTATCCATAGATTACAGGTATGGGCTTGATAAAAAAAATTGTTGAGTTTCAGTTCTAAGTATGGGGAAGCCCCAAAAATTTATTGTTTTTTTTCTATTTTTGTGTGAAAATCTTAATGCGGTTCACAGAATACATCTACTTACCAAGTTTCAACATTATAGTTCTTATAGTTTCGAAAAAATGTGGCTGTGACATACGGACGGACGGACAGACAAACATGACGAATCCATAAGGGTTCCGTTTTTTGCCATTTGGCTACAGAACTCTAAAAAGGTCGCCATTAGGCCTCGGTAAGAAAAGTACTCAATACTTTGAAGTATCGATACTTCCGTTTCGATACTTTTATGAGTACGATACTTTTTATTCGATGCTACTCATGAGTACCTACAGTATCGATACTTTCTAATCGACACCGTATCCCTATGTTTGATGTTCGTGTGTGACGTTTGTTTAAAGTCGCAGGAGACGGCAATGGTCTGCTAACATGGTTTGCAAAAACATTTATTTAGTTTGTTTTGTTATTTTTGGGAGCAGGAGACACGCCTTAAGACTTGTACAGTTTAACTTTGAATCAAATTTCAAATACCTAGGAGTTTAATAAAAACGCTAATAGAATAGAGCAGAGTGATTCGATTATACCAAGCGGTTTAGTTCCAATCAAGGCCAATAGTTTGGGATATCATCGACAATTTTGTATGAGGTTTCGCTAATCGCGCATGCAGCGGCCAATTTCGGCGTGAATGATCCGCCGCCAGGGGCTTTTGTGCCTTGTCCTCGATTCTAATTGAAACTATTTTGGACGCAGGACAATGCAGTATTGTCCGCGTGTCCGGCGGTGTTTGCCGCCTTTATTAATTCAGATGGGCGTGGTGAAGGATGGGCGGGTCGGCGGGCCGGAAGGCGGGGCGTACTCCGGCCCGCCTATTGCGCGATGTCGCCGCGCGCGCTCTGCCGCTCACCGAGACACCGGGTTCACCGACAGTCGGTCTGTTGACGCCGCGTCTGACGTTCATCTTGCGCGGACATCGTTACAACTTTTGAACTTCGCTTACGTGCTCAGATGCTCCACAAAACTTGGTAACTGACTTTGAAATCTATCACGTCTGTTGAGACTGCAGCGGTAGAGTGTAGGGACTGAGTTTGCGGGGTGCCCAGTGTGTGCCGGTGCCGTGAGCACTACAGCGGCTTGACACGTGTTTTTGACAGTTGCTGCACGGCCCCACACGCACGCCAAGTAAGTTTATCAATGAGAACTTAGTTAATTGTAGTTGAGAAATATTTTTTTTATTTTATTCAACAGTAATATGAAAAGCGATACATTTTGAGAACAATTAAATGAACTCAATCAAGGAGGGTCAAAGGAATCAAAGGCTTATCGGTAGTTCTAATTTAAAAAATTAAGAATCTCATGCGGTGCCTCAGAGTAGGTAGATATTGAAATTGGCAGAAATTCATAAAAAGTGTACCAGGTGTCTTTGTCTAAATTACATGCTCATGTTGAATTAAAAAAATTGCAAAGTTAGGTTCATCGAGTATTTTTTAAATAGTTTTATCGTTGTTATTTTCAAATCTATGAGTCGCTGTTATACTGGCTAGTCATTTCAAACCATATCCTCCTCACTTAATCCATTCACTCTAGCCTTGGACGTTTTTAATCTTTCATTCGTCAACAGCAGAATAAAATGTGTTCTATGAGTCTCTGATTATTGAATGCAGAAAAATGTTAAGAAAACAGTTAGACTCTGAAATACTAATAAGTATTTATTAATAATATCATTACTCGATAAGTTGATACTTGTAAGGAGTACCTAATTCAATAATTGTCATATAACTTTCCTGTAGGCTTAACAATTTTTAAAGTTGTAGAAAAATAATGAGGTTTTATAACTAAATTAGATTTTGTTCACGGCTACGCTCGCATGTATCTCGGATATCGTGGTAAATAGTAGCCTATGTCCTTCCTCTAGAATTAAAGGATCTATACCTATTGTAAATTTCATCCAAATCGGTTCAGAGGTTTAGCCTTGAAAGCTTAACAAACAGACAAACACAGTTACTTTCGAACTTATAAAATTATTATGGATAACATTCTATTTCTGAAAATAGCAAACTATTACAAAGTCTTAACTAACTATCTACATATTCTGTTTTTTAATTATGTATTCTCACATCATCAAAATAATCTACTAACCAATTTGAATGGCAACAAATCAGTCGTGGCTGACTACTTTCAAATAAAGTTTTTCCTGTCACAGTATAAAAATGTCCGCCCGCCCAAACCATGTTGCCCCTCTCCCCGCACTCCCCCCTCCAGGAATCATCGCGGCATCGCGGCATTGCTGACAATGTCGAATCCGTTTTATTGCCAACGATCTTTTTATGGCAATTGGCGTGGATCGTTTTTCCATTTCGATTGGGGTGCTTTATCGTACTTAGGGCTTCTTGGCGTTTTTTTTTGAGGAAAATTCATTCTTATTGAATGTTTGTCTTTCAAACGAGATGGCTTTTTAGCCGGACTGTTGTCTTGTTTAAGTGTGGTAATAAGCGATATGGAGATTTGATTTTTGTAGAAACCTATTCATAATATTTAGTATAACTATAGAGTGACATTGTAAATTACCATTAATAGTTTTAAGATCTCATTATAAGCAAATAATGTATACTTTTGAGAAATAAACGTTCTTAAACCGTAATAACTATTGTTTTTTGCTTTTATGTATTACAGTTATAGCAATGTATCTATCTAATATCTTTGTACGAGCAATTTTTATATATATGTGGCAGCTTAATTAGCCGTTAAATTAACAGCCAAGCCTCTTTAGCCGCGCCGTTCAGCTAGCGGCCATGTTACGAATGGAGGCGAAAGGGATATATGTTGGTCTTTTTTTTGGTTTAAACAGAAAGTGTTTTTTTTTGTTTTAAAATAGATTTAAAAAAACTTAACTTAGCCAAACCGCTAGTTAAACAGCTGTTTAATAAAGAGCTAGGCTAGGTCGTAGATTGAACGGCTAATTAAACTAGTTGGCTGCGACATTTATATAATATGAATCTCGAAAACGGCTCCAACGATTTTCATGAAATTTATGATGCAGGGGCTTTCGGAGGCGATAATCGATCTAGTTGGGATTAAAGTTAGAAAATTTCTCAAAAAAAATACCGGTCATCCAGGTAGGTACTTACAATATTTATAATTTATTGTATTATAATTGACTGCACGTTTGGCCTAGTGGTTTAACGGTCACCACGCCGTTTCCTACTTCGCCAGGTGTCGTGGGTTCAAATCCCACGTAGGACAACACTTTGTGTGATCCACAAATTGTTGTTCTGAGTCTGGGTGTTCTTTGTGTCCGTTTCATGTATGTTTGTAAAGTCCCCCGCGACACAGGATTTATTCCTAGTGCGGGAGTTGTCTTTTTTAAAAATGAAATGAAAAATTAAATATTTATAATTAATTAAAGCAATTTATGATGTCGTTAATGCATTATTTCATTTTGAAAGGAACGATTTCACCGTTACTTATTTAACTTATAGACTACAAGTGATACACAATATCACAACTTTGTTACTAGGTACTCTTTTTAACCGACTTCAAAAAAAGGAGGAGGTTCTCAATTCGACTGTATATTTTTTTTTATGTTTGTTACCTCATAACTTTCGACTGGGTAAACCGATTTTGATGATTCTTTTTTTATTTGAAATCTGGTGCGTCCCATGTGGTCCCATTTGGTCCAGTTCTGACATGTCATCCATGAGAAAACCATATAAGTCTTCAGTTTGCATTAAGTATGTGCGCGACAAATTGACGAATAACTCAATATCACGTCAACCGATTTCGATGATTCTTTTTTTATTTGAAAGCTGGTGCTTCCCGTGTGGTATCATTTAAATTTGGTCCAGATTGAAGTCGGTTTTTTTTGTTACAATTTGTGATTATTTAGATATGTTTTTCATTTTACGGTTTTTTTTCTATCATTTTGAAGGCTTTTGTCTCTGGTTTAGAGAACAAGACCGTTGTCTTTCTGTCCCCGAGATGTCTCTTTTATATTTTTTTTTAATTGGTAAGTAAATGTTTTCAGATATTTTTACTCGTCGGACTTTACAGCTAGAAGAGACCGGAATCATAAAATGAAAAAATTTTTAAGGAAATATATAAATTCTCGCACTCTTTAATAATTGGCTTATTTAAGATTAAATGTTATTGCTTTTTTCAGTCGATTGGTATACTCGTATTACATTTAACTAAGAGCATACGAGGAAAATTGTACAGAAATTAAAGTATTTTATCTTTTTTTTTTAAATAAAAATATAAAACTGTTGTTGTGTTAAATGGATGATTTTCACAACATTTTATATTTAAAACTAATTTTACATTCATAAGTAAGGAGAAATTAAACGACTTATTTTATGATTGGCAAAGAATAAGTTGCACTATAACATAATATTAAGGCAAGACCTAAGTCACAAGACAGCTTTAAAGAAAGAAATTGTATTTAGTGGCTTACATATTCCTCCCTATTAATGATACCTACACTCCAAAATGTTACTAAAAACTTTGCTTTCCACAATTTAAAGTTACAAGTTTTTTTTTAAAAGACAGCAAAGAGCTCCCGCATTATTAATAAATCCTATGTCCGATGTCAGGGAATTTAAAAATATATTTCATAAAACGAACACAAAGAACACCCAGACTCCCCATGTGGCCTTTGAACCCACAACACTCAGCGCAGTGGAAAAGGGTGTGGCAACCGTTTAAACCACTGCGCTATCCATGCTATTTTTACAATAATATTTAATTAATTAATAACATTTATTGTATTTTATATTATGTTATTTTAGCACCCATTTAAACGAATATTTATTTAACTTGATCTCAATTTACGCAGAGCTTATGCCAAGATAAACATGTTGAAAAACGTAGTCTATACAAATAAATATAATTGTATATAATATAAATATAAGTGTCTGTTTGTAATATTTATCTAAACTATAATATTATAAAGAAGAAAGATTTGATTTTGTGTTTGTTTGTTTGTAACTATTTAACTCGAAAAAGACTTGACCAATTTGAAAAATTCTTTCACCATAAGAAAGGTAAATCATCCCCGAGTAACGTAAAAAAGTACGTAAAAGTAAAGTAAGAGTTTATAAGGATTCGCTATTATCCGGACTAGGAACCGCGACCAATTAAATATTAACTCATATTGAGCGTGAGCCAAGTTACAAAATGTTTAATATACCTATACAAGTCGAATTTATGCTAGCATGAACGTGTCGGAAGACTCGGAACTGACATTACCCCGCCCGCGGCCCGCGGGTTCCATAATTTCTTAATAAACATTGATTCTCGTTGATATGTATTTGCATCTACTTATATGCACAAAACCCGCTTTTAATCATACATTCGATATTTCGATTATCCGGATTTTTGATTATCTGAATCCCTAACGACCACAATTAGCCTGGTTAATCGAGTTTTCACTGTAATGAGATAGATAATTAGTTGATATTTAAAAGTTTATTACCTAAAGATGTACCTTTTAATATACCTTTAAAACTATACCTGCAAATGTAAAGTTTCGCAAGTAGTAATAAGTACAAACTCCTTATGGTAAGTATCAAACGTAAAAAGTCTTAAATGCTAATTAAAACCGTTTTATAGTGGCTGTCTTGAGTTTATGCAATAACTCGGCAATTGAAAACGACAATGTTTGTGTAACTGTGCATTAACGCTCTCTAGCGCTAAGGGGCCGTGTCCACGGGCGACAGAAACGCGGCGATATTATCGTCATGCCATGTATTTCTTACACAACGATTTCGTTATAAGTCAAGGAATAATCGCTCGCTTGTGGAGATTACCCGACCGACTTGACCCGTTCGTGGAGACGGTTCCTAAGTTCAATTACGAATATTCATATTAACTTCAAATAATATTATCACTGACTGCTGGCTGCGTTTTAATAAGCCGTGTTCTTCATTACTGAATTTTTCACCCGTAAGAGTGCTATTTTTTTAAATTAAATGTTCAGAAATAATGTTAAAATCGGCTATAAACCATGGAATTTAGAGCTCACAAAGACAAAAAATACAACCGAACCGTACTTCCTCCCCTTTTTGAAGTCTTTTAAAATTATGTTATTATTCTTAAGGTGTTGTAGGTAACATTTCATGCTTTCTAAGTTTGAAAATATGCTAATTTAAAACATAGGTATGCTTAAAATTATATAAATAATCTCGCAGAACGTCTACAGAGTAAAAACACAAACGAAATAATTTTAAAAATAAGAAATCATTGTATGGACATTTTCTTAACCATCAACAACACAGAAAAGATTCCTTTGTTCTGTGATCAACAACATGATCTCAATAAAACAAACTTCCAAACATGCGGATTTCCGAAAATCCATGCAGTGATATGCATGCATGCACACAAAATAAATTAAGATAACTGTTGGGGGATGCGATATCGCCCGCTATAATGAGGCGACCACGAGGCGATAACGAGAGCTATTACGCGCTACACGGATTAGGGAGATGCGATTCGGATACATGAACTGTGGAACTAGTATTCCGAACTCCGAACACAATATACCTATCACAAAATTATAGAAAATACAAAATGCAAAGAAACAGCTTTAGTAACATATTTTATAATTCTTCCAAAATCACCACAAATCTAATGACGCATCATAAAAGGAAATATGTTTAACGTTTTTGCTTGTAGTGTCCTATTTAAGACTTAAGTCATACCAACGTATCCTCACGAAACTACTTATTTTTGCCATACGAGTAGCAAAAACAAGCCTGATTTTCGTTTCGATGGTACAATAACACTCCTACCATTGCCTGTTTTCAATCACTAATTCACTACTCACCAATTTAATCTCTTCGTTTTTCGTTATTGTAGAAAGATGTTTTACGCTACGTTTTCCTCCACAGTCATTAGTTAAAATGCTTCATTTCATGACACCCATATTACTATTTTTTATGACAGAGGGGGAAAATAAGTATATTTAATGTTTGAGTTTTGGCAGAAGATTAACATAATAGCAAGACTTACTAATATGTTATAATTACTATAAATCTAGCATCGATGTATTTCTATAGAATACACACATCAAAAGTGTCTAGGGATCAACATATGTGTCTAGGGATCAACATATATTTTTGCAATAACTTTTCTCCTGATTGATATTAATTAAAATTTTCTTTAAGGATTCATCAAATAAAGTGTTTTCGTTTGTCACAGTAACGATAAACCAAGTCACCTTTGCATTAATAAAGAAATTTGCCATTTTCCTAATAAAGGGATTTTTGACATTTGAACCACTAACATTAAAGTTCGAAAAAAAGACTGAAATAACAGTTTTCTTTAAAATTTTATTTGGTAACTTAAACAATTAATAATCCGTGTTTCTACCGCGAACACTAACAACACAAGAATCGGTTTGGCATACTCAAAATGAGTTCATCCAAATCACGCTGTAGAATGGCCGCCCATGTTCGTTGCAACAACAAAAAAAGGTCTTCTTGCGACTGGATACCCTCCATATTCGGCAGAGCTCTTCTCTGTAGCATATCCCATGCATGCTCAATCTGGTTCAATTCTGGCGACTGAGCAGGCCAGGGCCAAAGCCACATCTCAATCTCAAGAAATCCGCATAAAAATGCTTGATCCCTAGACACTTTTGATGTGTGTATTTTGCCTGTCATAAGAGTGTTTTTTTTATTCTAGTTAAAATGGGCAGGTTAACAAAAAATCACTATCAATTTATAAATGACATAGTTCTGCAGTTAGAAACATAAAAAATACCATCGCTTTAAAAACCTCTTTCTTTTCTGGAATTCTGTTAAAAAGATATAATAATATTTAATTAAATTTAAAAACCAAACGAAATCATATAAACACTAACTTAATTAACACAAGATTAGGTGTTTAAAATATCTTATCATTAAAAAGAATAGGATAAAATTGTAAAGCGTGCGTTGACCACTCCAAATAAAATTGTACTTTTTATCGAATAATTTTCTAATCCAGTTTGTTTACCCAAAACTATAATAAACTGATAGTTTCCTTTATTACACTATTATACACACGCGGTTATATTAATACGCTATAAAAGCAGATGTAAATTTAGATATCTACATAATAATGTACGGTTTGATACAGTTTAATTTTATTACTCAATAAAAAATAATATTAGATTTTAATATGTCATAAATATGTCTTTTAATAGAGTAGTCTTCACAAAACAGGTAGTTTAAACATGCCACAAATTTGGAAATTTTATCGGATCACGTTTCCTGTTATAAATATTATTTAAACATGTAAATTAATGTTGATTGATCTCAATCTAATTACATCTTATTATTCATCCGTAAAATTATTATTCATCTGCCTAATGAGAACTATATTATGTGGTAATATTTTTGTGTAGATAAAAGTCTAAATTGAAGTCCGGTTATGACACGGCTCGTCGGCATTAGGGTCGGACCGCGATAAATATTTATGTGTTTACATGTTGTTACCTATAGCTGTAGCTGAATCGTTAGGTGGTTAATAGCTTCATAAATGATATTTTACTCGTTGGATTAACGTTATGTGTTAATCACTTCGTTTTATTTTAATATTTAATTATAATCTTGAACGTTGGCTAGTTTTTATAATAGAGGATAGATGAGTAAAAGTCGCTTATAGAGATGCAAATAGGTACCTTTATATACATAGTTGCCAAAATGACTCAGCTGATGGAAAGCAAAAGTAGAATCCAAGAGTAGTGGCCACCATCTTCATTGCGGAATTGGACAGTGCAGCATGTTGACCCACACTATGATGACCTAATGAAATGCGTTTTCACGTCTCGCTTTAATGACACGGGATCATACTATATAGATATAATTAGTAAAAAAATTGTAACATTGTTTTGTACGATACGATACGTTTTATAGTGTGGTTCATCATTAAAATTTTAATATCTCTTGTCACATAAAACTATCGATGAATGTATCTGTGTATTTATTTACCTAATTATATGTATAATGTCATAACGGTAGAATAATTATCACTACCATTTGCTATAAGTAAAAACTCCATTTATTTTACGTCTAGTTTATTATTTTTGCAATATTCACTTATTCATGAAGCTATTATGAATGTAATGAAAACATAACGTCATCTAAGAAAACATGTACGCCACGCTACGGATAAAACTTTTTTCGAAAGCAAAGAATTTTCAATTAAAATCACAAGACAAACTATTTATAATAATGAAATTATTTGTATCAACGCTCAACAAACGACAACTGTATCAGATTTGCAGAAAGAATTTTAATATTAGAGAAAAATAACCGGGATTACGAACTATAGTTTCCGAGTAACAAGCGAACGCGAAAGGCTTCAGCGGTCGCATTAAAAACAAATGAGGTTTAAAAAGCAAGGCCCGTAAATGGTGCTAAATGATTGTCGCTGGTAAACGGACGATAGTCGGCGACTAAACGCCGGATTGCAACGAACGTCATTAATCTCATTGAAAATTATAAGCGCTAAAGTTTGTGAGGATAGATGTGTATGGACTTGTTAATCAATTACGCTAAAATAATTTAACGTATCTGGATGAAATTGAGTACAAAAGTGTTATTGTACTTTGGAATAGCTCACAAATCTATTAGTTTTTTGTAACAGAAAAAACAAAAGTTTTTTTTTTTATTTGGATCTTCTCATTATTTGCTTAAATAAAACTGTATGTTAACCAAAAACTTGTGTGACAAATTTTCACAAACATGCACTATTTCACCCGAATTAAAAGAATCAACTTCATTTTACTTTCAATTAATTTACTTTAATGCAGTTCATTTTGAAAATTAATATTTCGGACACAAGCCGACAAACAAATCCTTTGTTAATATAACTTCAGCTTAATTATCACTAATAATATATTTAATGGTATCTTATCTACACATTTAGGATCATAAAACAAACTCAACTTTAATTGATCGCAAATTTTTCATCATTACCGTCAAAAGTGTGGTTGGATGTGCGATTTATCCAGCGTGTTAGCCGCCGGTGTGCATCGTCAACTCGGCCGATTGGTTTAGTTAGCAGTGAGCGTCGCGCCTCATTTGCTTGCCGCGCCGCACCGCACCGCGTCGCCATCACCCACCCGACTTTGTTACAACTCTTTTCATTCCAACAGCTGAACAGCGTTCTAACTATCCAAGTGATAAATCGGTACCATAAAACTTTATGATGTTTTATGCACTTGATTTTATGTTTTAACACCGATTACCTAAATCTTATTTTGAAAGATATTTCCATTACGAACTTATGAGGTTTATGAGAACGTTTAACATTTGCAACATAACGTTTGACAGCGTTCGTATTAGAATGAGGTCTTGAGGTTTATATTTCACAAGAAGTAACAAAAAATAGTGGTAAGCTTTAAATATAAACTTCAGATCCAAGATACTTGTATATTATTGTTGTACTCAAATTCTACAAATGCAACTTTTTTGTAAATATAGATATTTTAACAACAAATTAAAACTTCAAAATCAGGAAAATAATGTGTTTTATTCGCACTTAGAAATGAATATCATTCTGTTTTGTGCAAAAGGTAATCGGATAAATGCGTAGTGCGAATTGCGATTTTATGACGACTAAAGAGTCATTGTATATGTCTTTGTCCTGAATGCTACTTGATATCAGATACAGACATAAATCGACTTCCTAAAAGTTTAATTTTAATAACAATAACTTGAGAAACCTCTGCCTCGTTGGTCTAGTGGTTAGCGTAAGCGGCTGCGGATCAAGAGGTCTCGGATTCGATTCCCGGGTCGGACTGCTGTTGAGTTTTTCTTACAAGAAATTCTTAATAGCAGCCCGGAGTATGGAAGATGGCGGTTTTTCCAGTCCGTGCCTCGGAGAGCACATTAAGTCGTCGGTCCCGGTTGTCATGAACATCTATGGCAATCGTTATTGGGAAGTCAGTGCCCTCAAATATACTGACAACTAGTTCAACCTTCGAATTCAGTTCACCCTCAGGGTTGCGGGGGTCCGATGCCAGTCGCTCCGTGTAAAAGCTGATATTCAGGTAAAACCGGTTGAACTAGTAGCCGACCCCAAATCTTGGGAATAATAAAGGCTAGGAAGAAAAACTTGAGAAACCTCTCACAATCCTTGGGATCCAAGACTACTCTGTACTATGGTAATCATACTGGTGATAAACCTACCTATTTTGATTAATTCATACCAATATTGTGAATCCGAAAGTACCTAACTCTGTCTGTCTTTATATTACGCTTTCGCGCCTAAATCACGATTTCAATTAAATTTGATATGATGATACTTTGATTCTTAAGGAAAAACATGGGCTAGTCTTTACCGCCATAACCAACATACACGCAGGAGCAGAAGCTAGTACTAAATGTATTCAGATTATAATCAAAAACACAGATCAAATTATCTTGCATAACATAAAATTATTGGTTGGAAATCGAAACCACAACCTCTGGCTCAACAAATCAGGAATTCAGGATCTCTGACCACCAGTACCTTCAACAAAAAAAAAAAAAACCTTTACCCTTAAAGAAAAAAGCATAAAAATATAGCTAAAATAAGTTTAATTATAAAGCAAGAATTAAAATATCTAAACCCTTTGGAATTGCGAGAATGGAGAAAAAGCAGAGAAAGACCATCGGTTGAACGCCCAACAGGTTGACGGCGGACTTTTAATGATCCTTTTAATGATTGAGCCGCAGGCGACACGATGCGTTTCGCTCTGATAACCTACATATAACCTATACCTAGAGCTGTATAGTCTGTGGTATAACAGACTATAATAATACTTTGTACCGCTCTGTGAACATTATATTATAAAAGCTGTTTGATAGTTTTGTACCTTACACGGGCTTTTTAACCGACTTCCAAAAAGGAGGAGGTTCTATGTTCCACTGTATGTATTTTTTTTTTTTTTTTTTAAGTATGTTACCTGATTACTCCGTCAGTTGTGGACCGATTTTGAATTTTTTTTTTGTATTCGACAGGGTATGCTTCCGTGGTGGTCCCATTGCCAGCATATCAGGATCTGATGATGGGATCCCAGGGAAATCGAGGGAAACCCTCATTTTTTATAGGCACATACTATGTTTTTCGTATATTTTCTGAAGTTACACCGGTATTTGCGTCTGGTAGTCATCATTTTATGATGATGAGCTGATGATGTAAGGTACCACTCCTTAACGGTTAGGAGTTGGAGGATAAATCTTTAAATATCATATGTATATAAGTTACCTTTAGTCGTATTCTTACAAATTATTTAGGTAAGCTGATGATGGAAGGTGGAAGGTACAACTCCTCAACGGTTAGGAGTTGGAGAATAATTCTTTCAATTTCATACGTATCTAAAGACCTTCAGTCGTATACTTTCAAGCTATTTAGGTGAGCTGATGATAGAAGATTAAACTCTTCAACAGTTAGGGATTAGAGGATGATTTTAATATTACACGTACCTTAATTTGTATTCTTGATGATGAAATTTGATGAAATAATTCAACTTACTACTTACCTACGATTAAGATTCAATTAAGACTTCAAACAGATTTTAGGTACCTAGCACCCATTATAATACTACTATTTAAATGAATTAAGAATTAGGTATAGGCAATTTATGAAGAACCAGTTTATTTTAAGCTTTTAAGTGTTTTTTGACAGAGAGTTTTCGTTGGATGTTTTTGGAAGTCGGTTTTTTTTTTTATAATTACAGGTAAGTTTTAAATAGTACTCTACAGTAGACCGGAACCTCTTTTCTAGTTAAAAGCTGGTAATGATGATTATTGATGAAATTGTGAATAAATACTTACTTTGAGTATCTGTTTTTTTAAATAATATTATTTATTAATCATATTACTTAATTAATCATATTTTCTTATGTCTGTGTCTGGTGAAGCGTCCAGGTCAGATAGATTGGTGGAACATACAATTGTGTTGAGGTTAAATGCTCGTGTAAAATAAAATCTGCCAAAATTTATTTTATAAAGAAGAAGAAATTGTAATCTCAGAAATTCAGGACTAATTTGTTGTTTTATATAATGAGTTAATACATAATAAATAAATATTTAGGACATAGGACATAATACACAACGCCATCTAGTCCCAAGCTAAGCAGAGCTTGCGTTATGGGTAATAGACAACTGATACAAATACATATATACCTTTTTTTTCTAAATACATACATATTATACATAGAAAACACCCAAACTCTGAAACAATCATTTGCAGATCATACAAACATTTGGTCCGACCCAGGAATCGAACCCGAGACCTCAAGCACAGCAGTCGCTTACGCTACCACTTGCGCAACCGAGGCAGGTGTATAGTAATATAATATAATACAGTAATATAGTAAATTAAGATTAGGAGAGGCATAAGCCTGGACATAGGTCCAGCAGTGGACCGTCAATGGCTGTTGATGATGATGATGGTAAATTATGATTGTAAAGCTCAAAGGGTGGCAACACTTGTGAAAATCGAGTTACAATGCGTGGGCCGACGGTAGCCGCTTACTATTTTAAGTTTATTTACTCGCAAAATGATTCAAAATCATCTAAATAGGCCGCCATAGTGTCGGTGACCATGCTGCGTTATGTGCATTCGCAATAAGTAATGGTGACCGCTACTATTGGATTCTCATGCTTTCCATCAGGTAGAGTCACTTTTACAGGCCTATGTATATAAAACAATCTTTTTTATGGAATTGCAGGTATAAAAGCTTAGAACGAAAATTGATGCTCAAATTCCTTTCCATACTGTCCAGTTTTACAAAAATAAAACCAAAAATAAAGTCAAATATGTAAGTATAATTTGCTGTCCGTACTAATGATTTCCGAATTCGTGTGGAACAACCGAATGCTGGTGTGTTGCGGGCCGTGGACTCAATCATTAAGAAATCATTAACAGCGCTTAACGACGGCCTCTCGTGTCACCCTCCGCTGTTTGCACAGCCCTTAACAAATGAATACGTTCTCCGATCGTAATACGTCTTTGAATTTTTATACTTTTGTTTATGTTATACCACAAAATGTGTATAAAGCCGAGTTTTCAAAAGCTCTAATGATTCAATTTAATGATAATACTAATTTCAAGGGTAAAAAAAATATTTTTCGGTAGGTAGGTATATTATATTCCACGGTATATAATGTTTTACGGCAAATATGGCAAAAGCCATGGTAAATATGTATAGCAAAAACGTACCGACAAACATACCGAAAAACACTTTCTATTAATAAGGTAAATTTCGCACAAATCTATTTGTATAAAAATAATTTATACTCTCGATTGTCGGCACTTGATGGAACTTGTTGCAATACATTCTAGAATCAAACTCACTTGTACTTATTCCACTATTTTAATTTAACTTTACACCTGTCCGGTTTCGCTTTATGGCATTCTCAAAGGTTATTTTTCGGTAGGTAGGTAAAGGTTCTTGTTAAATAGGTAGGTTTGTATAAAAATGAATCACTGAAATGTATGTACGCAGATAACTTTCAATCGACTGCACCTGACTGATTTTTTTTATGTGTTTGCTATTGTCAGATCAAGGTTTGTATTAAAGAAAATGTAAAAACTCGTAGTAAAAAATATATATCTGTACTATTATTATAAAGAGGTACAGTTTTTGAGTTTATATTTTGCCAATAGACAGCCACATAATCTGTTAATTTCGAAGGCTATATATATTTTCCCGAAAAAATGATTACCGCGATATCCGACATACACGCAATCGCAACACTATACAAAGACTGTCCCATGTGGGGATTGAACTTGAAACACTCGTCATCCGTAAAATTTTAATTCAATATCTTCTATATATATAAAAATTTCGTGTCACGATATATGTGCGCGATAAATTCCGAAACTACTGAATCAATTTTTTTTAATTTTGTAAGCATCTGTAATTTGGTCCAACTTGGTCGATAGGGTAGTTTTTATCTCAATTATTGATCTCAATATTTGTTTATTATACGACTTTGGTGTGTATTTATCGGTTAGTTCCATAAAATCCTAATAGATGGCGGTTTGGCATCTAAGTTGCACAGATATCCGGTAGATGGCGCCGTATTTCTATTTCTAGAATTTACATAGAAATGTAGAAAATATTTACAAAAAAAAATGTGGCGGTACGAAGTTCGCCGGGTCAGCTAGTTAATTATAATCTTTAATGATAGTGTTTTAATACACCACCTATACAAATACATACATACATATAATATATTATAGGTGCTAAGTACTTCGATAACCACATATTTACAATGTTTCTTCTGCTAAAGAGCATGACAATGATTGAGAGTTCTTCAAACAAACCTTGCGTAGAAACCAATCTATACTTAATTATTAGGTGTAAATCTGAAGAGTTTGAATGTTGGGTTGAAGGTAATAACCTCAGGAACTAATGGTTCAAATTACAAAATTATTTAAGTGTTGGATAGCCCAATTACGAGGACGGATATCTATAGGCTACATAACATCACGCTACGATTAATAGGTGAAGAGTATAACCCGGGAAAATTTGCAAAAACGAGCAAAAGCTAATCCTTCTAAGAGGGATATCACGCTGGTACACTATATACTAATTATACCGACAATAAATAAGAACATTTTATAAAAACGTTAATTTTTGTGCACACAATCTTTAGTAAGGCGAAGTAATAAAGAATCTTAAACGTTGAGTATGTATAAGTGACTAGCTTTTACACGCGGTTTCGCTCACGCAGACTTTTATCCCCTGATTTACTGCCTTAGGGGTGGAATTTCAAAAATTCCTTTCTTAGTGCTCACTTACGTTATACAAAGAACCTACATGCAAAATTTCAGGATTCTAGCTTAAGCGGTTTGGGCTGTGCGTTGATCTCTGGGTATGTCAGTCAGCCACATTACTCTTTTATATTTATACCTAAATAGATTTTAAAAAAATATAGCAAATGTGACTTATTATAGAGCGTACTGCAATCCATAAACCTATGCTCATTTACAGTGCCTACTAACTAATCGTTGCATCACATTTTTTAAATATCTTGTAAATGAATCTTTTTATCTTGTGTTAGTCTATGACAAGCACAGGATGTAGGTACCTACCATTGGATTACTCGGTGGGCGCTGTAGAACGTACGGTGCGGCGTGCCTACACCTTGCCAGCGGCGTCCCATTAAAAATAATCGATGCTTGCGAAAATATCGAGGGCTTTCCACTAATGACATTGCGCGGGAAAACAAAGGGTACCGGGTCACAGCTGAGCGGCGAGCACCGCTTCTAACTCCGTCCAGATTCAAACACGGCTAAGGATGTGTGACGAAGCCTTAAGGGGTTCTTAAGACTTTTAAGCCCTGAGAGTACGACTCATTTATTATACGAGCGCATTTTACTACCTCTTCAAAAGTGCATAAATCGAAAGAGCGCACCAATTCTACTTTCATTTCCTACAACAAACTGTCAATAAATAAAATCTAATAAAATAATTTCAACGAATAAAGCATCTACGGACATAAAGCAGTGGAAATTCCAAAATTTTAACGACTTCTAAAGTATAATGCTATTTTACGAGTACGTACAACACTGTCGGTAACGGAAGTTTACTTCCCGAATTTGGTGTTTAATAGGTTAATTCACGTGGAAGATGTTTGTGGAGCACCGAGCAATGAGCCCGCTCACCGCCTCACCGAGCGCCCGACTTGTTTTTCTTACAAATGAATTTATTGCGCGAATAAAATATTTTACTGTCTGTCAATTTGGCTGGTTCACTTCGTCGAAATGTTTCTGCAGATATTAAGCAGAGGTTAAAATTTTATTTGCACGGAGTTATTGCCCGTCTCGGCGTGATGTTGTTGGATTCTCCGCGGTACATCGGCTCGTTCGTGGCCCATTATTGCTTGATGTAAGACAATACCTACAAATAAAATAAAATACTCCTCTCTTATTTATTGCTTCGTATAGTATCGAAGGGACTTTGTTCGCTAGAAGTGTCGTGCTTCATGTAACAGATGGTCATCGTGTGAAGTAAGATAACGATACTTACCAATATTAAAATTGTAGTAAGTACTTACTATTTCTCTATATGGGTTCTTTAAGGTACAAAATTGAACTAAAAGATCTACAATACTACCAGTTCGGAATAGAAATGCCATTAATTTAAACATACACACGAGAATTAATGTTATAACATATAGTTAAAATTCAATACCGACAATGCTACAGATATTTAGTAAGTATAACCTTAAAAAGTAAAAAAATAAATTATTTAACATCTACCAATAAATTGTAAAAACATTTTGATATTTAATAATCGTTATTATCTATTTAATTGTAATGTAAAGATTCGCAAGGGGCCGTCCCTTTATCACGTGAGGCTCAAAAGGGGTGGAGAGGGGTTTGGAAAAAATCACTAAATATCACAAGGGGGGGAGGGGCTGGTGTAGCAAGAAATCACTTTTTATATTTCTTGCGAGAGTCTCTGCGTAGTGTACTATGTACTAGTAGGTACAATATTTGATTCTCGCATGATTACATCATTCTTTTAATATTATGTTTATGCCAGTCAAAAACAACCTGCAACCTTTCTGTCTAGACATTTTTATCACGGTTCTTAATTTCAGGATAAAATTAGATTATTCTTTATACCTGTACTTAAAGATAATATTGAAAAAATTTGCTAAAAATACACGTGATTTTACGGGGGAGGGGGGTTAATCTTAAACCTCACCACGTATCACCAAGGGTGAGGGGGGGTCAAAAAATGCTGAAAAAAACATCACGTGATTAATGGACGGCCCCCAACATAATTATTATATTACAATTATTATTTTATTTATAAAATGTGTAATAAGATTTCCAATAGACTTATTTTGTATCACTTACGACATTGCAGTTTTAAGATAGGAACCACTCGCATCGGATTGAATGAACCTATGATACAAACGGAGCTGGTCGCTACTCGCAACAAAGCTGATGTAATTGGTGCATTGTAGGCGGCCGCGGGCAGGCATCGTTAGCCTTTCTTTCGTAGACTCGGTTTTGTCCGAGCCCCGCGCTTGCTAATTAACTATGAAATTAATTGACGCGGCAAAGTTTCCGAGCGAAACTTGAATTAATTGGCACGTCCGACTTCAGCCTAATTAGGAGCCTTAGGCTTTTCAGTATCGCGCTCGTTGATGCCTCGAAAAACACACAAAAGAGTTGTGTATAGTTTGGATGTGCGGGAGATTTTCACACTGGAATCAAAATATGAAGCGAGTAACTACGCGCGCTTTATACGGGTCCGATTTTTCTTTTACACAAGCCTTTAGTGGGTTGATACATTACATATAATTTTATAGTTTTTTTTACTGACCTCATTAGTAATTTAGATGGATGTGACTAAGTACAATCATCAGCAGGGTTATGAACGTTGCCTAACGCCCGACGTCATCAGATTTATAATCGAACTAGCTTACCAGCTCGTTTACGTCTCCTATTGCCCGTGGCATAATAATTTTCCCCCGTTTTTGTAACATTCTTCTTTGTTGCTCCGCTCCTATTGATTTGAGCGTGATGATATATAGCCTATAGCCTTCCTCGATAAATGGGCTGTCTAACGCTGAAATAATTTTTTAAATCGGACCCGTAGTTCCTGAGATTACAGCGTTCCAGCAAACAAACACACTCTTCAGATTTACATATGAAGCATAGATTTATTTAGCACTAGCTGACCCACGCAACCTCGTTTGCGTCTCCTATTGCCCGTAGCGTGATAATTTTCCCCTGTTTTTTAATAATTATTTATTGGTGCTCCGCTCCCATTGGTCGTAGCGTGATGATATATAGCCTATAGCCTTCCTCGATAAATGTACTATCCAACACTGAAATAATTTTTCACATCTGACCAGCGGTTCCTGAGATTAGCGCGTTTAAACAAACTCTTCAGCTTCTATAAATCTATACAATTATATATAATTGAATAGATTTAACAAAACACAATTGATTTTACCATTCCATAGGTCAAGAAGCTAACTGTTTATTACAACTCACATTTTTAACCTTCTATAGCAAAACCGAATGGAAGGGTAATAGTTTTAGCAGTCTATGTATGTTTGTATGTTCCTGCGTATTCCCCAAACTACTGAAACGATTTTAATAAATGAGATGTCAACAGATTCGAAATATATAATAGCCTAGGTGACATAGGCTTTATAAATTTGATCAAAAGTTCTGTAGTCGATTTATAGTTTTTTAAACTAGTCTTGTTTGTTGTATTATGACGTAAGTATATTCCTTTTTATTACGTATATATTCCATTTATACGTACTCGTAATAAAAAGTAATATACTTTATCTGTTATCTATACAAATAGAAATATAGAAGTAGCTGACCTACGCAACCTCGTTTGCGTCCAAACTACCATCCCCCGTTTTAACTCCAAAAGGGGGTTGATATCTAAAGATACATTATTAGTACACCTCCACACCATCTATAGAGCATACATTTTAAATTTCAAGTCACTTACTTCAAAAACATAGGAATTTCATACAAACGTCCAACCCCCGTTTTACCCCCTTAGGGGTGGAGCTTCGTAAAATCCGTTCTTAGCGGATGTCTATACCCTATTAGGAACCTACCTGCTAAACTTCAAGTTTGTAGATGTTATAGTTTCTGAGATTTCGTGATTAATAAGTGAGTGGTATTTCGCTTTCATATATATAGATTGAAGTGTCTGTAATTTCAACTTAACAGTTTTTCACTACATGCATATTAAAATACATATATACGGTACTTATAACAGAAAATATTTTTTTTTACTTTTTGTCTGTCTGTCTATCGATCTGTCCGTCTGTCGCTCTGTCTCTCTATTTGTTCCGGCCTATCTCTGGAATGGCTGACTGGATTTTGACGGGACTTTCACTTGCAGATAGCTGATGATATAATGTGCAACTAAGGCTACTTTTTTAGGCTAGTCTCGTCCCGCGCTAGGCATTACCCGCGGTTTTTGTAGTAAAGCTACAAATCGAGCGTAACAGCTAGCACAAAATACAGAGCAAAAAAACATTCCATCTATGTCATCACACTTTTTTGTTTTAGGGTGCAAACTGAGACCGCGTGAGTACGCGTAGATTTTATATGACGACTGTTGTCATATAAAATCTACGCGTACATACAGTTTTATTAGTTTAGGACCCAAAAGCCGTTGTAAGAACTTGTACTTATAACATATTCCTGACGCATGATTGTTTCCCCTAACTAACAAAAGCTATTATTTAAGTTTGCTTATTTAGAATTCCCACTGTTACCTATCATTATTTATTTGTAAGTTCACAATATAAACACAGTTCGCATAGAAGGGCCAGCAAGCGGGGAGGGTTGTCCCGAGGCGAAGGAACCTCCATAATTAACATACATTATGAATTATCGAAAATGACCGAGTCGATAGCCCTAATTACACGTTACCGCGCCATCGAGCTCTGCCTGTGTAATGAATAGCTTTGTATTTTATTAATACGTGTTGCCGACCTTCATTAGATATCTTTGTTGAGATGAATCATATATTATGAGCCCTATTACTTGTTAATTGGGTTTATGCCGCCATTTTGGTTTTTTGTTTCTAATTTATAAATTTAAATTAAGAACGTCCTTTCAAAATGGAAAGTTTAGATATTAATTTGTGAGGTTCATAATTTAATTAATTTTATTTTATAATAGGTATCATTATGTTTGTAGATGAAATTGTTACATTGATTTTTTGATTTTTAGTAATTCTGTAACACTTATTTACACAATTTTTTACTATTTTTTAATAGTCTATCGAGCTTGTACAATGACATAGTGTCAATATAAACAATTTCTAAGAAACAAACATCGAAAATAATATTTAGTTCAATAATTTTACATGAAAGAGTTCAATGAATATCAAACAATGTTTCAGTGAATATTCGATCCTGTTACAGTTGCAAGGAATTTTTCAATAGAAATTTATGTTTTCCTTTCGCTTTACTGGTATCGGTGAGTATAAGAAAGCGGAATAAGCCTGTTAGAGTTTCAGTATGAACGCACCAACTGAAAGAACTGAGGCGTTCCACGGTTCTCAGTCACAACCAAATGTGTGAGAGTTTTGAAATATTTTTAAATTTGTAAACGATAGAAATCAATCAAACGGTACAAAATAGATACGTTTAAATATTAATGTTTTACTTTTCTCGGTTCTAAGGTGAAGTAAACTCATTTTCACTTACGAAACATTTTCCAAAAGTAACAGTATGAAATATGATTATTCATCAAATAAAATGTTGCCATTTATTAAAATAAGTAAGTAAGTAATTACAGTTTTGTGGCGGTATTTACTTCAACTTTGACATTAATGGGTGGTTCAACAATTCTGAAATTTTAATGACATTCAACATTATCTAACCGCATTTTCTATACAAAACCAACACTTAATTTTTTATATAGGTACAACACCAACTCCAGACACAAATATATTTTATTTCAATTCATAAACAAATAAGGATTTCCTCTCTTTGTAAATTAATAATTATCTAGGAACAGACCACAGTTTTTAATAGCTTAACAAAATGTAATAATTTTGCAGCAGTCTTGGTGTCGGTCATTACCACGAGTGGTGGCAAAGCGCTGTCCAAGTGACCGCTAATGACCGAGGCGTTGCGGAATCGCCTCGTTACCTCAGCCCATTGTGGGATAAAGAGTTCTTGAGGAGTTCGACGCGGTTCTAATGCAATTTCAAATTTTAAAAAATATATAAAATCTTAAGTGATATTTTTACAGTTAACAACCTCTTTGGCTTTTTATATTGGTAAGGTGGACTTAATAATTATTTTTTTTACTAGTTTTTAGCTCGTGGCTCCGCCTGCGTATATTTCGGTTATCACGGGAAAGAGACATAGGCTCTTTACCGGACCTCCTTCCTCAAGCACCAAAGCATATATCTACATCTACATACCAAATTTCATGGAAATCGATACAGCGGCTTAGTCGTAAAAGCGTAACAAACAAACAGAGTTACTTTCGAATTAATGACATTAGTATGGGTATGAATAAGAGTATCACCAATCAATGCACGTACATCACTTTACGATTATTCTAATTGCAAGATATTTTCACAATTTACAATTCGCAGGTAATAGAACCACGCTCGCTGATTTCAGCACGAACGCACGGGCCGGCTCGACCGGGGCGGTACTACCCCCGCACAGAAGATCAACGTAAAATGACAGCGTTCGTGCTGTTGTGTTTCGTTGGTGAGTGCGAGACCGGAGGCCCAATGATGCAGAAGCACCACTAGGCCGCCATAGTGTGGGTCACCATGCTGCATTGTTGCATTGTCTGCTTTCGCAATGAATATGGTGACTACCACTCTTCGATTCTTATGCTTTCCATCAGGCAGAGTAGAGTCATCTTGGTAGGTCCATAAATAAAAAAATATCCTTCATTCTTTCATTTAATACCGTTAGGTATGGTATGGTATATTTTAATATGTGAATGGGACTAAACGGGGTTTACAACGTTTCAGATCGAATTATAAATAGAAATTGCGAAGCCATAAGTTTATAAAAATAAATAAAAAACCTAACATATACTTTGCCCTTTCACAATTACATCATTATTCCTTGTGAGTAGGTACGTCGAAATCGGATAAGAGTGCACGCGTCTTATGTTTACGTGACCGTGACGTCATCATTTCTAACCAATTTTCCTTTGAATCGTTTATAGCGAGTGTGTAATCGAAATTTTAAGGCACGTCCTGTGCGCTTATTTGTTTTGTACATTCCGATTTGTAACGAGGAAGTTGTTAAATATACTGAACGACTTTACTTATGATCGAATATAATCGATACTTGGAATTTTATGTTTAAAATATTTTTAAACACTCCCCAGACTATTCTACTTAGTGGAATAAGATTTGTACTACAAACATCGTGGTACTAAGGGATACATGAATTAAATACTCAGTAATTTCCTAAATAATGACTGACATTGACTTGGCTGCACGAATGGCGTAGTGGATTAAGCGGTCACTCGCGAATTTCTATTGCATTGAGTCTTGTGGGTTTGATATGCACATGGGACAACATTTTGTATAATCATAAAAAAAATCTGAGTCTGGGTGTTCTATTTGTCCATCTCATGTATTTTAATAAAGTCACATAATTACACAGGATTTATTTTAGTGCACGAGTTTTTTTTAAAAAGTTTGCTTGTACACTAATATTTTTAACTGATTTTATCGATCTATTTTCATTTAACATCTATTACGCCATGAGTCTCAATATATTGTTTTGTTAGAGCTAAACAATTTCGGTATAGAGTTTTATTCAAACTGAACATTGTATTCATTAATTATCAAAATACGCACGATGCGATGTTTGAACGCTCGCAACGCTCGCTCGCTCAGCCACAAACTACACTAATTTATGCACTCGGTGATCGAGCTGCAAGTTGATTGCTTTTCTTTCCAACTTATTAGCATCGCTTCATACTCAGTAATAGGGGAAGGCTGGGAGTCTACACATGTGTAGTTTGTAGCTCTCTACAGGATGCTTCAATTTCGGTTTAGGAATTACACTATCCCTCAGAGGGGATACACAACACAAGTGAAATGAATACTTATTATCTTCCAAAGCTACTAATTACTGCACTAGAACTGTTTATAATTATTGATGTAGAGATCTATGATAAAAAACTTAAGAAATATGGAACTTGATGAAATATTGCGATGTAGTTAAATTATAATATACTAGCTGTTGCCCGCGGCTCCGCCCGCTTGTATTCGCGGCAAATAGTAGCCTATATGTTATTCTCATAGTGATAAATATATATATGTAGCCTATGTGTTACTCCAGGGTGTCAGCTTCCTGCATACCAAATTTTATCAAAATTGGTCCAGTCGCTTGCGTGTGAAGAAGTCACATACATACACACATTACACACTATAAACTTTCACCTTTATAATATTAGTGTGATGATTAGAAGTAGAGGGTGTTAAAAAAAGGGGATAATACACACAACAATTTAGATCCAATCCTTTCAAAACTTGCATGACCTAATCTAAGATAGGACTAGGAATTGGACGCTCGGGTAATGAGACTTTCGGGGAATTAGACATTCGGGGAATAGACGAAAGCGACCGCTCCGCTACAAACGTACATGTAGGCAAGTCTGGAACTTACCAGAGCGCGAATATCCTTTTTTCCCCGTGCGGATATCCCCGCGGACATCACCTCCTGGTGGCATGTCAGATTCGAACCGACTAAAACCGCATACCGTCTCGGGTACTAGGAGCCGGGGAACCAGGAGCGCGACTACCCTGCTGAAATTGATACCAGGCTGAGTTTTGCATTTCACCGCAGTTTCAAGGATACCAACACTCCAGATGTCTTCTTTAGTTATTTTCATCTTAATGTAGTATACCTGTAAAAAAAAAACTATACTGAAAAGTGACAAATGTTTTTCCCGCAACTAGCAGGTTATGAGGCTTTGGCTGTTATATTAATATAGTAAAATATAATTATTAGGACATTTGTATTAGTTATAAAATAAAGTATTAATTGATGAATCTGGTGGTTTTAAATAAAATTTCATTTGCATTTGTCCATGGGCGATGGTAGCCGCTTACTATCAAGTGTCCTTTATGGTAGTTCGTTCCTCTCCGCCACAAAAACAAATTTAGACGTGCTCTCTACGTCCGTATATCAGGTCCGTACGTCACTACTTTTAAAAGTTCCAACGAAAAAATACGTAGAAAATAAAACCTCTTTTAATTTAATTTATTGGACATTACTGGATTTTAACTCATTCTGTAACACACTAAAAACTTTAAACATATAATAAATAGACAACATATCTTACACAATAAATTTAGAAACAAATAAAGAAATTCTTGACTATCAAAAATTAATTAATAATTATTTAGATAATCAAATACAAACGTCACATCGTCTTAGTCATCACTGACAATTGAAATTCAGTCTCGATTATTCAGCATTTAACTCATTTCAAATTAAGCATCGCTAAAGAAACTTGAACGAACAAGTTGGTATCGCACTTGACCGATTTCATTTATTTATTTATTCATTGTGCACAAATGAAGTATTACCTCGGCATGCATTCATTTGAATTTCTCTTCGTCTTTTAACATTTCATAAGTGTTGGACATTTCTCCGCATAAGTGCTCACTAAATAACGCTTAAAACACATTGACAACACGGCAATTTGTTAGCCGTAACAACAATAACACAACAATCGTACAACAATAACCCATTAGACAAGTTGTGGAAATTTTCCGGTTATTTCCGATTCACACCGATTGTTACGGCCGACGTGGTCATTCGAAAGGCCATAACTCGGCCCGAGACCTCCTTCGAGTGGGGTCTATGGCCAACGACCACGGAATCGTGTATTTATGGTATATTTGTGGTATATTTACGACCTATATAATGCAAAAGATTTATTGGGTGCGGCGTAATTAGCGCGCGTATAGATTTACAATCCAAATTTGTAGAGCCAATCGTAGCCACTTTTTAATGGTGGTTTTCATGCTAATGAGGCATTCTAACTAGAAATAGTGGTTGAATTTTAGGCGTTAACATTATTTGTAATTCATAAATTTTTGCTATATATATGTATATATTACACTCCATATTTATGAACGCCAATGACTGTAAGTAATACTGTCTCAATACTTTCAATATCAAAAATTTCAAGTGTACTAGATATGTTTTCTTAAGGAATGATGAAAGCACAGGGTCGTCGCAAGTAGCTACTGGTCTTTAAACACTTTAATATTACAAACAACAGCTTAGAATCCATTTTTACGGTGACTTGCGTAACATATCTATATTAAAAAAATCATTGAGAAACATGTCAAAATCATCAGTGAACAGTACCGAACAGTGGGACAGCAACAGTGGTAAATACATCTATAGGTATTATAATGTTATGCATATTTTTAGTATGCTTGAGAATCGATCTGATATCTGTCATAAATTAGTATAAATAGCGATATGGTTGAGGTGAGTGTGCCGGCGCCGCAAGCGAACGTAAATCAGGCACAACCGCTTATTAAGTTGTTTGGGGCGGCCATGTCTGTTGCCCACGCGTGCTCGCTCTCGACCAGTCTGTCCACGCCCTTATGTTTGCCTTAAATCTCTGATGCTTTTTCGTGAACCTGTTTATTCCTTGTAGTGACTTGTTGCAATGGAAAAAAAAGTATCTATCAGTATAAGATTAGTGAGCCTATTTGAGTCATTTGACTTGAATTATTTATTTTCTGAGCCTACAAGAATTACTTCTCACTCAGCAACCTGCTTAGATAACATATTTTGCAATGGGGAATATTTAAATAGGTCAATTTTAAGTGATTTAACATCTGATCACTGTGGGCAATTTGTGACATTTCCTTGTATAAAAGAAAATATAATAAACAAAATTATATGCAGGCCCATGACCAGTAACCGATTATTGAATTTTAGTAATAACATTAGAGATAAGGTTTCCAATTTAGATTGGACTCAAAGGGATCCGGATAAGCTTTACGGCTGCTTATTCGGTATGATAGAATTCGAATTTAACAGTATAATTAAGTCAAAAACAATTATGCAAAGGCCAAAAATGACGTTCTGTGATTGGGCGACGCCAGGGATATACAGAAGTAGAGAAAGGCTTTATGGTTTGTATGCCTTGAGGCAGAGTAATTTTGACCCAAAATTTCATGATTATGTTAGAAATTACTCAATGATTTTTAGGAGGACGTGTCGCGTGGCGAAGTCTTTGTGCATAGGTGATAAAATTAAGTCTTCAAATAATAAAATAAAAGCTACGTGGACCATTATTAACAATGAAACTGGACGTAGTAAACCTCGAGACAATGATTTAAAATTAAATATTAATAATAGGTTTTTAACAAACAACTTAGACATAGCTGAATCTTTTAATACCTTTTTCACAAATATACCAGTTAGTACAACTAGTATCTTGAATTCTTGTGCGTCCGGGTCTGAACTGTTGTTAAAGGCCAATGTAAATGAATGGAAGAATTTATTTGCATTTGAATACATAAACCCTACAGATATTATGAAAACATTTAAGTCTCTTAATTCTAAAAAAACAGGGGACTTATGGGGGATTTCTGTAAAATTAATAGAAACTATTATAATTGATATAGCACCATTTTTAGCTATAACTTTCAATAGACGTAGAAAATAGCACGCTTTTTCTTAAACTTAGGCATTATGGCGTTAATGGTATTGCTTTGGAACTAATTGTTTCCTACTTGAAAGATAGAATTCAACACGTAGATGTCAATGGTGCGAGGTCTTCTGGACTACCTGCTACTATGGGCGTTCCGCAGGGCTCTATACTGGGTCCTCTACTTTTTCTCATATATATAAATGATTTACCATATTATTTAAAAGATATCTGTGATATAGTTTTATTTGCTGATGATACGTCACTTCTTTTTAAAGTCGATCGTAAGCAAACAGTTTTTGACGATGTGAATAGGGCACTAAATGATGTATTGATTTGGTTTACAACAAATAATCTCCTACTTAACTCAAAGAAAACAAAGTGTGTGAGATTTACTATGCCAAATGTAAAACAGCTAGGCACTAATCTAACTCTAAATAGTGAAATCATAAGTATTGTAGACTCAACAGTATTCTTAGGAATTACATTAGACAGCAAACTACAGTGGGGAGCCCAGATCGATAGCCTTGCAGGTAGACTTAGTTCGGCAGCTTATGCAGTATGGAAGATACGTCAGCTCACTGATACGGACACAGCTAGGCTAGTTTATTTTAGCTACTTTCACAGCGTCATGTCCTATGGTATACTACTCTGGGGCAAGGCGGCTGATATTGAAACGATTTTTATTCTACAAGAACGAGCCATCCGCTCAATATACAATTTAGGTGCTAGAGTCTCTCTTCGAGAGTTGTTTAAAGATATAGGCATTTTAACTGTTGCATCACAGTATATATTTGCAAATGTTATGTTTGTTAGGCAAAACATTAATGACTATAAGAAAAACAGTGATGTACACAATATTAATACAAGAAATAAGTCTAAACTCGTTGGTACCTATCATCGTTTACATAAGGTACACAACTCGTTCGAAGGTCTTGGTATACGTCTTTATAATAAAATTCCTACATATGTAATTGACCTTCCTATAGATAAATTTAAGCGTACTGTAAAAAATCACCTTATTAGGAAAGCCTACTATACGATTGGCGATTATCTGAACGACAAAGAGTCATGGGTTTAAGGTGTTATTAATGTTATTATATACACACTAACTTCTTTGTCTTGAAATTGAGATATTTTTTTTTTTTTTTTGAATAATGTATATAATTTGACATGTTGGTACTCCGGTATGAATTGTTTTTATACTTTAACCTAACGACATCTAATTCCGACATATAATTAAGTTAAGATTTTGTTTGTGACTATTTTCTGTATAATTTTCTTTAATAATTTCCTTTTTCTCTTAATTAGTTTGTTCTTGTTTAAATTTTTCTTTATTTTATCTGTTTCTTGTATCAATTCTACTTAATTTTCATCTTTCTTTTTTTTTCTTAAATACAAATTGTTGATTGTTTTAGTTGCAACTTATAAATGAAAACATACACACATACTTGTATAATGTAAATGAATACATGATGGTACTTTGGTACTTATCTAACAATGTTTTCCCATTTATTAAATACGCACTTGTTATTGTATGAGCACCTTGTCGACTATGATTATTATTAATTATTAATTTCTTTGATATTGACCTGATGATTTGCCGTGCGGCCTGAGTACGCAGCTCAACTATGGTTGAATAGGTCGATGGCTGATCCATGCGTCTTACTCTATTTTACATTTGTGACATTTATTGATTATTTTATATTTGGACATATTACATCTTTTTAAATTTGACTGTGAGTGAAAGTGCTATTTGGATTTTATTTTCCATAAGTGGACCTCACAATATAACAATACAATGTCACAATATAACAATGTAAAAATCTTGCAGCTATCAGTAAGAACGGCGCATGATTGGTTAGCTCATGGCTGTGCAGCAATGACTCCAAACCTTTTATTTTGTTTTCTTTGGTCGACTTCGTTCTCATTCAAGTCTCTTAGTGAAAAAAATATTGTAAACCGTATTATTATTTTTTAAAAGGAGCAACAATGGAGTTTTTTGCCAGATTCTTCTCCATGAAGGGTAGGCTGCACTTGGAACTGGCGACTAGAATGACTCGATTTTTTAATATTAAATATTGACTATTCATAAGTGCCTGTAAAATAAGTGCCTATATGAATAAAATATTTATGAGTTTGAGCTTATTTATATTTACTAGACATCTCGTGGCACTGGTATTTTGCAAATCCTGTTGTATAGAGACTAATATGACTTGACCTCGCGTTGTATAAACTTTTGTAACACGACAGATAAAAATATAAACTAGGCCTCTTTTTATTTTATTTCGCGATTGGTATTTTTACAAGAAGTGCCTCGAAGACCACGTTAAGCCGTCGGTCCCGGTTGTCATGAACACCTATGACAATCGTTATTGGGAAGTCAGTGCCAGTCACTCTGAAAAAACCGATGTTTAATCCTGTACACCAGTGCTGGACCCTTGGAGTGAAGGGATACCTTGTTGAACAGCCATCCGAGCCCATCAAAGATAAAAGCTAAACACTCATAGATCAATCACTGCTGTACAGTTCAAACTGGGCGTTACATCCTTTAAATATTACTTGAAAACTTACTATGGAGCTGTGTAGGCTTCATTAACGTCCGAAGCGGTTAAGGGGGCCCCCTGTACGCCGTCAAATGGAGATCTGGTACACTACACAATGTCCTGGTACTGTGGGAATTGAAATCCGTCATTGGCCGAAAACCTAACTCTTCGTGTGGTTCTACAAGTGCTGTTCTGGCGGAATTCAAAACTGGTGTATATATTAATCAGTTTACCAGATACTAAGCGACACTAAAAACACCGAAACTAATTCAATCCAAATCACGGCCCGCCCAAATATTTCTACTGTTCTCGACCGATTTTATCTAACAGTGACATAACATTTCAAATGTCAAACCAAGAAATGACAAGCTATAATGTTGCTATTACATTTATATTAAGTTTGGTTTCAAACAACTGATATTCAGGTAAAATCGGTTGAACTAGTAGCTGACCCTAATTTATTTTTGGGAATAATAAAGCCTAAGAAGATGAATTCTTTGCCATATAACACTATTTAACGGATAATAGTTGCTGATATATAAATGTGTATCTGACATTCAAGCATTGTGAAGTCGAAATTTGTAGTTACATACATAATATGTATGTAACTACAAATTTCGTAGTTACATACATACATAATATGTATGTAACTACAAATTTCGACTTCACACTTTCGACTTCACGATAAGGTGAACCAATTATCGATTAGTAGTTCCTGCTGTTTCGCTAAGAAGGAGATCATGTACCTTCTTTTTGAAAGTAAAACGGTTTGTGGATTTTATAGAAATAAACTTCATTGTTATATTATTATTGATAAAATTATTTCTAACAAATATGCGTAGGTATTATGGGAGACCCACGCTTCGGTGAAAATTAGTCAGATCGACCGAAGTGAACTCACAGAATCTAAAACTGTTTTTAAATAATTCCTCACTTTTCGTAAATGTGTGACATTACAGAAACTCTTTCCTCCTGCCTGATTTTCGTAGGGAGAGAACTTAAAGGGTCACCCTTGTAACCTTTTAATTGCAGGTGTACGTACTGATCTCTACGAGTTTGTCTGTCCATAACATATCAGACCGACATTAACATTAACACCCTAAAAATCGCTTAAGTTTACAACAAACCTTTAAAGGCAGTGTTAAAAGAGACAAAGACACAATTCTCCGGCAGAAAACAGTAGCCAATATTCACTTACCTTTAAAATGAAGGTCATCCATGGCAGACTTTGTAGTGTCTATAACTACGAATTCTCTCACATCCCTTGCCATTTCTGCATTTGAGTTTGCGCTTAAATGTCAGCACTATTGTGTAAGAGCAATATCTGTGAAAGTTGTGTGCCTTTGTAGACCCAGACAACAATGAGCCATTTCGAATTAGCTATCGATTTATCTGCCAATGGTTTTCACGAGCAAGTTTTAGCACGCCCATCATATACGCAATAACACTACAAAAAGAATTGGGTTTCATTTCGATATCAATAACTTTTAAAATTATAGTGTCAATTCTCGGAACTCTTAATAATATATTTTATTCTTTTATTTTGGGTATTTATTTACATTCTTTATTGTGGGAAGGTTACATGAAATCAATGTTAGAGTGAAATTAAATGTATGTTGAATTAATACTTATATTAGTAGCATTTTTAATTTTGTAGCAAGCACGCGCACAATAGGCTTTGGCGATGTCAAGCAATAGGCTAACGTTTATATCACAATATTTAACGTAGAATCGAATTTCAGAATAAAAAACTTAATGTTTTTTATCGGTTCGATTCCTTCGTGCCGATAACTCAGGGTTCCTCGTGCACAGGAAAAGGTGATACTAAAAAGTAAAATTGCTCTTGACTACAAGACCAATATCAAACTAAGCTTTAAAAATTTAAATCTTAAGTATCGTCTTTATAAAATATACATAACTCATTCCAGTAACGTACAATTAGCCGGTTTTATACAAATTAATGATGTTCAGGGATTTACGAACTTCAATTGCCTCCACAACGAAATCTACCGATATCGCAACTATAGATCGTTTTAGAAAAGAGTGCACCCACAATAAACTACATATAATATGTCATAAAGAAACATTTGTATAATGACCGAGTTTGCAAGACATAGTTTTATCAGAACCGGCAAATAAAATAAGAAAAGCTTGGTTGAAAAGGGAGTTCTAATTGGCCCCATTTCTAGGGAAAGTCTTAAAGTAGGTAGTCATATCACTGCATGTATAAAGTATCTAATTAAAACATATAAAATAAAAACCTAAATTAATTCTGTTTTACTTGATATGAAACTTACGCAGTTGAACTTAATGTGGAGCTCCGGTCCCACTTATCCACTACACTACAGATAATATATTATCAACTAATAAACGATAATGATGTTATTTTTAATATCTGTGAGTGTATTAATCGAGCCTATTTATTGAGGAGGCTGAATTAATTGCTTCGTGAATGATAATCTCTTGAAGCTATTTCTTAGTTTATCTATTTGTTGATTAAGTAATGGTGATTGTGTTGCTTCACTTATGTTTATGACGGCTGTATGGAGCGACCGAAAGCGAAGCGAAGTCGAGAATAGAGAGAAGAATGAATGAGAATAAGTGTTCGAATAATCCTTCGCTTGATGATGAGTTGTAATACATATCTCAGCTATTTATAAGCGGTAACTTTTTTAATTAAATTTGACGTTAGTGTGGCCTTACTTATTAAGTCTTTAGTCTAAGACTTATGGCATAATAAGTGTCACTAAATATGTGTATGACTCATATGACAAAACAATCAGTGAAATCTCCAGTCTCTTAAAAATCCAAGCTACGTGGAGGCTCTAAGATTAAATACGGTGCTGAATCGATATCAAGAACAATATTGGCTTGTGGTTGGTTTGATATAACATTTCTATTAACGGCTCTTATTAATTCCAATATGAATATTACTATATGGTACATACTATGATGGTATCCGCTCCACTTCGCCCTAATAAAATTCCCCAAGCATGGAAATAAATACTAGTTAATATCTATAATGCTACATAAGAGGGCAAAGGTTTACTTATTTACATTTTAGAATTGCTCTGTAATCTCAAATATTTTGAATGTATTTTCTAACAACCGTGTAATCTTCTTGATGATGGAAGTTCTTTCTTCAGGTCACAAGGTTATCCACCTGCATATTCAACACGTATGAGAAATCGTTTTCATTCGATAATCGGAAACGGTACCTAAATAGTATGTGGACTGTGCTATCATTAATTTCGAAAATTAGTGGGTGCATGGTCTGATATCAAAGATACGGTACTTAAGCTGAAGATACAATGATAAAGGTTGGTCAACATCATATCTTTCACTTAAAATTAAGATTTCAAAAGGGGATAACTTAGAGAAAGCAGTTGTATATTTATAATATTAATTAGGTTAGTTTCTATTATGAACATTGGAAAACTACGCAGTAGATAATACATAAAAGTCTATGATAAAAGTAACCTAGCAATCTTGTATAGATTGTAAGATTGTTAATATAAGATGCCCTTAGATAAATAGGGAACAGCTTCTTTTTTTTTTTTTTAAATGCTTGAATTATTACACATATTTTCGTTGATTTATTTTATGATAACAATCATATCTTAAATATAAACATGCAGAATTGAACAATATATTTAATTTAATGGTGACCCCATCCTCCAATACAGAGTACCTGTACCTGCTACTGAAAATAATACGTCGTTACCCACTGAACTTTATTATAATATTTGTATGCAACTTAATGTTAATGATGAAGTTGTAATAAGTTTGACTCGTGAAATTTTTAAATTTTTGCCACGCTTTTTCGGCAAATTTCTGATTTCTTAGTCTATGAAGATAAAGCTTTCATTGATGTTGTAAACTTTTTTTGCTGTAGAATAAACGCATAAATGTGTATGAATATATGTTAGAGTTTGTGAATATCATCAATTGTGTTACTACTACAGGTCGAACGCTTTATAGGGCGGGTGTACACTGCGAGTTTGAGCGATACCGTCTGATAATACCGACTCGTTAGCCGTTACCTACGACGCGTGAGAAGCGCCTCAGCATCATTTCTCAGGCTGAGATGAAAAAATATACATGTTTGGTGTAGTTGCGATCGTTTTGCTTGTATTATCTGAGATAAAAGTTGTTCTTGTTGTTTTAAGCAATTTCTTTTTTCAGTATTTAGTGATTACAGTCTGTTCGTTTTGTTTACACGTAAATGTAATGTCTATAATAATAATATAACGGACATCTAACACACATTGCCATCTAGTCCCAAACTAAGCAGAGCTTGTACTATATATACTTTTTTTGTAAATACATACATATTATACATAGAAAAAAACCAAACTTCGAAACAAATATTTGCAGATCAAACAAACATTTGGTCTGACACGGGAATCGAACCCGAGCCCTCAAGCACATCAGTGGCATACACTACCACTGCGCCAACGAGGCAGTATAAAGATATATGTATCTGTACTAGTATTCGCAAGCTAGTAGCATGTTCACATTAGGTAGGAAAGCACCTTTGAAGTCATTTAAATATTCAATAATGTTTCAATATTGTCGACCATTAGTACTGACTGACAGGATTATTGACTCTACTAAAGGTTTATTGAGTTAAGTGCTTTTCTGCCACTGTGTCGAGTGTGGTAAATTTAATGGTAGAAAATCAAAAAGTACCTTTATCATCACGTGCATTGACATATTTTACACTTGTCTCTAAACTATAATCTAAATATGTCGATCCTACACATGTCTAAATAAAATAGGAATGAAAATATTGTGACTTCAAATGACTTTAAAATTGTAACGCCATTTTATCATCAACAATGAAAAATTTATAATATAAATGTTTCCATCAGTTTTACACATGTACTACATGTTACTATATTATACACTACTACATTATACACATACATACGTACATAAGAAAACTAAGTAACCTACTTTAAAATTAAATTAAAATATGTACTAGGAATATAACGAAACCCATGAAAATATATTACCTACGAGCCGGGTATTAATTAAATAAAAGTAGTCGATTGATTACCAAAAATAACACATTATTTATTACTGACAACACTTTTATAACAATAATTCACTAAATCACTCGTTAGTTGCACTAGACAATCCCTTCAATGTTAATCCGCTGTATCGTGAAACAATACTGGCCCGTACAGCTAACTGGCTCCGCTAAGGGCTATCGAAATATCTGGAATGATCCCTAGTATTCAATAAAGCATTCGGCACCAAATAGAATCTCCTAGAATCAGTAATCCATTACTTGCAGCGCCATCTAGCTTTGAGAATATTGGAATTATTAATCATAATCTCAACTGTCGTGCGCTACTTGATACTAGATGGCGCTGTCCTACGACTCTCGAATCCTCTAGATTATACGAGACCCATTTAACTCTATGGCGCAACAATATTTTCGTAGTTCTCACCAAAGAAACTTCTAGATCACGACAACACATTGAGAGTTTATTATAATACTAGCTGTTGCCCGCGGCTTTGCTCGCGTGGAAGTTGATTATATGTATTTATTTAAAACTGTGTAAGTATCTATGAATACTGTGTTCACGTATTTATTTATAATCAATAGTCCATTAAAATTGACTTTCACACACACTTTCGACCCTTATTTTAACCCCTTTAGGAATAGAATTCCCATAAATGCTGATATAAGTATTCATTTATTTGTAATCAAAAGCCTGAAGACAACGTTTCAGGCTACTAAATTAAAAAATGACGGACTTCCAGTCTAGCCTAGGGATAGAATATCCAGAAACGCTTAAATACGTATCTCATTATCATCAACGCAGTCCACTGCTGGACGTAGGCATCTCCAATTGCACGCCACTTGGTTCGATCCTTAGCTTCTCTCATCCAGCTTTTGCCAGCCGTCCGATCATTATTCCACCTGGCCTGTGGACGTTCTACGCTACGTTTGCCGAGACGCGGTCACCACTCATTATCCGGAACCCATTTATCCCAACGGTTATCAGTTCTACGGCTAATATGGCCAGCCCACTGTCTGTATTTAACCTCTTAGGGGTAGATTATCCAGAAACGCTTAAACACGTATCTACTATTTTTTAATCAGTAGCCCAAAAGTAAAGAACGACGAACTTCCTTACAAACTTTCAACCCCGATTTCACCCCCTTAGGGGTAGAATATTAAGAAACGTTTAAATACGTATCTATTCATTTTAAATCAGTAGCCCAAAAGTAAAGAATGACGAACATCCTTACAAACTTTCAACCCCGATTTCACCCCCTTAGGGGTAGATTATCCAGAAACGCTTACACACGTATCTACTATTTTTTAATGAGTAGCCCAAAAGTAAAGAATGACGAACTCCCTTACAAACTTTCAACCCCGATTTCACCCCCTTAGGGGTAGAATATTAAGAAACGTTTAAATACGTATCTATTCATTTTAAATCAGTAGCCCAAAACTAAAGAATGACGAACATCCTTACAAACTTTCAACCCTTATTTCACCCTTTTACGGGCATAATATCCAGAAACTCCTAAATACGTATCTAATCATTTTTATTAAGTAGCCCAAAAATAAAGTATCATATTTCTTATTTAAAAAATTACGGACTTCCATACAAACTTTCAACCCCTATTTCACCCCCTTAGGGGTAGAATATTCAGAAACGCTGAAACACCTATCAATTCATTTTTAATCAGCAGCCTAAAAATAAAGTTTCATGTTTCTGACTTCAAAAATGACGGACTTCCAGACTGACCTATATAGGAAATAACAACCCCTATTTCACCCCTTAGGGGTAGAATATTCAGAAACGCTGAAACACGTATCAATTCATTTTTAATCAGCAGCCTAAAAATAAAGTTTCATGTTTCTAACTTAAAAGATGACGGACTTCCAGACTGACCTATATACGAAATAACAACCCCTATTTAACCCCTTAGGGGTAGAATATCCAGAAACGCTTAAATACGTATCTACTCTTTTTTAATCAGTAGCCCAAAAGTAAAGTTTCATGTTTCTTACTTCAAAAATGACGAACTTCCATACAAACTTTCAACCCCTATTTAACCCCCTTAGGGGTGGAATTTCAAAAAATTCTTTCTTAGTGCTCACTTACGTCATATAAAGAACCTACATGCAAAATTTCAAGATTGTAGCTTCAGCGGTTTGGGCTGTGCGTTGATCTCTGGGTATGTCAGTCAGTCAGTCAGTCAGTCAGTCACCTTACTCTTTTATATATATATAGATTACTGAAATTAGATAACAAAATTTAAATACATAGTTGGTACTCGAAATATGTGACACATACATATATACATACATAGGTATAACGGTTATTAGACTTTCTTTACACGCATTTCAACTTAAACAAGCGTTCCTTTAAAGTACGTGTATTATGGCGTCACATTACACTAATAAGCGTCATTACTTGATGACACCGCACGTCATTATTCGCACACAGTGTCAGAAAGATGTCATTACCAGGTTTTTTCGCAAATTCTACTGAAACATTAATTAAAATACTCCCTTGAGTCTGTGGACCGGCTGCAGCCCTCACGGCGAACGTAATAATAACTCGCATTATTTCTTAAGTGGGTAACAGTTGTAATGTCTTCATTTAGCAGAATAATTTCATATGTATTTATACAAATAAATAAAATTTAGTTTCTGTTTGTAATTTCAAATGAATAGCTTTTCACTAAATATCTATGAAACTTTATACGGTACTTACATCAAAAAAACAATATTAAAATTTTCTGTTTGTTTGTCTGTCTGTTTGTTCCGCCTAATTTCTGTCTGCAACGGTCAGACCGATTTTGACAGGACTTTTACTAACAGATTGACGGCTGATGGCATAAGGAGTAAGTGAGGTTACTTTTTTTAGGTTAGCTTCGCCCCGAGTAAGACCGCGGAGCTCAACTAATAAAATATAAAGCATGCAAAATATCGTGCTCAGGGTTTTATCCAATACAAAATTTAACTAATTAATGCCAATCAAGAACTTCCCTTTCAATTTAAAGGAATCATGAAAATGATTCCCATTCACAATATCGTCTGGGCAAGACATCGCCGTAGAACAAAACATAGGTCACGTAAAAATAATTCAACGCTGCTGAATTTTAATAAGACAAAAAGTTTGTTTGTAGTAATATTTGTTTCTTAGCTCATTTCGGTGCTCACGTAGAGCGGCGCGGGGAGGGACAGTGTGCGATGTGCCGCCTGCTTTGCACGTCGTCATTTCCTCAAAAGTAATTCAAATGGAATCGTGTGCGCCGTTATTAAATATTTCATAACTTACCTCGTCCCCCCGCCCCTCGGCTGTGTCTCAACCCCCTCCTCCCCTGCGACCGCATATTAAAGTCATAAAAAAGGGTTGTTTGATCTATCCCCTAAAACAATTTACATATCTCGGCTCAGGCCGCCGCTAAATTATTTAATTAAGAGAGGCATAAGTTTTTATTATTTTAATATGTCGGGTATAAAATTGTGTTAATGGAACAATGCCGCCGTTGTGGACTGAATTTTAACCCTCGAAAGCGGGGAGATTACGAGCATCGACGTAAATATACGAAATACTCAAAGTATTCTAATTTAGTTTATCAAATAAATTAATGGCTTGTGTAATTAAATAGATTTAATAATAATCTCCTTTGATCTCTTCTGTACTCTTTGAAGCTTAATTCCAAAGTATTTAACTTTAATTGTTCTAATTGTTTAAATTATATCTTATTTGGGAAAAAAGAATTTACGAAAGCTTTTTACACAACTTTCTGAAATATCTTCTATAACTATCTTTATACACCTTTGTAGTGTGTAGTAGGACAGCTACTTGTATTATAGCAACGTATAATCTATACTATCTGCTTTAACTTTAAAACCTTATATCTGTTTGACACACAGAGTTTACTAATTAGTCCAACCAATCGCTGCAAAAGAGTCACTGTCGCTGTGTTTATGTCTATTCGTGCTTACACAGCACGTTTAAGGTTAATATACTGTCATACTATGTATGTACATAGAAGCCTATTTAGATATTTAAATAAGTTATGCATTCTCAACATTTTTGTTACCAACGCATCAAATTCAATTTGAAATTAACTAACTTGAAACTAATGCATTATCTTGAAACTATTGCCTTGGGTTTATACCAATATATTGAGAACACTAAAACTATATGTAAGGTAAATCTGCAATTTGCAAATTTGATGAACCTTATAGGAGTAACAACCTTCATAAGACAGCAACCTGCAGTCTGACAGCGTTACAAATATGTATTTAGCACTTTGCCATTGTTTTGGCAGTAAGGAAAGTTCACTTCAAAACTCGATCGGAGCAGTATCAAACAAGATTAATTAGATACCATACCCACTTACCACGTACGTGGACCATCAGACAGTGACATTATTAACTGTCAAGTAAATTCAAATTAATCACTTTTATGCGACAAAGAGAGACACACAAAAAGAAGACCAAATCAACAAATAAACTTGAAAACCCATAGCTTATTTTCTGTCGTATATAAAAAAAAACTAGCTCTAGAACAGTTGTTTTTAATTAAACTTGCAGCAACGTAAACCGTTTAACCGTTACGACACGACCGTACTTTGCTAGGACATCGCCAAACGAAAGCATGCAAAATTAGTGTCGCATTACTTGACCGGTGAGTAATAAACACTAGACGAAGAGTAAAAAGAATTGTCTATGGCATGCGGCGGTCTGTACACCCGGTATGTTAAGCAGTGGTAATGAAAACTGCGACAGATATACTATTACTCTCGTCTCGTGATCTTGTGGGGAATGTCTGCACCCAGTGTGTGAATGTACGTTCGGGGAAAACATGTGCGACGATTTGTACATTGTGTTACTACTGGGACGTTCAGTTCGTACTACACCAGAGAACAATGTATTTTTTGTAACTATATTTTCAGATTGATGTAGAAGGCCAAACAATATTTATTTAATATTAAATAAGTAGGTTCCCGTAGAAACTACTTAATTGCTCATCTACATAGAAAAATACTTCCTAGTAACTTGATTTCAAAGTCATTAAAGAGTAGTTCATTATTTTGGTTAGGGGAGGTATATTTTTATGACTGCACGTAAAATGGTGTAATTTAGCAGTAATATATACATACATAAGTCAGTATGCGAGTTTTCTGTTCCAACATAACTTTTAAAAGTAAGATAGTATGAATTTTTACTGCACGTTTGGCCTAGTGGTTTAACGGTCTCCACGCCGTTTCCTACTTCGCCAAGTGTCGTGGGTTCAAATCCACGTAGGACAACACTTTGTGTGATCCACAAATTGTTGTTCTGAGTCTGGGTGTTCTTTGTGTCCGTTTCATGTATGTTTGTATAGTCCCCCGCGACACAGGATTTATTCCTAGTGCGGGAATAGTCTTTTAAAAAAAAATCTTAAGGATGTTATAAAAAACATTTAGGGAACGACCCAAGGAGATCTTTGTAGATATCCATAAACCTCTTCCTCTTAATCGTAAATTGTAAAAACTGTACACTAAAGAATTCCCGTTAATATTAGAAAAAACTTAATGATTACAAGTCTGCCGACACAATAGGATGCTCTATCGAACAGGGTTCGTAATACTTTTTTTATGTAGAAGCTACCAAAATGACTCTACTTTGCCTGTTGGAAAGCATGAGTAGAATCCAAGAGTGGTGGTCCTCAATGCGAACGTGGACAGTGCAGCATGGTGACCCACACTATGGTGGCCTAGTGAGATGCTTTTTCACGCCCCGCTTCAAGGACCCGGATCATAATGGGATGGAAACACGTGCGGTGGAAGAGTAAGTTCCATGTTTTGACCGCTCGGCACAAAAAGGAAGAACCGAAACGTTGTGTTCGAGAGCGTATGTCTACCACTATAAACTTGTAATAAAAGGGTGACGTTGAAGGCCAGCACGTGTTGTCCTGTAGAGAAATCGGAAGGGGGGACCAGTTGGAAGAGCTCTTTAGAACACTCCCCATCATAAAGGCAATGAATACTGCCATAGAGGCGATATCCCTTCGCAGCTGCAGAGGCTCAAGGAATTCGGTTTCTTCGGGGCTACCGATTGTTATATATTGTATGTATGAAGTAATGCAAGTTCTATATATTTAGAGTAGTAGTCAACTACAATCAAATATTTTAACCCTTGAGTTTCAAAAATATCTATACCAACTTTGTTCCAAGGTAGCATTTTGAAATCATGATGAATAATTGGTTCTTTAGAGTTATTTCTACGGTAAGTGAGACATGTATGACATTGATTAATGTACTTTTCAATATCATTATTAATGTGAGGCCAATAGACTGTTGACTTAGCACGACTCATGCAACTATTAATACCTTGATGGCCTTCATGTATTAGTTTCAGAGTATATTCCCTCATATTTTCAGGAATAACAATACAATCACCTTTGAATAAACAATTGTTCATGACATGTAATTGGTCTTTAAGTGAAAAGTATATTCTAAGGTCTCGAGAAACTGATTTTTTATGTTCAGGCCAGCCCTCATGACAGTAATGCATAACTTTGCTTATAACAGGATCTTGTTTACTATTACTCTGAATCTCTAATAATTTATCTTTAGATACTGACAATGATGAAATTAATAGATTAACATGTAGGTCTATGTCTCCTTCAAGCTCAGTTAATGCTTTATAAGGAAGTGCTGCTCTGGACAAAGTATCAGCAATGAATAAGTATCTACCTGGTTTATAACTAACGGTTAGGTCATGGTTGAATCCTGAGCATGATTCTTTGAAGTCTAGCTGGAATATCATATAATGGTTTCTTGAATAGTGTGACTAATGGTTTGTGGTCAGTTTCCACTTTTATTTGACTACCATATATGTATTGGTGAAACTTAGTGCAACCAAATAGAACTGCTAGTAGTTCTTTCTCTATTTGAGAGTAGTTTTGTTGACATTTGGATAAGGAAGCAGAAGCAAAAGCTATAGGTTGTTTAGAATGTAAAATAACTGCTCCTAGTGCATCTTTTGAAGCATCGACTGATAATGTTAGCTCTTTATTCGAGTCATAGTATGTAAGTACTGGTAACGAACTAATAATAGTTTTAATATTTTTAAACTCTAACTCATGTTGTTCTGTCCATACCCATTCGTTATTATTAGATAATAATTGTCTTAAAAGAGAGGTTTTTTGTGAAAGGTTCTCTATGAAAGTTCCAAGATATTTAACCATACCCATGAATCGTTGTAGGTCATTAATAGAAGTAGGACTAGGCATCTCAATAATAGCTTCCACCTTAGAAGGGTCTACTTGAACTCCGTATTGACTAAAAATGTGTCCTAAATACTGGACTTTGCCTGCACAAATGACTGACTTTTCTGAATTGAATTTTAAATTGATTGAACGAGCCCTGTCTAACACTTTTTGTAATGTATTGGTATGCTCTTCCAAAGTCTTTCCATAGATAAGAAAATCATCCATCATTATTTTAACACCTTCAATATCATTAAATTGTTTTATCATTTCTCTATGAAAAATCTCTGGAGCCGCATTAATGCCAAAAGGTAAACGTGTGAACCTATAACGTCCAAAAGGAGTTATGAATGTGCACAGTCTTGATGACTTTTCTGACAATTTTAGCATCCAAAAACCTTTATTTGCATCTAAGGTAGTGAAGTATCTGGAGCCAGCAAGTTCAGATTTTATCTCATCTAGAGTTGGAATTTGGTAATGAGATCTCATAATAGATTTATTTAATTGCCTAGGATCAATACAAAGTCTGAGCCTACCATTTTTCTTAGTTGTAAGAACTATAGGACTTACCCATTCAGTTGGTTCTTCCACTCTTTGTATTATATTTGAATTTTCCAGGTCATTGAGCTCTGCTTGCAGTTGTTTTCTTAGTTGAAACGGGACTCTGCCACAGGCAGCTATGACAGGTGTTGCATCTGGTTTTAACTTTAGGTCTACCTCCACATCTTTAATGCAACCAATTCCTGTAGTTAAATCTGTAGGTAACTGTGGTTTAAATCCTACCTTATTGACTTTTTTTATTAAGTTTAAGTCTTTGCATGTATCCCTACCTAGAATGTTTTTGCATTGTAAGTCTGCGATATAAAAGCTTATGTTCATAGTGTTGTTATAATGTTTTATTGGCAATGTGATTTGACCAATAGTTGGAATGACTTCTCCACTGAATGTGCATAGTGTATGACTACTCTTGTTAATGTGTTCAGGAGGTATAGTGAGCTGACTGAATGTTTTTGCTGAAATAATGTTAGCGTCTGCACCTGTGTCGAGTATGAAATCTATATTTTTATTGTTTATATTAAGCTCTGTTGTCCATGACTGACAGTTGACCATGCTGATAGCTATAGTATTTAGAAAGACTGAATTTAAATTACTATTACATGCTGAATGCTTATCAACCGTGGTATTATTACAAATTAGGTTAACAGACCTACAAACTTGGGCAAAGTGGTTGTACTTGCCACATTTTTTGCATTTGACGCCTCTGGCTGGACACTTGTAACGATGGATTTGTCCGCATCTTGTGCACGCCTGACCATTTCTGGACTGTGAATGTGAAGTTGACCGAAAGTTTGGTGTCTTCTTTCTTCTGAGTCTTGGATCACATCGACTGGACTGAGAATTGGCTGTAACATGTCCTATCATTGGGTCTTCTAATATTCTAGCTTGAGATCTGGTAATTTCTAGTTGTTTCGTCAGCTGAACTGCAGCATTGAGATCAATAGGTTTCTCCACTAATATCTTTTCTTTAATATATTGATTCTTCGGGTTGAGGTTTAAACTGAAGATGTCCCTTAGTAAGTTATCTTCTAGCTTCTCTAAGCCGCATTGTTTGCCTATATTTTTAAGATCCGTCACGTAATCGTCGATAGATTCATCGGTGCGTTGTCGTCTGTTGAATAGTGTGTGTCTTTCCATGGTAATGTTCACTTGAGGTAAGAAGTGACTATCAAATCTGGAGCAAAGTGCATCAAAACCAACCTGGTCTATGTCTAGATTGAAGCTGTGAAATATTGCTAGAACGTCCTCGCCTATGTAATGGAGTAGGATTGCAACTTTCCTTTGATTATTTTCATTTTCTAGGTTGTGTGCTCGTAGGTAAATTTTGAACTTAGTAAGCCAATTTTTCCATTCGAGTGGCATATTAGTGCTTCTTACATTTAATGGAGCAATCTGCCCTGAGAGATTGTTGTGTTTTTTCTCTGTTTTCATTGTTGGTACGCCACGAGGTTCCGTCATGATGCGTAATAAAGTGAAAAAGTGTTATTTACGTACTGTGAACTCTCGGCGATTCTTCTTTTAGTTTTCTTCTGACACCATGTTATATATTCTGTTGGTTGTATTTTTTTTTTTTTTTTTTTTATGTATGGCCCGCCAAAATGACTCTACTCTGCCTTATGCTTTCCATAAGCAGAATCCAAGAGTGGTGGTCACCATACTCCGAATGCAGACAATGCAACAATGCAAAATGGTGACCCACACCATGGCGGGCTGGTGATGCTTCTGTATCATTGGGCTTCCGCTTCGCACTCACCAACGAAACACGACAGCACGATCGCTGTCATTTTACGTCGATTTTCTGAGCGAGGATAGTACCGCCCCAGTCAAGCCGGCCTGTTCGTGCTGAAATCAGCGTGGCTCTAAAACCTTAACTTCCGCGAAGCCGCTTTAGTGAGGCTCTCAATGTACTCACGCAAGTTAAGATCACTGCAGATATCCATACCCAGGATACCAAGCTTATCTTGCAGTGGCAGTTGAGTGTTCCGAAAATACGATTAGAAGTTAAAATATACCCACATTTAACTAAATAGAAAATAAAATATTTAATAAAAAAAAATGATACTACAACGAAATAATAATAATATAGTTAATTGTATACGTAACAATAACGTGCTCGCACTCTATCTAGTCGTATAAGACTGTTATTGAAGCGGGCGGTCCATAGGGTGGTTCTTCTCGTTGCTGACCACCCGAGGTTAATGAGCGCATTTTTATGTGCTCTCGCAATGAGGAATGCAAATTTGGTGGCGGTTACCAGCGCGTTTACCCCATTGTTTTAACACCGACACTTTACACCCTCGGACTTTTATACCTTTAAATACGAAAACCCTCTAATAATGCGAGTTAACGTGACACTTTAGTACTAATCCTTTGTTTTTGTTGAACGGACGTAGTGTTATAAATATGTGGCTTTTAATGTTGGCACGCAAATGAGGTGTTGGTTATTGCGCATTTTGTTTGTTATGCAAATGGCCTTAAGTATTTTATTAATAAATTTATTCACTTTAAAGTTTTAAGTATCTAAGTATTTTTGGGCGGTAAATACTTTTAATCTGTCCAAAAAAGGTGATTCTTAATTCAGTTGTATTTTTAACCAACTTCAAAAGAGAAGGAGGTTCTGAATTCGTCTTTTTTATGTTTGTTACCTCAGAACTTTCGACTGGGTGAACCGATTTTGATGATTCTTTTTTTATTTAAAAGGTGGTGCTTGAAGCATTGCGTGTCATTTCAATTTGATCCAGTTCTTGAAGTCGGTTTTATTTGGTAATTTTTTTGTTTATTATTTAAGTTTTTTGTTTCAGAACTTTATTCATGAGACAACTTTTAAAAACATTACGATACGGTATCATATATTTTGAAGTAATAAAGAATACAGGCATAATTCGTCCTGATGAAAGCGCATGGAAGTCACTGATTCTTGTTTCAAGTTATTATTTAATTAAATTCTTTAGTAAGATTCAACCTTCACTGTGTACTTTCGAAGTTCGATTGCGTTACTTACAAATACTGTCAAACGACCTAAATTGTGACTTAATATGCATCAACAATGGATGTTGACATTAATCTTATATTAAATTTGATAAATATGATGAAAAGTAGCAAGAACATCTTTTAATAAATATGTTCTAATTATCAAATTTCTTATTTTTTCTGTTTTTTTGTACACCCAATCCACTTAGTAAATTACCATTGTAATTGATTAATCGCTTTCTTCAAAATAGGAATTAAATACATCAAATTAATGTACCAATAAATAATAAATTCAAACAGAATGCAACTGTCATTGGAAAGTAAAATGTAAACTACAAAAGGTGAAGTTTACACTTTTACGCAAATTATTTTATTGTAATCAATCAGTGTATGCGAGGTATGAGGCGACCGACACAAACCGACCAAATTGCGAAGCTACCGAATGAATGAAACATGTTTTTATTTCAATTTGTCTCAACAACGCAAATTGTAAATGGGAACGTGTAATTTGTTTCATTCACTCGCGAGTGATTGCTTATGATGTGATTGTTCAGTTTGTTCACTACAATATTTTACTACTTTTTTTCACGACACATATTTTTGTTTGTATTGGGAAATCATGTACAACTGTAAACAGTGATTTTTCTAAATATTATCTATTGGTTTTCGAAATAAATATAAAGTGGTTAACATATATCTGTTTATAAACCGTTTTTTTTATAACCTATTAATTTTAATTAAGATAGAGATAGTGAACTTGTTGCAAAATTGGAGTCGCTTGGCTATTAAATTGTCAGTCTCACATATTTGCCGGTTTCAACAAAAATATTGTAGAAAGGAAAGCACTAGGGTTCATACAGGTAGAGAACTTTTACCTCATACTATTTGAGAGCTTACTTAAATACTATAAAAAGACAAATTTAAAACAATAATTGTTTCTAATGATGACTGTAAGATATACCTAAGTTTGGGCAATTTTGTTGGTATACAAATTTAAAATGACTTTAAGTTAATGATTAACTATCTAGAGTTTTTAGAGTTTCTACAAGATATGAATTAAATATATTACACTCTGTCCATTCGTTTATTTTTCTTTTTGACAGTTCAAGAAATTTCGAAATTAGTGACGCCCTCACAGATTACCGATTCGATTTGAAACGATAAGCAATTTTATTTATGAAGAACTTTCAATCGATTTAATTAAATATGTTTAGTTTAAATATTCCTTTATTAGTTTTTTTATATTATGTAAGAAATAAACAAAAATATAAATAATAAATCAGTAAATTAGATGAATGAACAGAGTTATTGATCTTTGCCCTTGGTTTGATCCTAAATTCCAAGATTTCGACTTAATTCCTTGCAAATGATCAATCTTGGAGTCATAGATACTATTTTTATTTTCTTTTTTTATTAAATTTACGGAAAAAATACTCACATGAAGTCAAATTATTTTTATTATATGATCGATTTATCGTATTTCAAAAACTGTTTTATAGTCTGTGGTTGTTTGTTATGCACTTCACTAAAGTACGACATTACTGTAGTACATTATTTTGAAAAAAAAAACGGTAATTTATAGACGTGAGCTGTCAAAAAGAAAATAAACGAATGGACACAGTATAAAGTTTAAAAAGTTAAACACACTTTTATAATGGGTCGAACTAATAAGTCTAGGTGCTAGATGTCAATTACTGTTCAGTAATTGACATCTAGCAATGCAAACTGCACGGTTGGCTTAGTGGTTTAGGCGGTCGCCACGCCGCTTGCCAATTCGCCAAGTGTTGTGGGTTCAAATCCTACACGGGACAACACTTTGTGTGATCCACAAATTGTTGTTCTGAGTTTGGGTATAAATTGTGTCCGTTTCATGTATGCCTGTAAAGTACCCCGCGACACATGATGTTTGTTCCTAATGCGGGAGTTGTCTTTAAAAAAAAAAAAGAAAAATGTTTTATTGATAGATATTGGTGAAGTTAAAGTTATTTATTTATGTTTAGGAGGACTTCCCTTTCTTCATTTCCGTCCTTAAAGGTACGCTTTTTTTGCATTAACTTTTATTTTTTAATTTATTTAAAATTATTTTGTACTTTTTAGTTCGGCTCATTACAAAAGCTTGTTTTCTTTAGTTTTAAAATTATAATTTATGTTTGCTTGTTTAACCATGAATGATGATATTAGAAAGACTTCAGAAGTAGGTCAACAAGTGAAGTTAATAAAGCGCGTCAAAAATATTTTTTTTATAAGAAAGAAGCCAGTCACTCTATATCTTTGTCTTCATACATTGGGCAGGCACATATATAACAGTCACATTTGTAATAAAACTATTGAAGTTTTCTTCCTAAATTCAAACCATAGATAGACTGTAACACTTAAATTTTCTAATAAAGATTTTCGTCAAATATATTCGAAAATAGACAAACTTTCTCGGTCAAAAAACGAACTCTACAGCTTGCCTAGAGGCAGGTTCAATTACGGGGCACGGTGCGCAGCCAATAATTGGCAGCAGGCCCGCGACAAAGCGCCCACAATGGGCTCTGATTAATTTCCGAACTACAACCGAATTCTAACTAGCAAACACGCGACGAGAGCTCCACTGGGAAACCAGCACTGGGAAATTATTTCGACGCTCTTTTGCCTCATGCACTACACCAGACTACTAGTATTGTCTCGACACTGTATCAAAAGTTTTTGTTCCTCTGCCCAGACTGTTATTAGCTGTCTACTGTTTCGTACCACGTGATCAGATAATATTTTAGCCCTATCGTTAGAGAAAGGTTTTAATAAGAGATTTATCAATTATATGACTGCACGGTGGGCCTAGTGGTTTAAGCGGCCGCCATACCGCTTTATACTGCGCCAAGTTTTGGTAGTTCAAATCTCACATGGAATAACACTTTGTGTATTCCATTAATTGGTGCTCTGTGTCTGGGTGTGCTTTGTGTCCGTTTCATGTGTGTTTGTCCCCGGCGACACTGGATGTATATTTCTAATGCGGGACTTAAATTTTTGAAAAAAAAAAAGAGTCTTACAAAGATAAAATAATATGAAATAAGGACACATATCGATTTTCTTTTGTATACGTACCTAGTTATCTTTAAGTTTTTTGACACTAAAATTGATAACTACAAACAGGCTTGGTTCATCAAAATTCATTAAATATGAATGCTTAATTTCGCTCTCTCAAAAGAGAGTTGTATTGACCCTCGCAAATTCATCTGCATCTTTCAAAAATCCATTGCCCACAGTTTTTTGTAACAGTTTTCATTAATGCTATGTTTCTATTGTTGTAGTCTTTTGTTAAACAGCCTTCATCGATTAATGGGCTATCTAAGACTAATTTAACTACTGTCTTTTTAATTCGAACCTGTAGTTCCTGAGATAAGTGCGTTCAACAAACTCTTCAGCTTACAATTATTATCGATAGATATTTGATATAAATCTAGATTCCGCGACTTAGGATAAGAAACAAAGGCTTAGTTTCTGCAGAACAGTTATGCAGTTTCACTACATCGCGCTAATTGAATCGCCAACTATCAGATGATGTCGAGAGTGGCCACAGTGGAGGAAATTAAACGTCATTCGGTCATTTTCTTCAGCTGAACAATGCAATGGTAATACCTAACGATTCTTCTGATGTCTCATTTATATATCTCATTTATTCTGTGGCGTTCTAGAAACATGATAATTGTGTGGTTTGAATCTTTACATGTCTCTTGGAGAAAATTAATTACTTCAAATAATATAAATAAAATAAGCCATTTTCTGTTTGTCTGTTCTACATTATTTATGATAAGTTTAACTAACTGAACTCTAGATCTCCTTAAAAGTTAATTGTTACAACCGTTAACTGGTTTGAATTTCTTGTTACAGCTTGTCTTGCGACATAGGCCTGCTCTAAAGATTTCCACATTAACCTTTCCTTAGCGATTCGGCACCATATTGGACCGGCTACTTGCTTGATATCATCTTCCCAACGCGGCACTCAAGTTATTTACTTAGTAGAAAACTAATGCCGCTTGACTTACTAACTTTTAGTTAGATAAATTAGCAATAAATGTTTTGCTTGTGTTTAGATTATGACATTTGGCAACTCGGACCTAGACTGGCAACCTTAATTATACAGTAGTTCTCATACAGGAATTCAATCATGACTGCTATACTTTTGAAACGAAAATAAAAAACTTTTTAGTACATTTAAAGTCACATATATAGTGCCATGTAAATGTATATGTATAACATGAGTAACTTGCCTAAGTTAGTAATATAACTGAATCTCTTTAGAAAACTAAATATTATTTGAATGTAGTTCAGTAACGATTCAAGCCAACTTACCATTTCATTTCCTTCACTTTTTTTTAGCTTATCATGCAATCAGTCCTTCTGACTATGCAGCAGATGGGTTTTACGAATATTTCTTTCACTTGCTAACCAATTCTTACTATTTCTACAATTACTTATTCTATTTATTTCTGCCTGGCCGAAGGATTGACTAGTTTTTGTTATATTTATAGAATATGGTGCATGCTTCGGCATGAATGGGCCGGCTCGACCGGAGTGATACCACGGCCTCACAGAAAACCGGTGTGAAATAGTGCTTGCGCTGTGTTTCACCGGGTGAGTGAGGATACCGGAGGCCCATACCCCAACCCCTCCCCCTATCTCCCCCCCCATCCCCCAAAGGCCGGTAACGCACTTGTGACGCCTCTGGTGTTACAAGAGTCCATGAGCGGCGGTAATCGCTTACCATCAGGCGATACGTCTGCTCGTTTGCCGGCCAATTCCATAAAAAAAAAACCGTAACAATATATTATACTGTGTGTGCCATCTATTTTGTATGTCTATTCTCGTCTAACCAAAAACTATCTAAATATTACTACTCTTAGTTTAACTTTCAATGCAAGTCGCGTTAACGGTTAACGCAGTTAACGCTGCCATAGTATAATTATAATTCGAGTGATCTATAGCCTGATGTCGTCAGATTATTAACTGCAATTTATTACCTAAACATTTAAATGATAAAGGTCATAATAAGAGTATATACTTACCTACCTCTTTGGAGCCGTTCAAGTATTACGTAAACACTATAGGGGGGCGGGGGGGTCTTGGCTTTGCTTATTTTTGATGACATGGGGGGCGGGGGGGTCTAGATGGTGATTACGTCAGTAGTATTTATTTACTTTTTTACACATATGGCAACCTGAATGTGGGGTCGCGATGATGCAATACATTGAAATAATAAAATGCATGATCAGCTAATGTAGCACATCGCACCTCGGGCTCGATAGGGCTCCGTTGGAGTCTTCAGTCAGTCCGCACCTTCGAAATGTAACACACGTTTGGTTGGACTAGTCGGTCCGCACCTCCGATAAGCTAACACACGTTAGTGTCAGGCAATCTCAGTCACCATCTGCTAAATTGGTGACCCCGCCCGAGAAGAATATGCAACCTTGGAGTGGAGAATGAAGCACTCGGTTCGCATTGTCAATATTTAAAACGAAACACATTTTTGGGGATTCCCACAAATGATGCATACTCGCTTAGAACCGAATAGGGGAATTACCGCGCCCTATTATAATAGGTCTTTACCTATGAAATTGCCGTTTTGTATGCAATAAGTAAAGGTACTTATTTTTTCAAACTTTTTTATTTCTGTTATTCGAAGTAATCACCAATGCAATACGCATCTTTGCCAACGCATTGGCAGTTTATTGATGCCCTTCTTGTAAAAATCAGCTGGACGGGAGGCAACAAACTCTTCAAAGGCATTTTGTACTGCCTCTCGGAAATTGAATTTTTTACCCACTAAAAAGTTGTCCAAATTTTGGAAAAAGTAATAGTCGGTAGGTGCAAGGACTGGTGAGTATGGCGGATGAGGGAGAGCTTCCAGATGTCGTTTTAAATAGACAAATACAAGTTATACCAAAAAATATAGCGAGTTTTAATGAATGTCATACAACTACGAAAGTACAAAATGTGCAAAAATTAGTTGACCTTTTTTGTGCGGAAATCCCCTCGGATACCACAAACAAACTAGTGGCTATGTCGGACTCGCACTAACTAAAAACCGCACACCGTCTCGGGTACTAAAAGCCGGGAAACCAGGTGCACTCTCGGTAGGAAATCCCTGGAACTCCGACGTATATCGGGCCATCTACGGTTTGTAGACGGCCCCCTCCTGTGTAGGAACCTTGATGCTCCTTTTTTATTTAGAAAAGGCCGCGAGCTATGTAGAATGTAGAACTCGCGCCACTACCCCGGCCTGTTTCTGCTAGGGTGACTGGTGGCGTCACTTGTCACTCCAGGCTTGCGCTTATGGAGGACGGAGATTGTTTTGCGATCTCCGGCGTCCGAGTCGTCTGCGGCGGTACCTGGCCCGTTCCCGGGCCTGGCGGAAAGGAAGGATTCTAAACCTCTCCTGGTCCCGCTCCGCCATGTTTTTCACAAGCATAACTTGGTCGCGGAAAGAGACGGCAGAATTCCACGCGCTCTCGCTCCGCCACATGGCCGCAATCATGTAAGCGAGTGAGAGAACCCCCCTTCCGATGGCCGCCACGAGATTGCGCCTCGGCTCGCCCCACGTCGGACATTCTGCCAGCGTGTGGAGTGTCGTATCCACGGTCTGGCCATCGCAGTGGTGGCTCAGATGTTGGCTCCTTGTGGATCAGACACAGGTGCTTTCCAAGGCATCCTTTCCCAGTGATCACCTGTGTCAACCCGTATGAGAGGCTCCCGTGATTCCTCTTGAGCCGCAATAACGGCGTGCCCAAGAAATTAGTTAACAACAAGTAAAATGTCATTTTCCTAAAATACTGTTTAATATTCTTTTCAGACCTAAATATACCTACTTTATTTCTTATCAAAAAGTTGGTAACCCTAAGTACTCATAATACAAGCTCTGCTTAGTGTGAGACTAGATGGCGTTGTGTTAGATGTCCAAAATATTTAATTATTTAGTAATGTTTACGTAAGCTTGGAAGGGGGGGGGTAAGAGCTTTGCTTACTTTTGCTGACAAGGGGGGTGGGGGGGTAAATAATTGTAATAAATCTGCTTACGTAATACTTGAACGGCCCCTTTAAAACTTGTGTAATCCGAATGAGAAAACGACTATTTGTCACTGAAAATAGTTTTACTTGTAAGAAGTAACAATATTGGCAAATAATAGAGTTTACGCAAAGTCATTTCTTTTTTTGGGAGCGTTTGTAAATTAAAAGTACAGGAACCATTGCTTTCAGACTTTTTAAATTGGTATTATCGAGTTAGACACACTGGTAATAAATGAATCACATCACATCAACAGCCTGTGAAGATCCAGTGCTGGAAAAAAAAAACTTCGTTTAAAAAACCGACTTCAAAAACTAAAAAGTATAAAATAACTTAATTTGTATGTGCTACCAATTTATAGGTTTGAAGTCAGTGCCAAGCCAATGGAATAATAGGTACCACACTCGCTATATTTCGAGACGAACGTCAACGACGCTTCGGTTGTTTTGTACAACGCGAAGATCAGCTATCCCGCTTAAGGTCACGCGCAGCGAGTGCGGTACCTACTATTACATTTTCTTCGACTTCAAACCTATGAATAGGTAGCACATACAAATTAAGTTATTTTATACTTTTAGTTTTTGAAGTTGGTTTTTATTGTTGTAGTTTTTTTGTTTTGTTTTTTTTTCAAACGAAGTTTTTTTTTATTTTTCGCTTTTTAGTCTTTCTCAAGTCTCTCATCATCATTTCATTTAAAATTTAATGATGTTTACAGAATATGAAGGTATGCAGACAATTGCTCGTAACTTCATTGCAGGCGCTCACGTAAATTTGAGGGTTTCCTTCAATTTCCTTAGGATCCCATCATCAAATCCTGATATGGTGGCCATGGGACCACATGGGGAGCATACCCTTTCGAATACAAAAAGAATTTTCAAAATCGGTATACAATTAACGGAGTAATCGATGTACATACATAAAAAAAAAACCGATGAAATTGAGAACCTCCTCCTTTTGGAAGTCGGTTAAATAGGCCTCTCCTAAGCAAATAGGTAATTGAAGTATGCCGTACGTATTTATGTCTTATAATTTCTAAATGTACACAACCTTTATGAGAGATACTATAGAAACAAAAAATGAGCCTGCTGAAGTGACTCTACTCTGCCTGAAAGCATGAGCAGAATTCAAGAAAAGCGGTCACCATACTCATTGCGAATGTAGACAACACAACAATGCAGCATAGTGACCCACACTATGGTGGCCTATTGAGATGCTTCGGCTCCCGGTCTCCATTCACCAGCGAAATTCGACAGCAAGAGTGCTTTCGCTTGACACGCTTTTAGAACTTGTCTCCATAAAGCCATGTCATCTATGTACTTCCTTGATGCTGAAATATTATAATGTGTGTTTATTTGTTTTACATAACCCACACACATACTTTATGTATTAGCGTAGCTATTACATTACAACTTTATTTCTGTACATCTGTCTGACCTATGCATAAGTGGTATCAAGTCTTTCCACTTAAAACGAATAAGCTTTTATGATTAAAAAATATTCAGATATATTTTCGATCGAACCTCGCAACTGTTCATTTTATTCAAATTATGCTATAAGTTCATTAGCTAACCTTTCCATGAATATAAATTAGAACTTACAGCGTGATTACGTTTAATTCAATAATTAGGTGCTCTACAAAGTCATGACGCACGACTCTACTCATAGTCATTTATTACAGTATTATACTTGTTACCATAAATAAACATAATTGGGATATATTTGATTCGGTACTTTATGGCTAATGACGTACTTGTAAACAAATAAGTACTGACTATACAAAAACAGTGTTTGCGAGTGTGTAAAAATAAAAAAGAATCGCGAAATGTGTTGCTAAGCGCGAAACTCGAGAACCGCTTGACCAATTCAATAATTATTTTTTAATATGGCGAGGAAAATAGTAATAAAAACATCACTTATTTATTTTTCTATTGTACTGCGACAGGCCAGGCTTTTGACGGAACGAAGTCTGTCGGGACAGATAGTTGTCTATGAATCCATCGTAATAATTTATCTAAGCGTGAAACAGCATCTTACTGGGCCGCCATAGTGTGGGTCACCATGCTGCATTGTCTGCATTCACAATGATGATGGAGAAGTACAAGTAATTCTACTCACTCTTTCCACCAGACTAAGTACAGTCAATATTGCAGCTTGTTAGGGTATTTTACTTACCAAGAACAGCACTCGTTATCTTGGTCGATGAATATGTGTGTGAGCGAGTGTGGGTGAATGTGAGTGTAACTGGTTGCATAGTAGATTTCTTGATTAATCTTCACGATTAGCAGGTTCGATTCGACGAAGCGAGAACAGGACAAGTGAATATCACAACACGAATACATGTTATAACACAATAAAATGTTAGAAAAGACGCGAGGGGTTACGTTGGAGACCCTTAATCCAAGACGCGTACTTACATACGGTTTCAGGCGTAAACCTTGACTGGACAAACGCGCCGAACCGCCCAACCGACAGCTGAGCGCTCTGCCGCTGGGCGGAATTTTTTCTACCTACCCTCATAAATACCGAATTCTTGGGCATTAAGTTCGCCGATGTTAAAAAGTGTACAAAGTTATAAATAAATGCAAAAGTTTGTTTGTTACCTAAGCTTTTACGCTAAAACTGCTGAACGGATCTAGATGAAATTAGGTACAGAAATAGATCACAATCTGGAATAGCAAATAGGCTACTTTTTATCCCGAAGAAATATAGTGTTCCCGTGAGATGAGTAAGGGACAGCAACAAAAGCGAGTAACACCGCGGAGCTCAGCTAGTATAATATAATAATAATAGACAGTAACTCCTTCGTTCAGTTACAATGAACATATTTTTCCTTTACATAGATAATAAATTAATAATAGCACTGTATATAGAAACTAATCTAAACCCTGCAGGACACACGCAGCGAATCTGTGCCCAGGAAATTAAACGACGACACACTGAGCGCAAGCTGTCTATGGCTTCTCAATTACCTTGCTTACTCGATGTAGAATTACTCGACTTAGTTGTACAGCCTCTGCTAATAACTGCCTTTGAAATCTGCGGATATATTGATTTTAATTACATTTGCTGAGCATTCCTAAGTAAACTGCACACAAGTACATTAATGCATACGTATTACATGTTTACAACATAAATGTTTCGTGTAAAACAACTATGCATTAATGCTTTGCAAATGTATTTAGGTATTACTTTATGAAATGAAGAGTAGATTTTATTTGGAACGAGTATTGATTGTTCAAAATCTCAAAACTATTAAAAGCATTAAATAATTAATAGTTAATCAAATAACAAAAAAAAAAAAAAAAAAAAAAAGCGGCCAAGTGCGAGTCGGACTCGCCCATGAAGGGTTCCGAAGTAGCAAGTAACATAATATAAAAGTTCTTGTAGTTCGTTGTAACTTTGATCGATGTTTTAATAATAGTGTTTTTTTTTGTGCGGTTTATAATTTATTTAAAAAAAACTACTTACTAGATCTTGTTCAAACCAATTTTCGGTGGAAGTTTGCATGGTAATGTATATCATATTTTTTTTTAGTTTTATCATTCTCTTATTTTAGAAGTAACAGGGGGGGGGGACACACATTTTACCACTTTGGACGTGTCTCTCGCGCAAACTATTCAGTTTAGAAAAAAATGATCTTAAAAACCTCAATATCATTTTCGAAGACCTATCCATAGATACCTCACACGTATGGGTTTGATGAAAAAAAAATTTTTGAGTTTCAGTTCTTTGTATACGGGGACCCCCAATTTTTTTTGTTTTTTTTCTATTTTTGTATGAAAATCTTAATGCTGTTCACAGAATACATCTATTCACCAAGTTTCAACATTATAGTTCTTATACTTTCGGAAAAAAGTGGGTGTGATATACGGACGGACAGACAGACGGACAGACATACAGACATGACGAATCTATAAGGGTTCCGTTTTTCGCCTCTGGCACGGAACCCTAAAAATCCAGATGTGGTGCCCTATTATCCAAATAGAGAATATGATTATGAGTTACTTCAATGATACAAGACATCTTCCAACGATAAATTTTGAATTATTAAAAGCAAAAATTGGTATTATATCTTACTGCCTACCTACCATTTCTGAAAGAAGTTTACCCATCAATTTGCCGAAGGCTTAAATAATCTGTGATAGTGCTAATAACTAATAAAACTAAAAAAAAGAATATTAAATACTTATAGGCGATAATATTGTGAATGCCAGGTATGTCTGTCAAGCCGTACATAACCAACTACTCCACCGATCTTCACGAAAATTTGAAATTACGAGTGTTTTTGGCTGCGTGTATCATTCGAATTGATTGAACATATACTTTTTACATCATCATAGGTCATAACTAGTAATCGAACTCTATACTTCATAAAATCAACGTATTTATAATGTTCTTAAATCTTAATTATCAAGTTCTGAATAGCCAATTAAAACTTAGACTTGAATACAAAGAAGCGGTTATATTTTACCAGCCATTAAAGTTTGCTGGATATAGTTAAGAGATAATAAAGTGTGCTTTGATAGAGTAAAAGTGCTTAAATGTTTATGTCCAGGGGTTTTATATATTTTATTTATTTGTTATTACATAAATGTATGTGCAGTGGACAATTTTTGCTATTGAAACAACTTAAAAGTAATCGTAGTTATGATCTACACTTGGAATTTCTTGTTGAGAAAGGATTCAAAATACAAATAGGTTTGTTATTAATTAACAGTCCAAAATTACCTATCTGAAGAAATAAAAGAATATCTTACGATAATAATAAAAATATGTTTTTTTAGATCAGTTATAGATACAGATATTTTGAATACACACATCAAAAGTGTCTAGGGATCAACATATGTGTCTAGGGATCAACATATATTTTTGCAATAACTTTTCTCCTGATTGATATTAATTAAAATTTTCTTTAAGGATTCATCAAATAAAGTGTTTTCGTTTGTCACAGTAACGATAAACCAAGTCACCTTTGCATTAATAAAGAAATTTGCCATTTTCCTAATAAAAGGATTTTTGACATTTGAACCACTAACATTAAAGTTCGAAAAAAAGACTGGAATAACAGTTTTCTTTAAAATTTTATTAGGTAACTTAAACAATTAATAATCCGTGTTTCTACCGCGAACACTAACACAAGAACATCGGTTTGGCATACTCAAAATGAGTTCATCCAAATCACGCTGTGGAATGGCCGCCCATGTTCGTTGCAACAACAAAAAAAGGTCTTCTTGCGACTGGATACCCTCCATATTCGGCAGAGCTCTTCTCTGTAGCATATCCCATGCATGCTCAATCGGGTTCAAGTCTGGCGACTGAGCAGGCCAGGGCCAAAGCCACATCTCAATCTCAAGAAATCCGCATAAAAATGCTTGATCCCTAGACTTTTTTGATGTGTGTAGTTCAACATTGACTGAGAAAACAATTGTTAAACTTTAAACTTATATTTTAAAACACTACAAATGGAAGTATTGTCCTGTAGAATTGTCAACGTATGGGTGAGCACACAACTGTAGTCACACTTTTTTTTTTTAGACAACTTCCTCTTTATGAATATACATCCTGTGTCGCGGGGGACTTTTACAAACATACAGGAAACGGACACAAAGAACACCCAGACTCAGAACAATAATTTGTGGATCACACAAAGTGCTGTCCCATGTGGAATTTGAACTCACAACACTTGGCGCAGTAGGAAGCTGCGTGGCGACCGCTTAAACCACTAGGCCAACTGTGTAGTCAAGTCCCTTCCTTTATCAAGACAGGCAGAAGTATACCGTAATATCATCATCACCAGCCTTTAACAGTTCATTGGTGAAGCATGTCCTTAGAAAGGAGGTTTTCGTCTAGTATACCACGCTGGCCAGATGAGTTGGTTCAGGAATTGTTTCAAGTTTTCCTTTTCTTTGCTGTGATGTTGTCATGCATAGTTTGTTCCCTTATTTGCCTCTTACGACATCCGTGGGAGGAATAGGGGTGATGACACTCCTTATAACCGTCGTCACCATTTTCTTTACCTAAAAAGTCTTAAAAGTTAAGTACCTGTCAAGTAGGCTTCTTTCATTTGAAACTATCTATTACTAAGACCAGAAAACTAAACTCAAAAACACATTTTATAGTAGTTCTTCTCAACAACGGGCCGACTTGTACAATCAGTTGGCGGCGTCAGCAGGAAATTAAACGGTTGGACGGTGCGGCCTGCGACGCAACCCGTCGTCACGTCATTCAAAGTACGATGCTTCTATTTAGAGGCGGATTTTGAGTGAGTACCTCTATTCTCTGTTTCAATCCTATTGAGGTAAATGGAGCCTTAATTACGGAATAATTAAGAGTAAGAATTGAATTCATTATCCGTAATGGACATCAGTCTGAGGCAGCAGTGCAGAAGATAATATTAAGCTTAATTGACAATAAGGAATTGTTGAAATATCTATAAAATATTATATTTGATAAGAAATTGTTTCTAGAATATGTTTAGAGGGCATAACAATTACATTTTGACGTGACAACGTCTTATAAATTGATGAAGCCGGCTGCACACACGGAAAAACATGACTCATGCGGCGTTACCTCGCTATGCGGCCATTCAAGGCTTGAAGTGCAAGCGAGAGTCTCTCGCTTGCAATTCAAGAATTAAATGAATTCCATCAATGTTTCGTTATGACGTTGTCACGTTAAACTATCATCCGTAAACAGACTTTACAGACAACCATTTTTTTTCTTTCCTGTATCTTCTATCATTTTAAGCTGACATTAGGCACCGGTAAAATAAAGATAAAATCTCTTAGTTTTCTAACTTCTTACACAACCTCGTTGATGTTTTTGATGTTGTATGTTTTAATGGAATATACATAAAATTCAATTAGATAATTTCAGAGTAGGTACTTATTATTATAAATATTGCTGATATTAACACGGTATAAATACATAGGTATACTTAAACACGTGTAACTTCATCAAGTCATACTTTATGATTGCTCGTAAACCTGTTTATAGTAGATAATTTGCACTTATATGAACATAAACAATTTCAAGTTCATTAAAATGCTAGCACTAGTTATATCAAACCAATTAAATCGTAACAGAACGGATGTAAGCTTTGTGGAAATAGGCAATTAAGTATCCGAAAATAGTGCAGTTGGCGTGCGTGGTATCAGTACATCTAGCGCGTGCTGGGGCGGCCCGAGGCTAGCGAGACTCGGGCGTGCATCGCGCGACGTGCCGGCGTGCCCGCTCGCCAATTAGACGCTCGTCGCACCACCGGCTAATGGGCCATTAACACTCGCTTTACACCGCTCGGCCATCGCTCACCTCCATCTATTCGCCACTACCAATCTACCGCGAACTATCCCGCCCCCCACACAAAGTATCTGTGTAGGACGACACGGGGGTAGCAATTTAATTGACAGTAGTTCATTGTCATAAATAAACGGTCAAATGTTCTACTTTATAGGCACTGCGGTTAATGTGCAACGGAGGTTCCACTTTTGGCGATGGCAATTCGTTTTATATCATATATTTTGGAAATATCTGAAATGTCCAGCAGCTAGTATCATGACTGTTTGTACTCAGGTTCAGACAATCTATTAAATAAGACAAAACAATTATTCATTGCTCGAATACCTGTAATTCATACTTTTAAAAATAAATAATAAATATTCCCGAAGAGGTCGGTTGGTTATGAGCATTTTCTTATTGTATATCTGACTTAAGAGTTTGCAAGGCAAACGTTATTATCACGCTAATATTATGAAGGTGAAAGTAAGTTTGTTTGTTACGCTTTCACGCGAAAACGAAATTAAACCGATCATCATGAAACTTTGTACACATAAGCTTGGAGGTATTGGAAGTAACATAGGATACTTTTTATTCAATGCGAGTGAAGCCGCGGACGAAAGCTAGTAATCTATAAACACCGAACAATTAAATCTCATAGTCCCATTATAACTACTTTGTTGTTAAATTATGTATGTTCTTCTTCCGATTACGGGTACTGATCAACAATACTTAGATAGTTTGCTAAAATCGTGACGCCCCAAAATCGGTTTAAATATCCAATTTTTTTTGCCCTCACGGAACACCTGATTCTTGTAAACTTCACAAAAACTGACCGCACTGGGAAACACTTACCATGACATAAGTACACGGGGACGATTCTCACTCAGTGCATATATATAAATCAATCATTATTAAATATAATAAATCGTAACTGTCTGTACGTGGAAGATATGTATATCAGAAGAACTGTTAGACCTTCCATATACAGTATTGAGTTCATAAAGCCAACGATTTTAAGAATTTTTGTGTGTTTGTCTGTATGTTTGTGCACGCTAATCTCAGAAACGGCTTAACCGATTTGAATGCGGCTTTCACTAATGCATTGCGGTTTGTCTCACTTAACATTTATTGTGCGTATGTTTCATTTCACTCAGTTCATAAATAAAAAAGTTATATCAGCTTGAAGAATCACCGCGATAACCGACCTTTATGCGGGCGGAGCCGCAGGCAAAAGCTAGTTCATAAATGTGTTCATTCATATTACTGTGGTAAACTATGCATAATTTCGGTTAATTTATATCCATACTAATATTATAAACGCGAAAGTTTGTAAGTATGGATGGATGGATAGATGGATGGATGGATGGATGTTTGTTACTCTTTCACGCAAAAACTACTGAACGGATTTGGATGAAACTTTACAGTAATGTGCCTTATACATCAATTTGTTCCGATAATTTTTATAAAAATAATTTATTTAATTACTAAAATATAATATTGAATATCCAATTTCACGCTAAACATCCTAGTAATTATAAGAAAAATATAAATTTCTTTAATAAGTGTAGGTAAGTATATGTTTACGGATAATTCTGAAGTGACAGTGAAAAGTATATTTTAAGTGATCACTGTGCATTTATTGTTATCTATTCAAGGTATTTATAATCTTATCATTCTTATAAACATACTGTATTCACAGTTAAGTATAGTTTTACAGACATATTAACAGTAATTAAATCTTATACTGTTTAAAACTACCCCCCATTAGTTGATTGCAATTCTTCCTGTTTTAAAGTTATAAAATATTATTAACTCAGACCTTTTTAAAATGATTCAAACTCGCAAAGCATTGGCACGTCAGGAGGAGGCCAAACTCCAAATGACACTAAGAGAACTAAAAGCTACCAAGGAGAGGTGTGATCAGCTGATGAAAGAGAGAAATGACAGTGAACAAACACTCTTAGATACTTTGCATGAAAACGATAATCTTAGACTTCAGCTATCTTCATTGCATTTACAAAATGTTGAGATTACCAATGCTCGGGACAGACTACAGCTCCTCGTTGACTCATTCGATGATTCCTCACATGTAGGGATGAGTACAAGCAAGCTCTGAAACGCATCAGGGTTTTAGAACGCCAACTACATTAAGCACACAGCACCATAACATCATTTGAAGACTTCAAGGACAGGATAGTAGCTGTATCAAATCAGAGTCTGTACGAGGAGCTGGTCGCTCCCAATTCACCATTGGTGGTTAACAACCATAATTCAGCTCTCATTATAGATCTTTCTAATGACAACGACTCCTTCAGAGTTAATCATTCTCAAAAAGTCATCAAATGTAGCAAGAATAAATTAAAAAAGTACCTTCGTGTTAAAAAATTATTACAAAAAAACTTATTTATAAACATAAGTTCTTCATAGATAGTGTAGCATTAAATAAGCAGAGGATGCATTTAATTGATCAGGTTAATATGTACTCCATAGAGGTAGATAACATGTCTTCACAATATTTTGATGACACCCGAGCTCTTCAAACAGAAATTAAGAAACTTGAGGAGCAACTGAGAACAATTAGTGGTAAATATGAGATTTCACAAAAACAAAGTAGGGAACAAGTTTTGACAACAGGTAAGTTAGTTAATTCGTGCAATTGTAGGAATGATTCATTGTTGTTTTCGGATAACCACAATGAAACTACTAGTTCTTTAGACAGTTTACCTGTAACATGTGCTCCTAGGGCAGCAAATAACAAGAATGTAGTTAATTTACAGAATAGCAATACAACTATTCAACATAAATTATACTGTACCAATAGTAATGTCATAATGCTTAGCGATGAAATTGATAAAGGTTTAGGTATGTTAATGACAAACTCAAATAAGGAATATGCATTTAGCAACTTCTGTACGCCTAACCTAGCAGCATTTTTTAGAATCATATTATATATATGATTCTAAAAAATGCTATTAGTGCAACTTTTGATAAAAATACTAGTCTCATAATTTTTTGTGGCAATAGAGGTAGTGTAAATAAAAAAACATTTATTAAATACTTTGAACAATTATCGGAACTCAATGCAAATAAAATAGTACTATTTACACTGCCCATTAGCAAAGGATTGTCTCAGCATTAAAAAAAATTTTGGATTAGTTAAACATGACTATGTTTAATTTGACAAGCCAAATTAATGGTAGATTTTATCATAAATTTCATTTAATTGACATCAATAGGATTGTCTATGATAATGTTTTTTTGACCACAGATAGTTATTATCTGCCCTATTATTATTAAAGACAAATAGCTGTTTCGCTATCATATTATTTTAGAATAACAGCCAAGAACTTGGCTAACCAGACAGCTCCTATAGAGCACCCCTTAGAATGTAAGAACACTGTAGCCAAGCATTTGGCTTCACATATTGCTCCTTCTGAGCTAATTAATAATGGCTTTATTAATATTAATTCAGGCAATAGCTTGGCCGCACATTGTGACATAAATTCTTTAAATTAATTACTAAGACAAAAGAGCCTATCTCTTGCATATCAAATCATTTACTCAATAATAATATTGTTAGTAGAAATCTAAAAGTAAATAAAAATTGTATCAATAAAGTGAAAAAATTAATGACCATAAACATAGTACATCAAAATATTCAAGGATTATCTAGGAAAGACTTAGAAGTAGAATTATTTTTTGATAAACATAATGTCGATGTGCTCTGCATCACAGAGCACTGGCTTCAGGCTTACCAGTTAATTCTTGATAAAGAACTATTCTGCTAGAGGTGTGTATGTAAGAAAGAAGTCAATCCATGGAGGGTCCTTAATATTTATTCGTAATAGTATTAAGTCTAAAGAACGGAAAGATATTGTAAATTTGTCTACTGAGCGCACTGTAGAGCTTTCTTGTGTAGAACTGGAACACCATATTATAGTTAGTGTGTATCGGCCACCACAGAGTGACTTTAGCATTTTTGAGATAGTTATGGAAGAAGTATTGAAACGTTAATGTGTCAGTAGTAAGATTTTGGTAGTTTGTGGAGATTTTAATATTAATTTATTAGAAAAGTGTCCTTCCTATCAGTATACGAATAGTAAGCCTATTTGAATCATTTGACTTGAATCACTTATTTTCTGAGCCCACAAGAATAACTTCTCACTTGGCAACTTGCTTAGATAACATCTTTTGCAATGGGGAATATTTAAATAGGTCAATTTTAAGTAATTCAACATCTGATCACTGTTGGCAATTTGTTACATTGCCTTGTATGAGAGAAAATAAAATAAACAAAACCATATGCAGGCCCATTACTAGTAACCGATTATAAAATTTTAGTAATAACATTAGGGATAAGGTTTCCAATTTAGATTGGACTCAAAGGGAACCGAATAAGCTTTACGGCTACTTATTCAACATGATAGAAATCGAATTTACCAGTATATTTAAGACAAAAACAATAACGCAACGGCCCAAAATGACGTTCTGTGATTGGGCGACAACAGGAATATACAAAAGTAGGGAAAGGCTGTATGATTTGTATGCTGTGAAAAAGGGTAATTTTGACCCAAAATTTCATGAATATGTTAAAAATTACTCAAAGATTTTTAGGAGAGCCTGTGGTGTGGCTAAGTCTTTGTATATAAGTGATAAAATTAAGTCTTCAAATAATAAAATAATAGCTACATGGAATATTATTAATAATGAAACGGGACGTCGTAAACCTCGAGATAATGATTTAAAATTAAATATCAATAATAGGTTTATAACAAACAACTTAGACATAGCTGAATCTTTTAATACCTTTTTCACAAGTGTACCAGTTAGTACAACGAGTACCTTGAATTCTTGTGCGTCCGGGTCTGAACTGTTGTTAAGGGCCAATGTAAATGAATGTAAGAATCTATTTCAATTTGAATACATAAACCCCACAAATATTATAAAAACGTTTAAGTCTCTTAATTCTAAGAAAACAGGGGACTTATGGGGGATTTCAGTTAAATTAATAGAAACTATTATAAGTGATATAGCACCATTTCTAACAATAACATTCAATCGATTTGTTGATTCTGGGGTTTTTCCTAACCTGATGAAGTATAGCAAAGTAATACCTTTATTCAAGAAGGGTTGTACAACTGAACCAAGTAACTTTAGGCCAATCTCAATCTTACCGGTTATTGGTAAAAATTTTGAAAAAGTTATTTTGCAACAACTAGAAAGCCATTTTAATCTAAATAATTCATTTCACAAAGAACAATATGGCTTTACAAAGGGTCGTTCAACAATTGATGCGGGTGCAACTCTTTTGAGACATATATTTAATGCATGGGAGAATTCCCAAGATGCGATAGGTGTATTTTGCGATCTCTCAAAAGCTTTTGACTGTGTAGAACATAACACGCATTTTCTTAAACTTAGGCATTATGGTGTTAATGGTATTGCTTTGGAACTAATCGTTTCCTACTTGAAAGATAGAATTCAACATGTAGATGTCAATGGTGCGAGCTCATCTGGATTACCTGTTACTATGGGCGTTCCGCAGGGCTCTATACTGGGTCCTCTACTTTTTCTCATATATATAAATGACTTACCATATTATTTAAAAGATCTCTGTGATATAGTTCTATTTGCTGATGATACGTCACTTATTTTTAAAGTCGATCGTAAGAAAACAGTTTTGACGATGTGAATAGGGCACTAAATGGTGTATTGAATTAGTTTACTACGAATAATCTCCTACTGAATTCAAATAAAGCAAAGTGTGTGAGATTTACTATGCCAAATGTAAAACAACTAGGCACTAATCTAACTATAAATAATGAAATCATAAGTATTTTAGACTCAACAGTATTCTTAGGAATTACATTAGACAGTAAACTTCAATAGGGAGCCCAGATAGATAGCCTTGCGGGTAGACTTAGTTCGGCAGCTTATGCAGTATGGAAGGTACGTCAGCTCACTGATACGGACACAGCTAGGTTAGTTTATTTTAGCTACTTTCACAGCGTCATGTCCTATGGTATACTACTTTGGGGCAAGGCGGCTGATATTGAAACGATTTTTATTCTACAATTATTATTATTAGAGTCTCTCCTCGAGAGTTGTTTAAAGATATAGGTATTTTAACTGTTGCATCACAGTATATATTTGCTAATATTATGTTTGTTAGACACAACATACTAGAAACAAATCTAAACTCGTTGGTACCTTTCATCGATTACATAAGGTACATAACTCGTTCGAAGGTCTTGGTGTACGTTTTTATAATAAAATTCCTATACATGTAATCGACCTTCCTGTAAATAAATTCAAGCTAACTGTAAAAAATCACCTTATTGGTAAAGTCTACTATACGATCAACGATTATCTAAACGACAAACAGTCATGGGCTTAAGGTGTCATTAGAATTTAGATAGATACACACAAACTTCTTTGTCATAAAATAAAGCTAAATATTAACAAACCATTGTTAGTTGAAAGTAATGCGTGACGATTATTATGGTAATTTAATTAGTAGTGATTTTTAACAGTATCTCGACTATGGTTTGTCATGCTCACTAAAATGTCAAAAATAAAAGGAATTTCAGGTGGCAACAGCTTGCATACTGTTTACCTTACATATAATACTAACACTATTGTACCTGAAAATCAGATTTTAAAAAAGAGTAGCCATGAGTTTCTTTGCCAGTATTCTTCTCATGAGCTCTACGCATTTTGGAAACTGGAAGTTATGGATCGACACAGGCAGGCAGTAGATTTTTGGTGTTTTCGCCTAACTTACCTCGACGATCTATGATTTTTAACTATAGCTTCAATTTGACGTTCATGAGTGTCACTTGGTGTCTTAGATGAATAAATGATTTTGATTTGATTTGATTTAATAACACATAAGCTACTATTTGCCGCGATAACCGACATATACACGAGCGGAGCCGCGGGCAACAACTAGTATAGTCTATAAGAATAGTATATAATGTCCTAGGTTGATAATAGTGTTCAGTTACATTAACGAAAAATTTAACAACTTTAAACACATGCAAGTAAAAATGTGGGAATGTCTACACCATGTTAAGATATCTATGATCAAGATATTGAAACAGTTGAACACTGTTCTAGATGTCGTTAATGACGAGTGTTACCAGAGCTCGCGGTGAACGAGTAACAGAAACACGGTAGCGTTAGGTTGGGTGTTAAGCACGCGAGGTGCGATGCCCGAGGTGATCAGGCGAACGTTTCGCGTTAATTAATTGGGTATTTTCACACGTCACCGGCTAGATCTCTCCAAATAGATCGGCGCACGCGGCCCTTAATTAGCTATATCTGCGCGACCGATCGGCTGCGCCCGCGCACTCCGCCACGCCAATTTGGCGCTAGACTCTGCTTCGGAATAGTCCAAGATAAGGCAACTAGAATGCTCAGTAATAACCTCATTATGAAATATACGACCCTATGCTGTTTGTTAGATAACACTAGGACACTGTGTGTCTTGCCATTTGGCAACGCTGATGTTATTAATGACTGTTCGCTGTACCAATCAGTATCAAAGTTCACGATGATTCTCGATAATTTAATCTTGATTAAGTAAATGCTTGTACTTTACATTTATTTATTACCTTAGATATGGTAAGATTGGTTTATGTTATCCGCAACTCCACGTCAATGCAAATATTTGACGTTAGTGGAGGTAAAAGTTATTCAAGCCCCTTCTTTCTAAATAATCCCAATAGACAACTCCTAGACGTTAACAACGATCTCTGAGAATAACCTAGATTGACTCAAGCTACTTAGGGTGGGACACAATGATTAAAACCACACAGTGTACCATAATCCACCTTAAAAAGTTCTTATGTCTCCGTGAATAGCTTTTAATAAGGCTTTTGGAGCCTTCCTCTTGCAACCTCCAAACAGCCTGTATTCAACATTTGGACCGCTACTAGTATTTTTCCTACATCTGTTTTACGGTGTGCTACGTGTGCGTGTTTGTTAAATATTGTAGTAGGAGTGAAGTACCAACTGTAGAGAGTTACGCCTTGACGCACTTCATAGCTCGTCAATGTGAAGAAAACTCAAAGCACGTTTTCATTGATGTTGAAATTTAAAAAAAAAACTTATTGTAAAAATGACAAATTAGGTCAAAAGCACGTACACGGCTTGACCTGTTTTACGTAGAGACCTCTGATGCCTTGGCTCAAAAACAGCATATTAACTTATTTTAGCGATGCTATACCTATGTATGCTGTCGCCTCTGTTCTTCGGGCTTCTTCGAACATTCCAAAATTAATGTTGCCAAAAAACGGTGTGGGATAATTCATTGAAATGAAAAAAGCAAGAATCATCAACCTTCCGATTGGATTCTTCAGTAAATTGAAAAAGGTATCCCATTAAAATCGTAACTAATCCGACCTTTCCTAAATCTTACACCCAAACGTGATTAAAATTAATTAATTTCAATACCATTCACGAAGATTTTTATTTGAATATCAAATTTTTACATATTTTTTTACACCCACTTAAAGCTTTGTGTTCTAGTACTTGTAGCTAATTAGCTGGCATGTATCTACGGTCATACAGCCTTGGGCCTGATTCAAGTGGTAAGAAATGTTTATTTGTATTTTTCTGAATGTTCATAACCAACATAAAGTCTTGAAACGCATCAGGTCTAAAAGGAAAAGAAATTTCCATTATTACGTAGGCCATAGAAATATGTAACTAAAAAATACAAGTTTATAATTACCTTTGTCTGTTCAATTAACATCACCAAGTACATGGATAACTGAGGTTTACTCGATTTTTTCTTCTTATAAAGGAGGTCTTGGCCTACCACGACAGCCAGGAGGGCGTAGGGCTTGTCTCAAGTGCCAAATTTTCCATTTCTTTGCAGAGCTCTTGTCCTAATTGTTTGTTCAATTAGTCGGCTCTTACGACACCCACACGATATTATAATAAGATAACAAAACACTTTATGTTTCAAATATGTACTTAATTCTAACGATTATATCAACCTACTACCAACTAGCTGACCCACGCAACGTCGTTTACGTGTCCGTTTGTCTCCTCTCTCCGGGAATTTTTTTACGCTACGGGCAATAGCGTAAAAATTTTCCCCCGTTTTTGTAACATTCTTCATTGGTGTTCCACTCCTATTGGTCTCAGCGAGATGATATATAGCCTATAGCCTTCCTCGATAAATGTACTATCCAACACTGAAAGAATTTTTCAAATTGGACCAGCGGTTCCTGAGATTAGGGCGTTCAAACAAACAAATAAACAAACAAACTCTTCAGCTTTATATTATTAGTTTAGATATAGTATAGCTGACCTGGCGAACTTCGTACCGCCATATTTTCATATCTGTCTCAGCTTCCCACAGGCAGTGTACAGTCGCGGACAAAAAAAACTCCTTTCCCGTTATTTTTTATTTTTTTTCTTTCTAGCAAAAAAAAAATGAATGAAATCGGACTATGTGTTATTGAATTTTTTTTATATGGTAGTGGTGGCAAACGAGCAGACGTATCACCTGATGGTAAGCGATTACCGCCGCCCATGGACACCTGCAACACCAGAGGCGTCACAAGTGCGTTGCCGACCTTTGGGGGATGGGGAAAGGGATGTGGGGAGGGCTGGGGTATGGGCCTCCAGTATCCTCACTCACTCGGTGAAACACAGCGCAGGCGCTATTTCACACCGATTTTCTGTGAGGCCATGGTATCACTCCGGTCGAGCCGGCCCATTCATGCCGAAGCGTGGCTCTCCCACGGTAGAAACGGTGAATTACAACTAAGTACATATTTTGACTTTCATCCCCTCTCTCCAGGATACCGTGCTGAATTTCGGGATAAAAAGTATCCTATGTCTTACCTCGTAGTATGAACTCAAATCATGCCAAGTTATATTTGAATCCGTTCAGTAGTTTCGGCGTTCAGTAGTTCAAGATACAGACAGACAGACAAAAATTTTAAAAATTACAGTTTTGGCTTCAGCATCAATTATAGACAGACCTCCAAAAATTTTTCAAAATATTAATTATTAATAATAAATTAATTAATGTACAGTATTGGACCTGTTACATTTTTATTATAAGTATAGATAGATAGGTATAGATAAATAAATACATATAAAGATATAGTATAGATAATTCGCCTGGCTGTTCAGATCACGTCTTTCAGTCCGGTTGACATTTATTTCTTTAATTTCGACGTCTTACATTCGATTTTCTACATACTTGTTTTTAAAAGTAATAGAAAATGGTGCATTCGAAATATTTACATTTAACGAAAAATATGTACATCACATTTAAAGTTGTAGGTATAGAAAAGTCGTCGAAGTTGAGTTATATCAGATGCGAGTAAGTAATATATCACTGATACAGTGACAACAATCAATGAATAACCATACCTTTTGTTAGTTTTACACATAAGACAGTCAACATATTAACTCCAACAATTTCATATCGTAGATTAATTACGTTACTAATACTCCGTGCTATATCACCTTAAAACGATGACTCCGTTTTTTTTTTGTAAAGGTATCATAGTATTGAAATATTTGCTTTTGATCACGCCGTCATTAAATAGACAGTCTTAGCAAGTATTAGGTTGTTCCTCTGTTGCAACAGACAGAGCGCACGTGTACGCCTCACGCCATTGTAGCGCTCTGTGATCAAGAGCCACAGACCAGATTGACGGACGTCAGAAAACAATTAAGTTTTTGTCCGACATCGATACACCGCTAATTACAATAAGTGATCATTGATTTTTTTAATTACGCCACCCATTGAGGTGTCCATCATCGCGGGTAATAGTTGCCAGTCAGTGCATTTAATAACGCCCGCCACCAGCACGGAATGTTTGTGGTTTCACTATCGCTGAATTTCTATTAAGCTCCTCCCCATTTAATTTATTTTTCAAATTAAGGTCTCGAACACAAATTGCTTGGTAAGCGATTCACCAGGGATTTGATTTAACAATATTTGCAGGCAACAATTTAAGTAACAGCGACTAAGGCGTTCGCAAAAAGTTTATAATGTAAAGAATGAATTTTAATTTGTAAAGGAAACCTTAATAGGGCCGAACGTATAACTTGTTTTATCCGTACAAGTGTACGTACTGCATTCCTCTCATAAACGCGAGAGTTGCTCGCTGCGAGCGAGGGTGGCGTGGAGCTGGCCCGCGCCGGTACCGCACGGCCGCCGTAGCCCCGCCGCATCGCGCCTATACTCCGCCCGCCTCGTGACGCGCATACATCGCCCGCCCCGTGAGAAACGATGTTCCAACCTCTAATTACGTTTTATGCGATATCGCCATTTAATTAGCAACATGTTTCCCATTCCGAAACATTAATTAATATTTTCATCAGAGTTCTCCGCATTTAACTGTGCTTTTATTACTCTTTCGAGATTTTAATAAAGATTCTCGACCGCGACTCGTTCGAGTGATATTGTTTTAAAAAATCTTATTATGAAATTTTATTTCTCCTGTCGTCGAGGGCGATCGCTTATTTCGTTGTCAATGAATTTTAGTTCGAATGCTTTAAATGAGTTCTTTTGAGTGAGAAACGAGCGCTGGCCAAAAAGCTTTTTGTACGCTTTTGAACGGCAACACGTAGTTGACATTATAACAACGCAAGATCACGACGAACTGTTTTTGCAATAATAAAAATATCACCACGAACATTTGTTGACAGCTACCCAAGAACTTAATATAGCGGCAAGTTTATATTGGCAAGTGTAGTCGTCAGATAAGGACCACAATGCATTCAATGGTTGAAGTGTAATTGTAGCATCAGATTAGTAACCGATTCACGTACATCGGGCGACAAATTACCACACCGACCGACACACGAGTGATGCAGGTGACATCTCTCTTAAGACCGGTGACTCGTTACAATAACGACACATCATTTATTTATCCGAGGTGTTCAACTGGCAGGATATTTAACAGTACTTATCTTATTTGCATAATTGTAATCGATGAAATTCCTACAATTTCACATTGTTGAAGGTCCGAGAGCCTGAGAACAGCCCTCGGTGGGAACTAATTACACTGAATGTGGCTTGGGTCTTCGGTTAATTAGAGCCGGAGTGGTTCTACCCTCTTAATTAATACTTGTGCCTAGAAGGCCCTCATGCTTACCTCGACTGTTTTGTTTGAATTGTTAATTCGTGATAAAACATCACTGGGTATTGTGTTAACATTATAATTAAATGTTAAAAAGCATTATCTGGTACTTTCCTCCGCACCCTTATTATTTACAAAGTAAATAAAACAGTTAATTTGAAGTTATTTTGTATACATCTAATATGTGTTAGTTAATATTTTTCTACAAGTAACTTTGAGTTATAAAGTAAATTTCTATACGTAGTTGAACATGTATAACAAAAACAAATTTACGTATATATAATACGTTAATTAAAAATAAAGTAATTTTTTTTATTTATATTGAAATTATTATCTGAATTATAATTAACGACTAGAATAGACGTGGACTGTTCACGTGATGGTTAGCAACTACCACCAGCCATGGGGACTTGAAACTTTAGAATAACAAGTGGGATGCCGACCTTCTGGTCTCTCCCTACAGAATCAGGAGGGGACGGTTTGTGCCCCGATAACTTCACTCACTTGATGAAAAGTAATGGAAAAATTGCTTACCACTGGCTTCCTATGAGGCCGGGTATAAGTACAATCGAGCCTGGATCATTTGTACCGAAGCATGGCTGTCTCGTGACCTATCCTCACATCAGCAACTTTCAGTAATCAACTGCTAGATGTTTATATAAAAATATCATTTTAGATTTCTGTGCATCTATCATATTTAGCTCTGCATCGCATCGCCCTCAGGTCGACTGGCAGAAAATGCCTACGGCATTAAGTCCGCTTTTGCAACATCTGTGCATAAAGATTAAATAAATAAAGAAATATAGGCCTCTTCTTAGAAAGTCTACTACACCATGCTGGCAGGAAGGATTTATGTAGGGTTTCAAGTATTCCTTCTCTGTATAGTTGTAATTCCTTATTCGCCTCTTACGACTTCCACGGCATGAATGGAGGTGGTGACACTTCATATCTCTTTTTTTTTTAAGACAACTCCCGCACTAGGAATAAATCCTGTGTCGCGGGGGACTTTACAAACATACGTGAAACGGACACAAATAACACCCAGACTCAGAACAACAATTTGTGGATCACACAAAGTGTTGTCCTACGTGGGATTTGAACCCACGACACTTGGCGAAGTAGGAAACGGCGTGGTGACCGCCGCCTAAAATTTTCTACTCACACTGTAGTTCGATTCCAAAGTACCATACATCCGAATAATGGAGATGTACAAGGCAACACCTGTCTGCGTAGGTGTTAACGTAGGAGAGATCACGATATTGTAACCACAACGCGACATTTTTGTTACAGAACGCTTTATTTATGTTATTTCTATAAATTAAAATATATTATTAAAATGTATTATTTTTCATTCGCCGTGTAAGGTAAGTCATAATTTTCGAAAACACTTGTTCTTAGTCAGAAGCATCATGTCTTTGCCTTTATTCTGCTGACTCCATTTATTTGGAGCTGGTTCACCTTTAGTTCCCGGAATATGAGCAGTCTTGTATCAGGAATTAGATGATGAGCTACTTCTCCGTCCCTTACAATCTAGCCAGTTACTGTTTTAAATCTGAGGATTTTCTCATCAACCTGAAATTCAAGCTGTTCTTGTTCGTTGAAGAATGGTACCCACTTCTGTCTTAAGAGGAGAGTCTTAAATACCCCAAAACTGATACATATTGCAGAATTATACGATAATATAATGTATAATACATCCTTGTTACAATGTTCATTACATTATCTATCTATACACCAGACAGACATACCCAGAGATCAACGCACAGCCCAAACCGCTGAAACTAGAATCCTGAGATTTTGTATGTAGGTTCTTTATATAACATAAGTGAGCACTAAGAAAGGAATTTTGGAAATGACACCCCTAAGGGGGTAAATCAGGGGATAAAAGTCTGCGTGAGCGAAGCCGCGTGTAAAAGCTAGTTGTACATAAATGTAGGCAAAAACTGCCTGTCCAAAGAGAGGTATATCAGTGAACTGTTAAAAGCTGTTGATGTAAGGTGATTTGATAAATGTCTTAAAACAAATGCCCACGAGTTATGCTAAAAGTAGTACCGAATGCATGATAGGCACCAACAATAGTACACACATCAAAAGTGTCTAGGGATCAACATATGTGTCTAGGGATCAACATATATTTTTGCAATAACTTTTCTCCTGATTGATATTAATTAAAATTTTCTTTAAGGATTCATCAAATAAAGTGTTTTCGTTTGTCACAGTAACGATAAACCAAGTCACCTTTGCATTAATAAAGAAATTTGCCATTTTCCTAATAAAGGGATTTTTGACATTTGAACCACTAACATTAAAGTTCGAAAAAAAGACTGAAATAACAGTTTTCTTTAAAATTTTATTAGGTAACTTAAACAATTAATAATCCGTGTTTCTACCGCGAACACTAACAACACAAGAATCGGTTTGGCATACTCAAAATGAGTTCATCCAAATCACGCTGTGGAATGGCCGCCCATGTTCGTTGCAACAACAAAAAAAGGTCTTCTTGCGACTGGATACCCTCCATATTCGGCAGAGCTCTTCTCTGTAGCATATCCCATGCATGCTCAATCGGGTTCAAGTCTGGCGACTGAGCAGGCCAGGGCCAAAGCCACATCTCAATCTCAAGAAATCCGCATAAAAATGCTTGATCCCTAGACACTTTTGATGTGTGTATTTGAAGTCATCAAGTTCTGACAATAGGATCAACTAGAAGGTTAGCAATCTTTTCAATTATAAAAAAACCATTACTCAATTTTGTAAAACGTGTTAAAACTAATAACTATTATATATAATTATTGAAAATAAATTAAAAAATATTACAAAAATAAAACATTTAAAGAAATCACACGCTTATGGTTATTTAAGTCATTTTTAACCATCTTCAAAAAAGGAGGTTAGCAATTCGTCAGTATTTTTCTTTTTACCTCATAACTTTCAACTGGGTGAACCAATTTTGATGATTATTTTTTTATTTGAAAGTGCTTCTCGTGTGGTCCCATTTCAATTTGGTCCAGTTTGGTTCTTGAAGTTGTTTTTTTTTGTTTAAATTTTAATATCAATAAAAAGAGGAAAGAAAACGAGAAGGCCGGTTCGTCTGGCCAGCGTTATATGGTAGGCCAAACCTTCTTTCTAAAGAGGCATATCACAAGCAGTGGACTGTGAAAGGCTGACTTTACTTCCTAGTAGTTAAACGAATTCTTGATGGTTTTACACAAGTTAGTATTATTCGGAAATCAATATACTTGTAAAGTTTCAATCGCTTCGTAAACTACAAATATTCTAAAATCAACTTCAATATTTCGAAACATTACAAGTGAAGTTGATATAAGAGAGGATATACTCCAGCCGCGTTTCTTTATGGTCTTATTTAGTTTTTATGGTCACGGCAATTAATCGACAAAGAACACCTTTAGGTATTGCCAGCTGGAATTCCGCGCGGAAAAAATGTGATATAATGAATATTGCATTACGCGACTAATTTATGGATGGCTATAAATGAATAAAGAATACTCGATGGTTAAGTCTTGAAATTCCATCATAATAGCTTATTGATTAACAACATAAGTTGCATTTACTGAACAATAACTTTTGCACACGGCGTAAAGTTAATGTCGATTTTGTCAAACATTTTTCTATGACATGTACGGTGTCAATACCAAACGAACCGAGTACGCTACCAATTGTGAAGTAAAGCAATTTTACCCAGGTCAATCTCTGGATGGGTGATCATTTTTTAACATATTTAGACCCCTCCATGCCGAGAGTCCCGAATCGGTCCCGGTTGCCATACGAACTTCGATATCACCTAGTACTTGGGTTGTGGTGGTATTTTGGCAGGCGCTGTAGCCAAGAGTGATGGTCACCATACTCATTGCGAATGCAGGCAATGCAACAATGCGGGATGGTGACCCACCATAGGGAGTGTTGCTTCTGCTTCATTGGGCCTCCGGTCTCGCACTCACTAACGAAACACGGCAGCACGAACGCTGTTATTCTACGTTGACTTTTTATGCGAGGGTAGTACCGCCCCGGTCGAGCCGGCCCATTCTACCTGAAATCAGCGTGGCTCTGCTATCTTGAGAATTCAGGACTAATATCTTAGTAACAAACATCCATCCATATTTTCGTATTTAAAACAGATCTATAATCTTCTACAAAAATTGTATTCTTCTTCACTGCATTAATAGGGTTAGAGTTTTAATAAATACCTTTTTTACTATTCAGATTTTCCATAATATTAATCAATAATAAAGAAAAACTATTCTGCATATTTTTCTTTACTTTTCCCTCAACCTTCGCAGTAAATTAAGTTAATTATTAACTATGAAACTTGGAGCATAGGAAAATAGCTGGGCAATAGACATACAATCCTACCTACTTATAGTTACTGAGCCTCCTTTTATTTTATCATGGTTCTATTATTCTGCTATTAAGATGGTTAAAAAAATATATTGTGTTTATATGTGTGTAGTTGGCAAGCTTTAGGGACACCATGCACCAGGTAGCCTTTGAGAGGCCCTTTTTAATTCTAACCAAGTTTGAAACTGAACTTAAAATTCCTTACTTAAACGTTTACTGGCTTTTTTAATACTCTATTAATTACTAAATCGGCGTTCGAAAATGTTGCAGACACATTTCGTTACATTTTTAAGTGAACTGTTTGGGATTAAGATTCTGAAGAGACAAAAGCTGTAACTTTTTATTTAAATAACTCTCGTTAGGATATTTGAAGAATTAATAAAACAATTTGTTTATTACGATCCTAAAAATATAAAAGCTCATCATGGCATCACTAACAAAAAATCATTTAATTTACTCTGTCTATGATTAACAAGTTTACAAAAATTGGATTGAGCCGGTAGGCAGCGATTTGTCGTAGACATGGTGCGCAGGCGACGTTCCAATCAAAAGTGATCTTCAACATGGCCACCCCGCCACCAAAGACACGACGCTTCGCTAGAGTGACCGATGTCATTCACTCTTTAATACTTAATAGTGATGTTAATTCCGCAACGCGCCGACAAATACATGGATCTGAATTTAAATAATACATCATAATATTTTTAAAATATTTCTCTCCTTAAATAACGCAAAATGAAATCGGGTAAAAAGGCTACTGGGTCTTTTTGAGAGACGCAGAGGAAGTTGCGTAAGTCAGTTAGTAGTATTTTTTTTATATATTCAGCTACCAAAATGACTCTGCCCTGCCTGATGGAAAGCATGAGCAGAATCCAAGAGTGGTGGCCACCATCCTCATTGCGAATAAGGACAATGCAGCATGGTGACCCACACTATGGCGACCTGGTGAAGTGCTTTTTCACGCCCCGCTTAAAGGACCCGGGATCATAGTTGCAAGGAAACACGTATGCTGGTAGTGAGTTCCAAGTTTTGACCGCTCGGAACAGGAAGGAAGAACCGAAGCGATGAGTACGAGAACGTATGTCTACTACTCTGAAGCGGTGACTTCCAAGAATGTTTTGTCCTGTAGAGGAAGGGAGAGGGAGGGACCAGTTGGAAGAGCTCTTCAGAACACTCTCCATGATAAAAGCGATAAAGGACTGCCATGAAGACGATATCTCTACGCAACTGCAGAGGCTCAAGGGACTCGATGGCTTCGAAATACAGGATACTATAGAAAGCCGACAATTATAGAAACGGTTTAGAGTCTATTACATTAGATAATATATTTCCGTTTTATAGTGTTCCAATTTGTTTCCAATCACCTCACGTGCAAATAAGGCCGCAATAGAAACTATATAAAGTCAATTTACAACATGTCAGTGTAAAGTCGTAAATGTGAAATTGTTCTCGACTGTGGATAATGGTGTATTTAATGTATTTGAGTCTGGATGTTCCGTATTACCTAACCGTTGTATCGTATGTATAGTATAAGAACGTCGACGACACGGCTCTTCGATTAACATAAAATCGAGGCCTTGCGACCCGGCGCGGCGTGGGCGAAGCGATCCTCTTGCGCATCTACCGTGCTTTATATAGGGATCTCGCTCCCTCTAAACCTCGAGCTCTTAATACAAAACAAACTTACACAGCAAACAAACTCCTATTACCCCACCTCGGTAATCACAAATATTTCGTGACTCCAAAACCGCATTTATTCAGTTAGTCATCATAAACCAGCTGATGTTGCAACGATGTTGGTCGAAAAATAATTAGCAGTTAGTCGACCTCGCAGCCACGGCCCAACTGCGAAGGAAAACCGCATATGCTGACATTGACTCGCGGAGCCCCACTCTGTCTACACTCTGTTAAGTGCAACGAGTACCCTTTGTGACGATATAGCCTTTTTATATCTCTTGTACAATATTGTATGTGACAAAAGGGAGTAAATATCAAGTAGGTGGTATAAACACACAACAATAACGGGACTTTTATCCGGTCACTACACAAACCAATCATTACCAGAATCAATAACTCATATCCAATTAACTGATTACCACAGAACACTCATGTAACACATTCATAATACGTTGTGGGACATATAATTGAGGTTACAATTAAATTACTTTCTCGTATAAATAGTGAACAGTTTACAATGTAGTACGATACTGTCTGACATGTTTGATGCTCAGCCGATGCGACGCACTGATAACATTCCGGTTCAAGTATCGAACACGAAATTCTTGGCGCGGTCAAAGTCGAGCCATGTTTGAGGTACACAACGATTCCATCTAGACATATGTTTGAATGCGAGGAATTCATGGACAATTGAGTGGAGTGCGCGATCCATCGCTTTCTATGCGCAAATCTAGTCTTTAGGGCGGGCAGCGCCACGCAATGTTCTGCATACCGTCCGATGAGAGGTCTCGTCATCGGCCGATAGGATCATGACAGAGAATTCGTCGGTCGACTGTCGGTGGAATGCGATCGATAATTGATTTGTCCTGTGTAATCGACGGCGAACGGGATTGACAGGAATATCGAGATGTGTTAGCAGCCGCACCGATGTATAAGACACTACGCCAACTCGCTACCTCTATTGACTTGTACATAACGTGCATTTCTGGATATTGCCGTGACTAGTCATGTTTTCACGGCATTTATTTTAATGACGACGTAACATTGATTTATGGCTGAATGTTTTTTATGATACTTCAAAATGGTTTTGTTTGAGATAATTGCGAAAAAATGCAAACGTATGGTTTAACTTTCACTGCATTTTGTCATCACTGTACCGACTCTGTGACTTGTGATGTACATAAAGTACTGGAAAGGGTGACGGTCAATTGGTCGCACGCGAACTCAAACAGGTCTCTCAGTAAGAGCCCGAAGCCAAATAAAATTAATATTCATAGCTGTTGTATTTATTGGCTTTCAATTAGTATAATCTTAATGGAGCATTAACATACGCGCGGGCGACGCATCGGAGCATTACCATAGCAGTCTGGAGTTGCCAACGTCTTACGATGCCATGAAATGTTAGGACATTTTGTAGTTCCACACCAAAGCTGTGAACCGAAATATAAAGAAAAAACTATTCGATTTCCTATAAAAATTGTATAAATCATTATATTTATCATATATCTAAAACTACTCTTAACTACAACACAAGTCATTACTTCAAATGCATCCTGTGAACTGCCACGTTGGGACTAATGGTAATCTTAAAAAGGCAACAAATGTTACGGGTTTTCCCAGTTAACCTTAGTCGTTTCGTAAAACTACATTTATGGGCAATCGAGGCAGTCTAAGCTGGCAACACCGGTCGCGGAAGGCTCGCTGCCGATGACCTCCGGGGACCGGTTCCCGCGGCTCCCTCCCCTTCGCCCGTCGCTCCTCGCCCCCTGCCCCCCTCGCGAGAGACGTTTCATTACGTTATTATTATATTAAATGCTTTTAATACACATTGTAGGCATTAGTCTGCCGAGACGTAGTCCGAAGAAAGGGTAATGTATGGCCCACGTAGCCGGTCCATTCGGTTTTATTTGAAACGCTCAGGATTAGCGCGGTGATCTTTATGGCCGTTTTGAATGGCGAATTGTTCTATAGCGAGAATTTTTTAAGCATTACGTTTGCCTTCTTAGTATTTTGGTCTTAAAGAAAGTATTGTGTTGTGAGTATCACATTTTGTGAGTACAAGTTAATGGTTGTAAATCCTTTTGCTTTTGCCTTTTGTAAAAAGGTTAAAATCAATTAAACTCGTGGGTCACTTAAAATATTTGGGAAAGACACAATGCAAAGGGGAAAACTACTAAATTAAATTACAAATTAGTATTTCGCCAGCCATACTTTTAGTGGTTAGTTAAAATAACTAGGCTATTACTGATTATCGAAGCAGTTAGCAAAATTAGTGTTGCTACTTTATGAGTTTTGTGTTAGTTTGTACGAGGTTTCGCTGGCTGTCTTAAAATTATAATGTAAATTTTGCTAATCCTTGAAAATAGTAGGTACTTTTCAGATCTAGGTGTCTTCTGTATACTAAATAACTAATATGAAAAAACAATAAACATGAAAAAACATTGCGTTAAACAACCTACAATTTAAAATTATGTTTAGTTGGACAATCATTTTTTCTAGCAGAAGTATGGAACCTCGCAATCACACGCAAAACTAAAACTATCCTCTAGGAGATAGTCTCGGTAGCGCAATGGTAACGTATGCGACGGCTATGCTGTCTCGGGTTCGTAAGTAAGTAAGTTAAGTAACTACTTATTGCAACATAAACCTTTAATATTATTCAATGCATTTTAATGTAAAACGTAACAAATTTATATATTGTAATCAATTGTAACCATTACATATTACGTCACGGTTCAACCATTAATTCCTTCACTGTTCCCGATTCTCTAACGGGACAAAAATAATTCTCATCTATTCGAGTCAATGTTCAAGCAACACCCACAAAGATAACAATAACCGTTTTTAACCGACTTCCAAAAAGGAGGAGGTTCTATGTTCCACTGTATTTTTTTTTTTTTATGTATATTCAGCGATTACTCCATCAACTGTGGACCGATTTTGAAAATTTTTTTTGTATTCGATAGGGTATGCTCCCGAGGTGGTCCCATTGCCACCATATCAGGATCTGATGATGGGATCCCAGGGAAACCGAGAGAAACCCTCATTTTTTATAGGCACATACTATGTTTTTCGTATATTTTCTGAAGTTACACCGGTATTTGCATCTGGTAGTCATCATTTTGGTACCTTTAGTGGTATTCTTTCAAATTATTTAGTTAAGCTGATGATGGAAGGTGGAAGGTACAACTCCTTAACCGTTAGGAGTTGGAGGATAATTCTTTCAATTTCATACGTATCTAAAGACCTTCAGTCCTATACTTTCAAGTTATTTAGGTGAGCTGATGATAGAAGGTTAAAATCTTCAACAGTTAGGGATTAGAGGATGATTTTAATATTGCACGTACGTATAGACCTTAATTAATTAATTACCTTAATTTGCCCCCTATATTATAAAAAAAAATAAAAAATAAAATTGTATTCTTGGTGATGAAATAGTTCAACTTACTACTTACCAACGATTGTTTGCACTAAAAACTGAAAAATAAAAACTTTTTATAAAAAAAAAACCGACTTCCAAAAAACATCCAACGAAAACTCTCGGCCAAAAAACACTTAAAAGCGTAAAATAAACTGGTTCTTCATAAATTGCCTATACCTAATTCTTTATTCATTTAAATAGTAGTATTATAATGTGTGCTAGGTACCTAAAATATGTTTGAAGTCGGTGCTAAGCCAAAAAGAATAGAAACGAACAATTACAAAAGTCTAAGCGACCGACGCTTGGCACCGACTTCAAACAGATTTTAGGTACCTAGCACACATTATAATACTACTATTTAAATGAATAAAGAATTAGGTATAGGCAATTTATGAAGAACCAGTTTATTTTACGCTTTTAAGTGTTTTTTGGCAGAGAGTTTTCGTTGGATGTTTTTTGGAAGTCGGTTTTTATTTTATAATTAAATACAAATACATCAAGAATAATCTATACTTTATAAAGCTGAAGAGTTTGTTTAGATGTCCGAAATATTTATTATATAATTTTAAATCATCAGGCTAAAACCAATAAGAGCGGAGCACCAGCTACGGGCAATAGGAGACGTAAACGAGGTTGCGCGGGTCAGCTGGTATAATATACCAACCGTCAGTGAATACAAACATAGCATTTAAATTTTTAGATTAAAAAAAAAAAAAATATCCATAAAACATAATTATTACTAACAGAACCCACACTTCCTTTCTTCGAATTGCTTTTAAATTAAAGTGCGTCCAATTTTAAATTATCCACACCTGTGTATACATTCAAGGCCAAACTGTTTATCTAGTGGTCATCATCATATACTAGGTATACATCAGTGGTGATAAAAATATTTTAGTGTAAATACACCTCTTATAGTACCACTGTTCTCTGGTTCTCAGTTTATCGCCTGGTCATAATTCGATTTGACATTAAACCGATTCTTTGCCGCTTTCATACCGTGGATCAATTTGGAACAATTATTCGAAAGATTTAAATACTTCATACGAATTAAATAGAACGTCATGTACCATATTTTGAGGCTAGTATTATGTGTATTGCTTTTTGTAAAATAACGTATTTAATTTCGAACACATTTGAGTAGACCAGTTTTAAATTTTGTAATTATTATTGTTATATTTGATAGTCGAAGTTTGATATTATTTTGATTCAAAACGTAAATTTTATAAGACAAATTCTGTTTCATCATTTTAGTAATAACAAATTATTTCAAAAATTACCTAATACTTTTTATGAAATAAAAAAAAAATGATTGAGTTTTTGAAACAACAGTAGGTCTGCAAAATCGGCCTAGAATGTTATTATTAAAAAAAAAAAACAAAATCTTGTGTATTTGGTGAAAATTTAAAGCAATTATATTACACTTCAAAAATCATACTGTCGTTTCTCTAGGCGTGAGAATTTATCTGCCATCTAAATTTATCTCATTATAAAAATACAAATTATTTCTCCGTAGTGTCACTGACGACCGATCTAATAATAGACCTGGCTAGTTCGGTGCGCGAGCAAAGGAGCCAAATCAGGGTTCTGGGCAAGTGGGCACCTTTCGTCGGAATAAAGCACGCCACAAAGTATCGTGTTACATCTAGCGGCGTACTTGATCATGCCGTTGTCCGCACTCTTTTATTTATTTGTATGCTTTACGCTTCTTTATTTTTAGTTGAACCACTTTGAATAGTGACCGCACCGACCGCACCGCTTAGCTCACCACAAAACCCCACCCGACCGAATTAGTCCTACTAAAATATGTTATGTTTCGTAAAACCACATATAAAATCAATATTCACTAACTATAAACGGCGATGGTGCGACTTTAAAACGGTTTTAGTACTCCCCAGACCAACGTTATATGTTGAAACCACATAACTTTCATCACCGTCTACTAAATCTCATTCGTTATTAAGCATCCTTTTAAGCCACGTCTAAGTCGATGTTTGAAACTTATTAGAGCAGTCGTTAAAGTGAGTACAGTGGAGGAGTATAAATCGAGTTGGCACGTCAAAATATCAGTGGTAATAGAGCAAGTGGAGTGCGTGAGCGAGGCGTGCCCCGGCCGACCAATTTATTCGTCGGGACGTCAGATTTCAAGGGCCTCGTTACGACTAAGCCTCCAATTAGACTTATCCCTAATTAAGAGATGCCAATAAATTACCCTCCATCACGGGCTAACGAAGACGCGCCGCACTAATAACGCTAATTGATTTTGAGTAATGAGCTCGAGTTTTGATGGAGCTGATTGGGGGACGCGTGGGGGCGTCATCGATCGTGGCTATACTGCCAATATACGAATGCCTTCGCTGCGTTTTGTTCTTCATAGTTTTATAGTGCTCTGCAACACGGTTGTATTCACAGAACAAGTAGAATTGTTATGTAGGCGGGGTAGGCGCGCCGAAGTTAAGCGCCGATACCTCTAATAGGTCTGCTGGCATCAACTGAACGCTTTAATACACGTATAACTTTCGTCGGGAACGTAGCTGCGTAAAAAAATAGTGCTATGCTGAACTGTGCGATAATTACGTGCTAAAAACGAAGCAAGGACTACAATTTACTCAAAGGAAACATATATCGTATCATCGGTAGTCTCAAAACGTTTGTTTTTAAGCAATATTAACAAAAAACTAAAAAGTATTATGTAATACACATGAAAACCGTTATATTCTAATGTATTGAAATAATCATACATTACGCATTAAATTTAAGTATCATTTGCATAGTTGCCACGAGAGCACGCAATGAACTGCGTTTCCTGCGGGAATATTTCAAAACATTTGGTACGAAAATATTTAATAAAAGTAATGTTTACAATTATTTGACATAGGGATGTAGACAAATTCAATCGATATCGTAATGTTAAACTTTTCAATGATATTGATTTTTACAGTGATTTTATGTTTAGTATCGTAGTACGAGTTATATTGTACTATGGTTTTTAAAACAATATATGATTTTGTTTATTCGCAAAATTTTTATATAAAGTTATTTTGGAGAAACATTTGAAAATAAATGTTTTAATAAAAAGTTTATAAATATTTCATATATCATAATTTTACAGCTACTAGACAAATAAAACAGATTTGATTAAAAAAAAGATTGTGTGTAAGTATTTTTGACTAAATAATAAACGTGACATATTTTTAGTAATATAAGTTAGTTAGCTATTAATCCAACGGCTTCCTGTACGATGTGGACGCAAAGAACCGGTGAACTTGCGAAAATGCGCAGTCGTTTTTTATTTATTTAAAGTTTCTGAAATATGTATGCCTAAACACACAAAAATATAATTTATTTTAGGTAAATAAGGGAGTTGCAATGTTTTGCAACAAAAAAAATATAAAGTAGAATGAAAGGATATCAGAGTATCAGTCAAATAAATAATTAATTTAAAAATTATTGTAACATAATTATAATCGATAAATGTCAAATTCACCACATCCCTAAGGTTTTCGAAGAAACTGTCCACGAACACAAATATGCAAGTGAAACCCTACCTTAGTTGAAAGGTATAAGGTTGTATTTAGTAACATTGTAAGTGGCTTTTGGAACTTATATACATTACATCCTTTGGACGAATCAGGAAAGACTTCGTTATGTGTGTATAATATTATTGATCGTTAATGTGTGCGTCTAGGCGACACAGTGTATCTTGCACTTGCTGCTCGACACCTCTTCTAGTATATTCATTTGTTCTGTGGTTGTATTCATTTAATTTGGTAATTGAATTTGGAGGTTTTAGATTCACCTGTGTAAGTAAGCACTGGAGAATTTTAATTAATTTAACGTAGCAAAATGGTAAAGTAATTTATAATATATATGGTATTCATCGGAAGCTTTTGCTCTGTTCCAGTACTCGTTATCAACAAGCAAATAAAGTGCATTTTAGTTTTAATTGAATTCCATTACCGTAGTGAAAGCTCACGCTTAATTACCAACTGAGACTAAACAAGACCATGTTCTGATAAATTGTATTTAAAACGTAAATCCTCGCATTGTTTTTGTTCTGCATTGAACTGGCTCCGTTCAATTATTACGTCACACCGTCACACCTGTTACGTGCGGTGAAGACAAAGTTTGTAAATGATCTATGAATTATGAATTGAATTTACAAAATAGCAATACACCTCATAATTTTAATATTTTTTATAAAGTCATCACCATTCATCACCACCAGTCACCATTTTAAATTAATTCAGTGTTTTGGTTTCTCGTCAATTAGCAGTGCCGGTTTTAATTAATTTTACGGTTATTTTATTTGGGTGATTTTCTTTTCAACTCGAAACTGCACCGAAAAAGGTCACTAAAATTAAGTGTTTTTTTATGTAACACAATAAATTATAAAATCATTTACCTAGGCATTCAGTAAAGTGACATACCGACCCCAAAAATTTGTTTTTTATGTTGTTTGTTTATTATGTAATTCTTTGGCTATACATAGTATTTATAATATATATATGCATTACCCCCCTCATAGACAATCCTCTATTTTAATTTTATCACTGAGTGATGAAAAGGTATGGGTACCACTTACGACACATTTACAGACAATAGTCAGAGTTTTGTATATATTTTTGTTTTATACTTTAAGTCGATTTATTTTAACAGGCTCTCGGAAACAACATGCGTGGGTGACAGACAAGAAATGAAATTTGTTATTCGAATTCTGGGCAGTTTCATAAGTTAGACACTCCGAGTACAGTTATAAAAACAAAAGGTATTTCCTTAATGTCAGCTCTATATATCTCTATCCTGATTCGGTTTGCTTCTTTTTCTTTTATCATAATACTTGTTAAAGCCCAAATGAATAAATAAATATGTAAAAACAATATATAATTGCGTCGTACAAACAAATATGACGAGTACGGTGGTACTAAATACTTGTTTATTTATATATATACGTTTTTTTGACTTCCACGTTTTCCTCTTTTCAGGAACTCAGCTCCCTTCCCTTTATTATGTTAAAATATCCAATTTATATTTATTTATTTGTTCCTAATTACGCATATATTCAGCCATTGTGGTCATAAAATATGTAATGTTTTAATTTAAGAACGTTTTATGACCGGAATTAATTCTAATTTTAATTCTGTAAAGATACCTAATTATATAGAAAAACACATTGACTAACATAATTTATATTGAGCCGTTATTATTGTGACAAATAATATTAATTAACGTTCACTGGACTTATAAAGGAAATGTATCATTAGCGTTTGCTCATAAAGAATTTACTTTCACGAGTTTACGAATGTGATAATTTACAATTAATCAGAAACTGAAACCGGTTTCATCGTGAGCGACACAGGAACACTTAAACTCCAAGTTAAGATGATTAAGCGAATTGTAATCAGAGTTGGTTTTAAGTGGATTTATTTAAAAATTTAGTAGTATACATTAATGACGTAGTTTATAAGAGGTTTTGCACAAGATAGGGAAACACTTACTTACATACTTTTGAAAGAGTAACGAAAGTTCGAGTGGCACTTGCCATAATTTTTAATTCAGAGTCCTTTTCGTCTTGCCTTTTTTTGTGGAGGAGTGAGCTCAATTGTAAGCATCCATGGGTTACACCGTCCAACCGCCATAATGCTTGTTTGCTATTGTCCCGCTGACATAGTATGAAAAGAAAAGTGCAAAAGAACCATATAAATAATTAAATAGTCATGTTGTAATAGTGAAATATAGTAATAAATAGAGACCGGATTATATGCATTTGCATATTTAAGCCATCCTCAGCGGGAATAGCATATTTTACCAAAGATCTAGTTAAGATGCATACCTATTATCGGTTCATTTTCATTTTTTTCCTAGTTCAGTACACTTACCCTATATTCCGAAATGCGAAAAAAGTGATGTATCCAGAATCCGACCAAATTCAATAGTCACAAAATTTAAGGGATAATGAGTAATAATTGTGACTTTGTGACTGGTCGGATTAGCATCGCATCGGATCGCAGTAGCTGCGCATATCTTTTGTTTTGAAGAAATGATCGAAGACACAATCTTACCACTAAATATTTGGAATAACACTTGATTGTTTACGTTTACAACAATAATTCATAATTTTAATGACATGATACCACGGCCTCACAGAAAACCGGTGTGAAATAGTGCTTGCGCTGTGTTTCACCGTGTGAGTGAGGATACCGGGGGCCCATACCCCCACCCCCTCCCCATATCTCTCTCCCCATCGCCCCAAAGGCTGACAACACACTTGTGACGCCTCTGGTGTTGCAGGTGTCCATGGGCGGCGGTAATCGCTTACCATCAGGGGATACGTCTGCTCGTTTGCTCGTTTATTCCATAAAAAATGTAATGTTACTGTGCCTATTATCGCCTAAAAAGGATAACTTACTAATTGTGTGCTGATTTTGTAATAAAAACTTGTTTTTTTTCTTTTTTTGACTTCTAAAATTAGTCATTTAGCTAATTTTCGTGCATATTTCAAGCATTTTCCATGCATATTTGCATGCATATAACAAGCTTTTTATGTTGCATATAATCCGGTCTAAATTATATATCTATACATATTTATATAACCCCATAACATAATCAGTCTATAAAATCAAATCAATATCAGTTCTATGTTTTGGATATTGCCAGAATAAGCTGTTATTTTAACGTTAGGTACAAACAATCAATTTTATTTGAAGGACCTGATTTGACGGTTGATTTAAGTGATGAGTGATCCCGGCTCCTGAGCCACAAATTGTGGATTTTATTTCCTCTCAGGACAAATAGTTGAGCGGTGAGCACGCTTATTTGTTCTGTGTCTGACTGTAACTAAAAAAAATTGGCAGTCATAAGGACTGCCGATAGGAGTGAAAACTTATAACTTAGAATGTTATTTGTAAAATTAATGTGTAAATTAGAAATTCCATACTTACCGTTTAAATTTAATCATCATGTCGGTGACGCAGTGACGCGTACTCATAATTTTCCCCTACCAATAAGTGCTCAACGCGGCTAAAGAAGTTTTCACTTCAAAACTATGTTTATCAGCAGTCTGGTTATCATACTGTAAAATAAGTCAAAATAAGGTTACATAGGAACAGTAAACAATACAATAAGTTCAAGGAAAATGCTACAAAACGGTTTAATTATAACTGTCGAATATTAATTGTTTCGATCTTTACCTTAAACAGTTTGGTTAAATTAAGTTGTAGAACGTGCGCGGGCGCAGCGTGACTTGCACTTACGACTATCTGTAGATCCTATCCACTGATACATCGCCGCTATCACAATCTCATTATTCCATACAATCCGTTTAGTCGCGTCTTTTCATGTAATTTCGTTTAATAATAGCATTCAGTGACTTTGAATACCAAATCGTTTAAGGAGTAAGTAGATACTGATTTTAGAATGAATTAAAATTGTCTTTTGTTATCTTTGATATCTTTTCAGTATTATGTTGTTAGCTGAATAAAAAAAATCCTATTTAGAGCTTTAAATCTTTACTAATATTATAAAACTGAAGAGTTTGTTTGTTCCGAATGAAAAACTTTTTTAGTATTCGATAGCCCATTTACCGAGGAGTGCTCTATAAAACTAATTATATATATATAGATGCGAATTTACGTAAGTCAGTTACTTAGAACATATTAATTAGTTAAACCAAAGCCAAATATTAAAAGCAGAAATATTTATGTACATCAATTTCAACATGCCAACTCGTTCGGAACTCTCTCTACACCTCAATAAAACCTCGGTCGTCATCTCCAGCTAGTTCTGATCATAACCAAACTACTAATGTTTAAATATTTTATATGGATTCAGTTATTCTTAACAAAAAATCTAAATTAAAATAGTTTATGTCCGTACTTTATCAGAGAGATAAATTCCATGTAACTGAATTTGTATGTGAACGTATTGAAAAGCTTTCAATTCATTTATAACTTTATCTGTTGCAATAGTAAAACAAGCGATACAAACAATATGTATGCTGCATATTTACGTAGCACATACTTGAGCGTAACTATTCGAAACGTGCATATTTTTATAGCCTTTAAAACAAACATGGTGAAAGTAATATAAACTCTAGTCTGTAAAAATAAAATTCAAATTCCAACAAATAGTGGGCTCCAAATGTCTCCGAATGATGAGCGAGCGAAGCTCCAATCTTTGATGTTAAATAATGAAGTTTTACTGTGGCCACTTACAACACCATTACTTGTTATAATGAGCTGTGTTAGATAAGAGTAATGCTTTTAATTGGAACTGGTTGAGGCGGCTCACATGCGGATATATCTCGCTTCCTCGCTAAGGCTTCATTTTATTACTTTGGACTGAAGATTTACGGGGACTCTATACAATTTAACACGTAGTATCTACATCTTGTTACAAGTAGTGCTTATATTTTAGTATACTGCAACCATAACTATGGATGTCTTTATTTTCCACATATAAGATTTTAAAATTATCTTTTATATTTGACGCTAGATATAAATATATTTCTTATGATTTCAATTAATGGTATGTGGAAAAGGGTTACTAATCCTCTATTTAACAAAACTATGTCACTTCAGACTGTCTCTTAGAATCGGTAAGAGTGTAAATGAAGTGTACAACAATTATCTCCACTATTACTATTTTGGGGGTCTTTTTTGACTGCCCAGACCAAACTTATGCTTCACATTTAAACATAAAATAAAGTAAATTATTGAAGAATGCCAGATTAGTAGTAGATATCGAGTTACGTATTATTCTTAACCTTTGTGGTCACCTGGAATATATTTAAGGTCATGTTATGGCTAAGTAATTGACATTGCCTGTACCGAGTAACATAATCCAGTCGGGATAGACATAGAAGCCTGAAATAGAAAAAAATCCGGGGAGCGATTTTTTTAAAACGTCGGGGGGGGGTCGTTTAAAGTATAAATCTCGATTTTCGAACTAATCCCGGTAGAGGGTTCGCCGCCATCTTGTTTTGAAGTTAAATTTTTTCGTTTTTCTGAAATAACTCGTTAATTTTCAACTTTAGAGCAAAAATGGCAGTATCCAAAGTTCTTGGAAATTTAATTTCTCACAAGTTTGGTTATTATCATTTCTACGCTAGGATCAATATTTGCAGAGTTATACTATCAACATAAAATTTTTTTTTCACAAATAAACTAGACAATAAACAAAATATATGAAAAATAAAAACAATTTCACCTCCAATTTGAGTATAAATCCGAAAATATTGATCGTGGAGTAAAAAAAGGTGCGAGAACCAAAGTTGAAGAAAATAAAATTACGATTTTCTTGATAAACTTCAGAGTTTATAACTCCGCAAATATTGATTCTAGCGTAAAAATTACAATGACCAAACTTGTGAGAAATTAAATTTCCAACAACGTTGGAAACTGTCATTTTTGCTCTAAAGTTGAAAATTAACGAGCTATTTCAGAAAAACGATTTTTTTTTACTTTAAACCAAGATGGCGGCGAATCCTCTACCGGGATTAGTTCGAAAATCGAGATTTATACTTCCAACCACCCCCCCGACGTTTAAAAAAATAAAATCGCTCCCTGGAATTTTTTCTATTTAAATGTCTATCTCGACTGGACTATAATAGATCTAGATCCGTAGAAAGTTCACCAGTAGGTATCGTTGCCATACCCTTTCTCAAAGGATTAAATGTAACCTTCGTTACACTTTAACGCTATTCTGCATAGTCAAAATAAGGAATAAAGAAATCCAGAAACTGTGTGTGAACATAGCTTACCAAAGACAAGACGTCGTCAGGGAGAATAGGTAAACAGTCAAAGCCTATACACCTGTGGCGACTTCCACATATAGCGCAACAGAAATATATTACAGCGCCATCTACCGCAGATACACTGAACTACGGAGTAATGTACTACACAAAGAAACTACCAATCCTGCATCGCGCAATAGAAGTTCTCGCGTCGATTAACGTATGTTAATCGACGCGAGAACTTCCCACATCCCAACATCAACCGTTGGGCAGTTGGCCCGCCAGGCATGATCACCTCGCCTGGTCGGAGGATCCTCCCGTTGTGTTGGAGGGGGCATGACACCCGTTCCTCCACAACACCTACATTCATTAAAAACAAAACTCTCAACATCTCAGTAGCAGACAACGGCAGACAGCATCTATTAATAATATAATTAGGAGGGTAAACAAGAGCATGGAATAAAGTGAAGTTTGGCGTTACAAGGTGAACTCTCGTGATTAATTAGCAAGGTGGCTAATTAGCGAGCACAAGTCAACTCATTACTAACCGTAATTGAAACAAGCAAGCCTCGGATTTTTCCGAGAAAAATCTCCGCTTAATTTTGTCTATACGTCACATCACCATGTCTTCAGTTCTTGAAGGGACATCTTTTTTATTCCCGTTGGATATTTAGTTTGTATTTTATTGAAATATATTTTATTAATAATTGCGTAGCTAATTTTTATTAAAAACATGTTAATTGTATTGATTGAATGTTATTGTAAATATGTACGGTAATATTATTCACACTAATTCACACTAATATTTTAATTGACATTCACACTTCACGCTAATATTATAAAAGCGAAAGTTTGTGAGTGTGTAAGTCTGTTACTTCTTCACGCGGAAACTTGGAAATTTAGATAAAATTTGGTACCCAGGAAGCTGACACCCTAGATTAACACATAGGCTACTTAAAAAAAGAGGGGTAAAATAATAAAAGCTAAGTAATCTACACAGGATAGTAAAAATCGCTACTACTTCCTACTTCCAACTTCTTTGCAGCAACCACAACAGAAACCTTCGGTCCACTAATAACCTCCTTCTTCGTTGTCCCTCCCATACGTCTGAGTTTGTTGGCTCATCTTTTGTTGTTCAGTCCATTCTACTTTGGAATAAGCTCCCTCTCGAAATCAGGATGGCCACCAACACTTTTTATTTTAAGATAAAAGTAAAGCAGCATCTTATAAAACAACTTTCAGAATCAACATCTACATAATTGTCATCTATTATTCGTAGTATTCGCGTATTTATGTATCTATATAAGTTTATATGTATTTAGATGTTTGTATAGTATGTTTGTAAATGACAGCGTTCGTGCTGTCGTGTTTCGTTGGTGAGTGCGAGACCGGAGGCCCAATTAGTTTAGTCAACAAGTACCATACTTGTTGACTAGACTAAAAGATGCAGCAGCATCACTAGGCCGCCATAGTGTGGGTCGCCATACTGCATTGTCTGCATTCGCAATGAGTATGGTGACCACCACTCTTGGATTCTGCTTATGCTTTCCATCAGGCAGAGTAGAGTCATTTTATGGGCCAAACATTAAAAAAAAAAGTATGTATTAGTTCTTGTATGTACGATTAGCTTTTATATATTATTTGTGTTTGATTTATTGCCAGATCTGTTTATTTTGATACATTTATTTTTACAAATTGCACCTACTTTTTGAATTCTCTGCATCACCCGATGGTTGACTGGTAAAGAATGCCTTAGGCATTAAGTCCGCCAATGCACCTAAAGTGTATGATGTATTAAATAAATAAATAAATAATAAAAATCAGAGAAACATAAATACAAAAACACTCTAATATATCCTAATACTTATAAATGTGAACTTAAGTTTGTTTGTTACGCTTTCACGCGAAAACTACTTAACCGAACATCATGAAACTTTGTACGCATATTCTTGGAGGTATTAGAAGTAACATAGGAAACTTTTTATTAAATGCGAGCCAAGCCGCGGGTGAAAGTAGTACACTAGTATACACATAATAAATGGCAATTATGTTACTGCTATATTATACATTTTTCTTTTCAATAAGTAAAAGGATTTTAAGGATTATATATAATTTAATTTTATCTATTTAGATCTGTGGCAGATTCACATATCTAAATATATTTTACAAAATGCTCTATGTCGTAATTGAACTGACTGAGAAACACGGTTTTGAAATGTAAGTTTACAACAGTATCATCTGAGAGAAGTGGTTTAGGGTCCGTTCACACAGACCGGCTCGGAGAGCATCGGCTCGCATTTTTCTCATCACACAGACCAGATCGTATACGTTTGGAATTGGCCGGAGCGGAGCCGCCAACTTTTTCACAAAGACCGGCTGTGGAAGAGAATCAGAGCCGATCGGCTGCGCGAGCGAGAAAGATCACGCAATCGGAGTCGGTCGGTTCCTTTTATTATTTCACACCAAGTGCGTTCAAGCATTCTTGATGACAAAAGAAATGCACATGCAAAAATAAACCTTACTACAATTACTCAAACCTCTGTTTCCAATGTGATAAAAATCTGCTCTCCTCTCCGAGCCGGTCTTTGTGAACGGACCCTTAGTCTAAAGCAGCCTAATCGACTTGGAAAACATTGAGAAACTGGCAACAATTGCCAGGCTAACCAGCTTTTTCTAGTGGTTTCGTTAGTAACCCTTTAAGAAAAGAGCTGCAGTGAAGTATGGTTAGCAAGAATAAATATAATGTACTTATCATAAGTCCACCAAAATTAAAAAACCTCAAAATAATGTTTAATTCTGTACCCTGAGCTTATCTGAAGAAAAATTAAAAAAAAAACAGTTACTATTCTTTAAAAGGCTAAATTATCAGCTTACTAAAGACACGGTTTATGCTCTTCTTTTATTTAGCATTAGCGTTACAAAAACGTAGTTACAATAAAAAGTAAATTAATTTCGGACAACACAGTCTCACAAAAAACAAAACTTATGGAAACACTGTCTGTACATTAACTATTCCGTATCCAATTTAATGAAGCTGTATTTTGCACATTTTTTACTTCAATTCCCATTTTATTCACTGTATTTAATTATAACTGTAATAAAATTCATAGTACCTTGTTATATTTTATGTTATAATATGCAAAATGGAAAGTGGATGATTAAATGTAGGTTCTAACGGAACTCTCTTTTCAGTTTAATTTCGTAATTACACATGGAATTGTAAAACTAGGTTTGAATACGATCTAGCACATGATAAGTTCATATTTAGTATCTTACTGGTGGTTTTGAGTGTTTCCCCGGCCTACCCAAATGTCCTGCCAGCGGTAGTGTCGCGCTTCGGCTCGTAACACGATGGGGCTGGGGCATGCACCGTTTGTATGCACAGGCCGACTCGAAACTATGGTCCTTTCTTCAAAAGGTCAATCCAGATCCTTTACTGTACTCGCATAGAATATTTATTTTGCACGGACTTAAAAGGACACCTCTGTGGTTAGTTTCGGCATTTCTTCCCATAGTGAGTTTTAGGAAATGCTATAATACTCTACTATAATATTGTACCACATTTACACAACGCCATCTAGTCGCAGAGCATGTACTATGGGTACTAGACACCTGATATAAATACATACATATTTACTTTTTTTCAAATAGAAAAAAAAAAGTGAAGTATTTTGTAAAGAGAAAACACCTGAACTCCGTAACAAATATTTGCAGATAATACAAGCATTTGGTCCGAGCCGGGATTCGAACCCGACACCTCAAGTACAACAAGTTTCATTCGCTACCATTGCACTACCGGGGTAGTCGCATTAGTCTTGCTTTCTTAACCGACTTCAAAAGAGGAGAAGGTTATAAATTTTACTGTATTATTTTTATAAATAATTATAATAATATTTATTCTCAGAAAAATGTTTACAAAATTGTTCTTCACATGTATGTACAGACTAGACAATAGGTATTTTGTTTAAGTTTGTTACCTCATAATATAACTTTTGGGTAGGTTACGACTGGATTTTGATTTTGATGATTCTTTTTTTTATTCGAAAGCTGGTGCTTCCCGTGTGGTCCCATTTCAATTTAGTCCACTTCTTGAAGTCGGTTTTTATTTTGACGTGACAACGTCTAATAAATTGATGAACGCCGGCTGCATGCACGAAAAAGAATGACTTTTTGTCCTGTTACGCTCATTGTCCCGTTACGCTCATTGTACATCGTTGTATGAGAGAGTGATCTCTTACCATTTCATCAATGTTTTGTTATGACGTTGTCACGTTAAACTATCGTCCGTAAACAGACTTTACAGACAACCAATTAAAAAAAAAAGACCATTCCCGCTCAAGGAACAAAATATCCTTTATCGCTTAGACTTTACAAATATTCATGAAACGGATACAAAGAACACCCAGAATCAGAACAATTTTTTTTGGATCAAACAAAGCGTTGCCCATGGGGGACCAAACCCACAATATTCAACGCAACAGAAAGCGGCAAGGTGACCGCTTAACCGCTACGCCATACACGCAGAGCAACTCACGATCACATGCAGCTAAACAAGCCTTCGACTAATCTAAACCTTCAACTTTCTTGAACAGTGTTGAAAAGTATGATTGTAAAAGTGTAATTAATGGAAAATTTTACATTACATTTTACGATAGTGGAAATAGATGTACTACAGTTAAGCTACTTAACTATCTAAATTTAAAAATTATACTAATAAAATAATACTGGAGAAAAAATTCCATCAGTCCCGTGATTGCGAGAGGGAAGTTTCACCTAAATCACCGAGTCAAAACAATATACATAAAGAAAAAAATACATCAAGCGAAACCGCAAAATAATACTTAAAAACAACGAAAAAGTAATATATCAAAACAATCAAGTTAAGGTTTTAAATCACATTACTAGTTGTGCCGTGAACTCAATTTGAAAGATTGGCTAGAGTACCGAAGTGCAATAGGGTGATGGTATAAAGGCGAGATTGCATACCTGTGTTGCTAGGGTTGGCAATCGAATCATATCGATATTTTGCAAATTATTGTATTAAATTTGATAATAATCACACGAAAGTTAAGTGCTGTAATCGTAATAAGTAGTAAAACTTCTAACTGTACATAGATATTTTAACTAGATGAAACTATGATGTTACTCGAATACAGTGCAAATATGAAGAATGTTCAATTAATAAATTATGTCCTAATGCATGTAAACGTCACAATCGTGTTATATCATTTCAAATAAGTTTTCATTGAGCATCATAACACAAAGTGTAACTAATTTTAGCTAATACCTTTCATGTTCGAAATCTGAATATAATGTTGCGGGCAGAAATATTTTGGCAAGCGGAACAATATGCGGCAGAAATGTAAACGGCTAAATAATCTTAAAACTGATTCGGTTCAGAATCAATTTAGCGTGGCGTTTACCCACTTATCGAGCATTGTTAGACTGAGATACTCGTTTTGTGACGTTCCCATCCCTACGGGCGCCCAGCGGGGGGTGTTCGATGATTGATGGCTGGTCGGCTGCACGCCGCGAGGGAACGGGATGGTAATATCGGCCAGTCGTCGGATCTCTCTCTTAGATGCACAGCGGGCTGGCCTCGTAATTGAATGGCAATTACCTGGGCTGTAAATATGACACAAGCGCGTAATTGTAGGAGTGGAACGCGTGAGGCCCGAGACCGCAGTGTGAATACAGCTTTTGAGATGAAATATTAAAATCACGTGGCACGTCTCCCCATGCTGCAGAACACCCAGCTACTGAATCTTTGTTGAAAATATGACTCTTTTAATTTCATTCGTTATTTTAACTTTTTAAGCTCTATATTTTTCCCTTTGTTCTAAAAGAAAATATCATGTTCAACCTATTGTTAATATATGCGTAGGAGTTTGAAAACAGCTGACATTGTAATAGACACTTGACTCTGTTTTCACGGTCGAAGCCCCTCGAAAACTGTTAATATATCGTGACACTGATACATTCAAGCAACTTTTTTTAAATCTTTACTTTTTCAAGTCTTATACTAGTTCTTCGAAACCTTGCTTGCTGTTTACTGTTTATCCTTAAAACAGTCAGTTTTAGTTAATTTGATAATTAACTAATTCCGAAATATTCTTCTTAATTTTCTGCTAATTAAATTCTTCAAATTTTTTTATAATTTTGTTTTCATTTCAAAATTTACAAAACTAATATCTGAGCAACATAATAGACGAGCTGTACTTAATTAATAATATTAACTTGATTTAAGGTCTATTTATATATTACCCTACGAACTATATTATTTATCCTTAACCTTGCTCATTTATAGAACTGTGTATTGCTCAAGAATACACAGTTCTATAAAACCGCTGTGTAATGACACCACATTCAGTAATTAGTATCTGAGGAGTAAGGTCATAGAATTTATGATGATGATCAATGTTCTTGTCGTAAGGCCAATTAAAGGAGTCATTATCCGTATGTTGATGGTTTGAGAATACGGAGTGTCACCACCCTTACTCATTCCCTGGGTGCCGTAAGAGACGACTACAAGACAAACTATGCAGGACAACATCACTGCAAGCAAAAGGAAAACTTTAAATAAACTCTATGCCAACCCGTCTGGCCAACGATACCAAGCTGGCCAACCCGTCTGGCCAGTGATACCAAGCTGGCCAACCCGTCTGGCCAACGATACCAAGCTGGCCAACCCGTCTGGCCAGCCAAACCAAGCTAGCCAACCCGTCTGGCCAGCGATACCAAGCTGGCCAACCCATCTGGCCAGCGATACCAAGCTGGCCAAATGTGTTGGTATAGCGTTTGATGACCAAAAAAATCTTGCTAAAGAGAGGCCTGCGTCCAGGCTAATAAAGGCTGTTGATAAAGCTCATGTTTTATTCGTAGCAAATAACTATGGTCTGAACTTTAAATTACATCATCAAATTAAGTAACAAATCCAAGCCGCGGGCGTCGCGAAGTGAAAGGCTGAGCAATAATATAACATGCATACCTACGTAATTAAATTCAAGTTCTTAGCAATACGGAACAACTAATGTTTAGTCATTAAAATATAGAAAGTTATTTATTCTTGCAGATAATTATTTTTTTAATTTACATACAAATAGTGGGCATATGTTGGCAATGGCGGGCAACTGTTACACCGTTTCGCCCGAGGCAACCTCACCACCTGTCCCGTGCAATGGGGTGTTTACTCCCTTACATATTTGCACAGCATACGGTTTACTTGCATCTATGCTATACCGTACTCACTCAACATAGTAACTCCAAGCGATTAAGTACCCTTAATAACGATCATTAAACTTCTGAATAACGTTCTATGTTTACACGACGCCATTGGCAATTAAAAATATTTCTAGAACATTGATATAGTTAAAATTCAGCACAGAGCGAAATCTAACACGTGCCGTAGCCCATACATGACAAAGCGCCAGGAGTCAGGTTTTAATTGGCGTGGTGTCGAGTTCGTACCAGAGGAGTATGAGAGGCGAGGTGCGCGGGGGATTGCCTCCCGCCCGATACTCACTTTTTCTCTCACCCCATGCAAAGCAACAGGTGGTTCGGTAAACTGCCGCAACTTTCGAAAACAAGAATCTAATCTACCATAAAAAAATATGACAAGGTGGATACCTAGTTCATTGTTTCTGAATAACATCACCCGAAAGGTATTAATCAGGGCCACTTTAATATCAAACGCTTATTAAACCGAGACTCCTGCACAATCGTTCATTTAGAGCGTTCTCACGCCTCATTAAAGTCTTTTTCGTGATTCGGCGACCGCGTCTACCGTTTCCCGGAGCACAATGAGCGAGTGATTCGGCGGCGAATAACGAGGGCATTTTGTCGGCCGTCTCTCACGTCCGACGCCTTCCGACGCTCAATGAAAGTTTACCTGCAGCCGTAACGAGCGATTTGTGCCCTGGCCCCGGGCCCCGCACTCCGGGGCCCAAATCAAAGCCCATTCACATCTGCATGCCGGCACAATGCTGGCAATTAGGCCGTACCAGGCCCTACAATCGAACGTAATGCGCTCGTTCGATGACATCACGATACTCGTCCTTGGGTCTTACAGCACAAAAACCGTCTTAGTTGAGTTTTGATCTACCAACCAATCGAAACACCTTTATTCATTTAGTTACACCTTTACAATTATTTGTTCTAATATTTAAATGTATCGGACACAATATCCTAATTATGTATTTCATAATTAAACCACAAAATAAAATCTGATACTACATAGCTATTATAAAAAAATATTACGAAATTTAAAACAACGCAACCAATAATGTCCAACATGCCCATTAAACTATATGCTATTATAATAACAATTGATATGTTATCCATAGCGCATCCCATTTTTATGAAATATACATATCATTATGTATTTCATTTTAAAATTATTCATTTTCCTTTACTATCTATCAAACGTTCACGGTCGAAACATAACGAACAATGTCCTCTAGTTTCTAATTGCTAACAACTTCCGTCAGAATTGAAATCGACATTTTCCATTTATATAGTTTTTTGTTGAAACACACTTTTAATTACGGAACGGAAACCAAAAACTAATGTGTTATGTCTAATCTACACAGAACGAATTACAAACCGCACACATCGGATTTGGCACAGGGGAAGATAATTAAGAGCTATTTCATAAAACCGTCTGCGGCCAAGGTTGAGGTCAAACTTATGTTGTACCCGTCAACGCTTCTTTTGTTGAGGCAATTTGCTTGCCAGAGGTCCGGGTCAACTGCACACCGTAAATCTTTACACCTGCCTGTGCTTTACCAACTTTCTACGTATTCAAAGGGGGTCTTTCTTTCAAAATACGGCCCGAAAAGGTTAAGATTGTCAACAAAGTAATGTTTGTTATTTCTGAGTAGCATAAAGTAACACATAGTTACCAGGAATTTGGCTTTGGGCAAATCTTGAATGCGAACGTACTAAAGTGCATTGGCAATGGGAATTTGTATAGATTTATGAGACAACTTATTGAAATAATAGATAGGTACTTGTCTGTTTATCCGTGCTCGGTTGTGTTGCGTAAGTCTTCAGAGTGGCCGGCCGACAAATACTAATATACAACGACTTCGGCAACAACTACTAAGGCTAATTGTAGCATGTGGACATGGAAAGATGATAACTCTTCTGAAAATATATTCTACATTCAGCTACAGACTTCAGACTTAAATATCTGTGAGAAAAAAAAGTCACGATAAAAGAAAACAAATGAAAAATACTTTTTTTAAACAGAGTAGATTTCATATTAGTACATCAAAAATAAACACTTTAAAGGATATTAAGCAGGATAGGGATTGATTTAGGCTTTAAATCTTGCCTTAGGTATCTTGTAAAATAGTGAAAATGTCTTAGCCACTCCCAATGTCTTTGCTTTACCTCCTATCTAATGTTGATGGTGATGGAACCTATTTAAATGGAAATATCATCAAGAATATACTTTACACTGATTGAGAATAGTTCCCTAAAACTGTTTTAAAGTAGCTTACGTTATTTATGTGGTTAAAGACATTTATTTTCTCAAAAGATTCGAAACAAAAACATATTACCTGATTGGCGGAGTTATGAAGGTAGTTGAAGGTTTATTGATAAGACGGGTAGTACCAATATTTCTATAGAATTGTAAGTTTAAAATGTTAGCGGAGAACCAATTTATGTTTACCTGTTTATGTTGCCTATGAGTTGGTAACATGTCGATTGGTGAAAACAAAAATTTTGTTGTTTGAGGTTTAATTAGCCGTTAGTATATTTAATTCTTGATATATGGTCAAATATTCATATTGCGCTTGTTTCGCCATTGGTGTTGATAACTGCAAACCAAGTTCTAACTTTTAATACTACTATTTCTTATTCCTGCAAAATATTCAAGATATGTACATTACGTACGCACGGATCAGTAGGTACGTACTGCATACCTCCTATTTGAGTAGAAATCCAATGTGCCCTACGTCCAATTAATAACACCTCCAAATTGCACAACTCACTTTTATTTATACAAAATTGTCTAACAGTTTCGATTTCAAAGAATAGATTCAAGCCCATAACAAACCACGATTAACAGCAACAATAAATCTGAAAACAGCCCAGTTACCTACTAATAGTAGTTTTAATAAAGTCGCATTTCTTGGTAGCTGGCGGACTTAACTATACGACATTTAGTACCTTCATAATGTATTACAACCACGGGTTGTCTCACTCGCTTTTATAACAATAGTACTTACTTACAACTGAATTCCCTGTAGCACTTAATAGTCCTGTATATCACGAATTCTTAAAGACCTTTTAATGAACACCATTGTTGATGTCACTTTTCTACGAATATCAGGAACTGACCGAATCTTCCTATCTTTCAACGTTGGCTCACTAAAATCCTTTTTACGGTTAACTTTGTTCACGCTGTATGATATGACGCTACAACCAGTCACTGGTCAGCTAGTTTATAAATAGGTATGTATTCATCATCATCATCATATCAGCCGTAGGAAGTCCACTGCTAAATGTAGGCCTCCCCTATTGATTTCCATAATGGAAATGGTATGTATTCAGTCACAAGTAATTCAAAAATTCTGCAAAAACGCCGCTGTATTTATAAAACGGTGTAAGATATTTATTTAATTGATCCACACAATTATTCCGTAATGATCGTGTCGGTGTTCATGACGAATATTTCAAGTGCAAGCACGTACACGATAAGTGAATACTGCACGCTGTATTTTGAGCCCGCAACGGTGAAATCTGTTGATTTATGTGCACGCACATGTCACATTCTTGTACATACATGTTGACAGCGTGTGTAGTGTCGGTATAGCACTTGAGGACAGTTTGTGTAACTGTTGCTTTGACCAGAACGTGCTTATGCGCACGTTAACGCCATAATACTTACATACCGAATACCATGTCACTGCGACAGGTGTACAGCGTTTCGAGAATGTGTTTTTTATGTGCAAAGGTTTTTGGAATAGTGTTTACTTCCTTATTACTATTCAGAACTAAATAGTATGATGACAACTTTACATCAGTTTAAAAAGATGAAACCAATACCTACTGACGCACTCTCTAGTAATTCTCATAATAAGACAAAACTGCAGACAGTTGTAATTTTGCTATCCCAGAAAGAAATCACACATCTATACTTATAATAAAAATGTAACAGGTCCAATTCTGTACATTTAAGATACACACATCAAAAGTGTCTAGGGATGAAGCATTTTTATGCGGATTTGTTGAGATTGAGATGTGGCTTTGGCCCTGGCCTGCTCAGTCGCCAGACTTGAACCCGATTGAGCATGCATGGGATATGCTACAGAGAAGAGCTCTGTCGAATATAGAGGGTATCTAGTCGCAAGAAGACCTTTTTTTTTTGTTGCAACGAACATGGGCGGCCATTCCACAGCGTGATTGGAGCGAACTCATTTTGAGTATGCCAAACCGATTCTTGTGTTGTTAGTGTTCGCGGTAGAAACACGGATTATTCATTGTTTAAGTTACCTAATAAAATTTTAAAGAAAACTGTTATTTCAGTCTTTTTTTCGAACTTTAATGTTAGTGGTTCAAATGTCAAAAATCCCTTTATTAGGAAAATGGCAAATTTCTTTATTAATGCAAAGGTGACTTGGTTTATCGTTACTGTGACAAACGAAAACACTTTATTTGATGAATCCTTAAAGAAAATTTTTATTAATATCAATCAGGAGAAAAGTTATTGCAAAAATATATGTTGATCCCTAGACACATATGTTGATCCCTAGACACTTTTGATGTGTGTATTTAGAAAAAATTTTTGGAGGGAATCGATACTGAAGCCAAAACTGTATTTTTTTTCATTTTTGTCTGTCTGTCTGTATCTTGGCGGCGCATCAGGCTGAAACTACTGAATGGATTCAAATGAAACTTGGCATGATTTGAGTTCATACTACGTGATAGGACATGGGATACTTTTTAATTCAGCACGGTTTCTTGGAGAGAGGGAATGAAAGTCAATATATGTACTTAGTTGTAATTCAATAACACATAGTCCGCTTTCTTTTTTTGCTAGAAAGAAAAAAAATAAAGATAACGGGAAAAGTATTTTTTTACACTGCCTGTGGAAATCTGCGACAGATATGTAAATATGGCGGTACGAAGTTCGCCGGGTCAGCTAGTTAAATCATATAACTGCTGTTCTCCAATTTTCAGAGACTTTTCTAAAACTTCTTGCACTCAAATTAACTTAAGTACCTACGTAACGTAGCATTAGGAAATATGACGATTCGGTAAAACACATTTGTATTAATTGGCCATCAATCCTCTGATTTCTAAACGCGCTACATTCACGACAACTGAGCTGATTGATCCTCTAACTAACTCTAAAGCATCGAATTTCTGTGAGATTTTCTGCGAGGCCATTGTATCATTTCGGTTGAGTTGGCTCTTATCTGCTGAAGCGTGGCTCTCCCACGATAAAATATCGTTAATCCAGATCCGAAATACCGTTGATCCATTTGATATTTGGCAAGGTAATGGTTTTCTAATTACTCATAGAAAAAATCTCTAAGAGTGTAGGTATAACAAGTTTTACGACAAGTAATAAATACGGCAAGTGCATAAGCTTCAAGTTTGAAAATATTTCTTACTTTCCTTTGGCCCAGTACATAATTATATTTGATTCATGAAACCCTAATTTCGTTTATTGGACAGATGCAAAAATGCAGATTCGAAATTATCTATCTATGGACTGAGTCTTTGCTATTCAATTGTCGCTATCAGTCGTTCCAACTTAGTAGTCTGTCAAATTCATGTAAGCAAGCAAAAAACGTTTTAAAGCCTTACCTGTATCTTCAAAGCCGAAAGCGCTCAGTCGCGTTGGTTATTGAACGCACCTCGACAATGATACAATAATTAACAGGCGACAATCGCGCAAATGTCGTGTGGGTGACGACCACCACACGGGGGCGCTGGCATGCCTGCGTCATTAAGGAGCATTCACTCCGGCCGACAATATTCTTCATTTGCGTACCGGCCGTCATTTGGCGCATTGTGACGCTCGCCCTCCGCTGCAACTGTGCAGTGTACCATCGCCTTAATTGTACCCTTGTCTCGTTGTTACTAGTTTTAGATGTGAATAGGTATGTTAAACTAATTTTGAAGTAAGACGTAACTAGTCTTGTTATGATTAATTTATTGTGCAAAGGGTCTGTTTTCCATTCTTTACGATAACAATCAATATGTGCCTGAGTAATAACGATGCATTTTTGCTGCTAACTGCTTTGAAACAGAATTATCCTATTGCAAAACAGGGTACACAAAGGGTTAGGGGACCTCCGGTATCCTCACTCACTGGTTAAAACACAGCGCAAGCACTATTTCACACCGGTTTTCTGTGAGGCCGTGGTATCACTCCGGACTAGCCGGCCCATTCATGCCGAAGCGTGGCTCTCCCACGGTCACTGTTGGATTTCGAACGTCATTGTAATGGCAACATTTTTCGATTGTCATTTTTTTTCGTGTTTGACGTTTTGACGTTTGAGGTTAATAGAGTTCTAGAAAGACGCGTGTTGTGAACGGTCGACGATTGTTGTTTTGAGAACCGTAATTAATTGATATTGAGCTAGTTGTCCATCGACCCGGTCCCTTTAGTGATTTACAGTTTTGTTAGGTCTGGTTAGGACTCGCGAGTTTTGTAGGCGCGCTCCGCGATAGCTGGGGCGAGTGAGTTGTAATTCGAGTGTCGAGCGAGTGAGAGGACTGAACAGTCACGGTCTTTACTTTAAAATACATGCATATAATGTAAGGTGTAAATTCACTTAAAATGTTGTTAACTTTTTTTTCCACTACAAAAAGGGCATAATAAAAATGCTAAATAATATGCATAAAATGTTCAGAAGAAATCAATTATAGCAATAACTGCCCAAAATTAAACATCTGATCTTTGTTAAAGAACACGTGTTGAAGTCCGTCATCTTTTGTTCATATTCATAAAACAATTTTGTAGGAACGAATCGGGAACAATGACTTACATTGTCTAGGAATCTCAAAGACTGTTACTTTTTATTTATATTTATACTAATATTATAATGAAATTGAGAACCTCCTTCTTTTGGAAGTCGGTTAAAAAGAGGCAAAGTTTCTAACTTTGTTTGTATATTGTAGGGGTTATCTTCGGAAGTACTGATCCGATCCCGAAAATTATTTCACTAATAGAAAGCGACACTATTCAGGAGTGACATAGGCCAAATTTTATGATGATTGAACAAAAAATCACATCACAAATAATATTAAATTCAAAATTTGAAAAACCGCCTACTCAAGCACTTAATCGATGATTGATGATATATTTGCAGACATTCTGTTATTCACTTCCACTTTCACCCCCATAACTTTTAAACGACTCAACCGATTTTCATGAAACATGTCTAAAAACACTCGCACGTAACTCACCTTTCACACAGAAAAAACTAAATTGAAATCGCTTCATCCGTTCAAATTCAAATCCGGAATTGAAATTTTTACCCACTAAAAAGTTGTCTAAATTTTGGAAAAAGTAATAGTCGGTAGGTGCAAGGTCTGGTGAGTATGGCGGATGAGGGAGAGCTTCCAACCCCAGCTCTTGCAGCTTGGAGACTGTCTGTTGCGCAGTATGGGGTCGCGCGTTGTCGTGAAGCAGCTGCATGAGCTGGGGTTGGAAGCTCTCCCTCATCCGCCATACTCACCAGACCTTGCACCTACCGACTATTACTTTTTCCAAAATTTAGACAACTTTTTAGTGGGTAAAAAAATCTATTTCCGAGAGGCAGTTCAAAATGCCTTTGAAGAGATTGTTGCCTCCCGTCCAGCTGATTTTTACAAGAAGGGCATCAATAAACTGCCAATGCGTTGGCGAAGATGCGTCGATTGCATGGGTGATTACTTCGAATAACAGAAATAAAAAAGTTTGAAAAAATAAGTACTTTCACTTATTGCATACAAAACGGCAATTTCATGGGTAAAGACCTATTATTAAAATAACCGCTTTTTACTAAATGCATATTAAATATTAATATTACTATATTATATATTATATTACTATACTATATGTATATGTCGGAATGAGGGTATCCGAATAATAAAAGTGATACAAACGTTTGCCACTATCGAACACTACGGAACAGTCTATATAAAGTGGGGCGATCGGAGGCAGGACACAGTTTCTCTTCAGATCTCGTGACGACCATATCTCTTGATTGTGACATGAGTCACTGCTGGGTCGTAGTAGTGTTCTATTATTTGATTTATGATTTATTGTATCTCTGTGTTTTATATCGTGTGCACGAGGCGATATTTATCAGTGGGGGAATTACTAGCCTAGGTGGCGAATTCCACAGGGCACCGCGGTGGAGTGAGCGTTGCCCCAACCCCCTCGTGGGGGTTGCTGATGGTGTTAGGTTGATTGGTATCTGTTTAGTAGTGATTAGTGTTTGGCTTTGGTCCAGATTGGCTGTATCTGTCATTCATGTTCTCGTTTATTCTTGTGTCTCCGACATCAGAAGTGGGATCTGAATCTCATTTGCCCAGAATGTTTGAGAGTGTAACGAATCGTCGGTCGCGGCGAGGGGTCGAACTACCCTCCGCTCGAAATTCGTACGAGGTGCCATTTGTTAAATTTTTGTAAGCGAGATCGGGCACATAGTGTCAAAGTGTCGGTATAGCCATTCGCGTACGAACGGTTTGTGAAACGTGCGGCCTACAACAGCGGCAGCGTGCGGTAGTAAAGCAACTCATCGATAACTGGGAAGTAACCGGTATGTACGGACAACTCCAACAATCCGGTAAGTCGTACTATTTTTATTTTGTGCTGAGTGCTCTTTAATAAGACAAGTTCTGTCAGATGGATTTCTAGGCAAACGACAATATAGTGCAGTAACATTATTGGGGGTAGGTAACACCCGCTCTTATTGTAACATCGAAAATCTACAGTTTTAATTCAGATTTATTCATTGCGGTTATTGTTTCTTGTAGTACACGATTACTGTATTTCAAACGACATATTTATTTAAAGAGAAGAATGAGAATCTGTTTGCATTAAGGTTGCAGTTTTCGAAAATAATCTTGTTCTTAAAATAATAAGATCGTTTCTAATGGTGACATCGTTACAAAGGTAGACGATTTCGGGAGTATAGTGTAGTATTATATCATGGCAGAATATGTTAGTGATGGAGGTGGATTGAATTACCCGTTCTGCACATGCTGTTTATTTTCGATTTTTAAACTCATTTCTTATTTTGATGTGATTTTTTATTTAAAGCGGGTTCATCTTTAATTGTGGCTGTTAACATTTTTTAGATTATTATTTTTACCACTTTGTGATAGTTGTGACTTGAATTATAATTACCGTTTTTTTATTTTGTGATAGAATGTTAGTGATTTCAGTTAAGAAAAATCATTCTATGAATTTCGTAGAGGGTATATATACCCACAGATATGGTTAACACTATATCCGCTGGTCGGCCTTCTATTTGGTGTCAGATATCTCACCAGCAGCGGGTGATTGGTGCTGGCATGTCTATGTAGTTGGCAGATATACGTGTGGTAGTCACAAGGGATGACTAACTGTTACATTTGTGGTGGTCACAGGGATGACCTACGATACTATTTATTTGGATTGCTTTGAGAATTTGCAGCAGTAGTCAATTACTAAAGTTGTTATTTTATGTTGTTTTGATTTTAATAACGATGTTACTGTTTTCTTTTGCTGTTCAGTAGTGTACTGTTTTATTGAGACAGAATAGACAGTGAGGTCAGATATGGCAGAGTGAGAGAGATACTGTGTGTACACGTATGTGACGTTTGATAGGGAAAGTGTAAATTAGTAAAGTATGATCTCAGTAACTTAGTTTTGATTCAAAGTTAAGAAAGAAATTAGACAAAGTTAAATCCTAAATATAAAGGACCGTTTAAAATTTGTAGAGTTGCTCGACGGCGATCGTTATACTTTGAAATCTTTAACTGGTAACAGAACCTACAAATGCGCTTGTGTTCGTATACGAGAGTTTCCTTTAAGTGATATACCCGAGGAGGTAGATTTGTCTGGCATTGATAATAGTGAGGAAAATACCCGAAGATCAAGTCCCTATTGATGTTGATGATGATAATCAAGGGTTAATTAATGCTAATGCAATGGAATGAAATTGCATTGTAATTGTGTGGCGAGTAGTCTCTATAATGAGACTATGAGATATCCTAACAGCGTGGTGGTTGTTAGTTTAGTTAAGTTTTGTGAAAGGCGAGGTGGCCACTGATAGGCGAGGTGGCCATTGAAAGGCGAGGTGGCCACTGAAAGGCGAGGTGGCCACTGAAAGGCGAGGTGGCCACTGAAAGGCGAGGTGGCCACTGAAAGGCGAGGTGGCCACTGAAAGGCGAGGTGGCCATTGAAAAGTGAAATTGGTAAAATAAGAAGCCATCTAGATATTGCTAATAATCCAAAAATGTGTAACGTGATAAACGGTGAGGTGACTGTTGCGATACTACTTACTGGTGTTATTAATTTAGTATGTAGCGAGAAGTCTATTAGCATTCAGATTTGATAACGAAAAGCCTATTATTTTATGAGAATGTCCTAAATGAAGTTGTTCCACAGAAGATAAAATGTAATAATGTACCCAATGTCCTTGGTCAGGAGTGGCCGAACAATACAAAAATATCTCTTTCTTTTCTGCGGATAACGATGATGCACTGCCTTCAACATCACACGAGGACGTGTAATACGTCAGGACGGCCGTGTCGGAATGAGGGTATCCGAATAATAAAAGTGATACAAACGTTTGCCACTATCGAACACTACGGAACAGTCTATATAAAGCGGGGCGATCGGAGGCAGGACACAGTTTCTCTTCAGATCTCGTGACGTCCATATCTCTTGATTGTGACATGAGTCACTCCTGGGTCGTAGTAGTGTTCTATTATTGGATTTATGATTTATTGTATCTCTGTGTTTTATATCGTGTGCACGAGGCGATATTTATCAGTGGGGGAATTACTAGCCTAGGTGGCGAATTCCACAGGGCACCGCGGTGGAGTGAGCGTTGCCCCAACCCCCTCGTGGGGGTTGCTGATGGTGTTAGGTTGATTCGTATCTGTTTAGTAGTGATTAGTGTTTGGCTTTGGTCCAGATTGGCTGTATCTGTCATTCATGTTCTCGTTTATTCTTGTGTCTCCGACATATATAATAATAAATATACTATATATATTATTATTACTATATGCATAAATGTATGTTTACATTGGACGGGACGGGACTTTCGCTGATAGGTTGCTGATAATATAAGGACTAACTTAGGCTACTTTTTAGACTAGCTTCGCCCCGTGGCTTTAACCACGGTACGACAATAACCGTGGGTAACTATCTGCCAGTGAAAGTCCCGCCAAAATCGGTACAGCCGTTCCAGAGATTACCCGGAACAAACAGTCAGACAGACGAAAATACACGGTACATGTACCAAAATGACATTTTTTACATTTACATATATGCATTTATTAAAAAGCGGTTATTTTAATAATACAAACAGACACTCCGATTTTATTTATTTGTATAGATAACAAAAAATTTGCAGAGCAAAATACTCGTATTTATATTGACTTCAACAGATTTTTGGGGATATTACCTAGTATAATGACAAGTTATAAACAAGGCCACATATTTTAACTCTTATGTATACATTGAAATAAGGAAAAAACTATCTAGGAGGGTACTTAGATTAATCTGTGCACCAATCTGTATATAGCGTCAAAGTTTGTGTTCAATCGATGCAGAACTTCCTGAGTTGCTGAGGTACTTCTTATATGGTAGGTAATCACTTGCGAACATAGTTGTCTAAAAAATACAGAAACGTTATTAATATAATATTAATTTCCTTCCGACAAACATTTCCTTCGCCTTGTACTGATGGCCATTAATATTAATACAATCTAAATAGACTATCTGGAAACTTATACAGGAAATTAACTTAAAACATAATTTGTTTATTTGCAATTTAAAACATATTTACACAAACGCTCTAATGAAAGCAGCTGTCCACAGCGACCACACAAAGCCGAGTTCAATATCGTATTAAGCCTAACAGAACAGTGTGAATTATTAAATTATAAAACTATTAGAGCTATTATAATAAAACTTGGCAGGTATAATACCCATTTTATTATTCCCGTAGATCTGTGTTCTCACCTCTATTAATTAAGAAGTATAATATTGGTAACACATTCACCTGCCCCTTCAGCGTCTTTTGCTAACCTTAATACAAACCTTATGCCTCATGCATAAAGTTTAAAGTTCTCATCATTTTAAAATTCGGATAGAGTAACAGGAACGTTGTGTAACGGTGCATTTGTTTTAGTTATAAAAAAACTCGATGTATTCGAACTGAGTCACCGATTACTACATTATATTCATCTAGACATAATGCCCATGATTAATAAGGGCCATTAAATTTAAACAAAGATTAATTTGAAAGCGGAGCAGTTCTTAAGATTTCTCCGTACCACGAAAACTATGGACGACCGTTTTATGAGCTGTATGGTAAATATTTTATCGGATCTTAAACGGAAAGTTTTCTCAGAAACATTTGAATTGTTCATTACCAAACTCTTGTAGAATAGAATGTCTATTTTTCGATACGTTTAAAGGTACAGTATTTTCTTATTAAAACTACTTTATAAATGTAAAAAAATAAATAAATGAAATAAAAATATTGTATTAGGTAGTCAACATTTTTAATGAAGCATGTTAAAGGGTTAGTACGTGACTAGTCATCGAAGTACCGACTCAATTATATTAGCAGTCTAAACTGTCTAAAGTCTATCTTAATAGCAAAAATTATATTCAGGTTACTTGACAATAAAATGTCTGTTGCACAGTTCTATTGTTTACCTGACTATAATTACTAAAAAAAAACAATTAATTTTCGGTAAAAAGCGAGTATCGAATTCACAGTGGTATCATAATACGGGTTCGTGGTGTGGTGTAATGTTGTGAGCCCACCTGCGCCTGCGCCGTTGATTGATCGGGCTATACCGAATTAGTCCGATAATGCTCCATCCATGAAATTATTGAATTAACCACAAATTGAGAACGATCTCTTTCTTGTGACCCGACAAGGAATGTGTTTAAATTTCCTGTAAGTTTATTAAAGTAAAGAAAAAAAATCTTGACAGTTCACTTTATCAAAGTACACAAGTGAGTCAGGAAATTATTCAATAATTCTCTTTCAAGAAAATACATTGGTATGTTATTGGAAGTACATATTTTGGAAGAACAAATGGTGATTCCAGGAGCCTTATAGTACTTATTCATCAGTTATCATTTGTTGATTAGAAGATTCAGAAAAACGGACGTACAATGTACCAGATACTTTACCAGTGAAGTTTTAAAAAATATGAAATTCAATTAACTAACAAATTTATGAGCACAAATGATCGCGATGCCATTTTCTTTACTTTTAATTTTGCAACCTCGACCCGTGGGAAAGCGACAAAGATGTGGTTCAGTAGCCAACGGCTAATCGCCTGCAGTTCAACTGCTCTTATCTCTTAATTATTTGAAGTTTTGATTCCCTGCATAGTGTACCTAGAGTTTGCTAAAAATTACTAAGTATGTTAAACATTTAAAATAATTTTCATCATTAAAACAAATGTTAGCTTTGTTCGACTCTCTTTTGACTTGCCTTAAAAACAAAACAAAATTAATAATCCATCTCTACATAATCATACATAATACATATGATATATGATACATAAATTGACTTCATTAATTCTATCAGTCTATCGATTGTTCCAATGTTAGCTAACTATCTAGTCTCATATTAAATAAATAATATTCTTATTGTTACATCAACAGTTACAGGATTGTCAAAAAAGTAATTCGGGTAGCGTGCAAAGTTCAACATTTTTGTGCAAATTATTGTTTATACTGTTTCTAATAATAGGTCATTCATTACCTATGAAATTGCCGTTTTGTATGCATTAAGTGAAAATACTTATTTTTTCAAACTTTTTTATTTCTGTTATTCGAAGTAATCACCCATGCAATCGACGCATCTTTGCCAACGCATTGGCAGTTTATTGATGCCCTTCTTGTAAAAATCAGCTGGACGGGAGGCAACAAACTCTTCAAAGGCATTTTGTACTGCCTCTCGGGAATTGAATTTTTTACCCACTAAAAAGTTGTCTAAATTTTGGAAAAAGTAATAGTCGGTAGGTGCAAGGTCTGGTGAGTATGGCGGATGAGGGAGAGCTCTTAACCCCAGCTCTTGCAGCTGCTTCACGACAACGCGCGACCCCATACTGCGCAACAGACCGTCTCCAAGCTGCAAGAGCTGGGGTTGGAAGCTCTCCCTCATCCGCCATACTCACCGGACCTTGCACCTACCGACTATTACTTTTTCTAAAATTTAGACAACTTTTTAGTGGGTACCTATTAGTTTGTCTGTAATTTCAACTACATCTTAATATATATAAATCTCGTGTCACAATGTTTGTCCTCAATGGACTCCTAAACCACTTAACCGATTATAATAAAATTTTCACACCATGTGCAGTTCGATCCAACTTGAGAGATAGGATAGTTTAAATCTGAAATAATATCACCATTTTTTTTTATTTCACTTTATACGTAGCGAAGCACGTACTGGGCAGCTAGTATTATCTATATATATAAAAGCGAAATACTACTCACTTATTAATCACGAAATCTCAGAAACTATAACACCTATAAACTTGAAATTTAGCAGGTAGGTTCCTTATAGAGTGTGGACATCCGCTAAGAACGGATTTTACGAAACTCCACCCCTAAGGGGGTAAATCAGGGGATGAAAGTCTGCGTGAGCGAAGCTGCGTGCAAAAGCTAGTACTTTATAAAGACAACATTCATTTCTTTTTAACATAAGTTCCTGTCAATAAACATCTCACGTAATTAGTATTCACCAAAACGTATAAAGCATCGTTGACAATTGACAAGCAGACAGAACTCAGTCAATCTATAGAGATGGCAATGTTCCATGTACCTATGTACCCATCAGCCGTTTGCAACCGTCTGACATCGTCAAATAACTCACTCACAGTTTATTTTACTTCTGTATGCAAATGCACCAATTAGCGGTTCCTACGTATCTTGGTAGGTAAAACTCATTATTTCAAGTTGGGATTTTTTCCTCCGAGCAGCGAGCGTACCGCAGCCGCAACCGCTGTAATTAACCATGAACGGGACCCGTCCTTCGGCATTTGCTTATTAACGTCTAATCTTTGTTGACGCCCGTCGATCTTAATTAATTCAATTAAAGTATTAGGGAGTAGGTGAAGGTTGCGGTCCTCTCACTGAAATTTAAAAACTTAACGCTGTCGTCGACTTGCCGGCCGTCGTCGTCGTAACGACGACTCACAGAGTATAGAAGGGGGAGGCGAATTAATCAAATAATACCGCGGAGGTGAGGGGCCGGCGCCTCTGGCTCTGCACCCCCTGTCTCGTCCCGCGCACGACCGCGTGGCTCAGTCGTGACCGAATCGCCGTACGGGGAAGTGTCGCCGATCCCCTCAAACATTACTACTTTTTTCGAAGTTCTCCATACAGTTTTGTTTTAAAGTTTTACAAGGAAGTTTTTGTGTGACCGTTCTTTTATCCTGTCGAACTTAAAGGTTACGAGACTGCGCTTGACCGTGTAGTTTCTTGAGTTAATACGTTTATTGTGTTTTTTTGTTATTGTTAAGTTTTTTTTGTTTGGTGCATCGTGCCGGTCCGCAGACCGGCGGTCCCTTCTGCAGCAAGCCTGGAAGAGTAGCCTACAGAACTTTGAGGGCAAAGCCTTTAGGTAACTATTGAGAAGTATTTTAGTAATATTGTAACGATCAATCGCTTTAAGCGTGGAGCTGCAATGCAGCATGTTTGTAAACAGACTGCAACAACTAATAAACTTTGACACACTGTCTGTATGCATTATGACAAGCAGCAATGTTAGATAGACAAATATTTAGTCGTTTTAGTATAATAGCTAATAGCCACTTCTTTCGGTGACAGTCAGGGACGACTTGGTTCAGAGACCACGTGTTAGATATTTGAACTTATTGAGTGCTTTCCCAAAGTTTAACGTGAAGAATATTATGTAGATGTGTATAGTGACATACATATTAATTTTAATTCATTTCTATTCCATTTGTAAAAGATAGGTATTAGAAATAAAAATATGCGAACGGACGTTTCATACCAAAATAATGTCGGTGTAATTTGACTGACTATAATAAACCGTTTTATAAGTTATACAGATTTATGTTAAACCAGTCTATTTTATGTATGCTTTTAACGAAATTTTATAATGCAATTAATTTCAAGGTAACAAGTCATAAAGTAATGTAATAAATAAAAAAAATAAAACAAGAAAATCTCTTGTCTCAATGCTCATATAAAAATCTAAAGTTGTACAATGTGATCTATTACCTACCATTAATTTCAAAAGAAATCGTAATAGGTATACCCCTTTCAACAAAGCGGGTATCTCCAAAATCAGTAATTAATAAGCATCTCGTGAGCACAACACTAATTATTTTACTTACCGTCAGGTGAAACTCAATTACTAAGAGATAATTAAACCATCAAGGATTTGTTTACTTTGAACATCAATTTTCTTTAAAATAAACCTAGTTTTAATTAAAGCTTAACGAAAAACAAATAGAGGAGCGCGGCAACCCTTGCTCGTCACTGATTCGCTTCGGCCTACACTTCCGTAATATTATTGTTGAGGACTTAGGCCTATTTGGATATGGACACCAAGTGACGGCCATATATTGAAAAAACTTTTTATTGTTTAATTAACATCCTACTTGTTCAAAACAAGACACGTAAGCTAAATTATGGTAGGTGTAGTAATTGTGTTGACTGGTGCTGAGTGAGCACAAATTACATCATCAAATCATTTGTAATAAGACGGGTTAAAATTAATTTTAAACATGTCTAAGCAATATTATACGGACCACTTCATTTCATCGCCGGTTTAATTAAAAACGAGTGCCCGCTCCCCCTTCGTTTTCGGGTTGGAGTACCCCCTCGCCCGCGTGGGCGTCTCGCTCCGCTTATATTTAGATAATTGTACAATCATCTAAATTAATGAGTCCTCCCGTCCGGCCCTGGCCTCTATTGTATTATGTTTGCGCTGCCCGCAGAGCGGATACACGGTGACAATTTTAATTTAAAAATTCTAATTAATCCATTATTCATATCGTGTTTGACTCCAAATTCAAAATATTTCCTCATAAAATTTAATTTCAACTTGTTTTATAGATTAACTTTGAATTAAATAAAAATAATATTTCTATTAACATTATTATGATCCCTATCATACCATTCATTATTTCTCGATAATCACATGGTTTAAATTTATTTGTTAGTATCACGGCAGTGTCACGGCCCGGTGTGATCCGGGAGGGAAGGTATTATCTCAGTGGGTGTTCATAACTTCTGAGTTGACGACAGTGATAGAGCTCAATGCAATTAAAAGTTTCACTACGTGCGTGGACGAGGCGCCTCGCGAATCCGCCTTTAAATTTATGCTAACGATAAGCCCAAGTTATGAGTGCCAATTAATTGCTTATTTTGGCTAAGATTCTCATTCGGATACGCATTATTGTTGATATTTACGAATCCTATCAACTCTAAAGGCAGTTCGGAATAAAATGCCTTTAAGAAACAATGGTAAATTGATATATCGTCCATCGATAGTTTATAAACGACATCTACGCTGATGGACTAATATAATTAGTGACGCATCGATCATCGAATGCCCTCACTAAATTAAATGCATCATGCTTCTGTTGCTTAGCTGTGGCATGGTATGGGCCGGACAGCAGACACCCGGAAGGCCCGCGGCGATCAGCCTAATGAACCTGTACCACCCTACACCCTGATTTATTAACGAATTAAATGCATTCTGTTGTACCCTTGTATAAAAACCTTTTTAGGGTTCCGTGCCAAGCAAAAAACGGAAACCTTATAGATTCGTCATGTCTGTCTGTCTGTCTGTCCGTCCGTATGTCACAGCCACTTTATTCCGAAACTATAAGACCTTTCATGTTGAAACTTGGTAGGTATATGTATTCTGTGAACCGCATTAAGATTTTCACACAAAATAGAAAAAAAAACAATTAATTTTGGGGTCCCCATAAGTACTTAGAACTGAAACTCAAAAAAATTTTTTCATCCAATCCATAGTTGTGGGGTATCTATAGATAGGTCTTCAAAAATGATATTGAGGTTTCTAACATTATTTTTTTCTAAACTGAATATTTTGTGCGAGAGACACTTCCAAAGTGGTAAAATGTGTGTCCCCTTCTAAAATAAGAGAACGATAAATCTAAAAAAAATATATGACGTACATTACCATGCAAACTTCCAACGAAAATTGGTTTGAACGAAATCTAGTTAGTAGTTTTTTTTTAATACGTCATAAATCGTGAACTGCAATTTACCTTTTATTCAATCAACACAAATGTAAAAATATAAAATAAAAATTATATTATGTTACTTGCTGCTGCGGAACCCTTCATAGGCGAGTCCGACTCGCACTTGGCCGCTTTTATAGTAGCTTTAGACAACGCATGACAGCAAAGGACTAACTGAATTTAGTTCAGGCCATTGTCTTCAAATCATATTAATTTTATTAGTTTCTATATTTGGCTAATTGATTACTTTGTCACATAACTTAATAAGTAAATGGCAGTTCAAGGCACCTAGTTGCGTTGTGCGACACAGGTCGCTGTTTGCACTCTGCCAACGTTATGGTTAACGTGTTTAGTAAGAATAATAGGGGCATTTAAGTAATTGTCTACTGATAAACAAGCAATAACATTGCAGAAATATAGATGACACACTAAGCGATAATCAAACCGCTAAGGATTTTTGTTCAATTTAGAATATATGACCTAACACTACAGGCCATTAAAAAGAACTAGAACGTATAGTAAGAGAAAGAGTAATTAATATAATTTGACTTCCTAGCAAATCATCATTGAGCTGAACTTAACCAGTTCCATTAGTCTAAAGCCGAGCCTCCACCGAACAAAAGTTGGCAACTTTTGTGTTGTCAACACGTGTTGGTGATAAAAGTTGCTGTAAAACCGAGTCTCCACCGAACAAGAGATGGCAACTTTTATGTTGTCAAATTTCGCTCCACCTGTAAGTGGAGGTAAAGGTAGTAGAGCCACGCTGATTTCAGCATGAATGGGCCGGCTCGACCGGGGTGGTACTACCCTCGCACAGAAAATCAACGTAAAATGACAGCGATCGTGCTGTCGTGTTTCGTTGGTGAGTGCGAGACCGGAGGCCCAAATAGTCTAGTCAACTAGTTCCATACTTGTTGACTAGACTAAAAGATGCAGAAGCATCACTAGGCCGCCATGGTGTGGGTCGCCATACTGCATTGTCTGCATTCGCAGTGAGTATGGTGACCGACACTCTTGGATTCTGCTTATGCTTTCCATCAGGCAGAGTAGAGTCATTTTGGCGAGCCATACATAAAAAAAAAAACCTGCACATAACTTCCTAGCGTTGAAAGACCAACCATACAGCTTGGTTACTTTGCAAACACACCTTAGGTCAATGGGATTTTGCAACCACTACATCTAGCCGAAACATCAAAGCATGGAATCCTGTGCAATGAATTTATGAATCATTTTTATTTTTTTGCAACCAAACCCAATACAACCAACCAATAAAAGCCCAATACCACTTTGATGGGATGAAGACTTCCTTGTTCAATTCCAATAAACATGACAGTTAGCATTTTATTTCTAAAACTTCAAAATTCATCCATCTGGCATAGCAAAGCATATATCAAAATTCGATGACATCTGCGAGTGCGCATATTTACGTTTACGTTCCGAGCGAATCTTAAAAATTCTATTTTGAAATAAAAAAGAAATCGTGTAATTTATTTTGAAACTGGAATTTCTTCTGTGATACATTTCAAATGAATAATAATATGTTTAATACTCTAGACAGCCGGTGTTCTAAATGCTGGGTGCGGTGCGACAGGTGTACATTCCCATGTCGGTCTTCTAAAAGCCTTTTATTCAGAATAGGATATTTTGATGCCACAAATGAGAGCTGATTGTTGAACTAAGAGGATTATCATAAGTCTCAATGACTTCAATGTTAACGTGTTGTATTTATACCTTATTCTTTAATATCATTTGTGATTTAAGACTTACACTTAGATATATTAAAGAAATTTCTAACTAGGTACTTAAGCAGTTGTAAAACTATCTTTCTTCAATACATATTTATAGCAAAGCTATGAAGTTTATAATATAAAACGTAAACTGTACAACTCAAAAAAGCTAAGTACCAAAACTCAGTAACAGACGAAAGTCCTAAAAATCATTTGATGTCATCGACCTTCTATCGCAAAGTTTTTTTTTAACAACGATCATTATTGAATCCGCCTCCTTAGTTGGTGAGTTGAACGATTTGATAACGATGCGTGGTATGAAGAGACATTCGAATCAAATTTGGCCAATTTCGAAGTATTCTGTCAAGTCTGAAGTCTCAACACGTAGCAGTGACATTACGAAGAGTTATACGAAGAGTATTCTTAAAGTAGGTATATGCTTCATTCTATTTCTTTAATGAGTACAAAATATTTTTTTTAATCATAAGATTTTAAATTTACTTATTCGTTAAATACCACCCTAACAAGTAATTTTAACGCGCCAAAGTTTTTGGCGCCGTACCGTTCATGACAATAGGGTACTTGCCTGTAGTACAAAAAAAATACGATGTTTTGCATTTAGCTAGTTTAGATGCCAGGAAATTTTAATAACATTTTTATTTCTAAAAATAATTACATATTTTCAATATTTTCATAAAATAAAAATCATGATTTTTAATCTTTATGTCACGTGACCGCAAATGCCAATCATTAAATGTGACGTCAGTTTTCTCAAACGTATCGACTTGTCAGTAACCTAAAAAAAAATATGCTGAAATAATTTATTAACTATATTATTTCGGCTTAAATCTTATAAAAGGCGAAGGACTAACAATGCAGCAAAACAGAAAATTCACGCAAGCTAATAGTTTAATTTTGCTACGGATAGACACGATTATGGTGGCAAGATATTTCGCCGATAATCCCGAACAATTTCGTAGGTGTTTTTTTTTGTGGTATTTTTACAAAAAGGCACTACGCAATACTGGTAATATAATTTTAAACTCATATTGAAATGAAAGAAAGACGACAGAAATTCTAACCTACACTAATGTCTGAGAAAAATGACGTTATACTACCACTTGACAGCGATTGTGGTTTGGGCGGGTAAATATTTAATTTGAATTATGTTTTTAAGTTTTACGATTGTTAGCCGTTTTTTTACGCAAATATTTTTTTTGTAGCTGAAAATTGATCATCGATTAAATTAAAACACTTTTTGAAAAATAGGCAAATACCCTATTACCTGTGCTGAAATTGCATAGCGTAAAAAAAAATCTTCAGTGAAGGTCGAAATTGAAACATTCTTTACTTTTTAGGGGTCAGACAATATGGAATTTCGTATTGAATAAATTGAGACAGTACTCGCAGACATATTATTGTTGCATGTATTATTCAAAGGACAGGCCGGTAAGGGACGGCGCGCCTTCATACCTTAAATTATTAAACACACGTTAGATACTACCCTTAACTCATCGTCGAATGGCAATAGGGCTTGATGGTAGTATCATTGGGAGAGAAACAGCTTGCTACCCAAGTTTATCAGTCTTTACCAAAACTATTTTTTAACATAAACTAGTAAGTAGTAACATAAATAGGTAGTATACTCGTATTTAGTTTGCCACTATAATATTTGTTATTAGAAAAGAGTGAATGAAGTGACAAACCTTTTTTTAAACTCAATCTAGAAAGAATATTGATTGATATTCGTTCAGGATTGTGTCTTTTACCTACTATGTAGTAATTTTTTTAACATTCCTAGTAAGTGACACGTACCACCTAATAATGTAACAGGTATTCCTTTCCATTTCTCCAACCAAGTACGCCATACCTATGTGTGTTTATATGTGAGCTATTACTAAAGCGATACTTTAAGTCCAGCACAAATACCAGTTTTTGTTCTTATTACTACCTACTTATTTATTACGATCCAGCCCCTAGTCAACATTGCAATTGGCGTTCGAGAATTTCAAAATTAGAATTCCAAACAAATTGTCCTTCTATAAGTTATGTATTTACTTATTCTTTTTGCAACAAGCAGTTCGTATAAATTGTAATTCTTACAATCCTGCATTGTTGAAATGATGTGGTGCTAATTCTGTTATTCAGAAACTAAAAAAAAACATTCGTTTTGTTCTGTCAAACCACGTTCTAAATGTCAAAGATTGACTAAAATTTGATATCTCACAAAAAATAGACGTTATCTAAATACTGTTAATACATAAAATAACAGCATGTTAGAATCGTTTTAGTAAAAGAAGAGAATAGAAAATAATTTTAGATAATTTTCAGTTAAGCAAAGCAAGAATGAAAGCACTATTATTTTAATGTAAAAAAGTTTGCTGTCACCAATATTTAGTAAGGAAAATGGCGCGATTGCGTCAAAATTTTTTTTGTATCACATTAAGTAGCCCCTAATTATGTAAAATAATATCTGTAACAATTATAAAACATTCAACAGTTCGTGATTTACATAAAACATAAGTATATGAAAAGTCCGATTTCATGCAACATTTATATCGAGTTGTAGATAGACTGCTAAGTAAATCTCGGAGCAACTATTTAAGGCTTGAATCGGAATTCTCATTGAGACAGTAGTAGGCTCTGTGGAACACCTGCTTTGATATCGCATGCCCTCTCCCCAGTCCGTAAGTCCACATTGACGAAACCGGTTCCGATTACAGGTTCTATAACTACCAACTTATCCGTTTGGCGGAAACGAACCTCTCACATATAGCTCGTGCATATTCGTATTACAATTTACATCTATATGTACATATTTTTTGTTTGTAAACTGTTAAGTAAGCACTTAAGTAATACCTGCTGGCTGTTTTACGTCGTCTCGTTCAGAGGTTATAATTGCCTTCTAACATGCAATGTTAACAAATGTATAAGAGGTTAAAGTATAGATTATTTCAGAGATCTTATTCGTATTGAAGTTGTCGATTGGTTTATCTGTATAATCAGGAAGATAGAGATTTATGATATCATGTTATTTATAAAGTGTTGAGTTTTGATTTATAATCATAGTGGTTTATTTGATAAGTAAAAGTATTTTTGGAAATACACTTTGTTTTTATGATAGATTAGTTTTACGTTTGACACTTATTAGGAATTGAAGTTTTTATGCATAGATAGATATAATATCTATTTCACTCCGAATCTGTTAGAAAAATCGATGACATTCGGTTACTATAGACAAAATAAATGACATGTGCTCAAAAACTTAAAAAAAATACACCTTGATTTCTACTTAACCATAGACAAACGTATACGTTATTAGTATTTACAGAACAATTACCAATATTGCTCACGTACTGGGAAGAAGCGATTCAAGTTCCATACAAAAATAAACAAAGTCAGCCACAGTTTATTTGTTCTGTAGGTAAGAGGGCCTCGGTCCATGAAATAATGATGTTTGAAGAATTTAGGAACAACCGTTTAACCTCTAACATAATAAGGAGACAAGGATTCTTTGAATCAAAGAATTTTAATAAATACGCCAGACTGTTGCAAAGAAAAACAACTTTAAATGATTCTGCCGACACGTTTATATGCCTCACTAATTCAATCTTAAGCTCTGCCTCCGTGCCCGTCTATCTGTCGGTGCACTAATAACTCCAAGATCATTGATGCGATTTATAGGATTCCTCTTTAGTTTATGGTTTTATTCTCGAACTAGGTTTTTATAAAGAGTTTGTATCGCGGGTGGGCGCAGCCAGCAAAGGTACAATACTTTTTTGTTCTTGTGTATTTTTAATTTAGCTGCTGTTTTATTAAATACTAGTTAAACTTAATATAAGTAGAAGCTAGGTACTTGAACTCTAGGCACAATATGATGACTATGTAATTTGATGACACGGGCTATACATTTATCTATGGTTAAGTAGAAATCAAGGCGTATTTTTTTAAAGTTTTTGAGCACACACGTCATTTTTTCATGTATGGTAAATAAAGTTTGCTAACGCTAAGTCATAGTTAAAAAGTACATATTCATATTAATTTTACATACATGTTACATTAAAAATGAAATCTAGTAGGTCTAAATTAGAGTTGGATTTTTTAGGTAGGTACCTATATTATTATGTCGTTAGGTAACAGTTTGTATTCTGTAACACAAGTCTGGTTAAAAAAGGACCGGTGCAAGTGCGCCAATATCAACTTTTAAAATTCGAACGTTCAAACGTCTGACAGCTGTTATACAGCGTCTATCCAAAGAGAACGATGATCCCCTTAATTTCTCTCTGCGTGCGGCCACTCGAGATATGCCAGTCATTCTATTTGATTGTGGAGGGAATTCTTATCGTAATTGCTACTAATTATTGTTTTGAGGGCACTCGGAAATATGAACTGCTGTTAAACTTATGTGGGTTTAATCGCCATAGATTATGATTTGTTGATTATTTATGATCGATTTTTAATAATATCTATTAAAGCTTTCATTTTATAAAAAAAGGTAGGCAAGTACTTGTAAAGTAAATATTTTCACTTTTTAACCGGACTTCAGTCGCAATTTTAAGTTTTTTTAAGTGGGTATAACTACTTAAAGCTAGAAGGGCTAGGTACTTAAAATTAAGGAATGAATTTTTAATGGTATTAATCGCTTTTTTTTCTAAAACTCGATTGATATAGGATAAAAATTTAGTTTTGCTACTCTTCTTCTTTTTAATGACAACTCCCGCATTAGGAATCTAAATCATGTGTCGCGTAGGAATTAACAAACACACAAACAACGGACACAAAGAAGACCCAGACTCAGAACAACAATTTGTGGATCACACAAAGTGTTGTCCCATGTGGGATTTCAACCCACAACACCTGGCGCAGTAGTGAGCAGCGTGGCGAACGCTTAAACCACTAAGCCAACCGTGCACTCTGTCCGTTTGATATCTATGCAAAAGGTACAAAACATCAGTTTGCTTTTTGATCAAATCTCACCCACCTTGTACGTACGTATCGTCTTAAAATCGGCTATGTTTTACCTAACCCCTTTTGTTAACTTACATTTCTTATTTTTACTTTATAACTTGCCTGCATGTAAAAGCCCAAGTAAAACAGCGCGACAAATAACAGAAACAGGTTTAATAAGACCAAGGCTTTTTATTGCTTAGGGCCAACACTCCTTATAATAATATATTTTATTCAAGAAAGTTGTTACAAAACTCAGTATATCAGACAAATTGCAATCTCAGGAAAAGTGATCTTTATTTTCTGTTTCAAGTTTAAACAGGTTTTCTCTTTTCATTTGTTTTCAGACTTATTAGAACGGGGATTTTACTTGCCATAAAATGCACCAGAATGTACCTATGCTCAAAGTAAATTACTTATTTATACCTACGCTTATTTTTATTTATTTATTTTAGGCTAAATATAACTAACAAAAAGGAATATTAAGCTATATTGATAACAGTAGCAAGCGTAGCGAGACGAGACCCATATTTAACCGGTTGTCATGGCAACGGGTACGCCAAACATCACCACGAGATGTAAGCGTTAATACCAACATTTTCTGGCACTGGAGTTACTTGGATTTTTGTCTACATTCGTAATAAACACTTCTTTATCATTAAATACAAATAAATAACATTGAAGTGTCTGTTTGTAACTTGAAATTAACAGCTTTTCACAAAATGTTATAAAAATATACGGTAAGTAACTTACATGAATCATTTTTTTTGTCTGTTTGTTCCGGCTAAGCTTAGAAACAGCTAGACCGATTTGAAGGATTTTTCAGTGGCAGATAGCTGATGCTTGAAGGAGTAACTTGAGCAATTTTGAATTTACTTAAAAAAGTAGTGTTACGCGAAATCAATATTATAACCAATGAAATAGTTAACAATATTCGATTAAAAAGCAACAAAAACCGCGAGTAATACCGGGTTACGCAGCTAGCTAGTTTGGAATAAATTTAAAATCGGGAAATATACATATGACAGTGTTAACACAAGGTCAAATCAGATCAGATCTAGGATTGACTAATTGATTTAATAGTGATCCTGACTACTGATAAGTATGTATGTATTTATGATTATATGTTCTATGTCTGGGTGTAAGTTATCTATAATACGTATGTATTTAGACATATAACATGTCTATCAGCAGTCTGACTACTGTAGGTTAGGGAACCTGACTGTGTAGCTTGAGCTCATTCGGCCGTGCTTGGACGTCTCAAGTTGTTATAATGTAGGTATATATCGATTAGTTCACCCTCAGGGTTGCGGAGGTCCGATGCCAGTCGCTTCGTGGAAAAACTGATATTCAGGTAAAACCGGTTGAACTAGTAGCCGACACCAATTAGTCTTGGGAATAATAAAGGCTAAGAAAATGATGAGGTACCTACGAGTACATATATCATTATCCGTGTGGTGACGCATTAAGAATACGTAGTGTCACCACACTTATTGATACCATGGGTGTCGTAAGAGGCGACTAAAGGCGCGTCTCCACCGAAATTTGACAACACAAAAAAAGGTTGCCAACTTTTGTTCGGTGGAGACTCAGTTTTACAGAAAATTTGATCACCAACACGTGTTGACAACACAAAAGTTGGCAACTTTTATTCGGTGGAGGCTCGGCTTAAGGGAGCAAACTATGTAGGAAAACATTACTGCAGAGAGAAGGAATACTTAAAACAAACTCAACTCGTATAGTAGGGCAAAACCTCCTTTCTAAGGAAGAACATACGTTCAGCAGTGGAGTTTTTTTTTCTATGTCTAGACAACTCTCGCACTAGGAATAAATCCTGTGTCGCGGGGGACTTTACAAACATACATGAAACGGACACAAAGAACACCCAGAACAACAATTTGTGGATCACACAAAGTTTTGTCTTACGTGGGATTTGAACCCACAACACTTGGCGAAGTAGGAAACGGCGTGGTGACCGTTAAACCACTAGGCCAAACGTGCAGTCAAAGTTAAAGGGAGCTGGTGATCATGAATAGATCATGATAGAAAAACCAACACTAAATGGAACACAATAGATCTTATAAGCCAACTGCTAATCAAGCCACATTAATTATAAACATATCCATTGTTATCAAAATCATAAGTCGTCTGGAACAATTTGTTGCTTCATTATCGGCGCGTCCCGAGCTCTAACAGCAACTAAGTAGATAACAATCAGCTGAAGGCTTGTTCGAGACACGAAATTAATTAAAACAAGTTTGTTCGCGGATCCTATGCAGAGCGAACAAAGCCGTGCTGAGTCACTAGCTAATTACACCACGGCAGACGCCAGCGAGGCGCCTTAATTCCAAACATTATCTATAGTCTTATTACTAACCCACGAAATATTATCAAAACCCCATCATAATCAATCTATCATTCCCTAAAGATAACAGATAAACGAATTAGCTTATCTTTTGCAAGTCATATTAAAACATCAGCCAAGACTCAAGACCCGGCCCAGAAGGGGTTTAAAAATTTCTTTCCATTGACACTTTGAACTTGCCAATATTTCTGGATATTTTCTGCGGTGATCTCGCCTTGTCATCGGGAATTTTAATTATATTCAGTGATTAATTACGTGTAAGGAGTTAGACGGGAGACGGTGCTATGGCGTGATAGCTGATTGATGAGATCTAAGAAGTTCTCAGTTAGAGCTCCTTCCCGTGGTATTGTTTCGTCTTTATTGTTTCTTTAAACGCTATATTTTGTTTCATTGTTCATATAGCGGCCGATGTAATTTGATTTATTCGGTACTGAGTCACTCTTGTTATTAATTTTATAATATTGAAGACAATGGTGGCATTTGCGTTCAGCTGATTCATCGTAAAAAGCTAATGTTTTTGTGTTAGTAATGCGCATTTAGGATTGGTTTCGTATTCGCATATATTATTATTGCAATAATTTATATAGGTAATTATTATTGTTAATGTGACTTGGGAAAGATCTATACGTCATATTAGCGTTAATTTTATAAGTACGTTAGTTAATAAAACAACCTAAAAAATATCTAAAATTCGCAGATATGGTGCAATCTCTCACACATTTGCCGAAAACTACAACTAAAAAGATCATGTAACAAACAACGCAAGTCATTAGAAATAATTGAGTGTTGCCATTAAAAGGGAACTGGAAGACATGGCTTATCTCAGCATTTTAACACAATGAGGCATCTGTTCGGTGGCGACGACTGACGGTATCCATGACCTATTGACAGCCATACCCTCGCTATTATCTACACTTCTTTATAATTATCTTGAGTTATAAATAAGTCATAGAACAAACTTCGTTACTATGTTTAACTGTTATGATAAACATACCTTCTGTGATATGATTGTATTATTTTTATGTAAACTGCGGTAAATTCTATAATTTACTAGTTAAACCTCAGTTTTACCAACTCCTATTGGTAAAAATCCATTTTACGAATATAGTTTGTACCGAACTTTTTTTTTTTTAAAGACAACTCCCGCACTAGGAATAAATCCTGTGTCGCGGGGGAGTTTACAAACATACATGAAATGGACACAAAGAACACCCAGACTCAGAACAACTATTTGTGGATCACACAAGGTGTTGTCCTACGTGGGATTTGAACCCACGACATTTGGCGAAGCAGGAAACGGCGTGGCGACCGTTAAACCACTAGGCTAAACAGAGCAGAACTTTTGTCTGTTTAATGTTGAAATAAACAAGGCATAAAACATTGTTATTGAATCATGTACGTCCATGTTTTAGAGTAACATATAATATATATAAGTAACAATCGAACATCGCCAAAAATACCTATATTAAAATATCAGTAATATTTGAGACTTGCCCGCACCCATAGGGCGTATACTCGTATACCTACACATATGTATGTATATTTCCTCATACTGAGTCTATCGCAAATTCCTTAGATTAAAAATGATTGAACACCATAACTATTGTATTTGACGTTTACGTGAAACCGCAAAATATTATTTATATTCTAAACAGTAATAAATAATCGCATAATATTTACTGAATAGACTGTCCACTCAGAGAGCAAATAGATTATTGTGAGTGCTCCCAGCGGCATATATTATTAAACAAGCGATTACACTCTAAATTTAGACCTGCATAGATACCGAACGAACCGGGAATCGTACGCGCTCCCTGCAAATCCGACAGTTTAACAAATTATGCGCATTCATTTGCACCGCTATAAATTTCGAATAAATTATCAACAAGTAACAATAACCAAAATACATTTTAAGATGCAAGAGTCATTTAGGACGCTCGTTAATAATTTCATCTGCCTACAGAATGTTGCTTAAAGACAGCATCGGACATTTTTCTTATTATACACTAACTTTTGTCCGCGGCTCTGCCCGCGTCTAAGACGATTATGACGGTAAATAAAAGCCAATGTGTTATTCTGATGTATAAATAAGTTATATTACCTACTGTAAAGTTTCATCCACATTTTTTTATGTATGGCCCTGCCAAAATGTCTCTACTCTGCCTGATGGAAAGCATAAGCAGAATCCAAGAGTGGTGTTTACCATACTCATTGCGAATGCAAACAATGCAGCATGGTGACCCACTCCATGACGGCCTAGTGATGCTTCTGCATCATTGGGCCTCCGATCTTACACTCACCAACGAAACACTACAGCACGAATGCTGTCATTTTACGTTGATTTTCTGGGCGCCCCGGTCGAAAGAGTGACAAACATCCATACATTCTTTCGCTTCGCATTTTCTTTCTTAAATTTGCACAATTGATAGTTAATTAAAACAGTTGTTACGTCACAAGTATCGCTCGCTTCCCACAACACATCGTTTTCTGTAGTTTATCTAATCTGCTCAGGGCGGGTTATTTGCACTCTGATAATAATGCGAATGGCCCTTAACGGATCGGCATTTTGCAACAGCGTTCTACTTTACGTTCTAGGCATGCTTTTTGTATGTAAAACTCCGATAATATGCATGTTTTTTGCAGAAAGTAGAGTTTTGAGTTACAGTTATATTTTGCTAATTAAGATCATTAATTATGCATACACGATAGAAGAATATAGTTTCTTATAGACATAATTAAATAATCACTATTTAATGACCAGTCCGGCTTCGCAACTTCGGCAAACAGCACTGCTGGACGGATTCAACAGGAATAAATTCTGAAATTTCCTCTACTAAAATATGCATGTAATACACATCCTTTCTCTTGAATCGCTCTTTTTATTATTGAAAACTGCATTAAAATCCGTTGAGTAGTTTAAAAGATCTAAGCGAAGAGACAGCGGGAGCGACTTCTTTTTTTTATGATATAGGGGGCAAACGAGCAGACGTATCGCCTGATGGTAAGCGATTACCGCCGCCCATGGACATTGTATTACCTTCAAAAAAGCAATAGATTCCCAGCAATTTAAAGACCAGTGTTGTTGTTAAAATATTGAACTTAAAACCGAGTATGTAAATACATACTAAGTACTTGTAGCAAATAAAATCACGGCCATCGATGATAAGCGTTAACGTGGAGGTGACTAAAAATCTGAACTATTGTCGGACCGTTTTGTTACTGACGACCCTAGCCATTGCTATGAGCACGACAAAATATATTTAAATAGCAACTAGCTTTTGTCTGTGGCTACGCCCGCGTATTTGTCGGTTATCGCGGTAAAAAGGTAACCTGTGTCCTTCCTATCATGGAATCAGTACAGCGGTTCGACCGGGAGAGCGTAACAGACAGACAGAGTTATAATATTGGATGGATAGATGGAAGTATGGATGCAGAATATTTTTGCTCACCTTACAACAATTTAATAGAAATAAGATGCACATTTAAAAAAAAAAACTGTGAGTTAGAATCCATTAAAAAGGTTAGTAATGCAAGCCGATATAGCCATATTAATTTGTATGTCCCATTCTATTTTTGTCAATATTAACATAATTTAAGATTTGTAGTTAAGATTAGACATTCATGTCGATTCAACTTCATCTTACGAAACATACTTAAGCTTAATAATAATAACAGAATAAAATAAGTCAGTCTTTAAATCTACATTTTTTATATTATTAGTTGCTAATATCCTTCTAAGTATTTTTTTTAAGTTTTATCCAAGGATAACAACTTTATCTTCGAAATAATGCTTTTTAAATTATTTGAATGTAATACAATATAAATACGTTTCGGGGAAAGGCAACGTCACAAGCGCAGGGGGACGCCGGCCAAATTGGCAACGGGTTCACGAGGGTTCTGCCCGTACGTTAAATACGCAATTTGGAGCTCTATACAATCAGTCAAATGAGATCGCGTCGATGCAATCAATTACGTATCTTTTTTATTTGGGGTGAAAATAGCCGAGTTCACTGGGTCACTGTTCACTGTGAGTGATTATTTTTATATCGTTTGCCGATTTTTTTTCGGTTTCAGTTCGAAATGGAGTTATAAAAAGATATCCTAACCAAACAATGACGTGCATTTTTGATGACAAGCAGTGTGTATCCCAATTATGGTGCTGCCAGTCAGCATAAATAGTATGAGAAGAACTTTAAGAGTGTTATAATCGCTTAGTAATGAGGTAATTTATCTGAAGTTTTTTTTTTGTCAATTGGGGCAAATAAAACATAGTTTTGAAGTTCCGTACAAATAAATCAAAACATGTTTGTATAGTATAGCTATAATGTATGCCAGTAACTCCTCCAATATAAAATGCGTTTCTATGCGAATCTTATCAGCCACGATCTTCCTGTGACTCTCCACCATTGTATGTGAAGCACCTTATCATTTCGTTTTGATATCGCTAAACTTGAACGCTATTAAACGGTAGAAATCAAGGTGTTATTAGAAACTAGTAACTACACAAGTTAGTATGATCTAGGCAAATGAAAGCGTCAGAATATGCATATAAGGTTTTATCCATATTTAGTTTTAAAGCGGTTATGAAGCGTAACTAATGATGAAATCTTAAACATGGAACATACGCCATATTAGTAAATTACCTAGTATCAGAGAAGTCATTAATTCATATAATAAGAAAAAACTACTCGCTTTCTAGATGGGCTATTATGGCTTTTCCTGACAACTTTAACCGGCAGCGGCTGGTGTTTTGCAGGTACTGTAAATTGATTATATGATCAGTCTCTCATCTATAGTTGTCCATATTAATTACGTTTCCTTATGTCCCTCTTTCTAAATCTGAGGGTCACGTTTGGTCCAAACATAATACACTGTGAATAATTTAAGTCGATAAATATATTCTACAAGTAGCGTTATATCTGTCTGCATAATATTTGACTGTTCAAATTTTATTTAATACGTAACCTTACCGTTTTTGCATTTTATTTTTAGATCTACAGTCACAAGTGTGAATTATATTGTCGTCTAAAATCACAAAGAAACGTTGAAACTTGTTAAAGTAGGAGTGAAGTTTTAACGAGGTTGATCCAGAAACGTTTTGCGATGCTTATTAGTTTAGGTACTTATTATGGTTATCGCGCATAATAAATATTAAATTATTAAAAACTAGCTGACCCGGCGAACTTCGTACCGCCATATTCACATATCTGTCTCAGCTTCCCACAGGCAGTGTACAGTCGCGGACAAAAAAAAACACTTTTCCCGTTATCTTTAATTTTTTTCTTTCTAGCAAAAAAAGAATGAATGAAATCGGACTATGTGTTATTGAATTACAACCAAGTACATATTTTGACTTTCATCCCCTCTCTCCAGGATACCGTGCTGAATTTCGGGATAAAAAGTATCCTATGTCCTACCTCGTAGTATGAACTCAAATCATGCCAAGTTTCATTTCAATCCGTTCAGTAGTTTCGACGCGATGCGCGGCCAAGATACAGACAGACAGACAGACAGACGGACAGACAGACAGACAGACAGACAAAAATGAAAAAAAATACAGTTTTGGCTTCAGTATCGATTATAGAGATCCGTCCAAAAAAATTTTTCAAAATATCTTTAATGTACAGAATTGGACCTGTTACATTTTTATTATAAGTATAGATAAACTAACAATTTCTTTGTTTATGATTAGTTTATATACCTACTTAATATCACTGATTCCAAGATTTTTTGTTTAATAAAACATTTGGTTAAGTACTTATTTCTAGGGCTGCCGCAAAAGTTATTTACTCTTTGGAGAAAAATGACTGTCACACTGAGAAAAGGCCAGGAAAATCATGGCGATCCTTATTTCGTGTCATATCGCAACAATTCGTTATTCTTATTAGCCTTAACATTAATCACATTAACGAAGAAAAACAAGTAGTTTTGTTTGATGTAGTGACGCTAACCATGCGCAGATCCGCTACATTTACTCTGCCGCGATTAGTTAGACGCAGTATCACGAAACCTGGCGCGAGTTCAATGAGCAATCGCGTCATTGTTTTTTCTCCTTATCATTATCATTTAAATTTGTGAATGTGAGTTAAAAGACGGCTACAAAACAAAATCATAGGTCCATTTCCCATTGTTTTGCTGGCCCCTTGGTTTATTCTATGCAAATCTTTTTGGGAGACTTTATGTATGAATGTTTCTTATCGTAAACTGTTACCCAATGGATTGGATTATCTACATTTATTAGTGTGATAATTATTAAATTAACATTAACTGATTAAGAAAGATTCGATAGGGAAAAAAAAAATAAACTAATATACTTATACCTAAATTCTAACATATAGGTCTAGTCGTAGCAAGACACTCGAGCCGTTATGACCAACGATTGGGATTCATAATTCCTATTCCTTTAAAAAAATAACTTCTTACTTTAAATTTTGTTGCCATTTCTTTAAAGACAAAAGAGTTAACTTGTGAATGTAAATGATATTCATCATGCATTTCTATTAAACAAAAGAATGCTGTCATTATTTACAACAAAGAAACTTCGTTCAATACCTGCTATTTCACATGACATTGACTGTTTCGGTTTTCTAGTTAAAGTAGTAGGTACAGCCAGTGTGTTTTGAAGTAATTACTATGCAGTCGAATGATTCTATAAGTTTCTCGATTAGTCTCATTTTCTAAGTCTTTCTTCTGTATCAACTTTTCTTTAAACTCTCTGCATATATTGATATAAACCCAGCTATAATAATATTAATAATCTACAAATACGATGCTAAGTAATTACAGTTAGTAATTTGGTTAAGTGCGTATGTTTAAATAAATTATCGTCTGCGTGTCACTTTTCCGTTGTGTTACAAACCCCGTAAACTTTTAACGACAACTTTCTCTCTTCTCGAAAAATGAAAATTCTATTTTTTTTTATTTAAGAACACTATTTAGCATTGTGCTGATGCGTTTGACCTCTTTGTGAGGCTGACAACACTCATCAGCGCGAACAATGGTGAGGTGTGCGTGCGCACTTGAACGCTTCGCTACCCGTTTATGAATTATTTAAACGCTTTAAACTTGTACGTGTAATTCTTTGACCTTAACATAGAATTTTTGAATAAGTTTTAACGTTTCACGTATATTTTATTTAATACATATAAGTACCTACTTGGTTTTATTATCTTCTCTTAAAATGTGAGCTAACTGTCAAGCAAATGCTAGTAATCAGAAAACCTTGAGATACACAGAAACATTTAATTATATAAAGAAAAAACTATTTGCAAACTTGATAATAAGCTTAATGAGCGAAATTAAAATGTCTACTGACCTCGTTAAGAAAACAAGTGACCGCGTATCTTGGCACCATACGTCTTGTGTATTATTACTACTACCGCTACAATATTTATGTCACATTAAAATATAACTCTACACAGGAACTTTGACACAACAGTAATTTTTAACAAAATAGATTGTTCTATCTCTTTAAGCGGCGATTTATAGCGTGTAAATATATACATATTTTAATAAACAAATTCAATAAATTATCTCCAATGATAATAATAGTTCTTGGCGTCACACAGTCTGAGGGGAGCCGATGAGTAGGGGACCCCTGTTGGGTCGTTAACTGCACATACACAGATAAATTTATTTTATTCAGTCAATTTACCCCAGTCTCCTCTTTTGTTAAAGCGATGACAGTTATCTAAGTGTTGGATTTTATCATTAATATAATTAATTTTAAAAATCAATGTAACGTTTGATTTGAAAGACTGAAACATAAAAGAGTTACGTACGAAACAACTCGCCTTTATATCAAACATTTTAAAGTAAAAAAAAAGATTTGTTTTAATCAAATATACATACTTAGTTTTTTTGCATAAAATATTCCGTATACCGAGACTACGAGTACTTGACTGTTAGACCATTAACCAGACAATTTAAAACGCACTCTAGACAAGAACGGGTCTTTAATTAATTCAAATTTATTAATATGGTAATTAAAATTATACGAAAAAAATATCTAAGATATGGTTAACTACAAAGTATATGTTAATACCATATTTGATCACTATTCAAAGTCTTAACAATAACTAATTCCCTAAATAACATTATAAGTTCTGTCTGTCTTTCTATCACTGTCACGGCTGAAATGCTAAACCAACTTAAATGAGATTTAGCATTGAAAGACTTTGATCACTATTCACCACTATAACTGATACACAATGCTAGTATAAATTATTGAGTGAATTTAATTCCTAAAGCATAAGTATAGCGTTCAGTAAAAGCTCTCATGTTAAAAATGATCCTCGTCCGTTCATTGAGGTCCAACGGATTCCTGGCCCATGTAATAAAACGTTCTAAGTGTAAAATCTTGTTTTTGTTTGTTTGTGTTTTTGCATTAAAAGGTCAGTCTGCGAAGTAGGAGAGAAGGTACGCTTCTCATAATATACTCCTAAAGAGTAGGCCATTTGTATTAAAGGATTAAAGAAAATATGCTGAGAATGTGTTCAGACTACGAACAGTTTTGTTTCAAGGACATTTTGATTAAATTCTTTAGATAATAATTAACACTGCACAGGTATCATACATTGTATTTTAACGCGTGTTTAACCTAACAAGTAATTCTTAAATACATTTATTTTGCTAATAGTACTAGGTATAGTTAATTTTTTTTTTGGCTAAAAAGATACAACTCTCGTACTAGAGACATTAGGTATCCTATGTCGTATGGGAATTTACTAACATACATGAAACGTACACTAAAACTCGTAACAACAATTATAAGTTGTGGATCCCACAAAGTGTTATCTCATGTGAGGATTGAACAGGAGCCGCCTATCATACCGCGGTGCGAGAGCCGTATGCTGGATATCCAGTTCCATCAACGCTCAGTGCGCTTAGCACTTTTGTCCCTTGATATCCATAAGTCGAGTGGCCTGGATGGAATCCCTCCTATTGTGTTGAAGATGTGGTCTTCAGAGTTAGCACCGGTCTTAACGCGTCTTTTTCGGCTCTCCTACTTTTCTGGCGTAGTCCCGACATCATGGAAGGCAGCATTGATCCACTCGATCCCTAAAAAAGGCGATCGCTCTAATCCGTCCAAATATCCGTACATAATTGCAAATGACTGCAAGGTTGGCCTAGTGGTTTAACGATCACCACGCCGTTTCCTACTTCACCAAGTGTCGAGGGTTCAAATCCCACATAGGACAACACTTTGTGTGATCCACAAATTGTTGTTCTGAGTCTGGGTGTTCTTTGTGTCCGTTTCATATATGTTTGTAAAGTCCCCTGCGACACACGATTTACTCCTAGTGCGGGAGTTGTTTTTTAAATTAAAAAAAAAATTGCTTCTAATTTTAAAACGTAATAAGTGAATTTACTCTCCATACTAATGATATTATTTCATGACAAAATGTGATCATAAATAAGTAGGTATTACTAAATATTTATATTTTTAAAGAGATTTTTTGGTCAAGGCAAACTTCATTATTTGAATATAACATTTGTGTACTTACGTTTAATGCAACTTTTTCAAATATAAACTGCTATGTTAGCATTTAAATTTTTAACCGACTTCCAAAAAGGAGGAGGTTCTATGTTCCACTGAAGTCGGTGCTAAGCCAAAAAGAATACAAACGAACAATTATAAAAGTCTAAGCGATAGTCACTTGGCACCGACTTCAAACAGATTCTAGGTACCTAGCACACATTATAATACTACTATTTAAATGAATAAAGAATTAGGTATACGCAATTTATGAAGAACCAGTTTATTTTACGCTTTTAAGTGTTTTTTTGGCAGAGAGTTTTCGTTGGATGTTTTTTTGGAAGTCGGTTTTTTTTTTTTTATAAAAAGTTTTTTAATACATACTTACCAGTTGTTATTCTGTTTCCAAATCTTACAAAGAACAGAGAGACCTATGTCCAGCAGTGGACTGTTAAAGTCTGCGACAAATTCTATCGACTTTAAAAGCTAATACGATACGAATCAATGATTAGTAGCACTAATATGTTAATGAATATATGTTACGTAGATACCATGGACAAAAAATCATCTTCAACGGATAGAGTACTTATAGATGCAGCTTATCTGCCTATCAATGCATTTGATAATAAACAAGTGCATATAATTCACTCAAGATCAGTAAAAAGACCTCCATGAGATCGATAATTAATACCTGTTTAGTTATTACAGCAATATAATAATTGTAGAACACCTTCAAGGCTGAAGTTTTAGCAGACAATCTTCTCCTATATGTCATCGAGAGCGTCGCATTGCATAGGTTCTTATACAAAATAATAGATATTTTGTAAATATTATTTGAGGTATGCAGAGACCCTTTTTTGGTCTTTTAGATTTTAAATCTATACTTTAATCATGTTTTGTTTTACATTTTGAAATACTAATAAAAATTTTTTTTTGAAAACTGTAATTACCACTAATCCATAATATAATTACATACCTATTATAGGTCATCATCTTCCTAGCCTTTATTATTCCCAAGATTATTTGGGGTCGGCTACTACATACATACCTATTAATTATAGCTATGTCAAATAATTTCCAAAGCATCAACGCTTATTAGGCGGGAACGACTAAAAACTAGTTAAAAACAGTTTATTGTTTTATTACTGCATTCGTAAAGTGCAATGCGATATACAAGTATAAATAATTAATTAGATATAAAAATGAAATAAAATTCATAATTGCAATGAACCATTAAATTATTAGTTTTCTTTTAATATAGCTTTTAATAGGTATTTATAAAAACACTAAAAAATAAATGGATGTTTGGTGTCGTTGGCGCCTGTGGCCGCGTCCACGGGCCGTATCTCCGGGCGCGCGGCAACAAAAGCGTTATCTTATCATTACCGCCCCATCCCCGCCGATAAATTACCATAACTCTCATTTACATGCACCTACGTACCGACGAGCATTGTTTACGACCCACAGATGACGGATTTTCTTCCGCTTTGTACCGTCTAAAACTCGGATTCGGTAATTTCGGAGTTTGTTTGTATGTGCTATGGAAAGAGAGTTTATGTTTTGTTACAACGTGGCTGTTGTTTTTTGTGATATTTACATATTTTTATGAGACAATCGGAATCAACAATGGGTGTTTGTTGTGCGTGTTTCCCAACTTAGTAATACGTAATAAATAATTTAGAAAAGGAAGTCGGTTAAAAATGTTCTTAACTATGCAGACTATGTGTGTCATGTAGAGATGAGTTTAAAAAAAAATCGTTTAATTTTAAGCAAATTTCTCTATTTACCAAATGCTTCCAGTTATGCCAAACAACGTTCCGCTAAAATTGCAATTAAAACATAATATATATTTTTTATACTTAATGAATTGTTTCTTTTTCAATCTCGCCATCCATTATTTCATAGATTACTACACTCAAATTCAGCTGTCACTGTAATACAACTTAATATTTTAATGTGCACTCAAATTTGGGGAGCACTGATAAAATAGGAAGCAAGTCTTATTACTCACTTACAGAGTAGTTATCCGAAAGAGCTTTTAAATCATTCACAAAACACTAATGGACGTGGCGAGGGGGTGCGGGGTGCGAATGCGAGTGAGGGAACACCCGAGCGAGCAGATGTAGTCCCTGGCGAGCAATGAAATGAAGATATAACAATATAAAGGTGTACATTTGAATTGCCTCAATTGTAATTCGAAAAAGTTCTATGTAATGCAATGCATTAAATTAAGTAAAGTATAAGAACTGAACTACTTTATACACGCTAAATAATAATACGTAAAAAACTTTCAAACCATTGCAAAATAGATACATATTCGTGTACATATTTACGGGATTTGAACCTGTGACCCCCCCTGCAACCAGTAGAAATAAATTAATAAAGCAGCTTACTTATCATGCCATTTGAATGAATATCAACCATCGTAAATGTGAAACAAATAAAATATACTTCTAGTTTGCAAATGTAACTTAATGTGTGTCTAATCACTATGTACTGGGTCGTTTGCCAGCCCGCTTACAGTTCCTACGTGGAAACATTCACTCTGACCATTATTAGTAGCGGCTATTCCCAGTATTTGTATTTTTATAAGCAGCAAAATAACCAACCTACAAACAATCAATATAATAATATATTAATTTGTCATCGTTAGTAAAACGAATATACTGCTCTCAACTTCTGAAGTCCGTGAGAGTAGTTCGTATACCGTATGTAGTCTACGAGTCAAATAAAAAAAAAGTCTTATGAGTGAAAGTCCGCGTACAAAATCATGACGCGATGACAAATGTATATGTACAATTATTATTATGATTACACTCAAGTTTGAGTTTAATTAAACCAGTTTTACTCGACCACTTTCAGAATATACGAGTACAGTTCTGTAGCCACCTGTTTGTAATTTTCAAAAAAAGAACTTGGTTAGTTTTGCATACGTTACTCTAAGTATACAATATGGCGTTTTCGATTGATATCGAAAGAATCGATCAATCAATATCATCACAGCCGAAGGTCGTCCACTTCTGGACATAGAAAAACATAGGCCTCTTCCAAGACTACAAAACAACCCTGTTAACATAAATTAATAGGGTATTACACCCATTTTTGAAAAGTGTCTTAATTAGATGCTTGAGTGCTATTAAACCACAGAAAAAAAACTCAAAATTTTTATTCAATCGATAAGTGCCATAAAAATGCATTTAAATTTAACATTTTCAAATTTCGCGCGTAATTTGTCAAAAACGCTGGACGCAGTGGACGCCATATTGCTCTGTGGTAATGACGTCAGTTTGCTTTGTAAAATGTGGATGACATGAATATAATTTTAACAAACAATATAAAGCATACGCTAATCAGTTGACACTTTAGTGTACTTACAAAGCGGTGTGACGTAATAACATGGCAGCTTCTATTTCATGGTGTTATAGAACAGATTAAAAAACTGAAAACTTTGAAATAAATTATAAAAAATATTTTATTATTTTATGAACTAAAACTAACATTTTCCGACTGGTTTTTGCCTAAGGTATCTCAATCATATACCTATATTTTTAGATTTTTTCTCGTCTACAGTAAAATACCCTATTACTTATCTAAATTTAAAGTATTTACAAAGTGATGTTGCTTATTAGTCTTGAGTCTTGTTATTTTTTAATTAATTAATTTAAAAACCAATTACTTACATATTATTAGATTACTGACATGCCAATCTGGGTAGAAACCCAGAAAAAAGATAATGATCGATATAATACTAGAATTAAATTGGTATCAATCTACCTTCATATATTGCCCAGTTATATTCCAGAACCCTTTAATTACGCTAATTCGTACGGCCTTGTTCCACTTACCAGATTGAAACAGTTCTATTTAAATTTATTAAACAACGCTTAAAATAAGCCCAGTGTTGCCACATTTCCTATAGTGTTTACAGACTAAAGAGTGTTTCTTCTGTATTATGCAGGTACAGAATAATAAATGTCGAGGGGTAATGTGAGGGGAGTCTGAGTGCCATTATTATCGGCGGCAATTTAATTAGAGCCCCTGCGTTATTACGACTGATTCGGTTTATAATGTCCTTCTAATATCCGTCTATTGCAACGGGTTTGTTTGTTGAAAATATAATTCGACATTTCGAATTACAAATAGGCGTTGTTGAAATGTGAACAAATTATAGGTGATCAACAGCTATAACTCTCAGACATCGAGCTGTTTTTATTCTCCAGACCCTTTCCGCGCCGATGTTAACCTTGTAATTTATGTGTTACATACTTCTTGTTGCCACTAAAGTTGTATAAAATGCGCTTCAAAGTGCATATTTGTCTCTTGCACGTCATATTAAAGACCTTTATATTAAAATTGAACCCACGACCTCTTACTAGTCAGGATTACTAACCAAAAACAAGTTTACTTCAGATTAAACTAAAATTCAGCTTAAGAACCATAAAATTACTTTTTGAAAAAGTGAATTTTATCAGCCGATGCAATCACCCGCGCCGATAGGCTTCCGGCTCATCGATATTCGTAACGAATCGTCGAAATTCAATAATTATCCCGAACACGACTTCATTCACCAAAAAACATTATAAAAAGGTGTGAATGAAAAGAGGAAGGCAGCGGTCGATTTTTTGGGGCTACTTTGAATCGGCCAATCGCCGCGGTTGCTTGGTGTCGGTTTAACTCCACGTGGCGGTTCCAAGTCGTGTAGTAGATAAGATTAAAAGTGGGTAAGCGGTAATCAGTGCGCGACCAAACTGGTTGAATGGAGTCCGAACGGCGTTCATTCATGAAACTGAGATGCCATCACGCGAAGAGCCTGCCTTGTCGCACCCACTACGTATTTCTTCGTACTCTTCACTATCTTTCATTGGAATTAATTGCGGTCACACATACTTGTTAGTGATTACTTGAATTTCGTTTTAATTAAGTTAATTTTAGGGCATTGATCCTTTCCAACAGCTGAATTCGTTTAACGAGAAATAACAGCTACGCCGTAAATGGAATAATCCAAATTAACAAATGACATTGAGCGCATTAATGTTACCTTCTCGCGATACATACGTACTTCCTCGCTTCCTCATCGTGTTATTGTGTATTAAAGGTGTATATTATTAGTAATTGTATTATATATCATAATTTCACTCACATATAATAAGTAAGCTATTGGTATGGCACACATAATACTAGGTCATAATATCCTCTTGATTTAAAAAGTTATAATCAGAGATTTGGTTAACTTTATTTCATACAGCTTTGATCTGAATAAACAGGTCGAATCAAAGTGTAGGAAATGTGTTAGTTGTATTTTTATTAGCGGCCTTTCAATTTATAGTTTGTAGGTATAAATGCGCCCACGCACGCGTTTCTCTCAATAAAATGGTCAATGCTGCGACGGACCACAGGCGGAACACAGATCAATAGATTTATACAGAAACCGGTTACTGTGATGAGTGTTTGAAATCTTGTTTATTTGTAATATATGGTCATAGATCATCTCCTATCGTTTAATACTTCACTAGTTGAGATAATGAAGTATGCACGTATAGATAGTATACGCATGTAGAATACTACATGATTGATTGAATGTTTACTTACGCAGTTGTGTTGAAATATTGCTTGTTGTAGAGGGGAACAAGATAAACCTTTTGTTATGAACGTGTTACATTCAAAGATACTCATTCAATTCAAACTCATTGTGGACTAGACACAAAAAGAAACTATGTACGATTCTACGAAAGTTTGCCGGTATGAAAAACAAAAATTTTGGTGAACGCATTCGGGTTTTGGTGTAGAACTGCTAATATTATTTTTATGGTGTCTTAAACTTTTATGTATCGTAAAACAAGCGATTATTTATCGTAAAGAATATAAATATACCACGTCTGCAAGCCAAACGTTGATTACAACCTTGATTTCTTATTAATTTTACGCCTATTTTCACATTGCCCTCAGAGATGAGTCATGCGTTTGCGCATGGGCCGAGAATCGAGATAGATTGAAGTTATATGGTTTACTTCCTAAGCGACGAAAATAATTAAGTGTTAGGATAGGAACATCAAACTAGAGTCGCTGATTTGATTTCCTTCATGAATTTGTTTTATTACCAAAAGCATGTTGATAGGTGATTGAGAACCCATAATACCTACATGTTCTGCTTTGTTTGTATCTACAAAGTAATTTGTTTCATGTCTCAGGAGATTATTATTACTATATTAGTAATGTACATATATACTAAAGTTTGCTTTATGTTTGTTTCAGGTACTACAAGTTTGTATAAAACACTAGATACACTACCTAATGAGCCAGTCAGTTATCGTTATGTGTTCACGTTGACTTTCAAATAAAATAGAACCTTGCATAAAAAAAATTGTTTGACGTAGATGTCTCTTGTTTGTTGACCTGTTCCAAATTATGAAACGTAGGTAATATTTTAGGTGGGTTTTTAATATAATGACAAACATTCCCGTGTCCCGGTCCCCCGGTCCTGCAGCAGGCGTGTACGGCGGGGTGCACGGAGCGGCGGGGGACCGGGGGCCGCCCGGAATGCGGTCTACCTGCGCGGGACCACTGCTAATCAATTTAGCTTTTATTATCGTACCAATAACGCTTCATTACAACTTCTAGATTTATGCTCATGTTGTTTGCTTTACACTCTAACGTTTTGTGACCGGAACATGTATTGGCTTCGTTGTAGTACTTTGGAAACTTGCCTAGGACATTTTTTATGAGCGCCGTATACGTTGGTAATGTTCTGTCGAGCTCGTTAAAGCGACAAGTAAAAGAGAAAATCATACGCATGGAAACGGCTCGGTCTGGTACAAACAAGAGCTTTTATTCTAATGCCAATGACACACGCGATAAATAAAATGTGCCGTTTAGTGACAGTCTTATGAAAATTTTGTATAAGTGGTTTGGTATGTTGGCTATACTGTATTGACAATAGTAATGTTAGGGACCACCTGGCAACTGTCTGTCAGTCGAGTCGAATGTCCATCACTGTAAACGCTGGCCCGCGCTGATTATCCCGTCTTTCTATAATAAAACTTTAATGCGCTCGTCAAAATGGCGTTGAAGCGTAATACACGTATGGGGAATATGTTGTACAAGATTAAATTGTTTGAAATTAAACTTTAAATTTTTCTTCATCTAGATTCACTTTTAAATACAAACTAATTTTAGAAGTAAGCAGGTAGCTCGAAAGAAGGTTGTATGTTATTTAAAACGATTACGAAAAGTTCGATTTATAATGCGTCGAATGCGATTGATATTCCTATGTAACAAGTTAGTTAGATGTTCTACATGTTTAACATACCTAGTTGTCTTAAGCTTTTTCTCCAATAAAGAATATGTATAAATTACAGGTTATTTGCGCATCTGGTTTAGTATCGATGGAAATTCTATTTATTTATTATAATAGCTATCGTTTACTAGCGATCCTGGCTTCACGTCACGGAAACTTTTGAAATTCTCGAATTTCCTCTACTATAACATGCGTTTATTACACATACAAACCTTCCTCTTGAATCATTCTATTGCTGAAAACTGTAGTAAAATCCGTTGAATAATTTAAAAGACCTAAGCGAACAGATAGCGGAAGCAACTTCATTCTATACTATGTAAAGAAGAAGATTTAAACAAGCTACAGCTAGAAACCGAATCTGTGATGTCGAATTCTTAACAAATACACAGTTTTGTAACAATAAATACAACTCACTGAAGTTTATTAAGTTTTCCTCATGTAAGTAGACATAGGAGTAATTAAAAAATCATCAGAATGACTAAAGCTAACAAGAGATTGGCTGGCAAACAGACATTGTTTGCATTCGTGCTATAATGACGAAGCTTAAAGCTCACAGTGGTCTACGCAAAGTGCATACAAACCGTATAAAATCAAAATTTACATACGTTCATATAAAACAATTACATCACATACAACCTTGTATTATCATCTTCCTAGCCTTTAAATAATAATATTCCACTACTTGAAATGAGGGGCACACGAGGAAACGAATCACCTGATGGAAAATGATCTACCTCCATACTCAGATTACTCAGAGAATACTCAGATTGGTCTCTTACGAAATTGTTTAGAGTGAATACACAGGAGTCTGGAGAAAGTAGATAGATGAGTTTTACATCTCACCTTTCGGCAAAAATGGATTAATAATAATAATAAACGCGGGAAGAAATTTTTTTAAGACAATTATCCAGTAAATACGAACGAGTTAGCCATTTTAATGTTTTTTTTTTTAATTTGGAACGCTACTTAGGTTAACCAAACTGTTTTAATAAACATTATCTTGCCCTGACGGGCTATAACAGTAAATTACTGTTACTAACTGCCTGATATAAATATGTATACATATAATATTTACCTAAAAAATTGATAACTATATAATATCCTATTTTAATATTTCCACGACGATTCCTAAAATACTTAGAAATCTTGTTCATTCAGTTACTATTTTAAATTAGAGATATTTATAGTGTAGTAAAGAAGAATATAACAAAAAATGTGGTTTAACAATTAAATTGACATTAGTTTCTGAGAGATCGCCTCCCGCAGCCGACCTCCCGCCGTTTTCAACCAACTATCCACGTCCGATGTCAGTCAATGTCATTCTTGGTTCATTCATAGATAACAAGAATCCGAGTCATTGGTGCATTCTATCAAAAACTGTTTTTTTCTGAGCCGAAACCTATCAAAGGATCTTATCTGCTCAAAAATCGAACTACCTAAATTAAAAATACTTATATTTTTGAAATAAAATTATAATGATAGTAAAAAATAAATGTTCAGAGTAACATTAAATCATCTGATGTCTTAGATCCCCTGCGGTTTTCGGACGTTTTCAAATGTAATTTTTAAATATTTAGACCCACCAAACGTTGTCTGTAGTTTCGTTATTATGACACTGAGAATTTTCCTTTTTTTCACAAGGGACTTGCATCTAGAAGACTTTCTGAAAGAATCAGAGATCAAAAATAGTGAAATGAAAAGTCTCCTACTATATTCATATTCCCAACAGCAATATTCACATCTATTTGGATATTTAACCTACTCGGTGGCGTAGTGGTAGCGTATGCGACTGCTGATCTCGAGGTCTCGGGTTCGATTCCCGGGTCGGACCAAATGTTTGTATGATCTGCAAATATTTGTTTCGGAGTTTGGGTGTTTTCCATGTATGTATTTACAAAAAAAGTATATCTGCATTTATATCAGTTGTCTAGTACCCATAACACAAGCTCTGCTTAGCTTGGACTAGATGGCGTTGTGTGTTAGATGTCCGAAATATTTATTGTTATTATTATATTATTTGTATCTAATATTTTAACACTTGTATCCATGGACTTAAGAGAATAAGTCTTAATTATGTACAAACAAATTGTTAATATATAAAGTGCCCGCCCGTTATACTTCTTATCAAAGTTTTTCAAACAATAATTTAATTTTTTTTAATTTTCAACTACTTAATGTAAAATCTTTGAAGAAAAGAAGTTAATAATACATGACACAAACTATCATCTTACACTAGCCTTTGTAATTCTCAAGATTGTGTGGAATCGGCTACTAGTTCAATCAGTTTTCTCTGAATATCAGTTTTTCCACGGAGTAAATGGCACCAACCCTTCGTAACCCGGATGGAAAACTGAATTGCCGACACGAGAATTGAACCCGAGACCCGTTGATCGGCAGTCACATACACTAACCGGTAGACAAACGAGGCAGTCTAACATCGTCTTTAAACATTTTAAAACGTTGAATTACATTGTTTGTGGATTTTGCTTGTTTAATCAATCAATCAATCATTTACAATCTGATGTTTTAGTATTCATTGCAGTAAGCAATTGTAAACAAGAATTTTGTAATAACACTGATCATTGCGTCGCGTCGTCATCTGCGTATTTCAAAAGGAATAAATATTCCCCGTTTTTGTTACATTTTTCGACTTCTTTTGGTTATGGATATTTTTATATAGCAACATTAAAGTAACTCTTAATTCTAACCAGTTGTTTCTGAGATTAGTGCGTGCAAACAAACAAACTCTTCAGCTTTATAATATTACTATAGATACCTAATCTATACAAATAAATAAAATTGGAGTGTCTGTTTGTAATATAAAAAAAAAAATAACAAAAATAAAACCGACTTCAATGTTCGACTCGATTTTGTCTTCGATGACATCATCAGATCTTAGTGTCCTTATCATGGTACCACCGTTGGTATATCTCCTTTCCAATAAAAAAAGAATCATCAAAATCGGTTCATAAACGACGAAGTTATCCGCGAACACACATTAAAAAAAACATTTATACGGTCGAATTGAGAACCTCCTCCTTTTTTGAAGTCGGTTAATAACCGCTTTTTACTAAATGCATATGTATGTATACACGGTACACATATATACCAAAATATCGATTTTTTAAAAATTTTGTCTGTCGTCCGTTTGTTCCGGCTAATCTCTGGATCGGCTGGACCGATTTTGACGAGACTTTCACTGATAGCTAGCTGTTGATATAAGGAGTCACTTAGGCTACTTTTTTAGACTAGATTCGCCCCGCGGCGTAACCCGCGGTTATTGTCGTAACGCGGGTAACACTACGGGTTTCAGCTAGTTTAATTAACCTTCTTTGATTGTTTTGTCTTGTGATGTATTTTTAAAATATACGTGTAGCAATTATTGTGAAAACCGAGCATTGTAAGTTAAATAAGCAAAACAACGTCTAATTTTAATTAGTTGGTAAACAAAAATATTTGCTAACAGACGGCATCGTTCTTCGCCCCGGGCTCACGATAATTAGCCTCTAATGATCGAGCGATCAACAACTTTCTAATCTTTTTTTAACTATCTGTATATTAGCCACAGTTCTTTATTTACTTAAATCTTTTTTTACTGTTACTAAGATTTAAATTTTGTATTCAAATTCTTTTTTCGAAAAGTGAGTGAGCTCTATTGAGTTGCTTTCCAAAGCAGATTTTAGTTTTTAACACACTGCGGATTAAAAGGCCTTAAAGTAAATTTTCAATGCTATTTATTTTAATGCATTTGTGTAATTGTAACATGTCAGATATTTAACAGCGAAATATGATATAGGCAAATATACTATATCTGTGTTGTTGAACTTGGAATATCACTAAAGTACATCACCGTCATATTAGCCATAGGATGTCCACTGCTTTACATTGTCTCCTTAGGCACCCTTCTGAGGCTGAAATTTATAAAGCGTGCTTGGCTTTGCTTAGACTTACCTCACGAGTTAAGTGTGCATTAAAATTTATAGTCATTATGCTTAGCTCAAGCTGAGCAAATGCTTAGCATAGTCTAAGTCACCGAAATCCTTGACTTCGACTCGTAAAGATGGTTCGAGTAAAAAGAGCAGGTAAAAAAACCGTAATCTAGTTTGAAAACTTTATAACAGAAGTCCGTAAGGGCATGCCAGCGTCAAAGTAAAAAGTTCTTTCTAGAAATTGATAATTAATTATATGTAATTGCAATCGAGACAATCTAAATAATTGTTGGCAATTTTTTTTATGAAATAGGCAGGCATACGAGCGGCCGTATCGCCTGATGGTAAGCGATTACCGCCGCCCATGGACACCTGCAACACCAGAGGCGTCACAAGTGCGTTGCCGACCTTTAGGGTGGGAGGGGAGGGGGGTGGGGGGCCACCGGTATCCTCACTCACTCGGTGAAACACAGCGCAAGCACTATTTCACGCCGGTTTTCTGTGAGGCCGTGGTATCACTCCGGTCGAGCCGGCCCATTTATGCCGAAGCGTTGCTCTCCCACGGTGTCAATCCGGTTTTTTTTTTGATGACAAGTCAAAGATACATTCTATTTTACTTGTACATTGTTAGTGTTATTTTGGCCCTTTTTCACTTAAAATCAATAAAAAATAACGGTTTAAATTGATTGATCTACAATTATACGATAAAGATTATAAGATTACTAATATTTAAGTTTAATACAGCTATTTTAAAAATAATATGTGTTTGAAATACCTATATAATTTAAATAAATATGCTATGCAAATTGAAACGTTAAACATTTTTTCCTGAGCTCTTGCTTAGCATACACTCAGTAAATACTTAGCCCAAAGGACTATAAATTCGAACGCTAAGATTACACTGAGCAGGAACATAAGTAAGTATAGCGTAAGCAAAGTCTAAGCACGCTTTATAAATTTCAGCCTGAGAGTTGTCCTTGTCCAGACCCATTAAATGACTGATCTGTTTGACTATGTTTGTTCAATCCTTTCGCCAATTCAGCGTCCATCGTGTGAAGTTTGCAATGCCTATAGGGCCCATTGTACAGGCATTCAATCGCTAAGCTAGTTCACTGGCGAGAGCATTAAACCAGGGCGTTTCACCCTGTTCTTATTCTAAGCTAATGTAATATCAAGCACTTACTGGAGATGTGGGAATTCCATGATATCGGCGTTCTGAGGGGCCCCTCTGTGGTAGTCCCTCCACGTCTCCACACATTCAACACTCCTAGTGGCTGTACAGTATATACACTTCCCAAGTATTCTGATTATAATACACCCGTTTTAACTGTCGCGGATCGCGCCTAATTGACGCGACTACTAAACTCGCGTGTCCAAACCAGACCAATCATAACGGTAACCAACGAAACACCGAGTTGGATGGACAATCAGCTGAATTCCATTAAACGGCATCCAAAAACGACAATGATCGACCGTTTACGCAAAGCGTCTCTTTCGTACCATCTTGTCACTTCAAAACGTCAAACAAGAAAAATGACAATCAAAAATGTTGCCATTATAATGACGTTCAATTTCTAACAATGTTGATAAAATTCGTTATGTCTAATAATGTTCTCCTAGCCGGTAACGGCCAAGGCGGCCAGTCTCAACCGAGACCAGCCAACTACGCAGGAGATATTATAGTGCACAAATGTGTGCGCAAACACAGGTGCACTCTCTGTTCTCTCTCATAATCCGATGGGATGGTTAACCGACACGACCGGGGAGAGATCAGGCGCAGGACCGACAGCTTTACGTGCTCTCCGAGGCACGGGGGTTCAGATCCCAACTTCCAAACTCCGAGCTGTTATTAAGTATTACTTTAATCAGAAAAATTCATTAACACTTTTGGCCCGACCCGGGATTCGAACCCGAGACCTCTTTATCGGCAGTCGCATACGTCAACCGCAAGACCAATGAGGCAGTCGTTACGTCTATAACCTAATCAAATAGTGATACATCGAACACATTGTTACAACAGTCTCCAGAGATGGAAACTATAGAATAAATCTAGCAGTAACATTTTCATACCAACTACGTACCACGCCAGACAATTGTTTTTATAATAAAATTAAAACAAAAACACTTGAAAGTACCTAATTATATCCATTCTATGAAAAATTCCAATCTTTCTTTTCCTAAAAACTAAACGGTTTATGTATACATCCATCAAACTATTATTAAAATCAGAGCATCCGTTCTCAAGTAATACTTTTACTAATGAACATATATTCATTTTTATTAGACGATAAGTACTTAAGAAAATGTAGGACACACGAGCCAACACAAGCAAAATTTTATGATTTGATTTCTATAAGTTTTTCTATGTCGTCGTGACTATCTGTGAACCCTGAATGCCTGTGTTCTAATGAGGCCGCAATGGACCGACTATTAAGAACGTCAATTGAGTCATTTATTAAGCGGTCCACACAAAGGAGGTTCGATGTCAGCTAATTAGTGGTATTATTTGATTGAAATTAGCTACATTTGTTATAATTGAACCTTTTATAATCACGGCCATAGCTCGGAGCGATTGATCAAAGTATAATTAATCGTCCGATATTAATAAACAAAGAGTAACTTGTCTGGTTTATTTGGAAGAAAAAGGAAATGAAACAAAAAATCTTTTGGTGGTGGTTAAAAACGATGTTTCACGATATCTTACTGAGATCATCTCAGGGACCACTTCAAGGAAGTACTTACTATATTAATGTAAATATATTCTAATGTGTCCCGGACTCATATTAGAAGTCATTTCATTTAACTAGGTAAAGTTTATAACTGGTAACTGTTTGCTGACGCACGATGGACCTTCGACTTGTGGAAAATGGCTGATAGCAGATGGATGCCGACTGCCCAAGACCTGTTCGGCGCTCTTTAAAGGAGGCATTCGTTCAGCAGTTGACGACAATAGGCTACAGTAACTATTTGCGACTTAGTGGTATGGAATAGATTGTGGTGTATTTGTGCGTGTGAACGTGGGCTCTTAATTAATTGGAGGTGGCAATTAAGTTAAAGGTTCGATGATTGGTTGGTCTTTGGTAACCGCACCTACGCTGTGAAAAGCACTGAAAGTCTTGTTTAGCACGGATTTTATAAAAAGATGTAATTATTGTAATGAAAATTAATAAAATTCCTGTGCGTTACTGTGTATTGGCGTACTGAAGCTATTCTTAAAGATGAATCAAAAAGTACTACCTATGCAAAACCGATAGGACCGCATTTGCTGCAAAATCGTTTTTGACTCTTGACTTGAGTAGGTATAAAATATTTGTTTACTTATTAACATCACTCTTGGATTTCAAAACTCACAAATTATTATTGGTGTTCCTTATCAACAAACTTTTTATCACTGTATGATAAGTATCTGGTACTAAACCTCATAAATTGCGAGCTTAGAACCTTTCTTCTAATGTGTATATATATATATAAATTATTTAAACAAAATTATGAAAAGTATAAGAAATAAACAACGTCGTTGACATCGCATGTACAAAACTAACGGTATACCATCAGTTACCTGGTGAAATAAACAGTTAAGCCTCAAAAAAGTTGCCAGAAAATAAATAAGTTTTACTTTATTCTTATACCAACGGAATGTTCTTTTAGTACTTAATTGTTTTCGACGAAACATGTTTTGTTTTAAAAAGTATTATCACAAGAATATTCTTTTTTTTTATTAGCAGTCAGACAGATTAAATTTTACTAGGTTACGCACATAAAACTGGAAAGTAAATACATACCTACATTTTTATTTTTGTTTTATGTCCTGAAAGACATGATATAATTGACTTTTGTTGTAAATAAATATTTTGCAATTTATTGATGAATATATCTGTTTTTGCACTATCCGTATGATTCTTCACTTCATTCTGACAGTTGCTTCAAAGTTGCTCTAGTATGAGTAGGTACGTAGTTCAATAACTCTCCTTTTACCAGTTAGTAAGCCAACATCTGAAGAGATATTCGTAACACAAAAGATGAAGTATCTGAAATTCGTATATTTAATAAAAATTTGATAGAGATATTTAATAGCAGTTCCTACCTACTTTGTGATTTCAAATATATGCTCGTTATGGCACATAGAGGTTGTATTAATGAGAATTAATGACGAACAAAACTGGCACTAAAAAGATATAAACAATATCTGATTGTCCTTGGAAATCGTATCGAAATTTGAGCTCAATCGGTGCTGAACTTGTAAAGTCTTTGGTTTGTGTAAAACTAACTTAACATTTTATAAATATAACTAAGCATACTGTCAATGTTTCCATACAATGAACAGTAGTACATCTAGTAGAAAGTAACTGGCTTGCCGTTCCGCAATAAACATGATAGATTAACATACTCGTATCACCGTACTTATGTCATTGGGCGCTTACGCATGTTCGATTTGTTTTTAGTTTGACAAGTTAGAAAGTGGTAGCACTGATGCTTTGCAGTTCTTACCATAATGTAAGTCTATGACGTCGTTTTGACGTATGTAACAAATAAGGATTCAGACCGATTGGAAACGTAAGAAAATGATCTAATGCATAAATGATAAGATATCTTAAGGTTCAGGGTCAAGGTTAACAGGTACTTTTAGTTGATTATAAAAAAAAACAGGTAGAGCCACGCTGATTTCAGCACAAACGGGCCGGCTCGACCGGGGTGGTACTACCCTCGCACAGAAAATCAACGTAAAATGACAGCATGCTGTCGTGTTTCGTTGGTGAGTGCGAGACCGGAGGCCCAATTAGTCTAGTCAACAAGTTCCATACTTGTTGACTAGACTAAAAGATGCAGTAACACCACTAGGCCGCCATGGTGTGGGTCGCCATGCTGCATTGTCTGCATTCGCAGTGAGCATGGTGACCACCACTCTTGGATTCTGCTTATGCTTTCCATCAGGCAGAGTAGAGTCATTTTGGCGGGCCAAACATAAAAAAAAAAAAAAAAAAAAACATTTAAAATAGCGTCATCATTATCATTTAATAGTCCCCTGGCCGACCTAGACCTCTCCTTAGAAGGTCACACCAGTTGGTATAGGGTTTGTCTCAAAATTTCCTTCTCCTTGCAGTGCTGTCGTCCTGGTAGTTTGCTTAAAGAAGCAAAGCTAAAGAGTAGGCAGTCTTACGACTCACGTGATGTATTCATCACCCATTGGTAATACTCTGTATTATTTATCCGGCACCACACTGACATAACATAATATGATTCCTCTTGTAAAATAAAATATATTTACTTTATTGAGAGGAGCATTTGAATAATTTAACTAGGTATACAACCGAATAACATTACAATAACCAGTTGTTGACATCGTTACAATAACCGTACAATAAACTGTTACTATAAACCGCAAAGACGAAGCACCTTTTTGTCATAAGTGTTCGGTTTGCTTATATATTGTTAAACATTTATGTAATAATAAATAAATCACTTTACAAACCTTCATTGATTGAATGCATTATAGATAGATAAATCAATAGATCCATTGTATGCACAAAGCTCTTATAAACCTAATGGATTATAATGAGACAGAAATACAACAAACTTCGAGCTGAGGTTTAAAATCTAGGTAAATAATATTATCCTTATTAAGGAAGGTTTTATACTTTGAATATTTAGCAGTGGCTTTCGCCTGCGTTTACTTAAACAAATCTCTAGAACTAAACATAAGCGTATCGGAAGACAAATCGTAATAATAAGACACTTGTGTCTTATTTTTACGATTCCTATGTATCAAAGGGTCCTTTGGGAATACAAATCGTACATCAATCAATCAATTATAAATTTAAACCCTTAATGGTTATTTAGAAGAAACGATAGGTAGTTGTTTGTTTATCCATCTCTTCAGTGCACCGGTTGCATTCGATGTTGAGAAAAATTAAAAACTACGTTTAGAACAGACCCTCAAACAATCCATTGCCTAGTAGAATCAATGAAAAAACATTATTTTTTGCGTCACATATTTTGAATACCACATTTGAAATATTCAATATAAATTCCTATAAATATAACTCGTAAGACATATTGTTTGTTTGTGGAAGGCTTTGTCTACCGGTAATTGTATAGCGTTATTGTCCACTTCTGTCGACAGACTCTATTTTTAGGTCGAAATATTATCGATTTCTTAAGATACCTCACAATCCATACACTAGAATAACAATAGCAAATATAAATTCTAAACTAATATGTTAGCAGTTTAAGAAACCTGGATAGTAAAGCAAGCAATTGCATTCAAATCTTTCAATCAATCCATTGAAGAATATGTCAGACACACATATAGTCATACTAAGACCATTATTTTATTGTTTAGTTATTATAAAATAAAAAGAATTTATGGCTGTATAAGTTATGATATTAATAAATTAAATAATGTTATGAAATATTATCATAATAATTGGAAGCCTTGTAATATTAGTAATAGAACCTGTGAAATTAAGTAAGAAAAGTTTACGGGTAGTTATAATTAAAATGGTAATATTTATTACTATTGTCATGAGAAACACCTTTAATAAAATAGATTCAAGGATGCTCAGTGCCTTTTAATTATAGACTAAATAATTATTGGCTGATAAATTTTATAGTAATTAAAAGTAATAAAATGCCTTCTGTTGGGCGGTAAACATTTTTTTCTCCGAATTGCTTTGCAAATCCGGCTACCATGAAAAAGTCTTTCCACTTTTCGGGTTATTATATACCCTATGTCACTCACAAATAACGTAGCCTTCTATTGGTAAAATAATTTTCAAAATCGGTTCAGTAGATCCAGAGATTACCCCCTACAACGTCACAAACTCACAAACTTTATATAGTAGTATAGATTTCATCTATGTTATTGGAATTGTGTTGTGTTCTCTTTTAACGGGGTTTAACATCTATACTTATAATAAAAATGTAACAGGTCCAATTCTGTACATTAAAGATATTTTGAAATTTCTTTTTTGAGGGCTCTCTATAATCGATACTGAAACCAAAACTCTTGACCAAAATTTTTGTCTGTCTGTCTGTCTGTCTGTCCGTCTGTCTGTCTGTATCTTGGCCGCGCATCACGCCGAAACTACTGAACGGATTCAAATGAAACTTGACAAGATTTGAGTTCATACTACGAGGTAGGACATAGAATACTGTTTATCCCGAAATTCAGCACGGTTGCCTGGAGAGAGGGGATGAAAGTCAAAATATGTACTTAGTTGTAATTCAATAACACATAGTCCGATTTCATTCATTATTTTTTTGCTAGAAAGAAAAAAGATAACGGGCAAAGTGTTTTTTTAATGTCCGCGACTGTACACTGCCTGTGGGAAGCTGAGACAGATATGTAAATATGGCGGTACGAAGTTCGCCGGGTCAGCTAGTTCTTAATATAATATGCATAGACACTTTCATAGAATACTTAATTGTTTTCTTCTATGATATAACTTTTTCATTTAAGATCATCTTGATGAACCAAAAACACTTTATAGAGATTGGTGATAGTTGGAATTTTCAGACACTTCCCTTAAAAATCTGTAACTAGCAGTTGCTTGTTTAACTACAGGAGCTAAGAGATTTAACAAAAAAAATTTTTTAACCCTCATAAAAAACATCAACATCAACATCATCAGTAAGAGAAATCCATTTGCCGAATGCTGAAAATTTGTTTAATTAGAACACCCAAACATATCTATACTAATATTATAAAGCTAAAGAGTTTGTTTGTTTGGACGCGCTAATCTCAGGAACCGCTGGTTCGATTTGAAAAATTCAGTGTTGGATAGTACATTTATCGAGGAAGGCTATAGGCTATATATCATCACGCTAAGAACAATAGGAGAAGCGCATCAATGAAGAATGCTACAAATACGGGGGAAAATTATTACGCTACGGGCAATATGAGACGTAAACGACGTTGCGTGGGTCAGCTAGTTATGTTTATAAATGTGTATGCTTCTCAATGATGAAAATGGAATAGATTTCTTTTGGAGATTAGGGTCTGAGTATACTACAAACACTCTTACACCTTCGAAGTATGTAAATTACTCGTATATTTTAAACACCTTTTCTAAAAGCCTACACAAATAAAACAGTTTCAATAAATTACTTTAGAGTATTAGTCACTTTATAATATTATATAAGTAGGTTATCTAATTAACTAAAAGTTGTATTTTATAGTGTCAAATAAATAAAGAATGTTATGCGTAATGGATGCCACTTACTGGTTATTCTTGTTATACGTGGCGTAGAAAGTCCTCGACAAAATCGCAATGTTCCAGTTGGAAATCTTATGTTAAATAGAAATATAACTACCTCGGTGGCGCAGTGGTAGCGTACGCGACTGCTGTGCTTGAGGTCTCGTGGTTCGATTCCCAACGACCAAATGTTTGTATCATCTGAAAATATTTGTTTCGGAGTTTGAGTGTTTTCTATGTAGGTATAATATGTATGAACATGCATATGTATTTATTTATATCATTTGTCTAGTACCCAAGTTCTGCTTAGTTTGGGACTAGATGGCGTTGTGTGTTTGATGTCCGAAATATTTATTTATTTATTATGTACTTATTATTTTATTTATTATATGTAACAAAAACAGCAGTGAGTTAGAATTTGCTTTGGAAGCTTTTTCACACATCATCATCAACAGCATTTTACAGTCCATCATAGGCAGAGGCCTATGTCCAGCAGTGGACAGTGAAGGAGAGCCTTAACGCAGAGGTTTTGGCCTTACTATACCACGCTGGCCTGACTGGTTGCTTTAGTTTTTGTTTCTTTTCTCATCCTTCAAAATTTCTTTATTAAATACTCGCCATTTACAAAGTTGCCAAGAGCATGCGAAGGAGAATAATTACTAATTTATTAAAGGTATTATTAAACATACTTTAAATAAATCATGTTGTTTTAGGTATTTTATGTATAAAACACAAATGTTTATGCCTCATGCATACATTTAATGTATTTTTTAAATAATTAATTATTAAGATAACAACACTTAATTAGATTTATAATCAAAGTTGATATACAGGATTGAGTTATCCATAGTAATATTATAAATTCGAAAGTAACTCTGTCTGTCTGTTAAGCTTTCACGGCTAAACCGCTGAACTGATTTGGATGAATTTTGATATAGAGATATATTGGATCTTGGAGCAGGACATAGGCTACTTATTGTCCCGATAACCGACATGGATGCAGGTGGAGCTGCGGCCAAAAGTTAGTATTTTAATATTTGTATAAATTTGTTTGTAAGGGCCTTCGTTATCTTATTCAATTTAAATTAATTAAAAAGTACAATATGTCATCAAAAGGCATTTTGCTAATGACTTAAAGTTATTGCATTTCTTTTTCAACTTTTAATAGACGTCTATACACAACACACTTTTATGCTGAATACCTTTCAGCCTTTAAGAAATATACTGATACTGAGTTATAGCAATTGATTATCAAAATGTACGAGCCTGTTCATTATCATTTTTAAATCTATATCAATACTAATATTATAAATGTGAAAGTTTGTAAGTATGGATGGATGGATAAATAGATGTTTGTTACTCTTTCACGCAAAAACTACGGCACGGATTTGGATGAAACTTTACAGTAATATAGCTTATTCATTAGAATAACACATAAGCTACTATTTGCCGCGATAACCGACATACACTCGGGTGGAGCCGCGGGCAACAACTAGTTTTAAATACCTTAAACAAGATCTTTCAAATTCTTCATAATATAATATTACTTATCGCTTGAACAAATAGAAAGTGTGAATCTTAAATAAACTACGGGTTATCTTGGGTTTCTATGCTAAGAGAAGCTGGTATATAAATCTAGCGATATCGTGGTGACAGCATCTGTCCGTTTGTCTCGCTTGCTCTTCAAACTTACTGCGCTCCACACCTAAATAAATTTTAGATTACAACCGCTTTATAGAGAAACGTGTATTATTGCCGTTATCAATTCTTAATCACATAATTTTTATTGGTTTAGAAATTATCCAATAATTTGTTATTCCTTAAACTGATACCTTGGTACTAAAGTTTTTGGTTAGCCATTACCACACTTTAATAAAATTTAAGAGTTAGAATAATTAAGATTATCAGTAAGAAAATGAATATAAATGAGATTTTTTGTTTAAATAGCATAATCTCAGAAACTGTCAGTTAGATTAAAATGGTTCTTGTCTTAATGGATAGTGCGTTTATTGAAGAACTATGAGCACTACGCTACGACTCCCAAAAGAGGAGTAATGATCTCAAATGCAGGTGGAACTTCAAGGAATTAGTTTACCATACTCCATAATACTTAATCATCGGTCATAGTACTAAACGCAAGACCATCATTCATGTTCGTTGCTATACAAGTTCAAGTCTACGCCTGCCCCAGGCTGACATTTGTGGCAAAATTACACACTGTTCGCTTCTATCACGAATACTTAATATATTTGTCGGACGAGGCACAATTATGGTCAGTCCGCCGTGACGGACCGCTCCGATGAACATCGAGTCTTGAACTTGCCGGTGCTTTTGGAGAGGGCACTTTCAACTAACTCGTTTACCATAATGCAATGTTCAATGTTTAAATTACAGTTTAAAAGCGTTGTTATACGTGGTTATTACTAAATCTAATCTATTTAATTAATTAATTTGTTAAACAGATATCGTTGATATCAAAATTTTGAGTAGGTAATCGATCAAATCTCTAGTTGACTGCTTTTAATGTGTTTCGGACGTACCCACATTGGGTAGGGACTACATAGAGATTAGTGATGCACTATTTTTCGTCTTTTTTTATTTACTAGCTTTGCCCGCGGTTTCATTTCGGTTATTATGGTAAAGAGTAGCCTATGTCCTTCCTCAAGAATCAAAGTATCTCGATGCCAAATTTCATTGAAATCGGTGCAACAGTTAAGTTGTAAAAAACGTAACAAAGAGACGAGAGTTATTTTCGAATTTATGACATTAGTACGGCTTAATTATGTGATTAGAAGTGTTGGTCGAATCTGGAGATAGACGATCGAAAACAGTTTTTTTTTTGTACATTTTTTTTTTTTTTTTGTTAATTCTGTTATGTGATAGTCACAAAACCGTTTCCGCTTCTCCGTTTTGTCGTGTTCAGAGTAAATTTATGGTAATTTGAAGAAAGTGGCCACGATTTATTTTTTCTTTAACTTATTTTTTTAAATGGTTTGGTCTTTAGTTATTACATTGCGAAACGCTCTCAGTAAATTTAAAAGTCATATATTTTTAACGTTTTTAAATTTTGTCTTTTTACATAGGTATATAAAAGTATTTTCCGTTTATCGTACATAGATAATCTATAAAAGCGCTATCTGATTATTGTTACATGTTAACGGTAATTAAAAAAACACCAGATTTTTTGATAACGATGTGTATCAGATTTTTGACAAGCAGTAATCAGTAATTAATTCTTTGAAATTAGAAATGCTACCGTTTAAATTCGCCGAATAGCAGATATTTAAGCTCACCTTCGTCATATATCTTTTAGATATGTATCTTAAAAGGCCAAGTAAACCGACAAATGGATTTATACTATGTATGAGTAGTCAATTGTCACGGTATTATATGATCTTTTAGTTTCACTTTTCTTGTGTTGACAAATCTGTTTGGTAAGCTTGTAAGTGTAACAAGCAAAGTATTTATTCATTATTTTCCGTTCTTAATTTGACACATATACAAGATTTCACACGCACTACCATTAGATTTGAAAAAAAAACAACAATGGTTTGCGCTACGATTTATGTAAATCCTATTATGCGCGAAATCCTTTGTTTTCTTAAGAATTAAAACAAAAATTTAAAAGTTTAAATATCGTAGTTTATTCATGAAATAAGTTTTACTCATTTAAACAATTGCACAATTTAATATCGTATTTAAACGCCATTCACAAAAAGTTTAAGAGTTATAACTGTAAAAATATACATATAAATTGTAATTAAAATTATGCACACATATTACTTGTTGAAATCGAGTACTCATGATGTAATTAAGATTTTAACTCTTTTAATAACAATCACTATAACAACTAAACGTATATACTAATGAAACTATTCCAATTAAAAGTATTGCGACAGAGGGGCCAAGAGTTTCAGAAAAACCAACTAAGAGAACAAACTACACAAGACAATAGCACTGCAGCACTGCAGAGAGAAGGAAATCTTGATACCAACCTATCTGGGCAGCGTTGTAAAGTAGACCATAACTATAACATATATTAGTACCAAGGAAAGCCCTAGTGTTAATTGTGTTTGATTAGTCACTAGTGACCGAAAACCCGTGAAGTTACAATGGGTCCTCTGTGTTTTCGTAGCTGAAGGGAGTTCTCGGTCCGCCGCCTCTAATTACGGGCGAGAGCGGCCGATCTGTTGGAGACAATGTCTACACTTGTTCGGTCATTATTACGTGATTTTCGTCACGACACACCTGTTTGGTGGCAATGACAAATCCTTACCCATTAGTGTTACACAAAACGTTCTTATTAGCATTCTTCACGCGCGCGTGCTTTTATGTTCATTCGCTTGTTTTGTTCTTCATTTAATGAAGAAACTCTTTTTGTCATTTTAACGCTCTATCATCACTCTTTCTTAAAAGAAATATGTTTATAAATAGAACAGAATAAAAATATAATTTAAAATTATAGAAAGTTTAACATTGTTCGATGTTGCAGTAATTAGTCGATACTAAGACTGCTGGTGCTATATGTTGCTGTATGCTGGTGCTGGTGCTGAATACTGGTGCTAAGCCAAAAAGAATACAAACGAACAATTACAAAAGTCTAAGGGATAGTCACTTGGCACCGACTTCAAACAGATTTTAGGTACCTAGCACACATTATAATACTACTATTTAAATGAATAAAGAATTAGGCATAGGCAATTTATGAAGAACCAGTTTATTTTACGCTTTTAAGTGTTTTTTTGGCAGAGAGTTTTCGTTGGATGTTTTTTGGAAGTCAGTTTTTTTTTTTTTTATAAAAAGTTTTTATTTTTCAGTTTTTAGTGCAAACAATCGTAGGTAAATAGTAAGTTGAACTATTTCATCAAATTTCATCATCAAGAATACAAATTAAGGTCTATACGTACGTGTAATATTAAAATCATCCTCTAATCCCTAACTGTGAAGAGTTTAACCCTCTATCATCAGCTCTAAATAACTTGAAAGTATACGACTTAAGATCTTTAGATACGTATGAAATTGAAAGAATTATCCTCCAACTTCTAACCGTTGAGGAGTTGTACCTTCCAAGGTGGAAGGTCATCAGCTTACCTAAATAATTTGAAAGAATACGACTAAAGGTAACATATGTTCATATGATATTTAAAGATTTATCCTCCTATCGTCCAACAGACGCAAATACCGGTGTAACTTCAGAAAATATACGAAAAACATAGTATGTGCCTATAAAAAATGAGGGTTTCCCTCGATTTCCCTGGGATCCCATCATCAGATCCTGATATGCTGGCAATGGGACCACCTCGGAAGCATACCCTTTTGAATACAAGAAAAAATTTCAAAATCGGTCCACAACTGACGGAGTAATCGGTGAACATACATAAAAAAAAATAAAAAAAATACATACAGTGGAACATAGAACCTCCTCCTTTTTGGAAGTCGGTTAAAAATAAACTAAATGTTCCATCAAAAGTAGGTATTCTCACTTGAAATAATTGCAAAAAAAATGTATTACTTCTTTCTTAGAATCATATTAATTTAGTAATGAACGTTAATTTAAATTTACTAATTTGCCTCAACGTAAGATTATAATATAGATAACAATGTAGACTTCTGGGTTAGTCCGATCTCTTCCTTGAAAGGCAGCAGTCGTTAAGTATCCGTTTTCTTATTGGTAGGAATCGTAACTATACTTGAGGCAAGCACAATATACTTGTTAGGGTCCTGATTCAATATTTAAGGCCAATTTCAACCCTTACTGTTATGGTCTCTTATAGATTATTCTGAAATTATCTTCCAGATAACTACATAATATATCGGTCAGATATATTTATATATATGTCGGAGACACAAGAATAAACGAGAACATGAATGACAGATACAGCCAATCTGGACCAAAGCCAAACACTAATCACTACTAAACGGATACGAATTAACTTAAACACCATCAGCAACCCACCATGAGGGGATTGGGGCAACGCTCACCCCTCCGCGATGCCCTGTGGAATTCGCCACCTAGGCTAGTAATTCCCCCACTGATAAATATCGCCTCATACACACAATATAAAACTCAGAGATACAATAAATCGCAAATCAAATAATAGATATGGTCGTCGCGAGATCTGAAGAGAACTGTGTCCTGTTTCCGATCGCGCCGCTTTATATAGACTGTTGCGTAGTGTTCGATAGTGGCAAATGTTTGTATCACTTTTATTATTTGGATACCCTCACTCCGACATATATATCAGCAACCTTTATCTGTCAAATGTCTACCATCACCATTCACCATCCCTCTTCATTCCATAATATAAATAATAATAATAATAAATAATAATATCGCTCGTTTTTACATAAAAAAAATCAGCAGTACGACATCACTGCAAAAAGAGGGAAACTTCAAACAAATCCTATATCAACCAGTCTGGCCATCGTGGTTAAAAGCTGTCAAATAGTGTTTATAGCAAATAAATATCACCTTAGAGTCGTGTACAACTCGGTCTATGATTGGAAAGTAATTATCTCTAGAACAACACAAAGTTTAGTATTCATTAATTAAGAGTTTAATTAAGTTGAATGCGAACCAATTTTACTAAAATGTAAAAATCTTTTTCATGAACATCGCACACGTTAAATGAATGCGGGCTATAAACGAAGTAACCGCTTCGTAAACATTAATTACGAATATTCATTAAGAATAAAACTGTACAAAGAAACAAAAATATTTGTATGTAAATTATTCTACAATGTTTTTATATCCTCGTAAGTCAAGTATCTACTAATTAATAGTAACGAATAACAAAGCAAGGACGCAGTGTTTCGAAATAAAAACCTAGAACAAAACCCTGACACTAGTTCGAATGACAAGGCAAAATTTATACTTAGTCAAATTACGGACACACTACATAAATAAACAAAACATTCCTCGCTGACAGATTTAAAATACCTAAAATCCAAACACAGAAAATTATTAAATATTGATTGAATTATAAAATCACCAGTTATTGCTTACGCCTCCGCCCGCGTGACTGTCATATCACAGTGATAATTAGCCTATCTATCTATCCTCAAAACTCAAAGTATTTCCATGCCAAATTTCATTGAAATCGATGCAGCTGTTTAGGCGTAAAAGCGTAACAGATAGAGTTACTTCCGAATTTATATTATTAAATATGGACTAGTTGAATGTAATTCCAATAAAAGCAGTGCAGGATAAAACACATAAGTTCAACCTGAAAATTGTCTTCTGCCAGAAATGATAATGTATCTTTGTAAACATGTTACTTTATATCAGATTGGAGACATGTAATTTATCGTTGATTGTATACGCGTCCTTATTCCGACGCACGCGCCGATATGTCAAATGTTTTTGCCATGAAAGACATTCGAGAAATCCGCATATTTTAAACAAAATATTCATGCTTTATATATATTTCAATATTCGAGACTGTTTTTTATTTGATGTTCGCACGGATAATTATTATTTGGAGTCTACGATACATAGTTTAGTTCCAACTAAAACCTCGTGAGCCATTACGTCGTTTACCACTCATAATTTCTTTAAAATTATCTATAGATATGCTACGTGATTCTTTAGTAATTACCTATCATGAAACAACCATTTTAAAATACACAGCTGTATGAAGAGGGAACGTACATCGATCAAACGGTTCTTGCGGCCGTTTTGAGGTCACGCCAGATGAATAATGCGCCGGGCACATTAACCGTCATTATATGCAAATAATATTACACACATTAGCCACAAGTACTGTATACTCGTTTGCTATAAGTGGGCTGATACACTCGTCGGAGCGTCATCGACTTCTATTCGAGCATGGTACGCTATTTCTTTTGGGACTCGATAATCGAAATCGAATAACAGATTCATCAGCTGTACCCAGCGTCGGTAATGAAACAACACCAAAAGTCACTTACCTAATGAAGCATGACAATTAACTGCTGAAAAACTTGAATTCGCATCCGATTGGATAAAATTAATCAATGGCAGACCCGGGCCGTCAATGGAATGGATATTTTATGTTCCCGTGGGCGAAGAGTGGGCTCCAATTTGTCCGCAGTTTTTTAATTAGTATGGATGTGAGAGAAAACGAATTGGATTTATGCTTGCGACCGACGTGCGCTGTGATTATTTGCTCCATGCAATATAAAGAGCAGAAAAAAGCAAATATTTTATGGCTTCGTTAAAACGCGGCTCATTAGAGCAGTATTAATAGTACCGCTGTGGTTATATTTGTTATTAGTTATGCTGCAAATTAATATTAATTTACTTTTTACAGCATGTTGTTTTTACATGCAATTGTTATATAGAAGTCATTGTTTTTGCGAACATTAGGTCGTTAATATTACGTTTAATGATTTTATCCATACAAAGACAGTTTATCATATGGTCCATGTGGATCCCGTATGAGCCGGGAGCGAGGGGCCTTGCGCGCGGTTCGATCGGAGGCGCCTGCAGCGTCTTCCACCCCGTACTCGGTTCTAATTAGGCTCACATTCTCATTCCGTTTCCGCGTTTAATTTTGTCGGCGGTTTCGTCTTAATTACATTATTCGTGGCGAGCAAGCGTTCTGTTCTTCTTAGGAAAACGCGTAGTTAAAAGAAGTGACCAGTACGCCAGCAATTTTAAATATTTTGTATAACGATTTGTTTCTTACTTTATCTACCTTATTTTAGATCCACTCACTCACTTAGTTTATAGACTGCGGTTGTTTGAGATTATTTTTCATTCACAACGTAAGTACTTAAACGATGCTAAACTAATAATTCTTTTGGAGTTTCACCGCAAAGAAATCGTATGAATATTTTATTATTGGAAAGTTTGTGTTCAATTCTGTAGAATCATCCTATATATTGCAGCTGACAAATGCCTCAAGTGGCCTCAACACAGATTGAGGAAAAGTGGAAATAAACATTCACTAACAAGATGACTTACACTTTCGCTGCCTTAAATATTTCAAACCGGCTGTTCATCGGTTGTAATTGAAAAAAAAATCACTTAACAGGTAAATAGAGGGGCGATGAGGAGGCTCATCGCGTTCGCTTTGTTGTCGGGCGGTTGCTAATAAGATTTTTAAACGGCAACAAAGTATCCAATCAATGGGGCTTGAATAATGAAAACGGCACCTGCCAAGTTCCCAGGCCACCCCCACGAGCCTAAACACGCACTACGCTTACAAACTCCACACATCGTATTAATATAAACTTTACTCTATGCAAATAGGATTCGATTTAATACTTGTACAGTTCTGGTGAAACTTGAACAGACATAAGTTTAAGTAATTATGTACAATTGTATGTCGTGTCTAAAAAAAAGTCATTATTATTTTTTATTTATGGGCATTTGAGTTTTATAAAATGAAAATTTGCTTTCCTATAAACAACACAATAAACAATAATACATAAAAAGAATTATTCGCCAATGTAATATGACATAGATATGATAAAATAAATTAAAAATCCTTTTAAAAACAAGCTTTTACTGGAATGCCTCGAGATGAATTAAACGAGTCCAAACTCGATGATGTTGCAACGTTTATTTACAGAGTTCCTATGGCCACCTTCCAGCTCCAGCATCAGATCAGCTCCATATCATTATCATATTGTATTGTTACGCTGTATACATATGCTTGCAAAATTTACCAAAATCGGTTAAAGATATCTGCCTCAAAATTGAATTGCAAGATTCCACCCGAACATACAAGTATACATACATTGCAAGTTAATAAAAAGCTTGTAATAATACAAATAAGTCCAGGGAGACCTAGAGGTAACTTAACAAACAGTACAGGAGTATTTGTAGATCTGTAATTGTTTGTAAAATGTGATTTATATCGATTCAGTAACATGTTAAAAATACCGGGAATAAAAAAGTCTTTCCAGAGTTTCCTGTTTTTCTTGCTTTTTTTTACAATGCCATTCATGTAAAAGAGTAGAATTTTTAAATGTAATTGAAAATTACCAATTTTTTGTAATTAATTAGGAAGTCATAAACCAAGGACTTTGCACCAGAAAAAGTAATTTCAAAATAATCAGCCAAATGAAATTAACTGAGCGCTGAACCACGAAATTTTCATTTTTTTTTAATACTTTCAGAGGTAAATCCTCTATGTTATCTTTGGTTCACTTAATGACATAATTCTTGGCTGACTTTTTTCCATTTTTGTGTATCTATAATTTAATCTCGATTTGATCTTAAAAGTAGTGCAATTAGGTAAATTGTGTAAAAATGCACATTGATTTTAAATGATTTTTTTTCTAATACATACTTATTTTTGTATTAATCCTGTAAATTTATGTATTACTAGTGTTTTTTTTTTCATCTGCATTAGGTTATAATTACCATTCTTTAGGATAAGACCGTGTTTTTGCATAGTGTTAGTGAACTCTATCTACTAGAAAACCATTTTTTAACCGACTTCAAAAAAAGGAGGAGGTTTGTTTTATGTGTGTTCGCGGATAACTTCGTCGTTTATGAACCGATTTTGATGATTACTTTTTTAATGGAAAGCAGATGTCCCAACGGTGGTATCATGATGAGGACATTAGGATCTGATGATGGCATCCAAGAGAAATCGAGTCGAACATTGAAGTCGGTTTTTGTTTTTGTTAAAATTTTACTTGTTCTAATCCGACATATATAGTATCAAAGACTAACCATTTAAACAAAGAGGAAAATACAAGAAAATCCCTTCATTTTACTCTCTCTCCCATCCCTGATTTTGTTTCGTCCTTTCTTCTAAGGGCTATTCCAGTAACGAAAGATCCAACTCGCCTGCTTAAAGAAGTTTAACTTGCAAAAAATTTCAGTAACCTATTATTTTTTTATGGAATAGGGGGCAAACGAGCAGACGTATCGCCTGATGGTAAGCGATTACCGCCGCCCATGGACACCCGCAACACCAATTGTAGAATAAATAATTTCATTTTATTTCACTATATTAATATACGCAGATTAGAATTTGAATACTTATTAAAAATGTTAGCGTGAAAGCGGCAAGTGAGAGTACAACGCACTCTGCCTGCTAGTTAGACAATGACGTACTTGAATTCAAGATATTTGTGACTGACAACTAAGTAATGACTAGTTATTCTATTACTGACTGCCTTGGTGGCGTAGTGGTAGCGTATGCGACTGCTGTGCTTGAGGTCTCGGGTTCGATTCACGGGTCGGACCAAATGTTTGTATGATCTGCCAATATTTGTTTCGGAGTTTGGGTGTTTTCTATGTATAATATGTATGTATTTACAAAAAAAATATGTATGTATTTATATCAGTTGTCTAGTACCCATAACACAAGCTCTGCTTAGCTTGGGACTAGATAGCGTTGTGTGTTAGATGTCCGAAATATTTATGATTTATTACTGACAGCTACGACGGGCCCGATGGTTCAGTGCTTAGTAACCCTGACCGGTAAACCAGTGGTCATGGGTTCGATTTCCACAGAGACAAATAGTTGTGTAATGAGTACAATTGGTTGTTCTTTAACGATGTGAAATGTATTTATATCGAATATGTATGTAATGGCAGAGGTATCATATGTTCAGCAGTGGACTGCGATCAACACTTGTATATAAATAATCTGAATCTCGGAAACGGCTCCAACGATTTTCATGGAATTTAGTATGCAGGGTGTTTTGGGGTGGTAAATTCATCTAGGTAGGATTAATTTTTATAAAATCATTCAGGTACTAGTTTTTATTAAATCAATGTTAACACCACTGTGGTTTCTAAATTCGATGTGTAAAAATATAGTTTATAAATTTTATGGAATAGGGGCAAACGAGCACACGTATCGCCTGATGGTAAGCGACTACCGCCGCCCATGGACAGCCGTCCCACCAAAGTCGTCACAATTGCGTTGCCGGCCTTTGGGGGGTAGGGAGTGGGATAGGGGGAGGAGTTGGGGTATGGGCATCTGGTATCCTCACTCACTCGGTGAAACACAGCGCAAACGCTGTTTCACGCCGGTTTTCTGTGAGGCCGTGGTATGACTCCGGTCTAGCCGACCCATGCATGCCGAAGCGTGGCTCTCCCACGGTAAACCTAAAACAAAAATGAATATCATTTCCATCGTCATCTAAATCATTTCGCCTAAATATTTTATTCTGCAATAGGTAAATGCAGTATATATCTTTTGAGTGTAGAGAGTAAATCCGCTAATTAGCTTCTCAAAATTAACTTGTGAACGATTTTTAATGTAATAGTAAAATTCTTAATTCCTACATGATCATTATAATGCAAATATTTTCTAATATATTATGGCTTGAATATTTACATACATCTAACTAGTTCTAATTGGCAATTAGCCAGAATAACGACGCCCACCAATTTGTACTAACTCTTGTGACGAGAGTAAGTTATGATATTTATTTAAAAAAAGAAACAGCAGCTTTTCTCAAAAACAAGTACTTATTTCCAAAATAAAAATTATCATATCTTTTTGAGTTTTAAGACTGTTTTAAACTGTTTAACGGATTTAATGCAGTTTTTAGCAATAGATACGGTGATTCAAGATGAGGGTTTATATGTGTAAATACGGAGAATTATTGAGAAAATCCGAGAATTTTAAAAACTTCCGTGCGAAGCCGGTCTGTATCGCTAGTAAATAATATGAAACTGTTGATTGTGTACCTTTAAAAATAAAATTATATTATTTATTTTACAATTTTGGGACAGCTGCACATATGGTCCAATAAAATAGAAGGCGCAGAAGCTATACAAAGATATTAACATGGCCCTTGGGATCGCGTACTTCGGGTGCGATTTAACGAAGTGCGATAGGTGCGCACGCGACGCGACAGTCGCTCATTAACACGCACGCAACTCGCGCGGTTTACGGATATCCCTAACACGCCACCGCTCCTCGCCCTTACAGCCTTCATTAGACATGCCCGCCAACAAGGTGTAATGGGTTTCCACACGCGTACTGCCACAGACATAACCACACAGTGATGCAACTGTTTACACCATCGCCGCAATCGCCTTCAACCTCTACCACCTTAATTAATAACGATATGCTCGTTAGTACGACCCAGCTATTATGAATACATTATTGCTGTTTATGAGCCACGACCACTTCATTTATAACGCTGTACGCGTTCAAACGTATCAAACAAATCTACAGCTACAACCCTTTATCCTGTTGGACACAGAAATTAAGCAAATTACATTTAGCAAAGCAAATCGTTCCAAAAGAAAGGGCTACTGAAATAATTGTCTACTTTACTCTCGGAGAAATAGAATTACAATCTAAATTAATTACGCTTTTAAAGCGTCCGTTATTCTTAATTAGTTTCTGCACCGCAGCGGAAGCTACCGCGCCCGACTCGCGCTCTCTTAATGAAGGGTAGTTTCAAATCAGTGCGTTTGATCAACTCTGTGCAGTCTTAATTACGGCACCGTTCCGCGCGGGACAATCCGGTTATTTATGACTACATAAGCTTGATTATTCTTTAATGAATACTTGTTTTAAAACGTTTAATTAAGTTTTATGGCGACAGGGCCGTACAGACGGCACGGGCGTCCCGCCGCTCCGCCGGCCGCGAGCTAATTGGATCGGGTTGACGCACTCCCCGCGACCCGCGCTAACCATCCACCCCTCTACCCGCAGCACCAACACCCGCCCGCACCCTCACCCCGCTCCTAATTGCATGAAATTGCTAATTGGAAAATTTTATAAACGCGGCCACCCGCACGCCTTCGCCCGAATCCAGTGTCCTAACCGAGGGCCGCCAAGAAAACTTAATATAACGGTCAACGTCTTACAGAGGTTAAATTTGAATTATTCGCGTATCGAAATAGCATTATCGTCGTCTATTTACGAGCACTGGACGGTCCCATAATACAGCGGTTAAACTGGTTAGTTTGTAAGCAATATTAAAAGTGAAAGTTTATATGGCATTCATGAAACCTTCTTTGTTTTGCTGGAGTAAAGTAGATCATAATATTTGTTTATCTTTGTTCACAGGGCGTGTAGTTGTGGTGGTTGTGCGAGCGGCTCCCGCTCCAACCGTCAAGCTGGCAGCGAGCGCGTTGAGCATGAACCCGCACTACCACGGGTACGCGGAGCTGAGCTCGCCGCACCCGCCCTCGCCCGAGGCGGGGTTTGCGGCCAACGGGCACGACTATCCCCACAACAATAATAACCCAGCACTAAAAGAATGCGCTGGTTGCAACGGCAAGATCGTCGAAAGGTTTCTTCTGCAGGCTCTCGACCGATATTGGCACCACGGCTGCCTCAAGTGTGCTTGCTGCGGGCAGGCCCTCGCCGACATAGGCCGTTCCTTCTACTTCAAAGGTGGAATGATATTATGCAAAAGCGATTACACAAGGTGAGCTACATGATTTGTTATGTATCAGTTAATTAATCAGAATCGTTCATGTTTCGGCGAACTAATTGATACCTTTTAAGGTTTGTTATTCGAAGTGTTCGGCTCTGGATCGATCGTTTTCATTGATCATCAACAAAAGGCTTGGTTTTTACTCTATCATTTGACAATGACAATGGCGTGCCTGTCAAAGGCATCGCTCCAAAAAAGTATGTTGAGAAAGCCACAGGCGCATTGTTATGAAAATGCTTTTAAGCCGTTTTGTTTTCTACCTTGGAGGGGAGCAAAAAGAGAAAAATTTTGCACACAACAACAGGTCGACGGCGGCTCTCGGACCAGCTAAATTGGCCTCGTTAGAAAACGCTAAGGACTAATTTAGGATATTGGCAACAAGGTTTTTATTTCAAACTTAGTCAACAGACTCGTGTGTGAGAGTACCGCCGCTTGTGTCTAGGTGCCAGTTCAATGTTACGGCTGTATCTACGATTATGGAAATTTTATGTCTCTTTGCAAACTAATGAATAACCATAGTCGGTTCTGCTACGTTGTTGATAAATAGACTGTGTTTGCATTTCATTTCAGTACTTGTTACCAAAGAATAAGACATAGTTCATAGTGGTTTATAACACTCAAGACTCAACATGATAAATTTCACAAGTTGTAATTTAACTTATTTAGTCTACTAATTTGAATAAGGTTTACACATAGAGGAATTGTCATTTTTGACAATGTTGTTGGCAATGTTATAAGGCCTGTAATCACTTTGCTTAGTGCGAGTGCAGGTGCTTAGTGCGGGTGATCGGTGATTGGTGGAAAGTACTTGAGGGCAGCGAATTCGCGTTCCGCACGTTTTGTTCTACCAATCGTTGATCACCTGCGCTTCACACCTGCACTCGCACTAATCAAAGTGAATACGGGCCTATAGTTACGTTTTTATGTACATTCACACATGAATGTGCGTTATGAATATTTGTTAAACAATGCTTTTGTAAGCATTTAATCGTAACAAATCATTCATTCATCAAAAATGTTAATTATTATTATAAAAATTTACATTTAAGTTTGTCAGTGTTTGGTCCACATTTTCTTACTCTCATAAAGTTTTCTTGTTTTGTACTCTCATCTCTGTACGTAGGTACATAATACGAATAGTGAGCATAACTTAGACTAAAACTTCTTTGAGGTATTTTTAGGGTTCCGTACCCAAGTAAAACGTAAAACGGGAGCCTATAACTAAGACTTCGTTGTCCGTCTGTCACCAGACTGTATCTCATGAACCGTGATAGTTAGACAGTTGAAATTTTTAGATATGATGTATTTCTGTTGCCGCTATAACAATAAATACTAAAAAAAATACAGAATAAAATAAATATTTAAGGGGGCTCTCATACAACAGATGTGGTTTTTTTATCGTTTATGTTCGATATTGATAACGAAAACAGGTAGACGATTGAAATCTATAGATAATGGTACGGAACCCTTGCTGCGCGATTCCAACTCGCACTTGGCCGATTTTTTAATAGTTAGTTTGAGTTAAGACTTTTCGATTAGACAATTATCTTAAAAGTAACCAATTTGTTTTCAAAATATACAAATAATTTCCCAGCAATAAATAAGGAACAATTTTGCTACCTTACATAACGATAAAAATAAAAACACCTTCAACAAAAATGATTCCCGAAAAAAGAAGAGTTTTATTGATAAACAATTTATATTAACTATCAATTCTTTATATCCATCTGCAACAATACATTATACGAGTACTACAGAACACGAGACATTCTACTACACAAAATCATTTATTAATTACCTACTTACAGACAAACACCGCTTATGTTCAGAAACATACTTGAACTTAAAATGTAAATTACATTTTAAATTAATCTTACTAATAATATAATGATGTATAGATGTTTGTTACGCTATCACGCAAACTACTGAACGGATTTCTATGAAACTTTACAATAATTTACATAGTTCATATATCAGAATAACACATATACTACTTTTTATCGCGATATCGAGCAAGCCGAGGGCAAAAGCCAGTATCAAATAAGCGAAGAAAGGAATAACGTTAAGCGTAAATTTGTATCATTGTTATTAAACACCAGAGTAATCGTTTTTATTCTATATTAAAAGCTTAATATGTAGTATGACTCCACTATAAGTAAATAAATAGTTTATGTTGCGAACTTAGGTATCATAACGATTTTTATTACATATATTTTCATATTGTTTTTATTAGACGTAGGTACGCTTACTAAGAGTTAACGTTCATTCATATTAATATTTGTTATTATCTTAAATATCCGAACTAGCATTCTATAAAATAAAACCTTATTTTATTTTTATACATTAAAAAAGATAATTTTGACATCTTTTAAAATAAGTACGAATACGTTTTGAATGATAATAAATTCGACTTATGCAATGCATATGAAAGTGGCCCCTAGTTAGAAATCTGTTTTCACTGTCGTGTACCGTGCAGGTAGAGAAATTGAACAGAAATGTAAGCGGACCGCTGTCGGGCCGGCGGCGGAGCGGCGGGTGCGGCCCGCACGTGGACCGCAGCTGCCAGGCCCGCCGCGTTAATTAGCTAAACGCCTGCCATTCACCAATTATTTCCACCAACACAAGCTTTACACATGACACCCTGTGTCAAATTGTAAAGCTAGAGTACAACTTAGTGTACAAACTAAAACGTATAAATTTCTCACTCATTAAAGCATATTTCCTTTTATTAAAAAAAAAATGTTTTCAAATTTGTGAACGTAATTTCTTTTTTAAATCAGATAGCTTTTTACCCGACTGCGAAAGTACTAATAATAGTATAATAGTAATAATTTGTACTTGTTACTATAAAAAAAATATTAAAAATAAAAAACCCGACTGCGTCAATATTTAACAATAAAAACATATAAGTTTTATATATATTCGTAATCACCGTAAAAAACTCTTTATTTTGATACCACACTCGATGTATTTTGAAAACATTATTTTTTTAATATTACTTTTTGGCGCCAAAAATACTTATTATATTTTTTTTTTTGATGTACCTAGTGTCACTCTCACGACTAAGAGGAATCTATTGACACCACTCACATAAAAATAAGACAAGCCGTTTAGGCTCTAGGGCGTGCCAAAGAAATAGACATACATACATACACTCGAAAAACATAACCCTCCTTTCGCAGTCGGGTAAAAAATGCTAAATCAGTATTAATAGTTAACTTTTATTTGGGACCTACTTAATATGATCATTATTTTGATCTCTATGATCATTTGAGGAATTGTGAACCAACAAAGTTAAATAAGGTATTACCACTTTAATTAAGTATCGTCATGTTAGCATAAGTTTATAATCCATATTTACATGAAGACATTCAGGGCCCTCTATTTGGCATTTATACAAATTCGTTTTGCACTGATTTCCCTTGTTTACCGGCGGTTGCGAGTCAAACTAGAGCGAAGAGTGGGCCGCTGGCGGCGCGGGTCGTGCGTCGTAGATTCGATAAAGCTCGTCTCACAGTTGACAGAGACGGCGCGGCCTAACGAGCGGCGCGGGGGACAGGTGGGCCACACAGGGGGGTGGAGGATGAAGAAGTGCGGTTCCGTGCATGTCTCTGCTGATTGACCCGCGTCACTCGGCAAACAACAACTAACGAGTCGGCCCCGCGCCTCCAGGTACGGTAATTCGCTCGAATCGCTCCCGCGGCGGTCGCGCCGACTTTACTTACACGCCTTCTCTGATTGAGACTCCTTAACAAAATTAACGCTCTCTCACGCAAACAATTGCCGCATTTATCCGCCTCCTTTTGTCCCGATATGATGGATTGCGGTCTCGCTCCACAAAGACGCTGATGATGTTACGTGCTGCTGATTACTATGTACGTACCAAATTAGGCGCCGAGGTGTTACGCTCCGTGTGTGCGACTATAAAAGCTGCGGAAGCGTTACATGAACATTAAACCGGCTTAATTCGAATTTTATAATGATTTATGGCGTTTGCTATTGTTTAGATTAAGACATTATATAATAGTATGTGTTGTTTCGAAATACACATGCTACGGTAGATGCTACACAATTCCTTGATTGTGTACAAATGTACCAAATTCTGTGGGATTTCACGACGTCAATCGGACCAAATTATTCGAGCTAGTCAGCAATCAGAGACCTGTCGTAGCACGTAGCGCTTCTACGAGGTACGAGTACAATCAACGCAATTCATGTTGGAATTCCATGATATTTTTATTATCAGTGATCTCTCACATAGCCCTACAACTTCGTACCTTCCTTCCAGAAATGGTTCCTTTTTTATCTTTTGTTTTCAATTAGGGATACTCTATAAATATAATAGAGTCTGTCAAAAGCATTGTAGCAGTAAGAAATAAGTATAAACAAATAAGTTGATATTGCACCGTCAGATCAAGGTCGCAATGTTATCATTCATACACGAATCGGAAAACAGTTAAAAATCTTTGAACGGTTGAACAGACTGATAGCTAAGAACATTCGACAAAGTCCCAATTTATATCATCTTTAGTAATTACGACTATTTCTTTTGTACCTATTAAAATATTGCAATAGGAACAATTACTAATAGCCTACTGACCTATATTATACCTTTGCGTATAAGACGGTAGTCTGTGTACGAGTAACAGGGCACGTCCATGTAGCCGTTGAAAGCAGGTTCGTTAGGGCCGTGCGGGCGCCGTCAATCAAGGCAATTGCTGCTCAATCGGCAATCAGCCGCTCCCGCGCCGTTAACGAGACCCCTCTAAAGTACCAACTTCTTCTCAACCATTCTTGTTGCCACTTAGATAACTAGCGTAAAGTGCTCTAATCAAATTGTTATATTCGAACGTCTCATTAGAAAACCTCTACACAATTAAGGAAGTCACTTTAAAAATATTTTTATTTGAATAGTATACTCATAAAGGTAGTATTTTTTTTGCATAATGAAATATCTCACGACAAATAGAACTTGTATTCAAGATAATATCAAAACGATTTATTTTGCAACGGTTTTTCTTTCTTAGTACGGTCCCATTCAATAAACCATATAATGCAAACAAAAATTCAGTTCACTACAATCTAATTTATAATCAACACAAAAATAACTAAGCTTTAATTAAATTAAGATATGCATAAATACCACGCCAACGAACCGATCAAAACAAATAAACATCAGTTACAAGGAAACTCGAACTCTGATATTTCCTCCGCCTCATTATTACAAACTTATATTCCTCGTTTAAAGCCTCTGGGAACACAACATTTCACAGCGATAACATCTGTGAATATATTTATTGCATCACGTCGAAATGTATATTTATTATAACGCATGTCCAGGGCGGGCGGGGTGTCCAATTTGGGCGCTCGTTAAGTCGCAAAAGACGCACGGTTTAATTGCAACCGCTCGCCTCTAATGAGGCCCTGTATCCCGGAGTACGACGTTTCTCGTGCGCAAATTGACATTGTAAGTAAATTGATGACGCCAAACTACGATACGCGATGGCACACGATGATGTCGGCGTGTTCATTTAAAAGTTTAATTAATTATGAACGTCATTATGACTGTCATTTTGTGGTGAATAAAGTTGAAGTATAAAGAAGGTTTGGTATATTTGTCTTCCATAAAATTAAATTGTTACCATACAGCAGCATATAACAGCTAAATTTCAGGCAAGATAAAGAAAAACTTGAAACTTTGTTGGTGTGTTTTCGACACTGCTTCTCATCAAGATTATTTGCTATAACTACTTAACGCTAAATAACTATTTTACCACATTAGGAGTATGAAGGAGGAGTATCCGGAAGGAGGGGCGCCCGGCGGACTCACCATCCGCCTACCGGCCCATAGTGTTGCTTGACGAGGTGTGCAAACTCTTTGAAAGAGTGATTGCATGGCGCCTCGTCAAGCATCTCTTCAGGGTGGGGCCGGATCTGGCGGACAACCAGTACGGTTTCCGTCAGGGGCGCTCCACCGTGGATGCGATCATGCGCGTGAAGGCCCTGGCGGAGGAAGCAGTTTCCCGGGGTGAAGTGGTGTTGGCGGTGTCCTTAGACATCGCCAACGCTTTCAACACTTTGCCCTGGAGTTGCATCAGGGAGGCACTAGTATATCACCGCGTGCCTTCCTACCTCCGCCGCATAGTCGGGGCATACCTGTCGGAGAGAGCCGTCATCTACCCAAGTAGGACCGGTCTCGGTCAACGTGAAATGTCGTGCGGTGTCCCGCAGGGGTCAGTCTTAGGGCCGCTCCTGTGGAACATTGGCTACGACTGGGTGCTACGCGGTGCATTCTTAGATGGTGTCGCCGTCACGTGTTATGCGGATGACACGCTTGTGACGGCGAGTGGCAGGACGTACCGTGAGGCAACCCTGGGGGCCACGGCCGGGGTTGCCCAAGTCGTCGAACGAATCCGGCGGCTGGGTCTCGAGGTGGCTCTGCACAAATCCGAGGCTTTGTTTTTTCATGGGCCTCGGAGCAAGCCACCTGATCGACTCAGCCTCATAGTAGGAGGTACTCGCATCGGCATCGAGCCCTCTATGAGGTATTTGGGGCTCGTACTCGACGGCCGATGGGACTTCGGACACCACTTCCGAAGTCTGGTCCCCAAGCTGGTTGGCGCAGCACGTGCATTGGCACGGTTGCTGCCAAATATGAGGGGGCCCGATGACTCCTGCAGGAGACTTTACGCGGGGGTTGTGCGGTCCATGGCCCTTTATGGGGCCCCAGTGTATGCGGAGGCCCTGAAGGCCAGCACTATCGCATTATTGCGGCGACCGCAACGGGTGCTGGCCATCAGGATCATAAGGGGGTACCGCACGATCTCTTTTGAGGCGGCAAGTCTCCTGGCTGGAACTCCACCATGGGACCTGGAGGCGAGAGCCCTTGCGGCTCTTTATCAGTGGCGCAAGGAGGCGCGGGAGTTGGGTAGGAGTCCTGAGTCTCGAGAAATCGAAAACCAGAAATCCCATTTTTATTGCGGCGGTAAGACCCGTTATGGAGGATTGGCTCGAGAGGCGTCACGGGACCCTCTCATACCGGCTGACGCAGGTGATCACTGGGAAAGGATGCTTCGGAGATCACCTGTGTCTGATCCGTAAGGAGCCAACGCCCGAGTGCCACCACTGCGATGGCCAGATCGTGGACACGGCTCTCCACACGCTGGCAGAATGTCCGGCATGGGGGGAGCCGAGGCGTGATCTCGTCGCGGCCGTCGGGGTGGGGGTACTCTCGCTCGGTAATATGATTGCGGCCATGTTGCGGAGCGAGAGCGCGTGGAACTCCGCCGTTTCCTTCTGCGAGCAAGTTATGCTTGCCAAGGAGACGGCGGAGCGGGACCGGGAGAGATTTAGAACTCTACCGGCCCGCCAGGCCCGGGAACGGGCCAGGTACCGCAGGCGACTCGGGCGCCGGAGATCTCAGAACGATCTCCGTCCTCCATAAGCGCAAGCCTGAGGGTGACATATGAGGCCATCTGTCACCCTAGCAGAAGCAGGCTCGGGTGGAAGCGCGGACGCGGCGGATCGCAGCATCCGCGCCCCAGGGGAGGGTAACGGGAACATCGGGGTTCCCACATGGTAGGGGGCTGTCTACGAACCGTAGGTGGCCCGAGGTACGTCGGGGTTCCAGGGCTTTCCTTGCTAGGGTACACCTGGTCCCCGGCTTCTAGTACCCGAGACGGCGTGCGGTTTTAGTCGGTTCGGGTCCGACATGCCACCAGGAGGTGGTATCCGAGGGGATTTCCGCACGGAAAAAAAAAAATAAAAAAAAAGGAGTATGAAATTATACATATTTACAATGTTAGTTTCATGAGATTAGTGTTGTTAGATGGACCATGAAGAAACGATAGCTTGTAGGGAAGCTTTTCCTCTTTTTAACCGACTTCAAAAAAAGGAGGAGGTTCTCAATTCGACTATATATTATTTTTTTATGTTTGTTACCTCATAACTTTTGACTGCGTGAACCTATTTTGATAATTCATTTTTTATTTAAAAGCTGGTGCTTCCCGAATGGTTTAAATTTGGTCCAGATTGAAGTCGGGTTTTTTTTTTGTTAAAATTTGTAGGTAATTATTTAAACTAATACAACCCTTTACAATATTACTTAGTGAATGTACTGTTGAAGTCTAGTGATAGATATTGAAAGCAATCCTATAGCAAGACAAATATCTTACTTGCCTTGGCAAAGCCAAAGTTCTTGTTGTGGAACAGCCCGCAGCTATCCTTGATCCATTTAAAAGGTACAGGGCTAGGCAGACGCGATTGGATTACGCCATCGGCCCATGTCTCGATTAATTTCGTTTGTCTCTTTGTACGACGTCCATCCGGCGTCTAAACAGAAACTAAAGAGCGAGCGATCTTCGCTTGCAATTCGATTACCGATATTCATCTCGATGTTGAGAAACGATGTTTTATGTATCTAGCCCGAACTCTTAGTTGACCGGATACTATTTAGATTGTTTTGACAAAATTGTTATTAAAATATGCCTTGAGACATTTCTACCTTATTCATTACACCTACTATTTTTATGTTTACACCATCTCATGGGTAACTGAAAGACAATTACTAAGGAAGAAGTTCACCCCTGTACCTACTATTAAAGCGTAGTTTCAAAATATTTAAGACAAATCTTGTAAGATACTCTACATGTTGTTACTGAGAACGTCGTTTAAGGAAATCACATAACCGTTTGCTTGACTCGGATCTTAAACTTCTTGAAATAGATATGTTGTGTGATTAAGATGAAAAAGTTACTAATTTAACAATGTGATGGTCAGTTTAAACATGTGATGAGAAAGGAGTAAAATTTGGTTAAAGAAAGTTACGTATGGAGGTTGACAGAAGTGTAAGATGAAAACATTCAGGTGATCCCAAATAAAAGTGAGAAAATGGTACGCAAATTTTGACAAAAACAATTTTATTATTTAGAAAACCGGAAACCTTGAACATTAGAAGTACAAAGTGTTCTAAAATTAAAACTAACATAATTTAGGAGGCCCTCGATCGAGCAGTTAACCATCGATCTTAAGAAACCACGATCTATGACCAACAGCAGACTTTGATACCATAATTACATAGAACGGATTTAGAGACCTAACTATTATTTTTTATCCTAATCTGTAGTGGAGGTCAACGTGACTTTGAGTTAATTAAAACTACTAATATTTTACCCTTAACGAACTATTATTGTTTAACTTTTAATAATATTATAAATAATTGGGTGTAACGATAATTAAACACATGAAACACTATTTCCTTCTACATATAAAATTACTTACATGTTATTGAACGATTTGCATTTTTAATTAAGTGTCTGTTACATTATTTAATCTGCATATACAGGGTGTCCCAAAATTCAACGATAAGCGGGCGCCTACAGGTAGACCTGCTAATGAGTACATAAGGAAAAATAATACAAAAATTACCAGTTTTTTTTTTAGTTACAAGATAAATTTAGAATTTCTTTGAAAATTTATACCTTTCATGATATAGCTACTATTCACCACAACTCTTAAAAACACCAAATTGCCCGCAGTTTTTACACAAAAAACGTTCAAAATAATTTTTTTCCCTACAATTTTGAAATATTTTTACTCTTAGTGTACTTTGACTCATGGTCTTGTAAAAAAAAAGTATGGACACCACTACGTAATAAATAAATAAAAAAAAATGAAGGGTGTAAATTTTCAAAGAAATTCTAAATTTTTCTTGTAACTAAAAAAAACTAGGTATATTTTTTTTATTTTTTTTCCTCATGTACTCATGAGCAGGTCTACCTTTAGGCGCCCGCTTATCGTTGAATTTTGGGACACATGGTATATATATTGATAAATTAAAGTGATAAAGTGCAATTACACACTTAGAGCTATAGATATATATGTATATTAACGTAAGTATATTAAAGATATACAGTACTGCCTCGGAGCAATAAGGAAGTTCATATATAAATCAATTAAAATATTTTTTTCGTTTGTTAGTGGTATAGAAGCGGGTATTTCCAAGTAAGTCAAATTAGACCTGTAACTTATCGCGGTTTTATGTAAATTGAATTTATCAATTGTCCTATGTCTGGCTTTAATTTTTCTATTATATGAGTATATTTAAAAATAAATAATTGTGTTTACTAATAGAGATGTAAACTATTGACTTGAGGGAATTAAATAAGAAAAAGTTTAAAAACTATAACCCGACCGAGTAAAAACTTTGATATAATTTCTATAGCCTACTTAACCTGGGCCATTATTAAAATTCCATTGGAACCTCGTTCATTAAAATTGGTTTAGTAATTCAGACGCCACGGTGGAACATACAATCTATATACAAGGAATTAAACCCTTCCTTTTTGGTTCGCCGTACTCGAGTAAAGTGAACGATGTATCCATTAACCTACTAGCAATACCGAAATGATATTATGTTATTTCGTAATAAAATGGAGAAAGAAAAATATCATTACTACTAATAATACTCTTGCTTCCAATCCCGTAGATTTAGTCTTCAGTGACATTAGGTTTTGGTTGGTGCATTTATCAAGAGGATTTAGCACGAGCCCGGTCTGGCGGTGACAATACAACGGTTTATCGGCTCGAGGTTCATATTGTCCTGTCTGCAACGTAAATCATCGCTGCATCAGGCAGAATACCTAAGGATATGCCTACGTCGAATTAGAATTCATTTACTAATGTGTAAATAAATTTCACCATTGCATTTATTTTCTAATAATGGAACTCAGGGTCCATATTTTAAATAAAAAAATAAGTGAAATCTACATCTACATTAACACTTTGTTACATTTACTTTAATCACTTTATAATAATAAATATTCTGGACATCTAACACAACGCCATCTAGTCCCAAGCTAAGCAGAGCTTGTGTTATCTGTACTAGACAACTAATACAAATATACTTTTTTAACGGACTTCAAAAAAGGAGGAGGTTCTCAATTCGACTGTTTTTTTTTTATGTTTGTTACCTCATAACTTTCGACTGGGTGAACCGATTTTGATGATTCTTTTTTTATTTGAAAGCTGGTGCTTCCCATGTGGTCCCATTTTAATTTGGTCCAGTTCTGACATGTCATCCATGAGAAAATCATATAAATCTTCAATTTGCATTATGAATGTGCGCGACAAATTGACGAATAACTCAATTCAATTTGGTCGTTCTTGAAGTCGGTTTTTTTTTTGTTAAAATTTTGTATTATTTGCAAATACGTACATGTTATAAATAGAAAACACCCAAACTCCGTAACAAATATTTGCAGATCATACAAACATTTGGTCCGACCCGGAAGTCGAACCCGAGACCTTAAGCACAGCAGTCGCATATGCTACCTCTGCGCCACCGAGGCAGTCACTTACTGTTTAACTCAAGTTATATTTATGTAGGCCCAATGATGCTGAAACATCACTAGGCCGCCATGGTGTGGGTCACCATGCTGCATTGTTGGGTGGTCTGCATTCGCAATGAGTATGGTGAGCACCACTCTTGAATTCTGCTTATATGCTTGCCATCAGGCAGAGAAGAATCACTATGACAGGCCCATCAATAAGAAAAAGGAACATGGTTGTGAATAAGATACTGGTAATTTCTATAGCGATGATACTTAGAAACTGTATTTTTTTTAATGTACATTATTCTCAGTTAAAGCCGTAGAGCATGCAATTAATAGCACTAATTTTTGTCTAGAGGAATCTATAAAGAAAACCGTTGTACATTATAATATATTCAAAGTTTTGTGACCATTTAGTTTAAATTACTAAAACAGTATGCTAAACAAAACACACATTTGAATTAGTTATCAACCCATTGACGCGACGTAATAATATTCATACTCGACGCCCAAATTAATACCAAACAGAATTGTGAATAGTTCACTTACAGAAACCTTATTAATTTCTTTGTATTAATTAATTCGGCTTGCTAGACAAGTTATGCAATGAATCTTGTTTATCGAGTATGTTAATTTATTTAAATTTAAAGCTATTAGAGTAACGCCGTCAAGTTACTTTTGCTTTTGCTATAGTTAACGTTGAAATATAAGTAGGCAAATGTTTGAATTGGTTATTAATCTTTTTCTGTTGCTTCTTTGTTTCTTTTATTATTATTATTTATTAATTAAATGTCAAAACTTTTACAATGTACATGAAAGAAAGTGGTATGCAGCAAGAAAGAAGGAGGATTAAAGAAGTACTATAGTAATCAACAAATTTTAATTTACTCTCACTTTTATGTAAAAGAAACACTCCTTTAATCATTTTTCCAATATGTATGATGTTAGATACTGGCTACTTGTTATCAAAATAAGATCCTTATTTCCTTATTTATTTTTTTGACTGCCTCGATGGCGCAGTGGTAGCGTATGCGAATGCTTTGCTTGAGGATTCGGGTTCGATGCCCGGGACGGACCAAATGTTTATATGATATGTATTATGTATGTATTTCCAAAAAAATATATACCTAAATATTTAAATTCGATTCCCGGGTAATATGTACTGTACATATTATACATAGAAAATACCCAAACTCGAATAAAAAAAAGTATATAAGTACATATTTATATCAGTTGTCTTGTACCTTGTACCCATAACACAAGCTTGGCTTAGTTTGGGACTAGATCGGTTCGAGTCCGACACACCGCCCCGCCGCAAGCCCAGGTGGGGTGACGGTCCGAGGGGATTTCCACACGATAAAAAAAAAAAAAAAAAAAGTTTGGGACTAGATGGCATTGTGTGTTAGAAGTCCGAAATATTTATTATTATTATTTATTTATTAAGTAATTATTGTAACCTGCACTTAGGGTATCGTGATGGTATGAATCAAACTTTGGAAGATATTGAACAATAACAATTTATTCATTAAGAATTGTATAGAGCACTTTGCACATGCGTCTTAAGTTAATTGTCCGAACAGGCAGAGAGAGAGAAAACAATCGAATCTCTTACAGTAATTAGACCCTTTGTCATTTTTGTACCGTCTAGCTAGACAGTTAAAAATATTAGATATACTGGACACCTGGAAATTTTTTCATCATTTTGTAACTTGTAGCACATTTTTCTTAATTTTTTAAATTCGTTGTTGACACCTGTTCTTCATATAAATATTCAATACTAGCTGACCCGGCGAACTTCGTACCGCCATATTTACATATCTGTCTAAGCTTCCCACAGGCAGTCGCGGACAAAAAAAAACTTTTCCCGTTATCTTTTTTTTTCTTCTTTCTAGCAAAAAAAGAACGAATTAAATCGGACTGTGTTATTGAATTACAACTAATTACATATTTTGAAATTCATCCCCTCTCTCCAGGAAACCGTGCTGAATTTCGGGATAAAATGTATCCTATGTCCTACCTCGTAGTATGAACTCAAATCATGCTAAGTTTCATTTGAATCCGTTCAGTAGTTTCGGCGTGATGCGCGGCCAAGATACAGACAAAAAAAGCAGTTTGGGCTTCAGTGTAGATTGTGGAGAGCCCTCCAAAAATATTTTTCAAAATATCTTTAATGTACAGAATTGGACCTGTTACATTTTTATTATAAGTATAGATTCCAAAAATGATATGCTTCCGTGCAACATATTTCTTTAACAATGGATACAAAGTATCTTAAGTCTTAACGTATTCCAACAGACAAATCTAATCTCGAAAATGGTTAGAACACAATTCGAGAACAGAACAAACTACATGCACAAGTGTCAGTAAATATATCCGGGCAGAATGTGCAGATATTTGTCGTCATCAATTTACCGTCGTTGAGCGTCATCGGACATGTTTGCGGAGCGTCGTCGGCTGTCCACAAGTCTTGTATCACGGAAAGCCACGAGAAATTCGCCAGATGAACCAATCTTGTCCATGTACGTCCAAGTCTCTGTTATATTAAATTGATACAGTGTTTGGCTTCTTAATTGGATGGTCCTTGCTTTAAGTCAAGTCAATCTTGTCATTCTACCATCTATTAATATTTTGTTTACAAATTTCCAATACAACATTATTATTGGAATATTTTGTGTGAATTTAAATAAAATTATGGGGTCGCGATGATGCAATACGTTGAAATAGTAAATGCATGTCAGCTAATGTAACACATCACGCCTCGGACTCGACAGGGCTCCAGAGAGTCCTTAGTCAGTCCGCATACGTCAGGACAGTTAGTCCGCAGTCAGTCCGCTCAACTCATACGCAATGTACACCTATTGAAGAACACGCGAAATATATTCGGTATACTTAAATAAACCCTTTATTTAATATTCCAAGGTCAAGTATATAAAGTAAATACCAGTGGCATAGACGAGTAAAAATAAACAAGCAAATAAATAAAATATTTCCTAAAAAAATTAAATATTATAAAATGGCTTACAATGTTGTAAATATAATAAATATATTTCGCTTTGACTACGAAGTAAAAGTCACATAATCGAAAATCAGTTTGAGATTTTTTTTAATTCATAAAAATATTTCTTACGAGGAGATTACCATTTCAGTTAAGTATAATTAATTATACCTTCTTTTAAGATTAATAATATAAAGATTACTCAAATACTCATTAGCATTGCGTGTCTGTTCGCCAGTTCCTTAAAATCACTATGGATTTCCTTGGTACAGTTTTGGTTTCTCTAGCCTGAGTCAAAATGCAATTAACCGCATCATTTTACACAATTTCAGATGAAATTTAATAACCTCAAAAATAATGTCTTAGTTATAAAATATATGCATGACTTTCCATATATATGGAATACACATATAAAATCACGTGAACATTGTCAACACGTACCTTCGAGACTGTACCACTTGCATGAGACCATAGGGTGGGCTGTCCGTCGAATGGTGGGGGTGTTTGGGCGCGGAGTGAGACGGGCCGATGTGATGTTAATTAATAACGTCTGTCTCACGAGCGCTAACGACGCCGTCACAACTACATTATTTAGCCACCTGATTAGTTCGCAGGAGGCACCTCGCCCGCAGCTCTAATTAGCAACGACTCCCCAACAGGATCCCGTTAAATTTGATTTGTTACTGCACTATCACTAATTGGAAGTAGTTTGTAATTGATGATCTCGACATTGATGCGGTCTACGTGTTTCGAATAACCGCAGTACATACACTTACTCCAGCTGTATTTGTCAACGACAACACGAATTATTAATCGACAATTGCCCAATGAAATATTAAAATTGAACTGCGCTCGATGGTTTCATGTCAACACGACCGTGCGAGTTTTATTTCTATTCTATTATTAAAACGTTTAATTTAGGGCAACAGTTTTACACACAAAACGATCAAAACGCAATCTCTCCGGCCGAATAGGAACCTATTCGAAATTGATATGGGTGGAGCGCGTCGCGCCTATGCAGACTCGTAAACGATATCCGTCCGTTCGAAAAAGGCTTATTGCAGCACCAACTAAACACTCAATCTTAAACTCTATTCCCCCGAAATGGAATTCACATCTATCAATGCTCGGATACAACTAGACGTGTAACATGGACAGACGAATTTCGTTAATAAATAAACGCAGTGCCCGGCGTCCTGCCGACCGTCAAAAAATAGTAAAAAATGATGCTGGTGAAAATTTGGCGCAAGTATGACAACGGAAGCCGGCGTGACGTACACAAATCATTATTCGATAGCCACTGCTGTCAAAGGAATTTTTAATAATGTTTATTGGCCGAGATTCAGTGAGAGCCGAAGTGCCACTTGTTACTATTGCTGGCATGACAGTTCACGTGCAGTCAAAAGATATTGCGGCACTCGACAATGGAGAATTTTATTGTCAGTTGTCAATCACATTCGCGTATTCCGTGTGTTTTACACCGTGCATTCGAGTTATCAAACTACCCAATTAAGTTTATCGACGGAAATAAATTAAATCATCGTAACATAAATTTTGATTAAATTATATAGGGGGAATAAGCGAGAGATTGTGATGACGATCAAATCGTATCAATTAAGGGGAGGTACTTAGTAAACTCGCTCGGAGTGTCGGCAGTGACGTTAGCTAGTTATAGGTCCCGCTTCTGATCTTAATTAACCTCATGTGTTAACCTCGCTATAACTATGAGCCGCGTGCTCTCTGCACTACTAACTTACTACGACTTACTTATTAATAACAAGACTATGTTCTGCCGATATGTAAATTTATGCTTAACTTTATTGAAGATGCCTTAATTATGTTCGGAGTCGGTGTAATTTAATACCGTAGTGCTTACTTACACTGTAATCTTAAATACTAATGATCTTTTAGGCTTTACTGCCTCTGCTCGTTAAAATCACTTTTAATACATATATAGTTTTTATTCATTAAAATATTGCTGCACTAAAAATACTTTAACAACTCAATTAAGGTTTAATATTTTTTTTATTATTTTCTTGTCGACTTTTACTCATAAGCGCTCCTTAGTTATGTTAGCTTGTTTTGGCTATAACTATGCGTATAGAAAAACATAACGAGACGTTAAAAGAATTATTTAAGATTAAAAAATAAAAAGTAAATGTGTATAATAATATACACATTTACTTTTGTGTACAAATGTCACCGCCAAAAATTTGTGTGTAGAAGTAAAAATCTCTGTGTAAATACATAACAAGTACAGGTTTATTACAAAGGCTAAACATTTTCGATATAAAATTAACTTACAATCGTCATCATTCTTATATTTTAAATAAAATTGATATATATTTTTAACCGACTTCAAAAAAGGAGGAGGTTATCAATTCGACTGTTTTTTTTATGTTTGTTACCTCATAACTTTCGACTGGGTGAACCGATTTTGATGATTTTTTTTTATTTGAAAACTGGTGCTTCCCTTGTGGTCCCATTTCAATTTGGTCCGGATTGAAGTCGGTATTTTTTTGTTAAAATTTGTGATTAATAAGTATTATATAATAGTCGTCAACAAACAGCATTTAACAGTCCATTGCTAGACTTAGGAGAAAGGAGTCTTAGGGCTTATAAAACCACGCTGGCTAGACGGATTGGTATAAAGTTTGCTTTAAGTTTTCCTTACTGAAGTTTTCCAGCGTATTGGATTAGCTTTATTATATTTATAGTTTATTATATTCTAAAATATTAGTTTTATTATATTCTAAAATGAGTCTTGTGTAGTCGATCTTTCACAAATAAGTTACCTACCAACGCAATTTCCCTCGTTTACATAAGAACAAAGCTACCAACAAAAGGTCTCTAAGTTGTCCTTGTAATAAACAAAGCTGTTATTGTCATGTAATAATTAAAACATGTGTATGTACAAATACAGTGGTTCACAACTAGCAACTGATATGTTCGGTCACTAACGCATCTATTTCGAAACTTTCTAATACCTAGTTCATCAACAAATTCATTATGTCGTAAACTGGCGTGCGCGAGACCGAAATATCGCGGGACTCGTAAAACCGCTCGTAAAGACGTTTGTTTACTAATTCGAGAGGGCAGGTGGGGAGACCGCAGCACGCGAGGGATGCTGTTAATAATAATAGTAAGCCACTACATACAAATAAAATATGTATAAAGAGACGAAGACGAAGTGATAGTGTAAAGTCGGATCGTTAATAAGTAGCGAAGCGATGTCGACGCGGCCTCCAAATTGCCTTCTCCGCAGGTCGCAACTTTTAATGAGGCGAAATTCCCGTGGATTCGATGTCTACGTCGCCTTAACGCAACCTGTTCGTTAGCGCAAAAACGGGCCACGCTAACACGCGATTAGAATACACCCCCGCCGCCCAACACCCAGGGGCACACCGGACGCGAACTATAAAAAATACATAATTAAATTATATCGTAATTAAAGAACACCTGCACTATTTAGAGGTCGTTGATTCGCCTTTGTTTGAGGGTTAACTTTTAATGCAGATAATGCGTTATTAATTTTACAGTAATTAAAAAAAGGTTACATTCTGGAGGACTACTTTGTCTTTGGGGGGGTCCGTAGCTACTTCGTGAACCAGTGTTGATAGGGAGCTGGTTTAATTCCCTGTCGTGCGTAGTTAGTTAGTTAATAACCTCTAAAGCAATTTGAAAATGAAGTAGATTATAATTATAATTAACTTTTAATGTCAATCTTAATCTATTTTAGAATCTGCTGAGTCTGTTTTAATTTTTATTGCATTGCAACTACAGAGGGACAACTTATTGTGGGCTATTGGTATTTAGAAAGAGAAAAAAAAAGATCCCAATTGCCATTTCGTCACAACTTTTATTTCTACCGATTATTCTCTCTAAACCAGCACGGACTGCACATTTATTACTAAGTGTGTCCACATCCTAACCCAAAAAGATGGTCCCTCATTTGTGGCGGGCTTTCTCTGTTGTTGTCACATTAGCGAATAACTGCGGCCAACTTTGTCGATACGTTAATGATGTCGGCGGGACGTCTATTACGGGGAAAAAATGAACCTTTGTGCAGCATCCACGGCGCGGCAGACTTGACGTAAGATCGTTGTAACCTTCTTGCAAATCTGTTAAAACTGAAATATTTTGTTCTATTTAAATCACAATATCTTACTACCCTCACACAGAAGATCAACCTAAAATGTCAGCATTAGTGCTGTCGTGTGTCGTTGGTAAGTGCGTGACCAGAGGCCCAATGATGCTGAAACATCACTAGGCCGCCATGGTGTGGGTCACCATGCTTTGTTGCATTGTCTGCATTCGCAACGAGTATGGTGACCACTATTTTTGGATTCTGCTTATGCTTTCCATCAAGCAGAGTAGTCACTTTGACTGGCCCATAAATGAAAAATAAAATACTTTGGCTGCATGGATGGCGTTCAAGCGATCACCTCGCCGCTTCCTTCTGCGCTGAGTATTATGGGTTCAATCCTCAAATGGGAAATTTTATGTGACCCACAAATTATTATTTCCCATTCAAATCATGTTCAAAGAAATAAATAAATTTAGATCAGGTGTTAAGAACTTTTTACACTAAAACTACTTTTTGTTGTATTCATTGTGGACTTGCACGTCTCATAATTTCCTGTAAGAAATCAGTTTCAACATATTTGTACCATAAAGTCCATTCCTATTCTATTCTAGTGTTTTTCATCTTGCCTTCTAACGTAATATTACTAACGTTAATAGCAAACAGTGGCTGTGTGGTGTGGTAATAAGCTGTTAAAGCCAATTAAGGTGAAATAAATATTTCCGAATAATCGTCCTTGAAATAGAAACAAATACAAGCAATTGATCATAGATTAAAAATATCACAGTACTTTTATGTTTAAAACTTATGATTGAATGAGAAACTAATTTAATGCTAGTGTTATTTCATCATCATCAGCCCACTGCAGTCCATTGCTGGACATAGACATCCCTTTCCCATATTAGTGTTAGTATTATTTAAAATGTAAATTATACTCTCGATTGTCGGCACTTGATAGAACTTATTAAAATACAATCTATAATTATCTATCTATCTTATTCCACTATTTTAATTATTCTTGATAACCAATAACCTTTGATAATGTCATAGGGAGAAACCGATCAGGATTGAAGTTAATTAAAATAGTGGAATAAATACAAGTGACTTTAATTCTTGAATGTATTATTTAAAATGTTTAAACTAAGTATATTACTTATTAGTAAGCTGACTGACTGTCTAGCTTGAAGTAATTAGCTTTTTAAATGAAATAACCAGCATTTTTTATGAAAGTAAAAAAAAACAATCATTTAAATGCAAAGAGCTATTACGTCTAACTAATACATGCATAAATAACAGATAAAGGTGTTCTTCTTCATTGAATTTAGTGTTTTATGTATTCACTAATTAAAATATTACTCGTTTTGTTTGTGTTATCTATTAAAATTAGACAGCCATGCATATTTATCAGCAAATAAACAAGTCGTTTACATACATTAGGCACTATTTAAAGTGAAATAATTAATCAATTTGATCTATTTAAAAATCCACGACAATGTGACGGCTATTCGTTCACCTGCATTTCTTGCGTATTTCATTATATATTATACTAATTACTATTTGGTTGAACGCGCTAATCTCAAGAACTACGTGGCCCATTTATCGAGGAAAGAAATATTTCTTTGATAATATTCTACTTATATTTTTAATTAGGAATGAAATCGTAAAAATAACCGTATATTTAAGTTTTTGTTATTAAAAAACAAATAGCACATTCTGAAATCCCTGAGTAAATGACCGCGCAGGCATTTAACCCAAGTAATAATTAAATATTCTATGTCTAACCAATGAATTTAAAATAGATTGTTTAGCATTAACTACACTAATACAGATACTTCGGTAAAGTCATGTAAGACATTGTTGGAATTCTATTTACGTCTTTAATTGCTAATGGAACTTTGGTATTTACGACGCGACGTACTTAATAAGACATTATTGCCTAGTGCCTAATAATGCTATTTTGTTTTGTATCAGAATTAAGTTATTTATGAATTAGCAGATAAGCTCAAAGCGAGCCACACTTTCAGTGATAATTTGAATAAATATATTTTTTTGTTCGGGGTTTCTTTAGCTACGTATTTCGGGCAGCAAGTAGTTTCCACTATATAGTCAGTCCAGCGTTGAAAACCCGTCTACTTCTTCTGTCAACAATCCGCAGTATTAAAATGTATTCACTGTACACACTAATATCAGGTTTTGAAACCTGGTTCTAATTTAATATTAGATAAGTCTGAGTGAGTCAGATCCTCGGTGGTCTGACAGACTTGTCTTCCGCCTGATTCTGGGGAAGGGAGGGTTTAAAAGGAGGTATAGTATCATGGCATGTGACTCTTGAGTTGCAGGTGTCTATATATGGAGGTAGTCAATTACCATCAGTTAATCTGTTTGTTTTTTTTGCCACTATAAAAAAATGTCAAACCACTCTAAGACAAAAAATCCGTTTCATTAGTTAACATTTATAAAGTTAGAAAAGCATACGTTTAAATACAGTTTATCGCTGTAGAAACGAATTGCGGAGGTGGATTTGTTCAATGAATAGCCTTGCTCACGAAAGTGAGTGTAAATTATGGTGTAAGTTTGATATGTAAAACGGCTTTAAACCGAAGTCTAACACCCCAACCGATATTAACTTACAACAAAGCTCTTCAACCTATAATGGCAGTTGTAATATTCTAAAACAATTGAAGGTCAAGAATACTTCACAACAACAAATAATAAGAAACTTTAAAATAGTCACGATAAGGTCTATATTTGGTAACACGATAACTGACAAGGCGATTGAGTTCATGTTTATTCATAGGCCCAGATTGTTTGGAAATCTACAACAGAATCTACTTAGCGGCAAGAAACTCATTTTTCAACTTCATAAATTATCGGCCGATATCCGAGGCTATTTCCCACCGAGTACCTACTGTAATGAGGTTGTAAACAACACTGTCTAATTAAACTCCTTAATCGCAAAACTCAAACGGTAACCGCTTTTAAAACAAAACCTCGCAATTTTCAGAGCGACCACCGCGTAAATAGCCTTCGTTATATCGGAGCGGCGATCGCGGCTCATTACCTTCGCCCCCACTCCCTAATTAGACACCCTTCCTTCGAGAACCCCCCCTCACCGACCTGGACCCCCTTTCTGTCCGGATTGTTTTCTAATAATTCCTTTATTTTCGTACAGGTTAAACTCCTAATTACCCTTTTACGTTACAAATTGTTTGCGATGGCGAATCAAGATCGAGTGAAATATGAAGTACGTGACTTCATAAGCGAGGGAGACTAACTCTATTTTCCGCCTTTTGAAACCTACGTGTGTTGTTCAAATCATTGATGTTGTACACGGATGGTTTGTTAATGACTTAATAACAATATAACAATGAAAAGATAATCGCTTTCTTCTAAACTTTGACCCTATTATTTAATTTACTTTTATTTATAACAAAAAGTTCTCAATGTTTTACCTATTTATATTTTATTCGTTTCGGTTATTATTTATGTTGTATCGAACAATAAAATATACATAATTGTCGACGATATATTCGTCCGGATTCATAACCGAAGCATGATTTAATAGCTCTCCAATTAATCGATTCGCTACGGAAGAAATTCAAATTGGCTCTCATTTCCTGTGCCCACCGCGAGAGGGCGCACGCACCTGTGCATTGCATCCGGCGAGGCCAATTACTGGGCCTTTTACCCTAAATAAAGCGCCCTAACGACCGTCACTGGACACCAGTTAAAATTCGCGTCGAGATTCATTAATATCGCATGTAAATTGTGGACGTCATGTGTTGCTGAACGACTTAATTATCGTTCTAAGTTGGCCGTATTTTGATACTAGGACGCGGTTCGCACAAGTGCATTCAATTCCTGTTTCATGAAAGACAGGAAACAGGAATTTTGGAGTAATTTAAATTACTATAATTAGCTACTTAAATAAGGGTTTTCTTTCAATTAGCTACATGTACATGCAGGCTATTCAAAGTCAACAGTACACCTACGCAGTATCTCAAGCGAGGTCAAAAATCCTGTAAGAACAGTCCTGTTGAATGGAATCGTTGCCATAAAAGGCATTAGCCTATTATTTCTGAGAGACTTTTCTAATAATGTCTGTCTGGGTACAACTAATTTACTTTTCCAACTTGTATGTCAGCAAGCATGTACTGATGAAAGATGAAGTGCAAACCTTAGTACTCCACCATTCTCGTAGTCATCCATCTCCGCCGTCTGGGGACCTAAGTAACAAGGCTACCCTTCCAATCAATTTTAAACCACAATGTGAAAGGAACAAAGCTTGGAATTGACTGTGAGTGCTAACGATTAGACACATGTGATTTCATACACTGATACTTAAAGCCTTATTATCTTATATAGAGAGGTCGTTTCGGCGTTTTCCTTCTATAAATGTCCCAAGATGCGTGATAAGATCAGCGCAAGCGTCTCCGATCGGCACCTATTTATTTATTTAATCAGGTTGAGCGACAGACAATGTGCCATTGTATGTCCTGATTTATTGCTCCGAGTCCATCTATAATGGACTCCCTACTCGGTTAGTAAATACCTACACTTGTCTCGTAAATTAATTGTTTACTAAATTGATAAAGATCAAATTGTCACAAATATATGATAAAGTTTACATAAAGGTATTTGTTTGATCGACATAAAATAGACATAAAAAATCGATATAATTTTCGTGTTAAATTAGACGTATTCGGGTTAAAAAACTTGGTAACGAAATTGATTCGTCTGTTAGATTTTTGCTTACAAATGAGTTGATTAAAATACGTATGGTAACCACGGGAACGGAGTCAATAGCCTACTAATTATGATAACTACCATTTTTTTTTATAAATACCTCGTTAGCCGCTCAATATTAGCATAATATCTCTTGTATTGATAAATACATATATAATGTTTATGATACGTAAGAAATTATACAACTTAATTGATTGTTTCTGAACAGAGCTGCACAGTGGTCTTATATTTATTTGACTTTGTTTTGTATATTACGGTAATTTTGTTTAAAACTTGTGATATTTGATTTTATTAATACAGATAAGTACTACAGTATCATTTACATAGAAGAACGCTAACCAATGTTAATGTAAAAGTAAGTAAGTGTTAATTCTTATTTATTTAATTTGGTATTCTATTTATTCAATAGTGAAAATTAGTTTAAGAACTATTATCCAGTGAAGATAACGGTATGTGTGATGTCCTACGTGAGTCGAACAAGGGATCAAAATAAGCAGTACAACAGCAGTGCATAGAGAAAGAAAACTTGACACAAATCTATAGGTATAGTCCTTTCGCTTAGATACGATCACCTTGATGTATCGCGACGTCACACGTGCGGCAAGCCGCGACAAAATCAAAGGGCCCGCCTGCGGCGTACACCACAAGCAAGTATGATTTGTCAGTTTACGCCGTTGTATGAATTAAAATATTCGTATATTATACCAATAACCACAATTGCGTGCGGGTGCACCGACACGATCTAAACGAATAGACTTTACCAACCCGTATGGTGGCGTAGCCAAACCAGGCCAAAACCTCATTTATAAAAAGAGGGTTATGTTCAGCAGTAGAAATATAATTAATAGCTGTTCATGACTTCGATTATACAATTATCAATTTTTTTTTCACTTTATTTTATTTTATGTCTAAAAATAAAAATAATCAAATGCAAACATACATATGTAGATTATATGAAAAAGGAATATTATATTGTTAGTTTAAATCAAAGAAATAACAGTTTAATAAAAGTGCATAACTATGCATAGTTTTGGCCATATTCGCTCCTCGCTTTGCATTTAAATTAAAACTATTCACAATATTAGCATAGAAATGGGTTCGATGGCTAATCGTTGCGGTGTCAAAAATGTTTAATTAAAAAGATTGATGCTTACCGGCGGAGTGGAGCACCAGAAGTACAGTCGAGTTGCAAACTTATCTAATTAGTTAGGGGTGGAGGGTAGGGCGGGGGGCTCCGCCGCCTCTCGCCCGGTCGCCTCGTCGCGGGCTTAGGGCCCCGAGGGGCGCGCCACGGCAATTAGCGGTGATAGTCGATTAGCTCATCGTGCGAGTGCGGCTTTTGACAAATGTTACCACTTATAAGTTATTATTATTTATGCGTGACACCGTTAATTGGTATAATTAATACTTAACGTCAATCGTTGCCTACACCTATACATAGCCGTGCGAATTTGTTTTATTGCTTATCGATTGAGGTAACTAAAATAATAAATAAAATATTAATCTAGTATTAAAGACCAACCATTCAACGACTAATGGGGTTTGTAACTACATGGACATAGCATTTGAAAGGTATATACATAGTTCTTTTTGTACCTTAGTGGGAAAATTTTATTAACTTCAAAAGGTAGTAAAGCCACTCTGATTTCCGCACGAAGGGGCTGGCTCAACCGTGGCGGTTCTACCCTCGCACAGAAGACCAACTTAAAATGACAGCGTTCGTGCTGTGGTGTTTCGTTGGTTTGTGCGAGACCGGAGGCCTGCTTTGCTTAGTGATGCTTCTGCATCATTGATGCAGAAGCATCACTAGCCCTGCATAGTGTGCGCCACCATGCTTTATTGTTGCATTGTCTGCATTCGCAATGAGCATGGTGGCCACTACTCTTGGATTCTGCTTATGCTTTCCACCAGGCAGAGTAGAGTCACTTTGGCAGGCCCATACAAAAAAATATCTCCGATTTTTTTCTCGTATTCAAAAGTAGAAACTCTTACAACAGACCAGCTTAAAGTGTAATATTAATGCTTAATTTCTACGTTATGTAGATATTTTAAACATTATCAAAAAAATATAGTTGTAATTTTATAGAATGTTGGCTACTTTAGAAGATTGATTAGGGAAAGTTCAGTAATAAATGAAGGCCCCTAATACCAAGATAATTAATTCTTAGCAAGTTAATTGATATTGGTATCAACAGTAATTAGAACAGTTCGCTATACTGTTCTTGTTATTTATTCATTTACAGCGCTATAATTCATAGTCTTTGGGACTCCGCTTAAATCTATTCCGTCATTTATCGTTATTTCACAAAACCACTGCTCATTAGCAAAATTTAATTGTATATTGCGTTAACATAATTACAGGAGAAGCGCTCACAGCAATCACTGGAGTACAATAAAGCGCTTTAAAGTAATGGTCGGCCAGGTTGCCTCTACATAATACATGCTTTAATGTGGCGCGTCTCGCGCGCTTGGCTCTCGATCCTCAACGGGACGCGTCGCGATAATAATTACGTTGTCATTACAAGGACGCTCAGAGGTGACCGGCTCCGCAATCACCGGTGCCCTCCCCTTACACTTGTTAGGTTTTTCCACACTAGTTGCTGTAATAGTTTCGCTAAGCGACGGCCACTGGAGTAGAACAAGGCGTTTAATTAAAGGGCGCTCACCTCACAGGCCGCTGTTGTCGGCTAGCTCATCGCATGCGCCTTAATTAGTTCAGACCGCCCCCTAACGGGCTTATTTTGTTTTTCTCGGATAATTTTTAATTAAACGCTTGATTAAAATGAAAGTTTGCGTAAGTAGCGAGCGAGGAACAATCGAGCCAGAGTTTAGGATAATGAATTGATGGTGTTACTTTGCTCGCTTGCCGCTCGCTAGGGACTTAATTAAAAATCGCCGATAGAGTGTGTAGAGGGGAGTTTGAAACGAGTTTATGGAACTTAGTCCGGAGGCTCTGTTGTTTTACTATGTCAATTTGAATACGAGATTGCCTCACGGTTAACGAACGTAATTCAAAATAAATTTCAAGTTAACCTACTATGTAGCTTGTACACTTTTTTGTGTTGATATTTATGCTCACCTGCTGTCACATTACATCCGAAAGTAATTTGATAATTTTTTAAAAGCTACCTCTATATTATATTATTTTGGAGTTATTGCAAATATAGTACTGTCACAGACGGTGCGAAATTCAGCCTCGTTAAACACCATAATCTTGAAACAAGCATCATTAAAACTTAGTAGGTAGGTAGTAAACTAGTTTTACCCTTTTCTGAACTAAGAAGTACCAAGTTCAGTCATTAGAGTGAATCGTATGCGGCTCGTTGAGAATAATAAACATGATATTCATTAAAGCGATACGATTTGTCAAACCGCTTGATTCCCCGCGTGCGAGCCCCAGACGGGCCGACCGTGATTCTGATCAGGGCTATCAAATAAACGCTGTGAGATATTGGCTGCCTTAAGCGTGCTTTAACCGTTGTAAATTAATAAACCCAGTGAACTGCACTGAATTATGTCTAAAGAAATAGAAAAAAGCATTACTTAGTGGGAAAATTTAATAAATGGATTTATATCATAGGTGAAACGGATAGTTGTTTAGCCTGGACATTTTGTCAACCAAACAATTATTAAAATAATCAATATAGATAAAGATTAAATGAATAGGTTTAAGGAGCTCATTGTACCCTGAATAAGAAAGTCATTTAACTTATTAGCAGTAGACTAACTGTTAGATAAATAAATTTGAGATAAATTACGGATGGTTCTCATTTAAGCTTCTGTTTTAAAAGAAGTATGACATGACATGATTCTTATTAATAATAATCGCCCAAAACTAAAACCGAAAAGCAACCTATCGGCTTTTTACCAAACATATGCTTAATATATTTGTTTCGTCATCCATTCCGTACCCTTTACTTCGTTGCGTGCACGTAACACGTCAGCAAAGGGGTTATCCCTTTCAGTTTTCGTCACTGCGTCTCGTTTCAGGCTGATCTGATCGCGAATTTTTTTATTTCTGTTTCTGTTCTCCAATCTAATTAATTCAAAAGAAAAAAGAGATGGAAAAAGCTCTACCCAACCAAACCCGGACTTCCAGAAGTTTATCAGAATTCATATTAAAGATAGATGTGACAGCAGTGCGAAGCAGTATATAACGAAGGAGTTTCTAAATTCAAACCGGATTTGCCGGATACTTATTTCCTACCAGATATCCGTTTCATCTCTAATTAATATTAAAAAAGATTTTTGTCGTTGCTTGTTTTTGTACTGATACAAAATAAAATACTCTTTGTAACTAGCTTCTTAAATATTTAATTGCGAATAATACATGAGTATTTGCTGTTAGAGCTGGAAATATGTTTCCGGTTTGAGAAATGATAAAATTTAATATATATGATTAATTAGTCAGCGACAGGTATAAGTTTTACAAGTTCATATTAGGCAACCCTATCGCAACATGTGTCATTAGCAAATTCTTGGCTTGTCGCCGCCACGCGCGCCTAACGAGTTGCTTGCTAACGACGTGCTAACTTGATACACCGACGGTGCCGCCCGCCTTCAACATGCATTGTGATCGCATACACACAATAACGCTAGTGAAGATGCCTTAAACTATCTCTACGGAAATTAGTAACCATACTAAATAGCTTGGAACCTTTTAATGTACGTAGTTCCGTTCATACGCAAGCCCCACCATCACAAGAAGAAAAACGGTCTTGTGCCAATGTGACGTTTTGAGTTAAGACGTTTTATATCAAGCTGACGTTTAATAGAGGCTACGACAGGTAACTAAATTAAAAAAAAAAAGAGAAAGCCTATTTTGAACGTCACCTATTTAGTTGTACCGTTATGCAGGCTTAATTTACTTTTAAAATCTTCATGACTACCACGTGTGAAGTCAACAATGACTGTTTTTTTATTGTAATGCCGATAAATTGCTTTGACTTTTGAAGACAATAAATAAGAAAGCGATTCTCATTATTACGTAATCATTAATGTGAAGTGGTACAGCTGTTTTTGAGCCGAAATTTTGTTAATTAGGAACCTATGTGTTATACTATATGTTTTGACTTTATTTTTATTTTGACTATCCGAATGTTTTAAAGAATTGGCCACATTCGACACCGATGATCTCTAGTGACCAAATGCATATATTAATACATATATCCAAAGTTTAAAAACTTAATCTTAAAATGATAAAACATCGATGTTGCACGCCTCCACCCGTTTCTTATAAATATATTATTATATTAAGTTACAGTTCAGAAGATACAATTATATCATTGTATGTGTGTGTAAATGTGGTACAACAAAGACTTAATTATGGTATATTGTTACGGACAGCGAATTTAAATTGTATTTATAATGAAGTCACTACTAGTTGGTCTGCTTTAGCATATAATATTTAGTTTAACTGTAGATATAATAATTTGCCGACCTATGATTTTACACACAACGCTCATTAGCGATGTAATGCGTGGTATACATTATGTATTTGCCGTACAGTTTTAGATTAAGATTTTTTGAACACGGCTAAAATAAAGTGTACCATAAGTAACGATTGTGGCTAAATTTATAAACATAAGTACTTACTTATGTATTACATAATAAGTCACTTTAAAATACAGTTCCACCATTTTCTACATCGAGGATCACTCTTAATAAGTTACAATTTATTTCTGTATAAGTGAAGACGGTAAAACTCGAACTGATATAGTAAATTCTTGTCAATTCGGCTAGCGGGAATTGTCACCTTTGTCTCTAATAAGCCGATTGCAGAATGCCGGTAAATTTAATACTAATAATCACAAAATTTTAACAAAAAATTGAAGACTTATATGGTTTTCTCAGCGATGACATGTCAGAACTGGACCAAATTGAAATGGGACCACATGGGAAGCACTAGCTTTCAAATAAAAAAAGAATCATCAAAATCGCTTCACCCAGTCGAAAGTAACGAGGTAACAAACATAAAAAAACCGTCGAATTGAGAACCTCCTCCTTTTTTGAAGTCGGTTAAAAATAACATCCTTGTTTTATCTACCAAGGATGTTATTTTTAACCGACTATATTATATTAAAGATGCTCACTTGCTAAACCTCGAAAGCCTACACAAAATTTAAACGTATGGATATCACGTTTGACGAACGAGACTCTCTTACTACTTAGGATCGTCCCGGTCGAGTGTTAAGCTTTAGAAAGTTTTCATTGCGACTTTTTTTACTAGGACACTTGGGGTTTGCGGCAATTACCGAACGTGTGGTTCCTGCCTTACGATTGATATCTCATCTAGAATCGTGTTCTAAGACAAGGTATTATTTTAAAGTATTCTAGATAATCACTTAGTAGGATAAAAACTCTTAAAGTGTTTCTTACGACTAACGTCTATACCAGATTCCTAGTTGCATGCGGAACTATTCACGTGCAATTAACCTTTGTAAATGTATGTTAATATAAATCTGTCTGGCTTGCATCCAACATACCACTAATTAGTGCGCTCATATCGAACTAATTAGTGGTGGAACAAGAAATTTTATCAATAAGATGTCATCGTACTTATTTCATAATTTAATTATAACGCAAATGAGAATAGAGATCAATGACCTGCGGTTCATTAAAATCAAAAAGAACAAGAGGTAGAAAAAAACGAAAAACGGTCGATTTTATATGCGGCCAGGTTTTTAAACAATCACTGTCTTGTTCAGTAGGGATGCTGATGAGTCATCAGCATCAGTGATGACTGACTGAATAATAATAAATTCTTGTCAGTTCGTCTAGCGGAAATTTTTACTTTTTCTAGACACTTTCCCGATTTTTAAACAATAGTTATTAAGTGCACTTTACAAAAGACGCAGTATCTGCTGTAGGTACTGCCTGTTTCTAATGTAACTATAGCCATTAGAAACTAGCAAAAGAAAACTAGGTTATTGTAGTTGAATGTGCACCCTTTCAAATAAATTTAACTGTCTATACACCTAACCAGAATAACGGGGTGTTGACAATGGCATGTGCAATTTTTGTGTTACCTGATGTTTCTGTTTTGTTGCGTTTTGGTCTTTAAGATAATAATATAACACAAATAGCTGACCCACGCAACCTCGTTTGCGTCTCCTATTGCCCGTAGCGTAACAATTTTCCCCCATTTTTTTCAAACATTCTTCATTGGTGCTCTGCTCCTATTAGTCTTAGCGTGATGATATATAGCCTTCCTCGATAAATGGGCTATCTAACACTGAAAGAATTTTTCAAATCGGACCAGCGGTTCCTGAGATTAGCGCGTTCAAACAAACTCTTCAGCTTTATAATATAAGTATAGATAATTGCATAATAGCTTACTATTCGGTGCACCGTATGCTTATTATTATGCAATTATTCTTTATTCATCCGTATAGTGCTTAATGTTATCTACACCTAAATAAGTTTAATATCCCTAACTTTATATCAATTGTTGTTACTGAATCTGTAATTTTTACTTAATTTTTTATGACACTAAATGACAAGAAACTAGGCAGTATCTGCTGAAGGTACTGCCTGTTTCTACTGTAACTATAGCCATTAGAATCTAGCAATAATAAAGGAGATCGCTTGACTCTACGACTTATCAATTTCTTTGATCACAATAATCAATACAAGTGTTTATGAAATTAATAAACCCATTTCATAGTCGTAAAGGGGCCGCTTAAAGATATTTGAGGTCCTTTTCTTAAGTCTGGTAGCAAACAGGATCGAAGCAACAAGTAAGTTATCCCGGTCGGGGACGCATCTCGGCGCTATTGAGAGCCATTCGTCTCGGGGACCCAATCGCGCCCCCTAACCCCCACCCCGCGCACCTAGCCCGTGCTGATTCTTATTTAGTTATTAGTTCCGTTCACTTAGTATTGTAATTTAGCAGTTGGTAGTTATTTCTTGGAAAGTTAAATGTGGTTGGTATATTATGAAATAATAGTTATCATGAAATATTTTGTGATGTTTTTCTTCTATAGTCTTCTAGCTATAGGTTTTAGCTAATACATATTAAAATCAAAAAGCTTTCTGATTAACAGAACAAGCACCGACCCAATGACTCTAACTTCTATCTTGAGTGACAAGTGTTAGCGTCGGGTCCCACTGCTTCTTAGAGAAAACAATTATAGGCAATAGACATTCGCACAGGTCATCCACACAGCAATATAAAGGAATAAACGATTTTAACTATGGTTACATAAATTTCCTTTGCCTTTACTTTTATATGCATAACGCGATTTACCTGTTATAACCATTAAATGCTATGAAATATATTTAGCTTTAATTCCGCGAGACAAATATCCAGGTCTGAGAGCAGGACATAAATCCCACCGTCATGCATACTCACATGCACATATGGGTATCATGCATATGCACACATACAAAACAAGTGAGAAATAATTAGCATGCCATGCAACCAAACCTATACTCGACACGTGTTTCGCCCCTCCACGGGGCATCCTCAGGAGATGTTGACTCGTCGAGCGTTTGAGCTCAAACGCTCGACGCTCAAATGCATATGCATGATACCCATATGTGCATGTGAGTATGCATGACGGTGGGATTTGTGTCCTGCTCTCAGACCTGGATATTTGTCTCGCGGAATTAAAGCTAAATATATTTCATAGCATTTAATGTCATGGATTTCCGCAAAGTAACGATTCCATAACTGTTATAACCAGTCAACTATAGACAATATTAATTAAATATAATATTTATTATTATGTACGTAGGTTTAAGTTGTTCATGAACAAGGAAAACATACCGTATGAAGATAGAGGAAAGCAAGATCTTGTTTTCGGAGAAGATAATTAATAAGACAATATATGGCTCTAACATTTAAATAATTCATGCTTACTTGCTAATTGGCTAAGATTCCTAGAAATATTTTTTCTCAGATCGTAAGTATCTACAAGTGCGTCTAAATATGGATACCCTGCTCCTACATGATTTTCCATGCCACCCATCTGAAAATGGACGATCGATAAAAATATGTCATGAACTCCTGAGCCTCGGAAAGCACTTTTATTGTAACACGATTTTTATCAATTGTTATGACTTATGAATTTAACCATCATTATCTCACCCCAAAGCAAAATCGATCTTGACAATCTGCCTTCGTCTCTCAGTTTTGGGTTTAGATGTCTGTATTGACTCGGATCGGATCGGAGAGATCGGAGAATCGGATCCCATATGTGACACAAGGAAACAAGCAAGAGGATTAAAAACTTTACATTAGCGTCGACGTCAACTGGTTTTCTTTGCCAGCAACTAATGCCTTTTTTCTTGCCGGAAAAATTGAAAGAATTAAAGTTTTGTTTTAGGTTTACTCAACATTGTTCATGAGTTTAACCTTAATGCTGTGAATGTACCTACTTAGCAATATAATCCGCTTACAATCAACGGGGCTACTGTTGCCACCTTGATTATATAAACATAGCAGTGAATGAAGGGGCGAGAACAGATTTTTAATCGACATAGGTACAATGTGGATATATGTATATGTATGTACAAGATGATAAAGTGTTGTAAGCGATAACTGCGCGCCTTTCGCATGTCCCTTACACCCCTCGTGCTCTAATGATCTCGTCGAGAGGTTTTAAATTATGTTCCTTACAACAATCCGAAGTCGACACGTACACAACCGTGCGACTCAAGACACTCCCTTAATGAATAAAATAACATGTCAAGATACAGTCTACATCTTAAATTAATGAGGATTCACGCGACGTATTCAATTTTACAAGTAACGAAGGCAAATAAACTTTGTGTAGGCACCACACCCACGAGAGCGGCGCGCAAAACTTTCGCATTTATTAAACTCATGTTAAATACATACTCGTTAATTAATATCGGTATGAAAGGATACCTTAAAGTTGTCGATGTAAAATTCTTCGCAAACTAAATAAATAAAATTACAAATAGCGTTGAAAGGTATCGAACTAAAACAGGTATGTTATCAGTTCTAAGTTCGCAAAGCCGACCGAACTTGTCAAAGTAATGGTCGAATAAATAACTTCACATGTTAATGTCTCCTTTTAATTAAGTCTAAGTCCGTTCCCAGAATTGACGTATTCAATATTCAAAAGATTCCTCGCAAAATATTAAATGTATTCATTTACTTAATTAATTGTATGTAATGTACGGTCCAACCGATCTTCTCAATTTGAGAATATCAAAAGATAATATATCCCTTTCATTTAATTTGAATGTTTGTTTACAAACGGAGGAATATAAGAAGTGAATATTTTAAGTATTCATAGACTTCGGCCCACTTCGGTTAACGTTGAGATTTATTAGTCTGTCAACCTTGCTGTCGACTTATATTTGTAGTTTACGTAAACCACGCTTTCGACATATGCTATCGTATATTATACGTATGTAGGAAGTGGGTGTTTTCCGTATTTTTGTGGGTATAATCCCCACGTCTTCCCGTAGTTACCGCGAGCGTCCAACACAAATAGATTCGTACATGTTTGTCTTGGCTCGGTTTAATTAATTTTACCTTCATACGCCGATACTGTTTGTCGGGCGCTCCTTAATTGAAAACGCTCTTACCGGAGTAAATGAAACGCAATCCTATTTGCTCCGAGTGATTGAAGCGAATTTATATTTTAAGACTTTCAAATTCATCTTTAACCCATTGGCAATTTTCAGCGTTGAATTATATGAAAACGAATAATGTTAAGAAGAGCAGGTAATTAAATTTTGATTGCTTTCGGCCGGATTATTATTGCGATTTATTAATATTCAGGCCGGTTGTAAATAATACCGGCTCGCCGGCGACGCTAATAGCGAATGCAATAATGACTCATTAAGTATTAAATACGGCTATTAAACTGCCACAGTCGCGCTCACATACACGATATTTTCGGTAGGAAATAATATACGATTGTACCTTAAAACGTTTATTTTATAACTTCACACCACTGAACATCATAAACTATAGCATTTTGAAAAGTCATGGTAACTAACGAGCAAATCATAGCCATCATTATTATACGTAAAGTGGCAAGGAGAGAAATAAGTTTTCTTAGTTAAAGACAGGCTTTAAATGTGATAAATTTATTGCAGCATTTTCCCCAATTTTTTCTAGTATTTTTTGGACTAATTCTCAAATCTACTATGGTGTAAAGTCCCGTCATAAGAATGGAGCATTTAAAAAACGACATGTATTACACACATCTGATGAATGACTCCTCGCTTCTCGGGACGGTCTTCGTTTAGCATAAATCGGCGATAACTAATATCGTTTTCACTGTGAATGGTAAATATATTTACTGAAACTAGTAGTTAAGAGTAATTTGTAACAAAAGTAATATATATAATAAATATAGTTTGAGTGTTTTCTATGTATAATATGTATGTATTTACAAAAAAAGTATATATGTATTTGTATCAGTTGTTTAGTACCCATAACACAAGCTCTGCTTAGTTTGGGATGGCGTTGAGTGTTAGATGTCAAAAAAAAGTTAAGTAGAACATGTTTCCACATACACAGAAGTTTCTTTTAATCCAGAAATTTTGAACAGCACTAGCTGTGCCCCACGGCATTACACGCGGTTTTTGTCGGATATTGTTCTCTATTTCTTATTTTAATTTTGTTTTCGCGTATCCCTATTGTTTTCGAAAATAAAAGTACCATAAATTACTCGTTATAACATTATTATCTTTCTGCCAGTAAAACTCCCGCCAAAATCGGTCAAGGTGTTTCAGAAATTAACCGATACAAAAACCATCAAACAGAAAAAAAAGATTTTTTGATGTACCTGAGTAGCGTATATACTTTCATATGCATTTATTGAAAAACTGTTAATTTGAAATTACAAACAGACATTTCAATTCTATTTATTTATATAGATGTGACTAAAACTGTAAATCAATCATCGCCACATAGCATAAAGGACGTTTCAATGCTCACATAACTTTCAATGTGAAAATATGATTAGTTGAAAACCGAAAGTGCTACATCGTTAATTTTTATCGCGAATCATAAACGTAGATGACACCCGTCAAAGAGCTAATAAACCAATAAACATTATCTTATCAATTTCGTATGTTTCTCACATTTTATTAGCTATAAACCATTCACTGTGGCCGGTTTAAGCCATATTAATTATGTCAAATCACGGCAGAACGAATGATTGATTTAATGCTGTAGCGGAGAGAAAGAATTACTTAAATAAGAAATAGAAAATTAAAATATATGCATATATTTATTAAAATTGATGATGGATTGGGAATTAGTTTTTGATGTCGTAATATTATTATATAAATAGACTATAACTTACTTGTATAAGGAAAGTTAAAATGCTAATGTAATTGTAAAGTATTTATTATCTAAGCATAACTATTTTATGTACGAGGAAAACGAAAACATGATTATTTTCTACTAGATGAAGTCGTCGGTAAAACAAAACCAGGTTTACCCCTCGCCTATAGATGTTTCAAATCAAAAGTAGCCTAATTTACTTTTTATATCATCAGCTATGCAGGTAGAGCCCTAAAAGTCCCGTCACAATCAGTAATTACCAATTGCTGTTGGGAAGTATCGCTATATATATATTACTTTTACACGCAGCTTCGCTCACGCAGACTTTCATCGCCTGATTTACCCCCTTAGGTGTGGAATTTCAATTCCTTTCTTAGTGCTCACTTACGTTATATAAAGAACCTACATGCAAAATTTCAGGATTCTTGGTTCAGCGGTTTGGGCTGTGCGTTGATCTCTGGGTATGTCAGTCAGTCATCACCTTCCTCTTTTATTAACTCCGTAGTTCGGTGTGTCTTTGACAGTTGTATGTCTGTTTGCGCTGCATGTAGAAATCGCTACTTCTTTAGTTGCAAGTTCATTCGTTCGAACCTAATTTATCTACAAAAGTTTTTTTTTTTAATAAAAAAATCCTATTATAAAGTGTTCCAAGACACATTAGGTTTGAATGAAATGAGTGTGTTGACATGATTTATCAATTTTATCATACAAGTTCTTACTTTATTGTCCATTTATCAACAGTTAACGAGCAATAATGGTGGCATTTTAACGGATTATAGGTAGCTTGTTAAAATAGTTGCCTTCGTACTCCTTCATATAATTTACGTCAGCCGACGTGTCAGTCTGCCAAACAACTCGTTCATAATACTGACTAACATGATCATTCTATAAATAAATACGCAGAATGCGTTGTACTAGAATTTCCTTGTTGGATAATGTAGTTTTTAGGAAAAATAGTTTTTTAACCGACTTCAAAAAAGGAGGAGGTTCTATGTTCCAGTGTATTCTTTTTATGTTTTAACCAGGGTTCGAGGATATATATCAAGATATATATCCGATTTATATCTGATATATATCTTGATATATATCAAACTGGTTTCGTTGATATATATCAATGCTAGCTGAAATTAGATTGAATATCGGATCTTTCTCATGATGATAGCAGATGATATATAAAATGTCGTTTATGTCCTATAATCCAGTCCAGACTCAGAATCGATAGATGATCTACCTTTATCTTCCTTGCAGTCAAACTAAGCACTACGAGTATTATGAATACTGCATATTTTGATGATTTTATTAATTATTTGATAATATTTAACAGTTTATTACGAATGACTGATTTGGTAACTAAAAGACTTATGATTTTATTATAAAGTTATTATTATTATTTGTAATGTTTTAAAACATTAAAATCATATTCGTTTTTTTTTGATAATTTCAGTATGTTTATGTAACACATATGCAAATAGTATTCATAAATAATACAATAAAATGATAATATGGCTTACAAAATTGATATATATCAAGCTTGATATATATCGGATATATATCATAAATATCCGATATTTTGATATTTATTATAAATATCCGATATTTTCGAACCCTGATTTTAACATACCTAAGTAACTGGTTTCAAGACAGTTTTATTTTTCCTGGGATTTCTCGAGTGTCATAACTCGGTGTGTTCGTGGGTCACTGCTGTTGATCCTGGTGTAGGTACAGGAGTTCAGTAGTGGGCGTGTGGGCGGGATTAGTCCCATACCTAAGTTACTTTTAAGTTTATTTTGGCTATATATAATTATCTATATATATTAAAGCGAAATACCACTCACTTATTAATCACGAAATCTCAGAAACTATAACACCTACAAACTTGAAATTTAGCAGGTAGGTTCCTTATAGGGTGTAGACATCCGCTAAGAACGGATTTTACGAAACTCCACCCCTAAGGGGGTAAAACGGGGGTTGGACGTTTGTATGAAAGTCCTGTGTTTTTGAAGTAAGAGACTTGGAATTTTAAAATGTATACTCTATAGACGGTGTGGAGGTGTACTAATAATGTATCTTTAGAAATCAACCCACCAACCCACCCACCAACCCCAAAAGGGTTAAAACTGGGGATGGTAGTTTGGACGCAAACGAGGTTGCTTGGGTCAGCTAGTAGAGTATATTCTTCATTTCTTAATTGTTTTCCTCATAAAACAAACGAGCAATACCTGAAAAATAAAAGACTATTACAAATCGGTTCATAATACTCTCTTGAGGTAACGAAACTTAAAATAATAAAACTGAATGTAAAACTTTCTCTCTTATTTTAAATTGGTTAAAAATTAGGAAACATGTGTACACCTACACAAACACTACCCTCGCACAGAATGACAGCGTTCGTACTGTCGTGTTTCGTTGGTGAGTGCGAGACCGGAGGCCCAAATAGTCTAGTCAACAAGTTCCTTACTTATTGACTAGACTAAAAGATGCAGAAGCACCACTAGGCCGCCATGGTATGGGTCGCCATGCTGCATTGTCTGCATTCGCAATGAGTATGGTGACCACCACTCTTGGATTCTGCTTATGCTTTCCATCAGGCAGAGTAGAGTCATTTTGGCGGGCCATACATAAAAAAAAACTGTTATTAATTATAAGTGCTTACCAGTGCTGATCAAAGCTAGCCACCAAAAGAATTAAATGATATACTCATCTTAATATCTTAGCTGAAAAAACTGATAATATGAGATAGATTAAGTTAGATTGGTTTTTATTTTAGCTAGCTACTAATTATGCTGAGACTAAAATGAAGATATGACATGTACAATGTAGATGCAAATAGGTAGGTAGGTAATGTGTATTATTATCATTTATTTTAGGTAGTAACGATTTTTGACGGATCCTATTCGTCATGTTGCACACAGGTTGATTTACTCTACTCGTAAATCGTCAAACATAGTCGTGGTAACCCATGCCGTGATAACGCAACGCCATGCCAACTAACTGGTCTGAACCTTCACAGTAGATGTTTCAGATAAAAGGAGATTCAACTAATCGGAAACACTTCTCATTAATTTTCAGATTGAGCCATGTTGATTATAAAGTAAAATCAACCTGGCAAGAGATTTATATCCCTAAAGAATAGAAGTCAGCTAATTAAATGTAAATAATTTATTATATATATATTTTTAATCTTAACATTCAATAGAAAACTTCGTTTAAATAAATTCAAGTTCATTAGAGAATATTTCCACAGCAGTAATTACTTCACGTTTTAATTAGCTAGAAGTTGGTTGCAAATTGGTTGAGAGTGTACAAACCAGTGTACATTAACCGTGGGAGAGCTACGCTTCGGCATGAATGGGCCGGCTCGACCGGAGTGATACCACGGCCTCACAGAAAACCGGTGTGAAATAGTGCTTGCGCTGTGTTTCACCGAGTGAGTGAGGATACCGGAGGCCCATACCCCAATCCCTACCTCCCCCCCATCCCTACCTCCTCCCCCTCATCCCCAAAAGGCCGGCAACGCACTTGTGACGCTTATGGTGTTGCATGTGTCCATGGGCGGCGGTAATCGCTTACCATCAGGCGATACGTCTGCTCGTTTGCCCGCCTATTCCATAAAAATAAAATAAAAAAATACGTTTATATCTGCGAACATGCTAATATTTAATTTATTACGTTAGTTTTTACGACAAAGCGAGTGAAAAAATTCAAGGTTTGGCCGTTGACATCAAGCCGATGTAATGATGATGCCTACCAATTAGATTTTTTCTTTCATATTTAATTTCATATGTTTGTCACTTTTGTATCTCCGCGCTTTTTTATGGGTTAAAAACTTAAAATTGACATGAACACTATTTCTATCCAAATTTGAACTCAATGTAATTGTTGCTATTAATATAAGAGTAATATATCCGTTGATTAATCTTTTTTTCCGGCTTTTTATGTACCTAAACAAACAAAAGTTGTAAGATTCAGTTAGGCTAATTTTATATGGTTACATTTTGATTCTTGCGTTTCTAGTGCCGATTGAGGTTTTTTATTGTCGGCAGCTAGCAGCTAGATGAATAGAATATCCCACCAAAAACATTTTCATGTAAAATGCTACCATACCATCAAGAAGGGGAAACGAACGCCTTTTGTGTTTGCAAATATCTAGTTTCTGAAGTAATGTGTTATACGAATATTTAGTTTCTGAAGACAAGTAACGAAACAGCCAAGCTATACATTTTTACTGAGATGTAGAGTTTACGAAGTTAGGATTGGTAGATTTAGGGCGTGTAGATTCGGAACCTTGGCTTTACATGAGATCTGATATCTTTTTCACAGGGTAAGCCATATGCAGGCGTCTTGGCAACATTTTACATGGAAATGTTTTTGGTGGGATTTCATTTCTTTTTGTAAGTTGCTTGAGGCAGTTTTTTTTCTATTTTGGGCTGTATTTCTTGTACATCTTCTTTCTTCTTTCGAAAAAATCCAAAAATAAAAACTCTAGCATTAACATTTGTGAAAGTCTCATACAAACTTCCACCCCCCAACTTTGGGGGTTGGGGGGCAAAAGTAATAGGTTTATGAATTTTTCTGTTGTTTGTGTACTAATCTTAGTTTACATACCAAATTTCAGCTTTCCAGCACTTCAGGAAGTACCCTAACAGTTTTGATGATCATCAGTGTGTCAGTGACGAAATCGGTGTTTTTAGGTATCAATAAAATCTAAAGTATCAGAGCTATGCAATTGAAACTTTGTATGTTTCATTAGTCTATAGGTAACATCATATCCTGAGAATTTGAACGATCTGGTATATCGGGAACCAAAGTTATGAGGGTTCAAAAAAACGACGAAACACTTCGAGAAAAGGTAGTTAGTGCCCTTGCGCTTCGCTTGGCTCGTCTTGGCGGGGGCACGACCGTGCCCCCAGATTCATTTAACTACTAAGTACTATATGTTTTGATTTTGTGTACGCCGGCCGTGTTTACAACACCAACGACGTCCAAAATTTTTACATGGACTAATTTCTTACCACGGGTCACTTCAATGTCAGATTAGTCAAGTTATCGGCACGATCACGGTTCTATACCGTGTAAAATGCAATAGGAATCCTTAACTACGATTAGAATTTATGTAAACTATAATCATGGAACTATTATTGACAGCGGCTTGTTGCCGACTTTAAGAAAGTCGAACTTTTACAACAACTGTTTATACCTGATTTTTGGAAATTTCACCTCTAAGGGATCAATCCTGAGAGGTGAAATTTCCAAAAATCTTACTGGTGCTTATAACATTAAAAGCATCAACTGTCGAAGTCTAAAGTTTGGTACCCCAACGGTTCAAGCTTAGAGTTGATGAATCAGTCAGCCAGAGCAAGTAATTTTATGATTATATCTAAATTTTCATTTTTAACAAATTGTCTCCTTTGTTATAGAATGTTCGGTTCAGGCGGAGCGTGTGCAGCGTGTGGGCAGGCGATCCCAGCGAGCGAGTTCGTCATGAGGACGAATGCACCACAGCAACCTTTGCACGTCTTCCACATAAAATGCTTTGCGTGCTCCAAATGTGGCTCACACCTTATGCAAGGCGATAGGTATGTCCCGTTCTTTCTTTCAATTTACTGTCTTAAAAATTAATAAATGTAAAGGATTGAAGATGGGCCAAAGCGTTAAAAACATGACCATCATTCTTTTGCTTTCAAGATGTAAATGTTACAAAAAGCTTACTGATGCCGTTTTCTTGTCAGCCCAATGAAAAAACACCTACTAATTACTTACCAGCGAACATAAAATTATACCTTCAGCACCACATGCAAGTCCATGTTCTTTTCTCAGTTCCAAAAGTAAAAACAGAAAGTGACAGCATTAAACATCAATGTAATATTTCTTTCTCTTGTTTTCATAATGTATATTTAACATAACGTTTCTATTTATAGGTACTATATGCTCGCGGGTTCTTTAGTATGCGAGCAAGACTGGCAAAAGCTGATGAAGAGCGCGAATGCGACAGGAGCGCCCGGTGCGCCAATGCGCAAGAACAAGGTCGGCCGCCCGCGCCGCTCGCGCGAATGAGCACCAGCGCCCGCGCAACAGCACTCGAATAGGGATTACGAAGAGGTTGGTACTAAGTATTATATTCAACTGGCCGTGCCCGTTTAAACTTTCCCCGGACTTACAAACATTTCAAGACCAAAATCAGCCAAATAGGTCCCAGCCATTCCCACAGCAATTCATTTTTATATTATATTCTCTAGTATGTACACACATAAAGTATATAACATCTACCTTAAAAAAATATTTATATAGTAAGAGCCGACTAAAGGAGCAAACTGTGCAGACAGCACTGCAAAGAGAAAGGAAAGCTTGCTAACCCTTTATAACCCGTCTAGCTAGCGTAGTATAGACCAATACCTTCTTTCTAAGAAAAGATCCATGTGCAACAGTGGATTGTAAAAGGCTGTTGATGATGGACATGGAGAAACACGTTGTGAAATATTTAAGGTAAATAAACAGAATGGTTGGTACTTGGGAGGTAAATAAAAATTAGGTTTTACTATCAATGGAACTGTTTGTCTTAGAACCTTTTTCTTATAAGAGCCCGAAGCCATGTTTTACTTTTCTAGCGAAGAGTAATTTTGTTAACGCCTTTTTAGTACACAATTTTTTTTTTTTTTTTTTTTTATTTATTTAATTTATTTATTTAAAATTGATAAAGGGTAGTATTTATGTAGACCATCTACAAACCTCAGTATATCACAAATCATTCTAAGAGGAAATAATAGGTGTCTTTTTTTAATTTAAGAACAACCAAACCTAATATAGTAATTTAAAACTAATTTTAAAAAACCTTGAGAAAGTTTTGAGTCACGAATTTAATAATACAATTATAATTGCCAACGTTAAAAACTAATTACATATAAAAGCAATTTTCTAATTTCTTAATGTTACCAATCCACTAGGTTTAAGGATCAGTATCAATAATAATTAAATTCATACACCATAAATAAAATGGGTAAATCGATTAATTTAATATATTAAAACTTATTTTTTAATAAAGAAAACATACAATGTTTATTGATTGGAATCAATAAAAAGTCAGGTAATCGAGTGAAAATCGATTGTGAGAATTGGATATTACGCAGCACCCAAAATGTATTCGTTTAAAGGACCTTATGCATTAGTGCGTGGAGATTAATTAATGGAAAAGTTCAGCGCTAGATTTGGTCCGTCAACTTTTAATGGCATATTCCTTAGTCTCAAAAGTTCTTGAAAATTTTGACTTGTTATATTTTTACGTACGTAAATAATAACCTATAAAGACCTACATGCTGATATTTACATAATTGAATTTTTGTATGTGAAAACGCAGGTGAAGCAATGGGATATGATTTAATTTCGTATTTTAAAAGCAAAATATAATTAACAAATGAACGTAACATCTATTTAATTAATATAAAAATATATTTAACCTTTTGGTCTCCACGCTCGTCAATATAATGTCAGTAGCAAATGATTAATTGAATTTATCTTGACACATCGAATGAAGTCAATCTTCGTACGTTTTAAAAGTTATAAAGTTATAACTATTTAAACCTCCTTTATTTTGTTACATTACGTTTAAAACATGTGAACCGATGTCAAACAATATGCAATTAAAATACAAATGAAATATTATGTAAAAATAAAAACTTAAATTAACAAAATAAATAATCTTAAAACATTATTTTTTATTACTTTAAAATGGTTACACAGAAATATTTTTCTTTTTCTGAGTTTAACACTAAAGATTAAGAATTACAACTTCAACGTAAAAAAAGATATTGTTCAATATAGTCATCATAATCGTGCAGTGTGTGAGTTCCCTTATAAATCTTTAATAAACCTTTGATACCATATCCGTGGGCGGGTTCACGCTTGACCTTTGTCTGAGTTATTAACACTCGCGTGTCGTGAGTGGCGTGGTTTTCATTAATTTATATATTTCCTAAGCTTAATTAATTACTTTAATTATTGTCTACCACTAGTTTGATTGACGCTTTGAATTGGCTATTGGTCTTGTGGCTTATTCAAGAGACTTTAATATGCTTCATGGTTCATTAGGAAGAACTATTTTCTATTTGCTTAGTACATGCCTATAATAAATAAATAAATAAGTATGTAAGTACGTATAAGCCATGTGGTAGATTATGTACAATTCCGTGGGAGAGCCACGCTTCGGCATGAATGGGCCGGCTCGACCGGAGTGATACCACGGCCTCGCAGAAAACCGGTGTGAAATAGCGCTTGCGCTGTGTTTCACCGAGTGAGTGAGGATACCGGAGGCCCATACCCCAACCCCTCCCCACATCCCTTTTCCCCATCCCCCAACCCCTCCCCACATCCCTTTTCCCCAACCCCCAAAGGTCGTCAACGCACTTGTGATGCCTCTGGTGTTGCGGGTGTCTATGGGCGGCGGTAATCGCTTACCATCAGGTGATACGTCTGCTCGTTTGCCAACTATAACATAAAAAAAAAAAAAAAAAAAAAAAAAAAAAAATTCAATGTACCATGGGCAAAATCTGACTTTAGGAAATATTAAACATAAATTGCACTTATACTCGTATCGATCAAGACAATTAATAGGTACTATCATATATTAGATGTTTACCTATGAAATTGCCGTTTTGTATGCAATAAGTGAAAGTACTTATTTTTTCAAACTTTTTTATTTCTGTTATTCGAAGTAATCACCCATGCAATCGACGCATCTTTGCCAACGCATTGGCAGTTTATTGATGCCCTTCTTGTAAAAATCAGCTGTACGGGAGGCAACAAACTCTTCAAAGGCATTTTGTACTGCCTTTCGGGAATTGAATTTTTTACCCACTAAAAAGTTGTCTAAATTTTGGAAAAAGTAATAGTCGGTAGGTGCAAGGTCTGGTGAGTATGGCGGATGAGGGAGAGCTTCCAACCCCAGCTCTTGCAGCTTGGAGACTGTCTGAACTGACAACTTCATTTGGAACAGTTCGCAACAGACAGTCTCCAATCAATTCCCGAGAGGCAGTACAAAATGCCTTTGAAGAGTTTGTTGCCTCCCGTCCATCTGATTTTTACAAGAAGGGCATCAATAAACTGCCAATGCGTTGGCAAAGATGCGTCGATTGCATGGGTGATTACTTCGAATAACAGAAATAAAAAAGTTTGAAAAAAGAAGTACTTTCACTTATTGCATACAAAACGGCAATTTCATAGGTAAAGACCTATTATATACCCTAACTACCCCAGAAATAAGTTTCTATTCTGTTAAGATTCGTCAGTCGTCTGGTAACCCTAAACGCCGATTGATTCGTAAATCTGTCATACAATCGTTGCTGGAGTAAAGTTATATGTACCATAGCAATATTTTTCCAGTAGAACAACTTTAAGTAATATTAATATGATTTAAGTGAACCCCAGACTCTTAACGATTCTCTAAAATCCTTCATTCTTCTTAAGAATAGCTTAGTTGGAAATTAAAGCATGTTCTGTAAGTAATGCATTCAGATGATATAGTCATTTACCAATTCTAATTTGACGTATAATGTAATGTACTAGCTTTTACACGCGGCTTCGCTCCCGCAGACTTTCACCCCCTGATTTACCCCTTAGGGGTGGAATTTCAAAAATTCGTTTCTTAGTGCTCACGTACGTTATATAAAGAACCTACATGCAAAATTTCAGGATTCTAGCTTCAACGGTTTGGGCTGTGCGTTGATCTCTGGGTATGTCAGTCAGTAAGTCACCTTACTCTTTTATATGTATAGATTATAATTACCTAGAAACAGTTAAGGGGCGCGTCCCTAAAAACGCGCGAAAAGGCACTTGCAGTTTTGCAAAACACAAACAACTCAATTCATATTTGACACTAAAAAAAATATCTCAGTAGTTTAATAAATCAGTCTACCAATCTACCGAGTGACATTTATGAAATAATTCTTTATTCTTGTGATAAAAAGCCACAACAAAGATCAAAATTAGACCTTTTTAATTAGCACACTCTGCCCTATTTCGTGCTCTATTTTAAATGTTTTTTTTGTTATTTCGCGAGAAAAAACTATGGAGAAAAGATTTACCGGTTTAGTTTTTTATTAATTCTCACCAAAAAGCCATAATCTAAGGCTAAACATCATTCATTTTTAGCGACAAAAGTTCCATACATTTTAGTACGTAGATATCGTCTCCCGTAAATTGCAATAAATAAGTTTTATCGCGCTCAAAAAATTCAGTGCCCGCCGAATATTCAAGGTGACACCACGTCCGTTTGTAGTTCGCACTGAGCTCCATAATACGTAAATGACAAGTTTTAGGGTGGGTTGCTAGTGGTGTCGAATTGTAACTGTTAATTTGTATTCTTAAATTTAATTTAATTTTTTTAAAGAATAATTTCAAAGTAGTTTTTTATTTTAGTAGTTAGTATTTTTTATTAACACAGAACTTATTTTTATGTTTTTTTTTAACTTGCTATGTATGTATATATCTAACTATATTTGTTAAGACGGAATCTTGCAACTCAATTTTGCAGATATCTTCAACCGATTGTGTTGAATTTTTGTAGGCATATGTATATAGCGTGACAATGCTTTAATATGATGACATGGAGCTGATCTGATGTTGAAGCTGGAAGGTGGTCATAGGAACTTTGTAACGACGGAACCTATCGAGTTTGGAGTCGTTTGATTTGTCTTGACGAGTACTTTGAATGCACTTTGACAGACCGAGATACTTTGAGAAATTGTTTTTAAAAAAGTAAAAAAAATTTTTTTTTAATTATTTCTGTTAGAATTGAATAACTACTACTGAAATAATGAAAGACCTTAAAATTACAGTTTTATTTTTGACTGTATGGTTGGTCTAGTGGTTTAAGCGGTTGCCTCGCCGCTTCCTACTGTATCAGGTGTTGTGGGTTCAAATCCCACATGGGACAACACTGTGTGATCCACGAATTGTTGTTCTGAGTCTGGGTGTCCATTGTGTCCGTTTCATGTATGTTTGTAAAGTCCCCCGCGACACAGGATTTATTGGATATATACGGAAGTTGTCTTTTTTGAAAAAAAAACTAGCTGAGCCCCACGGTCTTACCCGCGATACTACACCAACCGCAGATACTCCTTATATCATCAGCTACCTATCAGTAAAAATCCCGTCAAAATCGCTCCAGCCGTTCCAGAGATTAGCCGGCACAAACAAACAGACAGACAGACAAAAATTGTAAAAAAGGGTCCCATCTACACTTTACGTCATTTCCATTATTATTCATCCCTTAAGTTCGAATTTAATCAATTGGTGAATTGTAAAATAATAGATGCCCTATCCCTTATATTATCTGATATCTGTAATCTGTAAAATCTGTAAAAAAAAAAGTACGTAAGTAAGATTTATGTACTACATAAATAAATACACAATAAATTTAGTCAATATGAGCAATAAAAGCGTTCAAAATTTATAATTTTAAGAAACATTATGTCCCATTAATATAACATATATCATACAAATTTTATTTCATAACATAGCATTAAAATCCGTTGATTACTGTAAAAGATCTAAGCTGACAGATAGCGCGAGCGGCTTAATTTTATACTGTGTAAAAATATATTATTTGTCCATGAAATGAATTAAAAATGAATAGGTACACTTGAACCCCATTCTCGGCCGTTGACGAGTTACTTAAAGCCCGCGGGCTTTCCGATATGACTAAGATACATTGCGTGCTTTGTAGGACATTCTAAACATTCTTCAAAGGCGAACAGTTAATGAATATGTAACTAGAAGAAAAAACCGAAAGTAAATTTATTAGTTGCCAGGGTTAGTATGCAACAGTGCCCGATGCGTTTGTGTGCATGTAAAATATGAATGTGGGTGTTCAATCACAAATTCCCACGCTCAAGGACTACAGTCTTAATCTATTTTTCTACAAATGAAGTAGTTATCTTCACTGACATCCCGCTCACCTTATTTCTTAGTCGATAATTTAGTAATTATCGAATACCTCACCGGTTCTCAACCTGGGGGTTATGTGTATGTAGTCGATTTTATTCCTCGGATTTACTGTTCTACTGGATATATGCTATGCTACCTGTTTTTTTTAATGGAAAATTTTACCTGTTATTATTCCAATTGACATCATGTATCTATTTAAAAGAAAACATAGTTTGTTAGTTTACACAAAAGTTATTAACACAATCTCTTTGTGAATGAGATAGATAGTTGAATCAAAAAATTATTTCTTAACCAATTAAAAGAAGATATTAGTAAATACCTACGAATATGAATAATGTCTTCGTTATCGATGCACCAAGCATTCCATTTAGAAAAGTTTGAGAACCATCTCTAGTTTACTAGAGCGTACTCGTTAACATACTTCAAAGTTTTGCGTTGATAAGAAACAGTTTTTAGTCGCATACGGTTTAATTAAGTAGACTGTAGTTGTGACACTACTTGTCGCTTACACGGTAGTAGCAGTTACCTCGTGACTATTGTACTATTGTGACTACAGCAGGTCGAAAGTGATAAAACTGACATGGCTCGTAAAATGAGCGACACGTCCGTCTTGTCTTTATTTTACAAGTTGTACGAAGTGTTGTCAACGTACTTTGTCATAGTTGATTGTCGACTATATTATGTTTGGGAAAGTAAAGAAGATATTTAATGAAAAAATTTTTTTTTGGAGGCTACAAATCTATACTAGTATTATAAAGCTGAAGAGTTTGTTTGTTTGTTTGAACTCGCTAATCTCAGGAACTGCTGGTCCGATTTGAAAAAAATTTTTCAGTGTTGGATAGTACATTTATCAAAGAAGGCTATATATCATCGCGCTACGACCAATAGGAGCGGAGCACCAATGAAATATGTTTCAAAAACGGGGGAAAATTATGACGCTATTATAATAAAAACGCGGATAATAGGAGTCGCAAACGAGGTTACGTGGGTCCGCTAGTAATATTATGTATGTAGTTAAATTAGGAACATAATATTTTACTAGAATATAATCTAGTAATACCTACATAATAAAAAGGACCTTGTAAATTTTGTTTTGGACATCTAACACACAACGCCATCTAGCCTCAAACTAAGCAGAGCTTGAACTATGAAAACTAGAATGAGTGATAGAATACTTACTTTTTTTTGTAAATACATTCATATTATACATAGAAAACACCCAAATTCCGAAATAAATAGTTTCAGATCATACAAACATTTGGTTCGACCCGGGAATCGAACCCGAAACCTCAAGCACAGCAATCGCATACGTTACCATTGCGCCGAGGCAGTCATATTGTTGTCTTTACAGGGGTAGATTTTATTTTAAATGCTTCTAGTATCAGGAGCGGTCGCAGCCTGAAATTTTGGGGGGGGGGGTCACTAATATTTATAATCAATTTAAGTCAAGTTAATTAGACTTTATTGCACAATACACAATTTAATTGCACACATTAAACACAAATAGATATCTATTGTTTTTATTGGTAAATCTATTGGGATGATAATATTTGGTAGAACGTAGTTGCAGGGAAAAAGTTACATGGGTACGATTTGGGGGGGGGGGGGGGTCATGTCCCCTGTTACCCCCCCTGGAACCGCGCCTTTCTAGTATAGAAATAGGACATTTCTTTTTTAGATTGAAGGATACATTTGCACTTAGCACGTTTTGCAGTCTATTGTTTTTATTTGACTTAATATTATGACACTATTTACTATAAGACATGCCAACCTGAAATAGCAGATGGCTGAAGTTACCAATTTACAAAGAGACTATTAATGTTTCAAAGAGCGTTGCTTTTTTTATCGTAGGTATATTCAAATCTCGACCTAAAGCATTTATTGCGTCTATTTGAAATTCTTGACGTAAGGAATACGAACGTTTATTTTTACATACATTTCTAAATGCATTTATCATGTTCCATTAAGAGATCTTCATTTATCTCAAAAACGTCTGTAAGAAACCCCTAATCAGAGCATTTTGTATTTTAAAAACAGAATGCGTACCTATATTTTTTTAAATATAGTGCCTCGTTCGAGTGCTTGTCCTTTCAGACTTGTTAAAAATTCACGAATCATAAGCGAAACAGAGGGATGAAGGCGGCTTGCGGAAACCATTTGCACTCACGACATCAGGTCTGGGGACGGATTATGTACAGAGTACCATTATAATTACTCGAATGCATCATGTTAACAGATTGATTTATTTAAAACGGACGTTTTGCCCGCGGTATACCTGATTTCATTTATGAAATGTGTATGTCTAGTAATTTTTGTGTTTTTTTCTGACCCACAACGCCATCTAGTCCCTAACACTAAGCAGAACTGATATAAATATATATAGATATACTTTTTTGTAAGTACATACATAATACATAGCATTTAAACATTTGGTCCGATCCAGGAATCTAACCCGAGACCTCAAGCACAGCACAGCAGTCACATAGGCTACCACTGCACCATCGAGGCAGTCGAATAGATTTTCCACTTTTATCTTATAAAGTTTCCACTTTTTTTTGTTCTTCATCATCATCAGCCTATTTAAGTCTATTGCTGGACATAGACTCTTCTTTCCGTCTCTTGGTTCGATTCTCGGTTTTTGATATTTAAATAAATCAAATACCTAAATAAATATTTCGGACATCTTACACACGCCATCTAGTCCGAAGCTAAGCAGAGCTTGTGTTATGGGTACTAGACAACTGATATAAATACATATATATCTTTTTTTTGTAAATACATACATATTATACATAGAAAACACCTAAACTCCGAAACAAATATTTGCAGACATACAAACATTTAGTCCGACCCGGTCTCGGTCTAGGTCGAGGTCTTTCGGGAATCGAACTCGAGACCTCACTCAAGCACAGTCGCATAGGCTACCACTGCGCTACAGAGGCAGCCATAGATATTTAATGAGTATATGATAGAAAGTGAAATAATATAAGAACTGTTATATTTTACAGTACAATTTTATACATATCTACGGTGTACCCTATTTATACAATTATTTGCTACAACATTCACACTGATATTGCCACTGCTCACACTAACAAAGCTGCGAACTGCCATTGCTGGTTTCTAATAGTGAATGCTGTTTCTCACATAGTCATGAAGTTTTTACGTTGTGCAGTTATTTTCTTACTTTTTGCTTTAAGACTAATTCAATACAAGGCATGCGAACACCACAAATTGATTAAAAAGAAAATCAATTAAATGGTTTAATTAAGAACTTTTCTTGTGATACTTACATAAAACCTATTCTTTTATAAAGTCTCTATTAGCCATATTTTTCTATTTCTTTTTATCACGCTTCGTTATTAGCACAGTATTAAATGCCACCTCTTATATTATTGGTAGGTATGGTTTGACTGAAAACACAAAGATTTTTTAATTTTGCCGGGAGCAATTAATATTTCACCAAGTTTGAATACTATGTCTTTATCTAAATCATTGTGCTGGTTGGGCTTAAATGAAACCCATTTAAAAGTGCTTTAACTTTCTAAATAAACTTCGTGTTTTGCTGTCCAACTAACCTCAAACGAGCCTTCAATAAATTTATTAGCGCTTGAAAGCAAATTTCTAATTGCAGTGCTTGTCGTACAAGAGGATAGTTCATACTGTTAATTATTCCGTGAACTGAACCGTTGCCATCGTCCGGCAGCCGCAGGCGCCGCTTCATCTCGCCCGCACTTGCTTACTGCAACGAATCTCCCTCAAAATGCACTGCTAACCAATCCCAAAGTTTAAACACTGGCAAACTTATTTCGGCAACTCATAAAACTATTGTCCAGCCTTGCTAATGAAGTAACCACTCTGTGTGGCAAACATTTCACTTAGTTTTGTAGAGTTCTTCTAAACTAGCTGTTAGTGTTTTTGTACCTTGTGCTCATTTAACAACTTGGTAATAATGACTGGACACTAAGAATGACATTTACTATTGAGAAAAATGTTCTCTTGGTAAGCTATTATGCCTTAAGTTTAACAGTCTTTATATAACCATAGCAAGTATTTAAATGATAGATTCAAAGGCTCTTAATTTATTTATACGAAAAGAACTAGTTAGGCGTCTTTCCTAAAACAAAACAAAGAAGTAGTCGAAAACGCAACGAATATGAGAAATGAAAATTAATTTTAACTAATTTGTATAGAAGTCACGATAAATGCATTTGTAATAATTAGGGACCAGATTTTATGCAACATAAAAAGCTTATTATATGCATGCAAAATGCTTGAATATGCACGAAAATTGGCAAAATATGCAAAACTAAATGACTCATTTTAGGAATCAAGAAATAAGAAAATCTAGTTGTAATATTTTTCTTAAAATCAGCATACAATTAGTAAATTATTATCCTTTGATAGGCGATAATAGGTACAGTAACATTACATGACATTAAAATTATTTCATATTGTTGTAAACGTAAACAATCAAGTATTATTCCAAACATTCAGTGGTAAGAAAATGTCTTTGATCATTTCTTCGATGCGATGCGAATCCGACCAGTCACAATTATTACTCACTAGCTGTTGCCCACGGCTTCACCCGCGTCTATGACGGTTATCGCGGCAAATAGTAGCCTATGTGTTATTCTGATGTATAAGCTATATTACTGTAAAGTTTCATTCAAATCCGTCCAGTAGATTTTGCGCGAAGAAGTAAGAAACATACACACAAACGCCTTTATATATTAGTGTGATTAGTGTGATTAACCCTTATATTTTGTGACTATTAAATTTGGTCGGATTCTATATATATCTCACTTTTTGCGCATTTCGGAATGTAGGGTAAGTGTACTGAACTCAGAAAAAATTGAAAATGTACCGATAATATGCATCTTAACTAGATCTTAGGTAAAATATGCTATTACCGCTGAGGATGGCTTAAATATGCAAATGCATATGCAGATACATATAATCCGGTCCCATAACAAACTATGTAAAAGAATCATTCTTTAAGAGTGGCTCACAAAGGGATTTGTTTCTATAAAAATATGTTTAAAAAGTTAATCGAAAAAAATTAATAGTGGGTGCTATTCGAATGTACATCTTAATTACAAGCGCCACCCCTTTAATAAAACTACAGGGTTAAATAACAAAGGCTGTAGTAGTTATTACTTTGTGCGGACGTGGTCAAAGGCGCGATGTTAATTGGAAAACACCTGAAAATGACAGCGCCTTTATGGTCGGCATGTTTGGCGTAAAAATCAAGTCCAGAACAGCCTACAACCAGTAGCTCAAAGACTTGACCGTTCACCCGGCGGCTTTGTAACACGATTACGCCGACTTGTCGAAAGTTAATTAAATAACGTTTTTCCAAATTACCTGGCGAGCTCGACATCAAAGCTGGCTGGCTCTCGCTACGGGAATCATTCCACAAAGGGCTGGCTCCGGGCGAGGTCCGGCCCCTCTGATCTCGTAGCCCTACTGTAGTGCAGTCGACAGGTGAAATCTTCAACTCTTTGTGCGTGAGGTTGTACTGATGGCCTTACACTGCTTAACTTATCGATAAAACAATAACTAATTAAAATGGAGCTGTCAGGTGTACAGAATCACAGATGACGTCTCCACAGTGCAGCTTGTTACGAATAACAATGTTATTTTACTTAATATTTCAAATTGTAAATTTCAACTAAAGTGATTAAGTCCAGTTTGATTGGAGACAATCTTTGAGACATCTGAAACTTTATACTAGTCTTTTTAAAGCTGTAATTAAAGTCATTTAATTGTGGTAATAATTAAGTTTGTGTTTACATTCAGACAATTACATTTCGATGTATTTCCGTGTTTTATTACCAACGTTTCTCGATATTGTCGATTGTAAACAATTCACTTTGGACAATTAAACTCTCGGACATTTTGATTGATGATTGGTATCTATTGTCTATCTAATTCAATCGGCATTAAAACGGTTGAGACACGCAAGCTAAGGGGTCGTTTGCACTAAGTTGCACGACAGCATTACGTGTGTACTTTATTTACTTCGTACCCTGTCTAAATTACCTTTACTTTTGTACATAAATTATATACTAGTTATACTAAAGGAATTGATCAAAGGTAAGATATTTATCGATAAAATATTCTGACCAGCGCTCCTAGCCAATCTTGGACAAAGTATTAGCCAATGACACACGAGAATAAAATTTAAAGGCGTTAACGATTGCAGAACGAAGACCGCTTGCAACTTGGCCCTGGGGGGCTGAATAGATACCCAATGAATTCTTAACCAAACTTTATAAATAGTTTGAGTGTTTATTTCCTTATTCAAATGTTCTAATTATACTGACTAACAAACAAATTATATTTTATACTATAATAAAGAGTGTCACCACCCTATATAACTCATGGGAGTTGGAAGAGTTGACTAAGTGAGCAACGCAGGACAACAGCACTGCAAAGAGAGGAAAAACTTACAACATACCAAGAATACCAACCAGCGTGTTACAGTAGTATACCTAGTATTCTAAGGAGAGGTCAATGTCCTATTTTTGCTTCAAAATCATATGATTCGAATGATATGTATTTTACAATAGGAAAAAAACCAAAGTTAATAACTAAATATCAAAAAATTACCGTAACTTTATATTAAATGAACTTTCTTTCAAACAATTTCGTTTCTGGGTTCAATACGAAACCCATTATTCCAATAAAACGTGACAATTTTGTCCTCCATTAATGTGCTTTACTGAGTATATTAGTGTCACTTTTCATTTCACCAAGTGAGACAGCCCTTGGTGAGAGCAGGTCGGGCTTGCCACTCGCAACAGTTGCGTGTGCGCCCGATCAGCTGCTCTCACGGCTAATCACTCCCACACTAATTGCTCGTTTTAATGTGAAAATTAGTTATGACAATCGATACTAGTACTACGTAAATGACTAAAACAAATCCTATTTTTTTTTTTTTTTTTTTTTTTAACCGACTTCAAAAAAGGAGGAGGTTCTCAATTGGACCATATATTTTTTTTATGTGTGTTCGCGGATAACTTCGTCGTTTATGAACCGGTTTTGATGAATCATTTTTTAATGGAAAGGAGATATCCCAACGGTGGTACCATGATAAGGACACTAAGATCTGATGATGGCATCTAAGAGAAATCGAGTCGAACCATAAAGTCGGATTTTGTTAAAATTTTACTTGTTGACAATAAACCTTTTCGTATTCTATTTATCTGGGTGTCGTAAATACCGACTAAAGGAGCAAACTACATAAGACAACAACACTGCAAATAGACGGAAAACTTCACACAAACCTTATACCAACCTAGATTTGCAAAGTAATAGCACATTTAAAACGGCATTTAAGGAAAGCACTGACTTGATACAGTTCTACGGAGGTTTGAGTTCAGTATAGTAGACCTAAACCTTCTTTCTGATAGGTTCAGCAGTGGATAATTGACTTTAATAAAAAGTCTACTTAGGATACATGTATGCGAAGAGACAACCGCATTAAGTACGTTGATGCTGCAGTCATAATATACATTTTAAATAACACGAAACAGACAAGAATACTTAGAAAAATATTCAAGCCTGAATTTTTGATCACACATTACTTTTACTTTAGAACCTTAACAAAAATATAACCGTAATTACTTACAAGGCAATCCGCTTCAAACAAAGTATGTCAAGAAATTAGTATTTAATTTATTCATTGAGCCCGGGTTCGTGTCTAGTTTAGTTATTACGGTGGTAGTTAAAGCGTCAGGAGGTTTAGAAATTAATCACGTCGTGACAGTTAGGCTTGGTGCACACTTCCACCGCCCTCTCTAATCTTGAAAAATAGTAGGTACGGTCGTGGCAAACTGCTCGTGCCTATGCGTTAGCTGATGTGAACGCGCCTGTCATTATAACTCGTTTAATTCGTAACTCAGTCACGACCTGATCATGTGAAGTGTCAGTCCACCGGTGTGTGCCTGACCTAAACGAGCGCGTGCTCTGAACGGCCGGTGGGTACAGAACACGAAATTAATATGCCATTATCGAAATTAAATCTTTGTTTCTTTGCATGAACAGGCAGAGGGCTTAACAAAGAGCCGACTGCAAAATACTTTAAATTCCATCGTGCACAAGAATGATTAAAAATCTGATTTATAAGTACAGTAATCCATAATTAAGAACCATTATATAATAGAATTATATGTAATTAAATATACAGAAAACTTTAATTAACGGGAGTCGTTCACATATGTAGACAATTTACGTCTCTGAATCTAATTTAAAATTAATGCCGTCGGGCTGGTGGAAAATTTGAAAAGTTTGGACGACGTCTGCGGGCCTTCGCTCCGCCGATTGCATTTTTATACGAGTAAGACAACCTCTTAGCTTATTAGGGAAGCCAGTTATTAGAGGTCCGTGGGATTTCTCTGCGGACTGCCCATCCTTGCCCCGAAACGACTTCGCCCCACTTAATTAGTTAAATGGATACGTTGTTGTTTCGTTTCTCTATTTTTATAGTTCTGACTTGCACAATAAACCTATTTTCTTCGTTGCGACTGGAATGAAGCCACTATTCAAATCCACTAAATTGAAACAGAGCTTTCTGCCATTTAATTTGGGATCTGGGTACAATTTAGGGCAGCGGTGGCGGCGATGCACTTATGCACGGGCACATTTCCCACAGCCCGCTGCGCCAGAGCCGCATCCGCACTCGACAAAGGACATCCGGCCACAATAGTTTCATTAAAATAATGCAAGTAAATGAGGATTTGTGGAGACGAGTTGGCCGAATCCGGCAGGGAGACCCTCGCTCACAATACTCGACCGCTCGTTCGCTGCGACGACGCCCGCTTAAAACACTATACGCGAACATGTTTCATTAGCTAAGTGGGAGGCTTTTAGTGGCTGAATCTGTGTAATGCAGCTAGCTAGACTAGACGTCGCATTTACTTAAACGCCGTAATTAAAACGTCCCTCCCCGCTAAGGGCGCAGTTTTAAACTCACTTTAACTAGTTTCGAGTGGCCAATTTAGTTTTAGTGTTTCTCCGTGTTTGAGATATAAATTTTAAGTTCATATATCAAAAGCGCATCTAACTTTAAAGTTTTGCAATATTTGCCATTAGAAGGTTATCAACAAAGTATTATTTACTTTGTTACTTCACAATATGTGCCATACCAGACCTGTCAAACAAATACAAGTCAATTACTCGGACAGCAACATAACCAAGCAATAAGTTTCACCCCTTTTTATAGAAACTCCGTAATATAATGCACCTGTTAGGTATTGCATGTTTGCGTAGGGGTGCGCTTAATAACTTTATTGATAGCTAACGAGTAAAATTGATCGGTATTAACGATCTTAATCGAATCGCTGCGGCATCGATTCATTGCGTGTCGATGCCCCGATCTCGAGTCAATTTAATTGAAACTGAGTTGAGTAATTAATTAGAGGCAATGGGCGCTCTCAGCCGGATGAAGTACACCCGTAGTACCCTCCTGTTTACAGCTACTCATACATATTGAGTGCCGGCGACACGTCTTAACACAGATTACATACATTTTCTTCACAAAACACACATAAATTTTTACAACTGATATAACTTAATCGTGAATACTAATAAGCTCATTGTAACAAACAAGCTTTAAAAAGTTACAATAAATATTATATTCTCAGAGATTTTTTAAAGGTTATTGTAACAGGTTGCTTGTTGGTTGACACTTTCTAAATTGCTTTTGATACTTGGAATCTGTTACCGATCTGGTAAAATAGAAAACGACTATTTTTTAACAGTTAATTTATAACAGATACAATTTAGGTCAACTTTATATATATATATATATAATAACTTTATTTATATATTTAATTGAAATTGTTGTCTCTCATCTTTTATTTTCTCATTAAAACTACGAGTTAAATTATCGTAAGTCGGATATGTTTTGAATCTAAGTTATGATCTTACTTTGAGTAGAAATCTGTCATAATACAATTAATTTCTCTTGAACATGGAACTTCTGGATTAAGAAATTACATGAACGTAGCTTTGCGGTTTTCATTTGCAACTCTTTCTCTTCTGTTGATGTAAGAAGGCAACAGAAGAATCGGAATCGCATTACTACCCTTTGAGAAAAGAACCATTAGGAGTGGGAAAATTAGACCTCCGCCAACTTCAATCACTTGCTGCAAAGCAAAAGCTCAAATAACTCTTTAGGTAAATATTTAACAAATGCAAATGTAAGTAAATTAAACCAAACACCAAAGAAACTATTTACAGCACCGGTGACACATTACAGTAGATTAAACTAAGTAAGTAATTGGCTTGTGGGCTTGCAGACTTACATACACTGAGTGAATTAGCACATACAGCAACATACTGGACCGATTGATTTAGCTAAGAGCACAGCGCCGTTGGTTAATATCGTTTAATCCCACTAAAACGTCCCACGATCCACCATAATGAATATTTATCCTCGACAGAAGTCGGCGCATACTTTTATGACGAATACATATTTTAGTAGCCTTCGTAATTTCACTGATTACTTTCTTTAATTTTTCTGAAAATGTTATGCAGCCAGTACTTATGTAAGTGTATTAAAGCTTTGGAAAGTGCGCATTAAATGAATGGAAATTTAAAACGTGTTTTTGATTTTTTCTTTGGAAAATAATGTCTTGTGGCGTAAAAACTTGATTAAAAAGTAAACTGTATTTCTATCTTTCTTCTTATCTGTATCTGATCATATTAATCTCCCGCATCTATTTCATCTGAAGCCCACATTTTTAAATTGGTATTTTTTTATAGTTACATTTATTTTGGATTCCGAACAGATGCTACGTTTTATAGTTATTATCTAATTAGGAATTCTTAATCATTAAATATACTTTTGCGTGTATATTACCGTAAAAAATACAAAATGAATAAATAAGGAATTAGTAAATCAAATTATTTTTGAAAGATAACGAAGCCAAATAAATTGTTATTGTTAACCTTTTAGTCAATATTGTTAATAAAAAAAGATCAAACATTAATCATACCGAACAAAAATGTACCTATCATACAATATAAAATAATGTATATAATGTTAAATAAATAAAAAAATAAATTATTTAAAGTTATTTGCAATAGGTAATCTATAACCGTCTATCATCCTGAACATTTATTATTCCTACAGGCATACGTTCTCTAAATTGAATACGAAAACTACGTTAATATTCGCATGAACAGGTTGAAATTCCTTCCCTAGTTCTGCAACACATAAACCAAACCTTTGGCGGCAACTAGTATGTTTTGAAAGCTTTCAAATACCGGCTGAAACATTCTTCGAATAGAATAATTTCTTCGTATTCTCCAATCGGATACATACATCAAAACAATGTCATCTCAAATAGTATCTAGAGATGAATCGGATAATTTCGTTTAGATTTGTTTGGATGACTAAGAATTACTGTTACTATACCTTGTTGTAGTGAAGAACCAGGGGAGAGGGGGACTATGTCCAGCAGTGAACGTCTTTTGACTTAGATGATGATCAAACTGTAAATAACTTGTAATTGCTTAGGTTTAATATTATTAAATTTTACGAGTCACATAGTAGAAGTTGAAGATCATAAATTAATACATATATACAAATCAATAAAATTTAAGTGTCTGTTTGTAATATTAAAATAACCACTTTTTACTAAATGCATATATATGTATACATGGTAAAAATGCCAAAATAACATGTTTTACAATCTGTCTGTCTGTCCGTCTGTCTGTTCCGGCTAATCTCTAGAACGGCTGGACAGATTTTGACAGGACTTTCAATGATAGGTACCGGATGATATAAGGAGTAACTTAGGCTACTTTTAGACTACTTAGGCTACTTAGCTTGCCTTTGCCCCGCGGCGTTGCCCGCGGTACATCAATAACCGTGGGCAACCCCCTCGGGGTTCAGCTAGTTTCAAATATAAGTTGCGTTGTACTTACTTATTTTATAGGCCGGAACTTCTAGAGCGTTCGATCGCTAAAACATTGTGCCTACAGTTTATTGATTCGATTTCTAACAAACAACTTGACTAAGTTCTATTTTGTTTGCAGCGTGGGCTAAAAAGTGGGTCTTAAGGGTCCCACTTCTATCTGTGTGTCCCACTCATACTAATAATGTAAACAATGTTTTAAATAATAATTTCGTTTAAAAAGATATATTAAAATACAGCAAGCCAATAAGTGTAGAAATTGTTAGAAAATCCTTTGCAAAATATTGTTAAATATAGCAATTTTTGCGTTATTTTTACTAAATTACATTGAGTCACCGTTTACTCTATATTTTTTATCCCAAACGATTGCTAGTTGGTAGTAGTTAGCAGCAAAATTGACTAAGAAATGACCTAAGAAGAATGGAAGAGTTAATCACATTACTTTGTAAAACTTGAGATCCTACAGGATACACGGTCGCAAGGAGCTGCGGTCGCAAAGGTTCTCATGAAGAACACGCATCGGTAGAAACAATTATTTAATAAACTAAGACAATTCTGTACATACATTAAAATCTTTACTAAACTCAGAAGGCGGTACCAAACGTCAATTGAATCGACAAACTTTTGTACCCTGAATAGTTAATAAAACTTCAGTAAGAGTAATATGTAGGTACCTACACTTACGTACATACGAATAAGGATTCAATCCGTTCAAGAGGACCAAAAACATCGCAGTAATACTACTAAGAGGCAACAATTTAGATTACGTATTTCTGGAAAAAGTACTCTACTCAGGTACATTATTTATCAAAAAATTCCATTCAACAAATACCCCGTCTCGTTTCAAAGTAAAATTTTTTTTCAATTTCGTAAGCAGCAATAAGTAGTACGTTGTTTTTATATTTAATGTGCTCTCGTCCATTAGTCATATGAAACATGTGCCAATACAAATTATATGGAGGTTTATGAATGACAGACTGGCGCGGGGGAAGAGGTGGTGTGAGGGGTGCGGGGAGTGCCCCGAGGAGGAGGGAACACTAATGGATTACATTCGCGCGAGTGAATTAGGATATTGTCGTGCGATCTGTTCCGGTGCACTCCTTTATGATCCTACCATTCATACATACACAAACACATATGAATCCATACACACTCACTATTACAGATTAAATATTGATAAGCAATACAATCAGGCTCCCACAAACCACTTAAACGTATAGTTTCTATGAAGAAACGAAGATACATGTTGTTCAAAAACATGTAGGGGGGTGTTGATCTGAATTTTATAGGTTATGTGAGATGAACAGATCAATAAAGTTACAGCTAAACGGTACTTATTTTATGCTTTGAAATGACAATTATTTAAATACTATTTTCTGAGCAATTCTAAAACAGTAACCATCATTGACATTGTGATATTACGGCTGGTTACAGTTGCAGCTGGTAATTTTTTTGATGTCATCTTAAAACCGCACCAGTTGAAAATGTAAAATAAAGATGTTATTATAGTGTGCTGCCCATACTGCTTGTTAACCACTCCTGATATTTTGTATATCATGTATTTTATTCCATCTCAGAGAGCTCTGCTGTAAGCTCTGGTGTAAAATAATAGGGAATCGTATTTTTCCACACCATTAAACCTTAAAGATAAATAAAATTGAATACCACGTTTGTGGTTAATTTTGTAGTGATCAAAAATATGTTAAATTTAAATTAAAATGGTCGAGCAACGAACACAATCTCTGCAATTTCATTTAATCGAGTGCGCTTCAACCGGTTATGGCGTCGACAAGAAGTTGCTTTCACTTTTAAATACAATTTTTAACTTCCCATTTTAAATTGCAACAACCTGTAGTAAGTATTATTTCCAACTGCTATGTTAATAACATTATTATTGTTTATGGAATTGTATTTAAAAAAAACACTTTAAAATTTCGAATAGGTACATCAAAAAAGGTGACGTTGAAAGAAATATCTACATCGGCATCGTTTCCTATTATTTTCGAGATCTAGAGGAGACTATTAAATATAATAGGTCTTTACCTATGAAATTGCCGTTTTGTATGCAATAAGTGAAAGTATTTATTTGTTCCAACTTTTTTATTTCTGTTATTCGAAATAATCACCAATGCAATCGACGCATCTTTGCCAACGTATTGGCAGTTTATTGATGCCCTTCTTGTAAAAATCAGCTGGACGGGAGGCAACAAACTCTTCAAAGGCATTTTGTACTGCCTCTCGGGAATTGATTTTTTTACCCACTAAAAAGTTGTCTAAATTTTGCAAAAAGTAATAGTCGGTAGGTGCAAGGTCTGGTGAGTATGGCGGATGAGGGAGAGCTTCCAACCCCAGCTCTTGCAGCTGCTTCATGACAACGCGCGACCCCATACTGCGCAACAGACAGTCTCCAAGCTGCAAGAGCTGAGGTTGGAAGCTCTCCTTCATCCGCCATACTCACCAGACCTTGCACCTACCGACTATTACTTTTTGCAAAATTTAGACAACTTTTTAGTGGGTAAAAAATTCAATTCCCGAGAGACAGTACAAAATGCCTTTGAAGAGTTTGTTGCCTCCCGTCCAGCTGATTTTAACAAGAAGGGCATCAATAAACTGTTAATACGTTGGTAAAGATGCGTCGATTGCATTGGTGATTACTTCGAATAACAGAAATAAAAAAGTTTGAAAAAATAAGGACTTTCACTTATTGCATACAAAACGGCAATTTCATAGGTAAAGACCTAATATAAAATTATCAATGTAACTACACTATAAAAAATATCTTATTCATCTATCCAAAACCTGTAAGTTTTAAGTTATCTCATAGCATACGGAGGATATTAAAATCGCTCTCGGAACTCCACTCAAAACCAACCATACTGCAATACCATAGCAGATGGTTAAGAAACCGAATTCAATTTCTAAAATCTTCCACAAAAAGATTCGGTAAATTTAATTCAGTAAAAAATAAACAAATGCTTGCTTCAAATACGTCGCACTTAGGGATAAGATCGCCAACTGCACAAATCTTCAATTATCTACCATGGTTGAAATGGTCACCCATCTTTAGAATGAGCTATTGTGGCACTGCTTGCCCATCGCACAATATAGTAAGTAGTGTACAAATATCGCGAAATAGCGTTTCATTTGTATAAAGAGAGAGAAGAAAGATGTTTCGGCGCACGTGACGTGGAAACTCAGCCAGAATGTTGGCAGTGCCAAACTGTAGCCTTCTCGGTACAAGGGTTTCAACTTATCAATTACACCGTTCCCTACTTACCGCGCGGAAAGGGCAAATTGATTTAATGTAACCAGAGTGCTTTGACGAATATTATTAACGTCTTTTCACCCTCCATTGTGGAGGCGTAACGCGCGCTTTTGTTCTTTCCAGTGGTTTTGTACAACATCGAATCACACTTATCTAAAACTCAATAACGAGTTAAGATATGGAAGGACCGTGTTGCCCTTATCTGGAACTATGTACCAATTAGGGAACAGCTTTAATTAACGTGCGACAGACTCGGTCAGTTATTTAGCAAATAAGAGTACAAATAATGATAAGGTTCGTGTCGAACGTATAATTATGTTATTAAGTTGTCATTACGAACTTATTTGTTACATTATAATAATTATCTCGTAATTATCTCAGACTATTTTCCGTTTTTTAAACTTAGCTACGTAAAGTTAATAACTATACCTGAAATTCAAAACTTAAAAAAATACTGTTAACCGTTCATTGCATTGAGTATTGTAGGTGCCTTTCTCGCTTAGGACAAACATTTTAAGTGAAGAAGTGGATACTTAGAGTACTTAAACCAGTACAGTAACCACTCATTCGATTTAATTGTAAATTTCAATCATAATTAATGGCATGTTTAAAACATTTCCTAAATTCTTTAAAATAATGTTAATATCATCGATGTTTATGTTTAAGTTATTTCGGCAATTATTACAATAATACATCAAATTATATTATTATATTATATATACTTATTTCCTCTCTAAATGAAATAGAATAACCTTTAGGTTACAAAGTTGTTAAACTGCCTAACATGAATTCCGCAATGTTAAGCCAATAACCACTTATGTTAAAAAAGTGCAATTTATATCCGCTATTATCGTACAGGATAAAGGAAGTGGCAACCTAACCTTCATTAACGTTTAATATTAATTAAACAAAACGTGATAATTTCGTTTCGATATATGTGTGTTGTTCGTTTGTCTCGAGTAATGTCATTTCATGTGCCTTTTTACCCGACTGCGAAAGAAGGAGGGTTATGTTTTTCAAGTGTAGGTATGTAATATAAATAATAATAAAATAATAAATAAATATTTTCGGACATCTAACACACAACGCCATCTAGTCCCAAGCTAAGCAGAGCTTGTGTTATGGGTACTAGACAACTGATACAAATACATATATACTTTTTTTTTTGTAAATACATACATATTATACATAGAAAACACCCAAACTCCGAAACAAATATTTGTAGGTCATACAAACATTTGGTCCGACCCGGGAATCGAACCCGAGACCTCAATATGTATAAATGTATCTATATATCTATCTTTGGCACGCCCTAGAGCCTAAACGACTTGTCGTATTTTTAACCGACTTCAAAAAAAGGAGGAGGTTCTCAATTCGACTGTTTTTTTTTAATGATTGTTACCTCATAACTTTCGACTGGGTGAACCGATTTTGATAATTCTTTTTTTATTTGAAAGCTGGTGCTTCCCGAATGGTCCCATTTAAATTTGGTAGAGATTGAATTCGGTTTTTTTTTTTGTTAAAATTTTTATGTGAGTGCTGTCACTAGATTCGTCTTAGTCGTGAGATTGACACTGGGTAGGTACATCAAAATTAAAAAAAAAAACAAAAAAAATATTTAAATACCTGAATTTAATAAAAATGATATTGACGCAGTCGGGTTTTTTCTTTTCAATATTTTTTTGTATTCTTTACATAGTGTTATAAGTTGAAGTAGAATCTAAACATTTATAAACTATATTAGATATACTTGTAATATATCCGTGTGGTGACCGGTTAAGGATACCGATTGTCACCACCCCTATTTGTCCCGTGAATGTTGTAAGAGCCAACTAAGGGAACAAACTACGCAGAATAACAGCATGGTTAAGAGGGAAAACTTGAAGAAAACCCTATACCACCCAGTCTGGCCACGTGGTATGGTAGGCCAAAACCTTCATTAGGAATAATAATAATAACATTTATTGCACGAAAAGAAAATACAATCTACACACATCAAAAGTGTCTAGGGATCAACATATGTGTCTAGGGATCAACATATATTTTTGCAATAACTTTTCTCCTGATTGATATTAATTAAAATTTTCTTTAAGGATTCATCAAATAAAGTGTTTTCGTTTGTCACAGTAACGATAAACCAAGTCACCTTTGCATTAATAAAGAAATTTGCCATTTTCCTAATAAAGGGAATTTTGACATTTGAACCACTAACATTAAAGTTCGAAAAAAAGACTGAAATAACAGTTTTCTTTAAAATTTTATTAGGTAACTTAAACAATTAATAATCCGTGTTTCTACCGCGAACATTAACAACACAAGAACATCGGTTTGGCATACTCAAAATGAGTTCATCCAAACACGCTGTGGAATGGCCGCCCATGTTCGTTGCAACAACAAAAAAAGGTCTTCTTGCGACTGGATACCCTCCATATTCGGCAGAGCTCTTCTCTGTAGCATATCCCATGCATGCTCAATCGGGTTCAAGTCTGGCGACTGAGCAGGCCAGGGCCAAAGCCACATCTCAATCTCAAGAAATCCGCATAAAAATGCTTGATCCCTAGACACTTTTGATGTGTGTATTTAACTTAAAACTAGTTTATGTTATAAATCGAACATGAGATTGAATTGAATTGAGTTATTTTAAATCTTTTTTTTTGTTTTTTTTTTTTAATTTTGATGTACCCAGTGTCAATCTCACGACTAAGTGTGGCACACCGGAGTCGACAGACAGTTGAATGGAATGAAGAGATGATAAAAATAGACATCTTGTACTGTGAATGCAAGAGCTGCTAAACTGACGGGAAAACGTAACAAATGATATGCCCAATGCCTTCGCTCACATCATAGTTATATTTGATATAAATCCGTTTACAAAAACAAAGGTTGTGTCTTAATCCTAGTAATTAATTTTTAAAGTTGTTATTTCTCACCGCTTGGGTGGACATCGTAATTTTTTTACGGAACTCAATTACATACACAATACGATTTTTTGTTTTATGTTCGTGTTTACCGAAAACTATTTGAGGCATTTATTTTGTTCTAGCTTTTTTACGCATCGCCATCCGGATGTTTTCTATCGATTAGCATGTGTACTTTTCCAAGAATCGAAGTATTTCCATGCATTTCATTGAAATCAGTTCAGCGGTTTAGACTCTCTTTTATAATATTACTTAGGCTAATTGTACCGTGGCAAAACATAATTACATCAATTTAAAAGTTAATTACCATCGATTCTTTCTTTCATTCATTTTTAATTCACATAATGTTATCTTGTTTTTTTTCTGTGTGATCTTGTTATTGTGAGGCGGTTCAAATCCTTCGTACCTCCTAATAATACATTATAAAATCCCATCAATCATATTTGTACCAATCAGTCGTCCTTGCGAAATAATTGGAAAATAGCATCACTCGCAAAATACTACCTATAATTTTTGTTCAACAAATCATTTAGTATGATTTATATTACGTAAAAACTTGAGAGATTAACGTTGGCCGTTCCGTAGGTCGATATAATCATCCGTCGACGACATACGTTAATAAATACGTCGCGTACAAGTCCTCTCATTAGAGGCCCATAACTCCTCATTAGCGGGCATGCTAATTAATGTGACGTTTACGAGTACCGAGGCTCGTAACTCACTCCTCGGACGCGGCCCGGTGGTTGGCCAGCTTGTTCCCGATACGTCAATTCTTATTTCCAGAGAAAAAATATTTTACTTTCCACTATGGCATCGAACCTAATTGGTTTACTGCTTATTAAAATATAGAAAATTTATTTTCAAAATGTATTTTGCTTATTTATTTCTTCTTTTAAGTTAATTCAAACGAATATAATTGGCTTAGATACCGAGTTTTAGTTAAGTTTTAATTTTTTACTGATGCTAAAATATTCTTAGGATTCATTTTAGAATATACGTATAATGATGAAGAGCAATGAGAAAATGTGACAAAGAGCATTTTGAGTTGATAAGGGTTTATTACTCTACAACAGAAAAAACTGAAAACAGATTGCGAATACGAATTATGTTTGAGTGATTTCTATTCTGATCTAAACGAACAGACATGTCATCTAATGTTAAGTCCGCCGTCCATGGACACCATGAACCCCTCTAATGACATAAATGCGTTTTCTGTAGTATCACTTCGGGTTTGCCAACCTCTTATTTTTCCTTCCTATCTATCCATAACTTGCCTATGTACATAAAGGCATCGTAAATATTTAACTGTTTCTATATTTTACTCGAACTGATATTTGCGAAATTGCTACTAAGTGTAATGTTAATTTGATTAGTATGTATTTTCGAATTAAAATCTGTGTTACCTGATGGCTAAACTGCCAATGTTTAATATAAGCTTCTTGGTATTTCGATTGATTTGTTTATGTCGCAGTGGCATTGATCTCAACAAGCCGACCAATAACGCTATCGTCTTATAATCACAACAGCACTTTGCATTATAGTCAGTTAACATACACACTATTAAGACTACACTCGGTTATAAGGGGAATGAGATTATAATCATTAATTCTAACTTTTATAATGTCAAGCGGTGCATTAACTGCATTGCAGCAATTTTCACTACGACGTGCTCTACGTCCAGCTTTTATTAGCATCGGGGGTATTATACCTATGTCCATATCACCGGGCTCCATCGGGATCACCGCAGTAATTAAAGCTTGGGGTTCGAAAGTTGAACGTGAAGATCGTAATCACGAGCATAATTTTAAATCAAATTAACACTTCAACTTTAAACCGAGGTCATTAATGCCATTACAGCGAAACAATATGGAGTCGTGACCGCACCGGCCGATATCTAAATAATAAATAAATAGACGAACGCCTATCGAGCCATTGAATCTCTGTGTTAATGTTCAACGCCGTGGTTTTATAATTAACAATAAATTCGGTGCGTTTTTTTGTAGTACGGCTTCGACAAGGGCGCGCTATAGCATCCATTTTACCACCCTCGATACTGATCATAATAACATGTGCAGTAATGTATCTGGTGTTCCCCATTCACATTTATTACCTTCTAATTTGTCGAAAAATTAGAATACTTAGAAATAATTAACCTATTCTTTTGAGTTCCACCCGATATCGTACCTCCACATGGTTCCTTGAATTTCATTCAGAAACACCGAAAGTACTGCACGGACGAACACTCAAGTCGGGCTCCGTTATCTCGTTATCCTAATGAAGTCTACGCTAATGACGAGTAGGTAAATAATAGGGCGGCTAATGGGGGCTTTATCATTCTCGAGTGCGCTCCAGGTAAGGGCCAATTAGAGAGGCCGACATCGGTCCATATTGTTCAGCGCAGTGCTCGCTTCGATTACGATTATTTCCGAACGACTCTCAACACTGATAAATTGGACAAACTATTGCGAAATGACGTCCGCGGTTTGTGGCACCGACTTTAATTTCCTGTTAAATTGTCCTATTTCACGTTACCCATAAAGTGGCTTATTAGGTACCGAATATAATTGTATTGCTTTGCAATTGATAGCGTGGTTCGGTTGGCCCGCCCGTTTCATTTCGCTAATGAAAGAATTCCTCGCACCATGTAATTTTATTATTGTAACCTATATTATTTTCGCTTTTTTAATGAAAATATAATGACTATTTGGTTAATAATAAAGTAGTTGTATAAACCTATTTTAAATCTTAGTTCTTTATAGTGAGTGGGTACTAATAATTTTGTATTTGTATCTTAGTTTGGTTATTTAAATTTTAAGCTCTGAGTCACCATCGTTGGATTATTTTGTCTTTAGACTAAATAATGAAATACAAGTATTTAGTTTGGTTATTATGTAAGCGTATATTTTTTATGAAGAAAATTATCTTATTTTTTTCGTGCAAAGAACGCTTTGAACTTCTTAGATAACACGTCGCACAAATATGCAATCTCGGTTGTTTGTTTAAACAAAGCAGTCACACTAATCTGTTCACGAGTTTAATCACAACACCCTGGAGAGCAGAAACCTGCGAAACTTAAACAACGAATGAGAGCTATCGAGGCTCCTCGATACAATGGGCCAATAGGGTAGTTGACACCTTAGTCAAATCAGTTACTTTTTATCATCTGTCAAAACGACAATTTTGTATTAAAATGTACTAAAAACTAACTTGTGACGTCACTGATTTAGACTACTCAATTGAGCAATATATTTCAATGTTTATTTGATCAAAATTTGTAATAGAAATGAATAGCTGTAATAATTATATATTCCGAGATGTTTTGTAATATTAGTTTTAATGAAGGAGACATCGGTATTTATTTACGATACAACAAATTCAACTACCCTATTGCTTGTTACTGCAAGCTATTCTTCCGAGCTCTTAATCTATATTGCGCACTATCCATATTTCATAATACTCTTTTATTAGTAAGTAGATCAGGGAGCTTGTTAAGTGGGGCTGGACACAAATTGTGTAGTGCTATAAAGCGCACGGCTTGGAGGCAGGCGTCTTCAGTCCCCGGGCCGCTGTGAAACTTCCCGCCGCTGTTTTTTATTGCGCAGAATTTAAATGCATTTTTGATGTTACGAGATGACACGCGGCGGACGTCCGCCCCGCCCGTGTCTCACCCCGCGCCCTATAATTTCCCAACTTGAAACTTCACTACGGTATTAAGCCTTGATTGCTTGAAGAAACTTGGAACATTTTACCGTATTCTTCGGGCTCCCAGTAGATGCTGCGGCGCTAGCGCAGACGTTTATTACTAACAGTGATTTGAATTAATTCAAAATTATTTTCGGCTGAAATTTCATGCGTCTGAATTTCGACGAGCGGTCTGGATTATTTGGTTGGATATCCACTACAATCGTTTTCAATTACGGGCGACATTAAAGTGGCGATCAATTAATTAGGTATCGCACCTCTAATATACCGATCAAAAGGGATACCATGTATTTGGATTCTCTATTACGGTTTTCAATTAAGTAGTTAGGGTTTAGTTTGGACCACATCAGAAGTGGAACACGACAATACATTTAGCGAGCGCTCGACGCGCGGCCGCGGGCTCGGGGCGCCACCTGCCCGTAGATTGACTTCCGCTGCCATAGTTTTTAGCGCTTAAAAGGATTGCCGTGTTCCTATCCATACTTGCAAGTGACGCTGAAGGAAACTTTCGATCTATTTTGGTTTATTAATATAGCTACAATGCAGTTTTAACAAAATTAGCAGTTAATGAAGCTAGAAGAGTTCCATGTGTTATGTAGTGTCTTAGGATGAAAAGCGAAACGTCCAAGCTTGCCGTGGGCGCATTAATTAGCGGGACAAGAACGGTGGTGTGGTGCGGTGCGGGGGGAGAGGCAACTCATGAAAGTTTACCATTTAATTAGAAGGAGCTGGCGCCCGCCCCTTACCTTTTGTCGTAATGCTATGAGTATAAGCGCAACTTAGGGTTTCTCATTAGTCGCATATTAAGTTTCAAATTGTTACTGACTTTCAATGCTCACTTTCTATACAGCAACTTTATGAACAAATCTAACTTATTCTGTCGAACATTGTAATCCTACCAAAAATATTTTCATGTTTGCTTACACGTACTACCTATATACAGAATCAAAATAACTTGGAATATGTATCTATCGTAATTGCCCAAAATAGCGATTAAAATAACTATTGAAAGAAAAAGATCGCTAAATATTGCTTTTATTTATCAAAATTATAGCGATCTTTTATACATCTTAAAAGTAAACACAATCGCCCTTATAAATTCGCGATTTAACCACAACAGAACAGTATTTAAATATTTGTAAAATAATCATTAACGTTTAAACAGTACTTATATTAAAACCCTCAACTAGAGCACATCAGTGTATTAGCAAATTTCAGGGAAATTTAGTGTCTGCGATAACAAAAGGCCGTGTTGTAGGTGGCGGTGCACCCGTCTCCAATTAGGCTAATGGACACCGCCCGACCTGCATTCATACTCGAAATCCTCCACGCCAAGCTGCAGCTAATTTTCGTTTAAACGTTGTGGGACATAGCTCGGCGGTTTAAACGTTGCGGCGCAAACGTTGAACACGTTAAATAATACGAATAACTTAAAAACCTCCTTGCTATGGACAAGCCTATTTCTAGTATTGGACTGTTAAGGGCTGTTAATATTTTATGTGATGTGTGTAAGTTTGAAAGTAAAACTTTCAAACCTTGACCGCTGACGGGAACATTCGGTTATTAGGACTACGATTGTCTTCCGTTAAAATATAACCGTTCTATAAAAATCATCTGAAAAACACTAATAACTTACAAAAAATACACAGCCATATTTCAAACTTTCCTTTTTTGAATGAACTTAACAGTTACAGAAGCATTAAACGAGTAAGATGTACAGTAAAGGTCAATTGACGGTATCGTATGTCTAATATTACGTATGTTTAGGCAACCTATCACGACTTTTGAATTGTATTTCTATTGCAACAAATTACAAATCCGATCTCTTGAACAAAACAGCAACGGAAGAAAGGTTAATAATAGGTCTTTACCTATGAAATTGCCGTTTTGTATGCAATAAGTGAAAGTACTTATTTTTTCAAAATTTTTATTTCTGTTATTCGAAGTAATCACCCATGCAATCGACGCATCTTTGCCAACGCATTGGCAGTTCATTGATGCCCTTCTTGTAAAAATCAGCAGGACGCGAGGCAACAAACTCTTCAAAGGCATTTTGTACTGCCTCTCGGGAATTGAATTTTTTACCCACTAAAAAGTTGTCTAAATTTTGGAAAAAGTAATAGTCGGTAGGTACAAGGTCTGGTGAGTATGGCGTATGAGGGAGAGCTTCCAACCCCAGCTCTTGCAGCTGCTTCACGACAACGCGCGACACCAGACCTTGTACCTACCGACTATTACTTTTTCCAAAATTTAGACAACTTTTTAGTGGGTAAAAAATTCAATTCCCGAGAGGCAGTACAAAATGCCTTTGAAGAGTTTGTTGCCTCGCGTCCAGCTGATTTTTACAAGAAGGGCATCAATGAACTGCCAATGCGTTGGCAAAGATGCGTCGATTGCATGGGTGATTACTTCGAATAACAGAAATAAAAAACTTTGAAAAAATAAGTACTTTCACTTATTGCATACAAAACGGCAATTTCATAGGTAAAGACCTATTATTTCACATCTATATATATAAGAAGTCGGTTAAAAATGAATCGCCGAAATGTATGTACGCGCATAACTTCCGATCGGCTGCACCAAATTAAATAATCATTTTATGTATGTGTTCGTTATCGTTAGGACAAAGTTTTTATACAAGAAAAATTAAAAGTTAACACAAAAAGTCTTTTTTTTAACGCGACTGTACACTGCCTGATGTAAATACGGCATGGCGGTACGAAGTTCGCCGGGTCAGCTAGTTATTTATATTTTCAAAATTACATTTAAGTTTCCAACTTGTTCTTTACTTGGTAACACTATCAACAATTTTTTAACCGTCCCAAGTTTTCTTTCCCGTTTACCACTCACTCGCTACGCCATGCAGTGCGACTCATTACTTCACTAATGGAGGCAGTAATGAACCAATCTAACAGATTGCTCTCGAATCTTCAGCCAACACCACTGATTTGAAAGCTCTGAGATGAAGCTATCTTTTAAATTAAATATGGCAGCCACATATACGCGCGAAATATGTTATTTTACTTTGAAATATTAGTGAACAGCGCCAAGAAATAACGTTATGTAAGTAAGCGACCGACTAAATACACCTAATGATCGACATTAACTTAGCACCTAATTTAATTTACTTGACAGCTCGACACGCGAGTCGAAATCGCCAAGGTTAACTCGCGTCTTAGCGAACTTGTTCGCAACTCCAATTTGTAGCTCCGTTTGTGCGACTCGGGAAGTTATATTAAAAGGTCGCAGTAATTTTCTTGACAAACACAATGAATAATGAATGGCGCAATATAAAATTCGGATTGAGGAGGGCCTCGTCATGTGTCCCGCCCGACATGTTTGTCTCTCTTAATTCTGTGTATTTTTGCTAATTGAGTCCCACTTTAGCATCACCTGAGCGCTCATGCACCACGTCTTCGTCGTTAATCTATTATTCATGTAGAAAGACTAATTAAAACGTGAACGCACGCGTTTCAATGGAGCGAGTAAGACTGGCGACACTCGTTTCTTTTCTTGCGTTACGCGGTGCGAATTCAATCAACTCCAAATTCAACATAAGGCGCAAGATTTATGATCGACACAAATCGAATTCGCTAACAAACAATATCGTACTCGAACGCGGTACGTGGGTACGATACGAGTATATCAATATTGCAGGCGCTATTAATACGTCCGTCTCATGAGCGGGCGGGGTAGCCCCGGCACCGTCCCCGCTGGTTCCCCCACACCCCTTAGTCGCCGCTCTTAATTGAATGAGGAGCGGGAATTGTTTCCCAAAATGAAACAATTAATTGTGCAACGGCTATTCCGCCTTACATGGATAATACGTTCGTTTATGGCCTCCTAACGCGGCTGCACGGCGTCCTTTATTGGACCGACTCTAGGAATTTGTGTTCATTGAAGCTCGTATCCAAAATTTAATCGAGAATTTATAAGGACATCTCTTTGTTGTCCCGAGACCGGGAGTTTTTGCAGCTGGCTCGGTCAGGATTGCATTGTACACTATTTAAAAGACGTAAGCCGACCATCGTATCTATGTTCTACAAAACAAACGTGGTTTTTACTTTACTATAAACAGCCGTTTCCTAACTTACGACGGTGAAAACGAGCACTTCAGTTTGAAGCGAGACTTAAAATTTTCATGGTCAGGTCATGGAGCACGTGTAATGCAGCTATATCGCGAGAAAATTCAGTGGAACACGCTAACATGTGGCGCATTCAACTCGAAGACGCGTCGTAAAACTCCTTTACGCCTCTCCGCGAGAGCTCCTCAAAACTTTTCATATTTGCCGACCGTAAAACAAGCCAAAAAATACGACCAACAGAAAACATTGTAAATAGTAGGAGGTTATCGACGCTCGCCTGGAAATTAGTTTTAAAGCTCAGTTTCACTATTCGTCTAGCAGGGAAAATGTTTTCTGTTTCATTTATTTTTTAAATACACTGTATCAGACTTTGCATCATAATATTGACGTTAAGTTGTTTTAAAGAAGTAATATATAGTGTGAGCGTGTACCTTTAATGGACAGGTGGCACTAATCACCAAAACACACAAATTGCACGATATTATCAGTGGTGCACACGAGCGGCGCCATGCGTTGTCTATACAAGGGCACGCACACAGGTGGCGGGCAGGCGAGACGGGGTGGCGCTGTGTTACGAGGGGCACACATTCAATTTGCTATTTATCCGGGAATGGATCTAAGTCATTACTTAGCTGAGCGAGAGAGATGAGAACGGGATGCACTGGAAATTACACGCCGAGCTAGTGTTCACAGCTAGAACTGAGTATGCCTTCATTTACAACTGAATATGCTCCCATCACATTTGCCAAATACATGCGTTAAATGTTGCATACGATCTAATTCGCTATTATTGGAATTCCGATGAATTGTAGGTTAAGTTGGAATTGGAGAGGCCTATGTCCAGCAGTGGACTGCGATAGGCTGATGATGATGATGATGTAGGTTAAGTTTATACTGTTACTAGCTGTTGCCCGCGGCTCCGCCCTCGTGTATATCTGTTTTCTCGGTAAATAGTAGCCTATGTGTTATATAAAGTAGTCTACGCGTTAATCCAGGGTGTCAGCTTCCTGAATACCAAATTTTATCAATGGACCTACCATTGGTCGTTTGCGCGTGAAGAAGTAACAAACATACACACTCACAAACTTTCACCTTGATAATATTAGTGTGATTACTATTGCTAATAGCTAATTAAACACTAAGCATATTTGTCACATTTTTAAAATAGGAGGTGAATGTATAATTAGGTTTGTAGTTTGTTTTGCTTAAAATGACACTAAATAAATTGCACGTGATTTCTAAAATGATAATGCAGTAATAGCTTAATACGCATTTTGTTAAGAGAATTATAATAAATAGAACCATTAATTTAACACATAGACAACGAGAAGGAAGGGATTACATAAGCTTGTCAAGTTTTCTAAAGCGTCCATACTACCAGGTAGTAGAGCCACGCTGATTTCAGCACGAACAGGCCGGCTCGACCGGGGCGGTACTACCCTCGCACAGAAAATCAACGTAAAATGACAGCGTTCGTGCTGTAATGTTTCGTTGGTGAGTGCGAGACCGTAGGCCCTATGATGCAGAAGCATCACTAGCCCGCCATTGTATGGGTCACCATGCTGCATTGTTGCATTGTCTGCATTCGCAGTATGATGACCACCATTCTTAGATTCTACTTATGCTTTCCATCAGGCAGAGTAGAGTCATTTTGGCAGGACCAAATATAAAAAAAAAAACAATGTAAACTTTCCAGAACCAAAACTACCTACTTGACTTTTCTTTCAAGTTACCCCAACTTGAAAGAAAAGTCAAGTAGGTAGTTTTGCTTCTGGAAAGTTTACATTGTTTAAGTTTCCTGTTTTTTTTATTTCATATTTTTACTATTTTCTCTTTTGTAATTTAATTAATATTGACATAACAATGATTATGTTGTGTGAAACATTATTGGAAATCATATGCAATGCTCATAATCGCTTATATTCTATTAAAAGCAATTGCGTTTCTGTAATTCAAATATCATTGACTATATTCCCTTTATTGTTTACATCTGACAATTACCTTTTGTTTACATTTAGGTGCAAATACAAATCCTTTATTTGCCATAATTAGCCGATTTAGTAATGTTTTATTTACAATGTTAACCACCTATTTAACCGTACAGACAGTTTGCAAAAAGAGCCTTAGAACGATGAAAGACAAATATGAAATACTAATTCATCATCATCATCACATACAACCCATAACGTCCCTCTGCTGGGCTCGGGTCTCCTCTCAGGAGAGGGTTAAGGCCATATGTCCCCCAGCGAACACTAATTAGTTGACTGGATTTTTAAAACTGTGTCACTGATGTACATGGAACTCTACTGCTAGTAACTGCGGTTAACGTGGCGGGGCAAAGCTAGTGAAAAAAAAGTAGCTTTAGTTACTCCTCACATCATCAGCTATCAGCCAGTGAATGTCCCCTAAAAATCGGTCCATCCGTTCCAGAGATTAGAAGGGACAGACAGATAAAATTAATCAAACGTTTTTTTTTAAGCAAGTAGTTCCATATACTTTCATATGCATTTAGTGAAAAGCTATTAATTTGATATTACAAACATACACTTTAATTTTATTTATTTGTATAGATAGATACATAAAAAACAATTGAAGGGAGTAATTTGGTAAGACGGTGATACAAGGTGAAATAAATTATTTTTTCTGTATCAATTAACGGGTTATATCGAGATCGTCACTACTAAAAAAAACAACTACCCATATTGCTATATTTTTGTGAAAAATAACAAAATTTCAGCTTCCAGAGGTGCATGAGAACCGGGAAAGTAAACACCCAATGCCTCTCAAATATTAATGTAATTTTCTTGTACGGCTAATTTCACATTTGAGAAAGTTTTCACTCGTATAAGAAGCGATCCCGGTCAGGGTGGTTCGGGCGGGCGGCCCTCAATCACAGGAAGTGCGCCATCTCATTGCGGAAGTGGTTTCTGTTGTCTTCCCTCTCGCTCGCACTCTGCTTGTTTTGTGTTTTGTAAACTTGTGCCTTAATGGACATGTGCGTCTGCTTGATATGCCGCGATCGAATGCATTTCGCTTGATGGGAAAATGTTTTGGAGGTTGCGCTTTTTTTGACAACTCCCTGAAGATTTATTTAATTTATTTGTTGAGGTACATCATCATACATTGAAGCACGCGGACTCATGGTTATTTTATTTTTCATTTAAGTCCAGTCTTTCTGTTAGATTTCAAATATGCATGACAAGATTATTTTACCAACTCTCCTACCTGGTGGAGGAATTGGAATAAGAACATGCAAGATGAAATTAAAGTTTTAATTCTGTAATTGTAAAAAGAAACTAAATAATTGTAAAAAAATACATATTGGGTTCATGGATATGCTTGATTGAATGATTAATATAGATCTCGGTTTGCTATTAATGATTATTAAAAACAAATGAAAGAACACAAGAAGCAATATCTAAAATTTTTACTCCTACTAACTTAAAATTTTAAACAATTTTAAAGAAAACTGAAACTATATTTCTTATACCCGCGTAACATATTGAGTAACAAAACGGGTTGTCTTGATTAATTCTTGTCACGGGACTTAGACCTGCTCGGGATCCAGTTTTCCACGGCCGATATACACGGTAGCCCTACTGGCCTTTATATTCACTTTCTTTTCTGTTACACCGAAGTACTAATACTAACCTAGACTTTGCATGCAGTTCACGATTTGAATGCATTCCGTTTCATAAATTCTTCAGGTAATAAACAGCGAAGACGACTACTTCGTTAAAATTAATATTAGTTAGAGAGTATCCACGAATTTATCTGCGAACACACATAAAAAAAAACATATATATACGGTCTAATTAAGAACCTCCTCCTTTTTTGAAGTCGGTTAATGAGTATATGAATTTCACGACACCTCTATTGTGAACATACATCAAGCATACATCATTAACGCTACAGAGCTTTCCAAAGAAATATATATTCTAATTAGTCAAGGGTACAAATCTAACTCTCCATTTAACGCTGTCGGGTCAATATCCCTTGACGCACCTATATCCTAAAAGATATCATCATCATGATCACACTCCTCAACGGTCTACTTCTGGACATAGGCAGAGGCCTCTGTCCAGAAGTAAACCGTTGAGGAGAGCCTCAGCAAGGAGGATTTGGCTTTACCACGCTGGCCAGACGGGTTGGTATAGGGTTTGTTTCAAATTTTCCATCTCCTTGCAGTGATGTTGTTCTACGTAATTTGAACACTTACGACAACCGCGAGATGAATAGAGGTGGTGACACTTCGTATTCTGAGACCGTCACCACGATATCCTAAAACATCTTACAACTGAACATTTGACTGCCTCGGTGGCGTTGTGTGTTAGATGTCTGAAAATATTGATTGATTTAAATTGTCAAAGTCATCCACAATTTATTAAGCTCTTGTGTTTGTTATATAAGTATTATATATGTTATAAAGTCTAACAAAGTCTATTATACGCTGTTAAATATAAATATTAATTTACTATAACCTCTACACATAATGAAGTGTTCAACGTTTTAAACAAGCAGACTTCCTAGTTGACATGTAAATTATAATATTAATTAACGATTAATTAAATATACACAAGTGTAACAGACGTCCTTCAGCCTTAGCGCGCGTTGAAAGTAAATTAAATGTAATTGTATTCGTACCAACTGATATAACTTGACCAAATTTCTTTGTTGTAATTTTGTAACATAACGGATAATCAATACATATAATAAAATCGTAACTGGTCGGTGTCTGTACATCTATACTAATATTATAAACGCGAAAGTTTGTAAGTATGGATGGATGGATGGATGGAATGGATGTTTGTTACTCTTTCACGCAAAAACTACTGAACGGATTTGAATCAGAATAAAACATAGGCTAATATTTGCAACGAAAACCAACATACACGCGAGCGGAGCCGCGGGCAAAAACTAGTGGAACATATGTAAGGAAAACTATATAGGAGGGCCTTATGAACGCAATAGAAATCAAAACAATGATTTTTAGAATTTTTGTGTCTTTGTCTGTATGTCGAATGCGCTAGCACACTGCGAACAAGCAAAACGTAGTTAAAACTTAGTAATAGTTTTATTTTATAATATTTTCAAGTGTTGGTGTTAAATATGACACGAATTAAAAAAAACTGACTTAATGTTACTAGTTTATAATATATTTGCTATTATTTACGTATTTATAAATATGAAATAAATAAATAAATGTGTATCTGAAGTCAACTTAGATAATTCAACAATTTCAAAGAGCTATAAACGCGGTACAACTAAAATACGAGGATAGTTGGTAACTCAAACATATAAAATATAATTTACTTTGATTAAATAACAAACATCAATGAACCAAAATACATATAAAAGTTTTCGGACCACAATTCTTACCACAGATAAACTAGAGATTGGATTTATAAAACATACGCGAAATTAGATAGAAATAGATTAAAATAGAATGAAATATTTTCGGTTCAGAAAAATTGAATAAATAGGATCAATAAAATAGCAACTTGCACACCACACACTCGGACGTCGGATCCTAAAGCAGATTTAGCCAGTGATAAACATAAGAACATCATTTAAATACGTACATATTATTATACCTGCCTGGGTCCTGTTTGGTAACCTGTAATTTCAGCTTTTGTAAACCTACTTCAGGCAGCGGTCTCTCAGAAATTTTAGTGGCATTTTGTAAACTATTGTAAGAAAGTTTTATGAGAGGGAATAAATGGATTTATTATTAAATACAAACGACATTAAGGTGTAGTTCATGCCCGTTACACAATCATTTATCAGTGGGAATCAAACCTACGATACCACACACCGCATTCCGCAGTAAACTTACACGTTATAAAAATCAGAATTGTAAGGTTTAATGTTGACATTGAATTAATGCTTACGAAATATATCCGGATATGAAATCTGTACAAATTGAAATAATACCGTATACTCTTTGAAATATGTTTGCATGCTGAAATTGATCATATTATCATCATCAGTAGTCATAATTCATCATAAATTAAAACATGATATTTAAATATTTAATTTCATATATTTGAACTGCAAGTAACATAACCTTGGGTGGTGCACTTATAAGGGCGCCCGATTAAAATGAATCACAACGGTGCTGCTAATTGGGCCGGCGTGGCGGTTCATCCAATTAGCCGGGACTTAGAAACCAGTGCCCGCAGGCCGCCGGGACTGGGCCGTGCAGCCCTGTTCTAATCTACCCTGTCTGTTCCACTAATATGAACCATCACAACCGAAGTACACACTACCTTACTTCTAATGAACAATTGGAGTTGTATGTTAACTACGTACGAAAACTACTCGGTATGTTAATAATATGCAGCGTCGAGTTACAATGTTTATTCCTTAAGTTTCCTACTTCTCGTAATTTTTCAACATAATTTCAATGTTCCATTTCTTAGTACGAGTGCTAAGCAATTTGAGTGTATATTTTGGAATGTTGATGAAAACTCCGTTGTTTAGGCGAGGCGCGGTAACGACTCCTTTCAAGACTTCGCGACGCCTTTAATGACATCGAAGTCGGTGAGGCCGGGTTCGCGTGCGCAGTTCTTGTTATTTCTTTATTACAAAGGAGTGCCTCATTAATTTGGCAGCCCCTTAGGGTTGAGAGAGTCGCGAACCCTTGACCTCGTTCGCGAGAGCCCGCGACACTGAACCGTTCCCAAATTGAAAAGCTTACGCACCTAGCGATACATAATTAACGAACCTCATTACTACGTAACAGATATCTTGTCTGGCACTCTCGCTCGCTCTCTGTTCCACCTCCTCCTCTTATTGTAGCTAACTCAAGTTTTTCACGCGGGTTTTTCATACGGACCGTGCACATCCGCATTCTCGCAGCGCGCCACCGGAATACGACATAAAAGTCAAACTTAGATCATTCCAGTCTTGAAATAATTCCTTGACTCATCGTTCCAACAAGACCGTTTCCATTATCCTTAATAGCGTCCGTAAGAGTTTTAAAATGGCTTCAATAGTAAAACTTGTTCCCAGGAAGTGTTCGCAGGCCGGGCTAGGCACGGATCGGAGGAAGTTCGATACTGAATGTCGCATTTTATCGGATAAATTGGATAGCAAAGCAGACTTACGGAAAAGTGTTAGTTCGTCGTGTTAGGGGCTAGACGCTGCTAGTAGCGAGAGGGACAGCATGTAAAGAGGCTAATGAAAGCGGGTCTCGTCCGGCGGGCCACGTTGTCCGCGGACTCGTGCATTTTTAATGGTGCACGCTAGCATACTCACTATTAATATTTACCGAACACGTCAAGAGGGTGCACTTTACCTTTTAGTTAACTAGCGTCCGGCCGTTCATTAAATTTTCACGCGCGTCAGTTTCGGGCAAATTTTCCGCGGCGCTGACCGGGCCGAGCGCCGATAACGAGCGCGGACCACGCTCGTTACAGCCGCCTTCCCGCCGCACCGCGTCGAGCCGACAACCGACCAAATTTTATTAATAATAAAGTGTAACTGAAACGGCGGCTTTGAAGCAAGAGAGCGACTCGAACGCTCGTTATCGGGAATTATGCGAAATCCTTTGACGTATACAGTTATTTCTTTAAAGTTTACGCAAGAATCTACTACGTTATTGTAACTTTACGAGTTCGTAGTATTATGTTAAGTTAAATATCGCTTTGAACGGTAAACTTGTCGGCAAATTGATTTCACAAGTCCCGATAAGTACATGTTTATCGATACTTTCAATAATTATTATATAGTACTCAACTGGTACTGTGTTGTTATATTGAAATATGCTCCGTTAGATTGTTTCTCGCCTGACTACTTGGCCAGTACTAAAGGTACTCATCTATAATATTATCATATGAAGTCGTTACTATTATGTCGATGCAAAATGACAGGCGCTGATGGATGATGAATGCTCAGTAGACAAGACTTGCATAATGATTATGTTCACTGTGCGAGGAAAGTCTTTTCCACATAACCTTTTTTTAAACTAAATTTGGACTAATCATCATCAGCCTATCGCAGTCCACTACTGGACATAGGCCTCTCCAATTGCACGCCACTTAGTTCAATACTAATTATGTACATGCGATTTCTGAAGTGCTAGGTATTCTATGGGTATATTATTATGTATGTATGTTTCGGGGAGGTTTAGTATAACCTTTGACTACCTTTCACCGAAGTAGTTTCTTCAATACGAAAATATGAACTCTCTAAAAATATTTTTGATTTATGTTAGGAGCTGTGGAGAGTATTAAATTTCACAGAAAGCCACATATTACGAGAAAAATATTAACATCCTATTTGGACTAATATTGGAAACCAATTAATAAACTTAATAACGTTTTATTTCTTCGGCAAATCTGAAACCTAAAATTACCCAAAAACATAGAGTTGAAACAAAAATAATCTAAGTATGCAATCGGTGTAATATCACAGCTTTTAACCCATTATCGGTATGGTAACACTTTTCTGTTATGCTGTGTGCGCGGGCCGTGCGTGTCTGGCGTGCATGAATAAGCAATGAGCGCCCGCGCACGCGACTCGACAAACGGCCCCAGCGCACGCGACATCCCCGCCCGCCCTACAAGACCGCCCGCCCTAATTTATTACCGCCCGCCCTACCACTATCATTCTTATATCTTACCATATCTTTAGCGCTTCTCCTTATATTTATCGCTGTCAAATTATTTACTTTTTGCCCGATAAACTTTCATTACTCAGTGTTTAAAATACACTTGACAAAAGTGGTAGCTAACAAGATCTTTTCGAGTTTAAAACTATAAAATTTGATTAATTTTTTGAACTTTTTTTAAGTAAATTGAATAACTTATTGCAAAACCAAAAATTATTGTATAATAATAATTATTTTTACGGGAATTAACGCGATCACTATTTCAAGGTACTACATACCTCTGTTTTGCCTGACATTTCGACCAGGTTGCACTGGCCGTGGTCAAAATTATTGTTTTTAAATGATATTCATAGTATTATTTGAAATAATATATTTCACCTTTTACGTATTATATAACGAGTTCAAGGTTTTTTAGATTGCAGAATCTTGTATACATACAATAGGGTTTCATTTTCGCTTACAGAGCACCCAATGGTACATTTTTTCATGTATTTAATCACTGTTTTAAGCATGTTGTACTAGGGGAAATATATTATCAGTAATAATGGTATGCATATAATTCTTACCGTTCTCCAATAAAATACAAACTAACCATGTTAATCTTCTTCCTTAATCAAATCGTATGCTGTAACTAAGATGTATTGGTACTCGATCAACAGCTCTTAATGGTCACATAATACAAAGGCTTACGTTATAAACCTTCCAAATCCAAAGCAATATAGTCTAACTTAGGGCAACTGTTTGCGTACGGCTCGACGCGCCTACAACTATTAAATTATTTAGGCCCAGTCTTGCATTGTCTCGCGAAAGTCGTCCACCCGAGTTCCGATTGTCGTCCAAATCGGCCCGAACCAAACCAATATAAACAGTCGTTAGTGTTGTTACAATCGAATAGGAATGTTCCTGAATGTCCCGATGTCCCGAATGTGCGAGTATCGCTCGCTAGGAATCGTTTTGTATTGAGTTAGTGCCAGCACGCGTCCCCGTGTTTGCTCTACTAGTTAATGGAATACCGATGGGCCATTGTGAACGCAGAGGCGTTTTCTATTCAATAGCCGATATTAAATTGAACGCATATGTACGTACGCATAAGTTCCTTAACGGTATGTAATAACAGAAATTTGTTGTGTAAGCGTTGCTATTGTCTTATAAACAAAACGCAACATAATGGTTTACAAATTTATAAGCCTAACACTAACAAATTTTAACTTATTTCAATTTAGATCTTGTTTTTTTTATGTATGGCCCGCCAAAATGACTCTACTCTGCCTGATGGAAAGCATAAGCAAAATCCAAGAGTTGTAGTCACAATACTCATTGCGAATGCAGACAATGCATGGCATGGCAGACAAGGCATGCAGTATAGCGACCCACACCATGGTGGCCTAGTGATGCTTCTGCATCTTTTAGTCTAGTCAACAAGTATGGACCTTATTGACTAGACTATTTGGGCCTCCGGTCTCGTACTCACCAACGAAACACGACAGCACGAACGCTGTCATTTTACGTTGATTTTCTGTGCTAGGGTAGTACCGCCCCGGTCGAGCCGGCCCGTTCGTGCTGAAATCAGCGTGGCTCTACTTACCTTTGATTTTCTGTGCAATAATTTTTCTGGGAGATTTTTGACGTCTTATTTTATGGCAATATTGATGTTAAATTTCATTCAGTAGTATTAGTAAAATGTTAATATATTTCTCGAAAAATGTGCTTTTCTGTGAAATTTAATACTCTCCACAGCTCCTAACATATTTTTATCAAACATGTTTTTAGATTGTTCATATTTTCGTATTGGAGAAACTACTTCTGTGAAAGGTAGTCACAGGTTATACTAAACTTCCCCGAAACATACATATACGGATATCCATTGAATACCTAGCACTTCAAAAATCGCATTTATATAAATACGGAGAAGTCATTTTATAAATATGTTAGTTTGATAATTTTCACAATAGAACTTTGAGAAACATATCACTTACATACGATTTCACGTATCTCAGAGAAATGTGGGTAAGTGTGGAAGCTAAGGTCACGGACGCGAGTGAGGTCAGCTCGCGTGACCTCCCGACCCGGTTGCACAGTAATCACCGATATAAGATATCGCTTACGAATGGAAGGGTTTTATTAATCCAGGGTGTATTAGGGTTAACATTTAAGGTATATAAAAACTAAAATCTACAAATTATTTATATCTTAATAACAAAAAATAAATATTATGATAATGTAATAGTGGTGTTCATACTGAGGTGGCAAATTTGCCTCCGAACCGCGATGAGAAAGAAATACACTCGGTCATGCGTACTATTAATAATAAAAAATGTTTGTCTCAGTTTTATGTAAAGGATCGATATTCGCCTGTCCCTCTGCTGTTAGTCTAACAAAATATCAACCGATTGGGTCCGGCAAACCGGACACATAAATATTTAAACCGGCATCAGCCGAACGAGATCTTCCCTGGACCTTATGCCCGACTGTATCCCATTTTGAAACTGCACTACCGGTTTATGAGTAGCCGGTAGTGCATTATGAGTCAGTATTTACAAAATGATGATTAATTTCAGGCTACTACTACTAACACAAACTACAACGATATTTATACCCCAAAACAAATCCGGGGGAAATGATTTTTAGCTGTAACGTAAATACCGCATCGTCGATAGCCCCCTTTTAAAGAAAAAAAACATTTACAAAGCAATCTTCTGGATCTTCTTGGAATCTTTCACATCTTGAACATATCTGTAATAATTTTTATCATCTATATTATAATTCGTTGCAGTTTCAAAGATATTTTAGTTATATAGTTTTACAGACGTTCGTGTCCCATTAAAGTCGTGCATTTTAAAATCAAGGTGAAGGTTTACTATAAACGGTGATCGTCTCGCCTTGGTACCTGCCCTACAAGATTAAAACATTGACATTTTCATTGTATAGCCAAAGAACTTTACTATGACTAACATTCTTGGCTGGCTTGATGACGATGGTTGAGTTTTTTAGAACTTTTTTTTTCCATCGGCAACTTTTCGATCGAAGGGTATCGCCGCCATTTGTGGGCGTCCCCCAGAATCAGAGGAGGAAGATTTGGGTTCCGATAACTTTACTCACTTGGTGAAAAGCAATGTGAGACTGTGGTGTTAGTGCGCCCGAGGCAGAGGCTTAGTAGCTCTTTCCTTATTAAGTAAATTTTGTAATCTACGCCTGCCTCCAAGACTAAGACGATCGAAGATATTGATATTTTTACTCAATTTTGGGTTAATCTCGTCTTTGTACATGACATTTCCTTGTACCTGTACAATTATTACAAAAAAAAAATACCTAAACATCATAACTAATACAAGAGAAGTATGTAATGTTAGAAAATAGCGCAATCTTGGTTGTAATATCGATATCGGAGTAAAGGTTGAAGAGGTCGTGTCGTGACCTCACTACTGACCCTGGCGAATTGCAGCTTTGTGCAAAAACCCCCTATATACATAAAAAAATTCAAACACGCGTATTCAGATCTGTTTTACAACACACCGCTTTTCTTTTTAAGTTTGCTTAATTCATATCATATTAAGAATTGATAAAAAATCTTGAAGAAAACTTGTTTTCCGGAGACAAGTATCCTAGCCATAAACTGTTATTATTAGGCCAATGTTGTAAGTGAAATCAAAGGTTGTATGTTAAATAAAGGCCATAAAAGAAATAGGAAGATCTAATCAAACTCAAATGAAGAATTTTCTCTTATGTTACATCAGGACAGAAGTAGAAAAATTAAATAGGGATTTTTTTTTTACTGGAGAATATTTTATTATACACACATCAAAAGTGTCTAGGGATCAAGCATTTTTATGCGGATTTCTTGAGATTGAGATGTGGCTTTGGCCCTGGCCTGCTCAGTCGCCAGACTTGAACCCGATTGAGCATGCATGGGATATGCTACAGAGAAGAGCTCTGCCGAATATGGAGGGTATCCAGTCGCAAGAAGACCTTTTTTTGTAGTTGCAACGAACATGGGCGGCCATTCCACAGCGTGATTTGGATGAACTCATTTTGAGTATGCCAAACCGATGTTCTTGTGTTAGTGTTCTCGGTAGAAACACGGATTATTAATTGTTTAAGTTACCTAATAAAATTTTCAAGAAAACTGTTATTTCAGTCTTTTTTTCGAACTTTAATGTTAGTGGTTCAAATGTCAAAAATCCTTTTATTAGGAAAATGGCAAATTTCTTTATTAATGCAAAGGTGACTTGGTTTATCGTTACTGTGAGAAACGAAAACACTTTATTTGATGAATCCTTAAAGAAAATTTTAATTAATATCAATCAGGAGAAAAGTTATTGCAAAAATATATGTTGATCCCTAGACACATATGTTGATCCCTAGACACTTTTGATGTGTGTATTTGAATAACGAACTATAAAAATTATATGTACATCATAAATACACCTTCACAAATACTATGCATGTTTAATTAACGCCATTCCTAATTCATAATCCGACAGTGATAAATTAGACAGCTCCGTCCGCCCGTAATTAGGTACGCAATTATCGCGGGCGTTTGAATTCATTACCGGTAAAAGTACCACGAGCTGAACGTGATTTATTGCCCAGCTCACACTGTCTTCATACTAATTAATATCAAGTTACTATCGCACCCCATCGCAACAACATACCGAACGATTTTTAACACGAACGCTACAAATAATTAATCAGTTGGCAAGATCCTCATATTGCTCCCTCTGTTCTATTATTAGGCAATAAGCGTGTTTTCCGCGACCACCGGGCGAACGTAATTGGAAACCCTATACGGCTATTTAATTTACCTAGCCGCACCACCTGGCTCGATGGCGAAACAATTGCCGAGCGCCTAATTATATTTTAATCGCAACATGCCCCCCGAGCGTTGAGGCGCGGGGGTTGGGTCACAACGCCACTAATTCATTTGTGCGGTGAAGCTCGGCCAGTGCGCCTCCAGATCCTGTTTATTCTCATAGGAGAGTTTAGGTCTCCTAAAGCAATACCGACGCTTAAACATATTAACCATAGCGTTTGCGTAAAGGGTTTAATTATGCACTTTAAGTTCTTGGCCACAATGGCGTCAAGTTAATTAAGTTTTGCTTGTATAAAGACTTGACGTGAGTGGATTGTTGCCTGCAAATAAATTTAACGTATGTATGAAATTTCGCCTTTTTTGATCGTGTTCGTGTATTGGATGTTTGAGCTTCGTACAAGAACTCGGGTGGAGTTGATCAAGTGCAATAAATATTAAAGTTAGGTACAATATCATTGTTAGAACACTCTGTATAGGCGAGCAGCTGCTGCCTCCAACTATGCCAATTGTGTAGAAGCTTTTGTAAGGCATATTAACTATGAAACTAGTATAACAATACACGAGGATCGAACGATTAATTTGTATAAATCAATTTGTTTTAATATTCCAAGAGAAATTCATTAACAACCCGTTGTTATTTTATTATTATTAATAATGTAACTGAACTTTGAAATAACTAAAATTGAATCTCTTAACTACCCCTACATTAAATGGCCGGAAATTAAAAACCGTAAGATTTTATAATCAATCACGATTTTTCTATTTTAAAGTTATTATTAGTTGGAGCTACTAAAGTTGCTTGTACGTCATTGACCGGGACGGCGGACGCCTCGTGCATTGTATCGGCAATCAATTTCGCACCGATATGTTTGAAAAATGGACGCGAACGGTGCCTGCACCGGCTCCGTGATATATAGCCACTAAATGCTTTACTTACAATTACTTTAAGATATATGGGCAGACGTGAGAAACTAAACACAACGTCTACCCGAGAAAACTTAGCAGCTGTACCAAAATGTGTTCTCTTAACAATAATTTTTACAAGTATAGTTTCATGTAAGGAATAAATAGTAAGTTATAAGTTGTCACTTTGGACGTGTGATGCGATTTAGCACCGAACTGCTCCTGCGCCCAATCTGCATTAGCATGAAAGCCTCCTTGAAGCGACGCCGAGTGGCGTGGGGCGGAGGCCGCCGGCTATGCTGCGCATTGGCCATTAGCGTGATTAGGAAACACCCCCTCCACCTTCTACGAATTCTTTAGGCTCTCATCTCATAATAGTACATATTTCATTATTTATGTAAGCCCTGTTTTTACTCCAATCTCTCTAGGAGATTACACGCACAATCAACGTAATTGTAGTCCAAAATTATGTTCTGAGCAATTTTTTAAATTTCTAATTCAAATTGTTACAGATGATGGCGTGTTCTTATCTGAGTACTACGGGCATGACGTCGGAGGCGTCGGGAGCCGCTTGCTGGACACCACCTGCAATGGGGTGTATGACCCCAGAAATGGAGGGGCCATCGAGCATGCAGCCACCGATGTATCTTCGTCCGCCAACTGTTCCATTGAGCTTGCCACCCGCGCCAATGACGCTGTGCCCTGGGCCCTCGCAAGAGCCCGCTCTGGACTTGTCGACATCTACATCTCTCAAGCCCCATCTACCGTCTCCGCCAAGTGACGACGAGGCAGAGTGATAAGTGTTGTGCCGCAGACAATTATTGAACTTGCGACTTCGGCAAAATTATTACTGGGTGAACGTTTATCTATCAGTAACAATTTTACTTTGTCACTGAACTGTTAAGTTATACTTTAGTACCTACTACATATTTAATTTCGGTTGTGAAAATGGCAATTTATGTAACTTGCTATATGTAAATTTCCATTACTGGTACTTAAGAGTTGAAAAGAGATGTGTTAAACACAAGCGTGTTGTTTCTATTGTAAAGTGATAATGAATTGTGGATGTGGAAAATAAGCATATCTTACTATTAAAAATATGTATATTGTTTTAAGGTGTTAACAAGGCTGTACCCGCGTCGAGAGGTTTCATCACCTAACAATGCGGGTACTTGAACGTTTAACGAGAAAACACGAATTTTTATTGTTTTTCTTTAATATATCGAACAAAATAAAAGGAGACTGCGTAATTATTGGACTATATATATGTATTTACACGCAGTTTGAATAAAAATAGTAACCAATTATAACGGTGGAATGGTTTCAAGAGTGTTTTTTTAAATGGATTGGACTTATTATTATATGTATATGTTATTACATTTTTATTTATCCTAAGTGTTACAAGAAGCTAATATGAACATGTTAGATTTAAATTAAGATTGTATATCAGGGCTCACGTTGCTCAACTTCTTTTTGCAAAACGATGTACACTTCGATAGTATTAGGCTACGACCTTTTATAAACATACATGACTAAACCACAGAAATCTAAATTTAGATTTCTGTGGACTAAACTATTTCGTTAGATTTACGTTTGGTTTGTGTGTATATAGTTGAGGTTTAATAGATCTTGTAACACTGAGTCATAAGCAGCACATTTATAAAAACCAACCATTGTCGAATCTTGCCAGTGTACGATTATACTTTAATTTTAAGTACTGCTAGGCAACGCAAAATGTTTTTATGAGCACGCGTCTCTGTGATGGCAACTTTGCTGTGTAAATATTTCTTCTAACTTTTGTTATTTCATTGTAAACGAGTTTTAAATCAAATCACTCGTTATATTATACATTTATATTGTACATATTAGCATAAATAGTTTTAAGTAGACACATCTTGTACCTAACAGTATGGGCAAAACATTTTAGCAATAATTTTGATGCCAACAACTTCGAAGTTAAAATTCAACTTTCTATCGGTCTCTGTATATATTGATCTATGTTTACCAGTTGTTCGATCAATTCTAAATGTATACAGTTGTATATAAATAACCTTAAACGCTAACATTCCTTTATATGTGTATATTAGTAAGCCACGTTGTTGTACAATAGGGTTGTCATATAACTTTAATTGAATGGATTCTTGTCTAGATACCGTTGCCTTGTTAAGTTGTCAACAAGAACGGCATCAAATTAATAGGCTTTTGTAGAAAGCCATTGTATAACTCTCAATCATGATTTTTTCAAAATGTTTTTTTAAGGAAAATAAATTTTGACACGACTTCAAAGCCTGACTTATGTGGAATTACAGATATCTATACTAATATGAACAAATAATGAATATTACTGACCGATGACGCAGACGATAACAGCATAAAGTTTATATTAGAATATTGTTATATTAGTTCAACCACCTAAGCCGTATATATAAAGCATTTGTTCAATAAATAGAGAAAGTGAATAAGAATATTCCAGTGTTGGCGATTTACATCATTCGGACAGTCAAATCGTGTCAGAGACTTATGACCGGTCTAGAGACTTTAATGAACTATATTGATTACATTTTATTAAGAAATCATTTTTTTTAATGAAAGATAATTCATAACTGCATTTATTAGGATAATAAATTGGCTCAAATTTCAGGCAGATTAAAAAGAGTTTAGTCGCTTTTTTAACTTAATATCTTACAATACAATTTAGGTAGTTTTGAAGTAAGTATATGGCAACTCTATGTTTTTACTACTCCATATAGATATCAGTTCAATAGAGACTTCAATGATTCTGAGGACAGTTTGCTAATGAATGTATCTTATAATAAAGTTTTGATAGTAAATTAAATTCATTTTACTTTTTTGTTTCATTAGATATTTAATGAATGTTCTTAGATATCGTAACATTAAAATGACCGGCATACAATATAATGTTAGCGTTTAGAGAATCTTGCCATCTAAAAATATGTTTAATTTATGGGAAACAGCGCAAGTTCGCGGTTTCATCGGCGATACTTATGAAACATACCAACTTATTTGATTACGAGATGAAACCTCTAGGTTGCAGCTGTTTCAGAACGAAAGTTATGGTGTTACCAGTACACAAAGAAAGAACATACTTACCTAGCCTAAGAGAGCCGGTGACAGGAGGAGAATATAAAATTTTGTAAATTACTTGTTTTCTTTTATTCCTGACTATTCTACATACGAAAACTTACCCCAGTTTTAGACAGACATACAGTAAGTATTAAGCACGTTTTGAAAATATACTTAACATTAATACTGCCTCGTTGGTCTCGCGGTTGGCGTGTGCGACTGCTGATCATGAGGTCTCGGGTTCGATTCCCGGGTCGGACCAAATGTTTGTATGATCTACAAATATTTGTTTCGGAGTTTGGGTGTTTTCTATGTATAATATGTATGTATTTACAAAAAAAAAAAAAAGTATGCATGTATTTGTATCAGTTGTCTAGTACCCATAACACAAGCTCTGCTTATCTTGGGACTAGATGGCGTTGTGTGTTAGATGTCCAAAAAAATATTTATTTATTTATTTTATTAACGCAAAAAAGTTCTGTTTTGCAGTAAAAAAATAGTATTACGTGGTATTACTATGGGCAGCATTACCCCATAACAAATAAACTAAACCGGGGCAGTACTAACCTCTCACAGAAGACCAACAAAATGAAATATTAAAATAACCGCTTTTTACTAAATGCATATGTATGTATATTGTACATACACCAAAATATCATTTTTTACAATTTTTGTCCGTCTGTCTGTTTGTTCCGGCTAATCTCTGGAGCAGCTGGACTGATTTCGACGGGACTTTCACTAGCAGATAGCTAATGATATAAGCAGTAACTTTAGGCTACTTTTTTAGACTAGCTATGTACCGTGTATACATAAATATGCATTTATAAAAATCGGTTATTTTAATTTCAATGACACTCCAATTTTATTTATTTGTATAGATGTAGAGATAATCACAAATTTTAACCAAAAAAAAACTGAGTTCATGAACTGTAGCAATTTGATGTGGGACCACACGGGAAGCACCAGCTTTCAAATAAAAAAAGAATCATCAAAATCTGTTCTCCCAATCGTAAGTTATGAGGTGACAAACATTTAAAAAAACAATCCAATTGATAACCTCCCCCTTTTTGAAGTCGGTTAAACATTAGAACAAACGGCAGATAAAGACTGCATGGATGGCGTAGTGCTTTAAGCGGTCGTTACGCGTTTTTCTATTGCACTGAGTGTTGTGGGTACAAACCTCACATGGGACTACACTTTGTGTAAACCACAAGTTGTTGTTCTGAGTCTGGTTCTTTTTGTCAGTTTTGTTTGTGTTTGTAAAGGTCCCCACGTCACAGAATTTATTCCAAATGCGTTGTGTTTTAAAAAAATACATTTATTGTACCTTATACCCCAATTTAGACACGGGGTTGTTGGATTTTATAAAAGCTGCTATTTTCAGCAGAATATTAGGCAGAAGCAGCATTAGAGTTAGATATGATAGAAGACACAAATTACTATCCACGAGTTGCGTTGACATGTGTAAGAAGCACATATCGTTTAGAAAAGACAACTTTCGCACAAGAAATAATTTTAATGTTATGGGGGACTTTAAAATTGTGCATAAAACGACCACAAAGAACAATCAGGCTAAGAACAAATATTTCTGAAACACACACAGTTGGCCCATGTCGCGGTCAAACCTACAACACTCGGCGCAGTAGAACGCGGCGGGCGTGGTGATCGCTTTAACCACTAGGTACATACAGCACGCGTTCAGACTGTAAGTTAAGTAAATAATAATAAATAGATAAATATTTTGGACATCTAGCACACAACGCCATCTAGTCCCAAGCTAAGCAGAGCTTGTGTGATGGGTACTAGACAACTGATACAAATACATATATACTTTTTTTGTAAATATAACATATTATACATAGAAAACACCCAAACTCTGAAACAAATATTTGTAGATCATACAAACATTTGGTCCGACCCGGGAATCGAACCCGAGACCTCATGATCAGCAAACGCGAGACCAACGAGGCAGTCAAAGTTATATACCTAACCTATAATCTTCTTTCTCTTTCAACTGCCTCGTTGGTCTAGCGCATACAATAGCAACCTAGAAAGAAAAACCTTCGTTTCTAAGCAGACCCAGGGCCATCTATGGCTTATAGTTTCCCACATGAGTTTGACTAAGTTTCCCCCCCATGAGTATGGACTAAGTTTCCCCTCCCCCCATGAGTACGGACTAAGTTTACCCCAATGAGTATGGTCTAGCGGTTAGCGGCACGACTGCCGGTCAAGAGGTCTCGAGTTATTGAGTTTTTCTGATTATTGGAATGCTTAGTACCTAACAGCATGGAGCTTGAAAGTTGGGGTGTTAAGCCCCATGTAGGACTAGGAGTACATTATTCTTCTTAAGTAAACTGGTTTTCACACTAATTAATTAACTACAGTTTGGTGTATAGGAAACCTGTAAAGTATAACTTTACATGTGTGTCATAAATATTTAGAATTTTATTTACAATTCAATTAAGTAAATTTCAAATGTTATGAATAAACATTTATGTTCATTGTCAGCCTAATGATGATCAAATATCCATCAAAAAATCACAGAATATGTCGGTTTTATTTATTTTCATTTGACTAAAACGACTGAAGTTTTTATTCCAAAACAAAAAGTGAGCAATTATGTACATTTTGTTGAATTAAAAAGCAAGAAAACATCTGTTCCAAATTGTTTAACATTGCTAATTCAACGATTATGTAAACAAGCCTTTCAAAAGCCTTTTTTGATGGTTCCATGACAAAATGAGTGGACGAGATGCTCAATTAGTATTCAAAAATATTTCGATTTCGTTTACTTTGTACTGGGGTAAGAAAAATCTGAATAAATTTCCCGACCATTTTGAATGTCGGACTTCACAATTGTTTGTTTTCGTTTTGGTTAAAATTTGACATTATGTCTGGGTGCCTTGTTATATCATTTTATTTCTGATACTATTTTAAAGCTTAAAAGATGTAAAAAGTTAGAAATAAATGAATAATTAAATAGTTTGCTCCATGTCTCATTTAATTAATAAAAATTCTCTAACTTTAAAAATATCACGCATCCTTTTCCTTTTAACCTTTAAACAAACAGGTATTCAAACAAACAGGTGTCCTTTTGAACAAATTACAAACAGAAACTTCAATTTCTTCAAATTTCCACTACATCCTCTAAGGTGGAATAGTTTCTTTATAAATTTAAACAATCTAATGATTTCTATACAAAACTTAAATCGGTGGCTTAAAAAAACTGAACCAAATTTGGAAGTAATTCGGTGGCCATCTGTGATCTACGTCTAACTCTACACACCGAGAGCTAATCCTTTTCGAGTGATTGGAAAACATCATCAACAGCTTTTAATAGTGCACTGCTGGACATCCTTAGAAAAGAACTTTTGAACCCTATACCTTGCTGGCCAGACGGGTTGGTATAGGCTTTGTTGCAAGTTTTCCTTCTGTTTGCAGTTATGTTGTACGGCGTCGTTTGACCACTTACAACACCCATGGGATAAATAGGAGTAGTGACACTCTGTATCCTTAATCTATTACACACATGGTCCACTTGGAACACATGGAGAACATAATCTATTCTAATAATACTTAATACTAATATTATAAATGCGAAAGTAACTCTGTCTATCTGTCTGTCTGTCGCGCTTTCACGCCAAAACTACTGAACGAAGTTTAGTACACAGATAGTCTAGAGCCTGAGAAGGAACATAGGCTACTATTTTCCACGATACCCGTCATAGACGCGGGCGGAGCCGCGGACAAAAGGGTGATTCTTTGAAACAGAGTGTTTTTGCCTCATTGATCTGGTGCATTTTTTTTTTCACTTTTTGGTCTTAATTTTTATTTTATCTTGTCCCGGTCATTACACATTACAAGATATATCAATTGCACTGGTTTACACCAAATAGTTTAGGATTTAGCTTGTGCTGATGAATTGGTCAACCAGATTAATGATGACGAAGACAGATGAATGAGAATTTCAACCATATTAATGAGGATCGTACAGATAAATGAGAATAACAAAGACTATTCAATCAATTTTATCTAAAATATAATACGAAAATCTTAAGAGAATGCGGTTTATCGTATACTATGACACTACGTACCTCTTGATCTCACTTCCAGCTGGAAGCAGCAGTGCCCTAAGACGAGACGATCAATCGTGGTAGCTGAACACAGAAGCAACACATTAAAAGTTCTGCAGGGGTTCAACTTTAAGGAAATTCGACTCCTCGAGTTATTATTAATAAATAAATAATTCCCACGGACCTTGAGGATCCTCGAGGCTCCCACGGATAGAATTCCATATCAACACGTCATCGATAGAAGTTATTATATCCAAATGATCGTAAAAACAAAAAACAACTCTGGCATCGGTGAAGTTAATATACCATGTGTCCCAAAATTCAACGATAAGCGGGCGCCATAAGGTAGACCTGCTCATAAGTACATAAGGAAAATAAAATAAAAAATATACCTAGTTTTTTTTGTTACAAGAAAAATTTAGAATTTCTTTGAAAATGTACACCCTTCATTTTTTTTATTTATTTATTACGTAGTGGTGTCCATACTTTTCTTTTACAAGACCATGAGTCAAAGTACACTAAGAGTAAAAATATTTCAAAATTGTAGGGAAAAAAATTATTTTGAACGTTTTTTGTGTAAAAACTGCGGGCAATTTGGTGTTTTTAAGAGTTGTAGTGAAAAGTAGCAATATCATGAAAGGTATAAATTTTCAAAGAAATTCTAAATTTTTCTTGTAACTAAAAAAAAACTAGGTATATATATATTTTTTTTTCCTTATGTACTCATTAGCAGGTCTACCTTTAGGCGCCCGCTTATCGTTGAATTTTGGGACACCCTGTATATACAGACGGCTCGAAAACCCAACAGGGTACCGGAGCTGGCGTCTTCTATATTATATAAGCTAAACACAATCTTACAAACAGAATGCGTTAATAAATCAAAGCAGCACAAGCAGCCAGAGACGTGAGAGACTCAAATATAAAAATTGTGGTCCGGAACCACTACTACATTTACCCCAACCAAGCCCAATTAAAAACGTGACTGTGTGCCAATACTGTAGAAAAATACAAAACCGAATGGAAAAACAACAAAAGATGCAGGCAAATAAAAAATGCAGTGCCGGTGGCATCAAAAAGACGAAGCAACCTGATCGAATTGAAAAGGGACGATCTCAGGAAGATCATAGGTATCTTAACTGAACATTGTCTCCCAAACAAGCACCTATTCACTATAGGTACAACAGACAGCCCTCTGTGCAGGGTATGCATGCAGAAGAAACGTCGCAGCACATGGCACTGTCGGCCATCCTCCAATCAATATCACTCCCGGAAACATGCAGTGACCTGGAAAAGTTGCAAAGCTTCTGGGATGATCTAGTATAGTTGGAGTAAAAAGATGACAAACCTACGTACAATGACCCAATCAAGAGGTTAAGTGCGGAAAACCAAACCATACTACAATGAAAAAATCAGTTGCAGAATTCGGATGTGGACGATACAGCATTGAAGATGACTCTCACTCCAGCCGGCCTACCACATCTACAACCGAAGAAATATCCACAAAGTGTGGGATCTCATATTGTAAAACCTTAAATCAAATCAAATCAAAATCATTTATTCATCTAAGACACCAAGTGACACTTATGAACGTCAAATTGAAGCTATAGTTAAAAATCATAGATCGACACAAACAGAGGCCGCAGCATGTGCTGTATTGTCGAGGTAAGTTAGGCGAAAACACCAAAATCTACTGCCTGCCTGTGTCGATCCATAACTTCCAGTTTCCAAAATGCGTAGAGCTCATGAGAAGAATACTGGCAAAGAAACTCATGGCTACTCTTTTTCAAAATCTGATTTTCAGGTACAATAGTGTTAGTATTACATGTAAGGTAAACAGTATGCAAGCTGTTGCCACCTGAAATTCCTTTTATTAAAAAGCTCCAAAATCTAACGCGCAAACAAAAAAAAAAAAACACTCAGTGATAACGTTGAAGGTTTGAGTCTATTATACATAGAACAAAATATGTAGAAACAAGGTGCACATCCACTTACATTCAGTTGCAAGATCTACTGTTGAAAATAATTCGTGACTGGATTAAGAGGCTAGGGTTGCAGTTGAACGAACCAGAATAATAGTATTGTCTAAAGAATCGCTGACTAGGCCGACCAGTCACCCCAAGCAGCACCCGTTCACGAGTATGACGCATGGACCAGCCATCATCTCCTTCGCCATATCAGAGGGAAGGAAACGACCCGCCCCACGACGACACCGCAAGCAATGACATTTTAGTGAGCATGACAAACCTTAGTCTAGATACTGATAAAAATCACTACTAATTAAATTACCATAATAATCGCCACGCATTACTTTCAACTAACAATGGTTTGTTAATATTTAGCTTTATTAGAAGACAAAGAAGTTTGTGTGTATCTATTTAAATTCTAATGACACCTTAAGCCCATGACTGTTTGTCGTTTAGATAATCGTTGATCGTATAGTAGGCTTTCCTAATAAGGTGATTTTTTACAGTTAGCTTGAATTTATTTACAGGAAGGTCGATTACATGTATAGGAATTTTATTATAAAAACGTACACCAAGACCTTCGAACGAGTTGTGTACCTTATGTAATCGATGATAGGTACCAATGAGTTTAGATTTGTTTCTAGTATTAATATTGTGTACATCACTGTTTTTCTTATAGTCATTAATGTTGTGTCTAACAAACATAATATTAGCAAATATATACTGTGATGCAACAGTTAAAATACCTAAACAGCAGGGCCGGACCGTGAGGTTAGGGGGCCCTGGGCTAATACTACTTAGGGGCCCACCAAATTCTTTTTTTTAAAGACAACTCCCGCATTGGGAATATACATCCTGTGTCTAGGGGGACTCTATAAACATACATGTAATGAACACAAAGAACACTCAAGACTTATAACAACAATTTGTGGATCACACAAAGTGTGGTCCCATGTGGGATTTGAACCCACAACACTAGGTCTGGCAATCATCGATCAAACAATTACTCAAAATATAGGATAAAATTAAACGATAAAATATTCATTTTGTATTTAAATATATTATGCCTTAGGGCTTAGTGTTTAATAAGTACAATCGTAATTAAATTGACAAATGATAAAGCAAACTTTCTGCACTTTCCTTTGGCAAATTTAATTCAATTTGCTGCTCACATTCTAAATTCTTAGTTAAATCAAAATTTATGGACAAAACGGATAAAAGCCTATATATGCCATCTCTCGGCTTCACAAAACGTGATTAGTATGGTTAAATATATTTTTAAGATTGTATAGCAATTCGGGAATCCGTCAACAAGCTTCTTTTCATAAATAATCGCAAATATGTCTACGCAAGATAAATAGACTCTGTCGACTGAAGCAAATAAGTTTTTATTTAGATGCATTAATTGACTAAATATTCATCCACATTATCGGGATTATAGTCCATAACCTTACGTGTGCTTTCTAAATCAATGTGTTGCACGATATGTTCTTGCAAAATCTAAAAAAAAATTCTACATCTCTCTCTGTATTTTTTATTAACTGAATGTTCTTTCAATAATTTCTTCGCAATAAAAAATAAACAAAATTGCCAGTTTATTAAATAAATTTCTTGCCTCTTTTCGAAAATCAGCTTTTTTCATCTTTAATTTCGCTGAAACTTGTCAAAATGTTGATAATGTCATCATAGTTATTTTAGAACCAAACCGTTTGGTTCGAGAGCGTATTTCTACGACTCTAAGGCGGTGGCTTCCAAGGCCAGCACATGTTGTTCTGTAGAGAAAAGGGAGAAGGTGGGATCAATTGGAAGAGCTCTTCACAGCACTCTTCATGATAAAGGCGGTAGAGGACTGCCATATAGGCGATATCAAATGCTCGGGCGTGAAGAACCATCTCACCTTGTTCAGTACGCCAAGTTTCCGCGAGGCCGCCTTAGTAATGCTCTCGATGTTCTTCCGCGGGTTGAGGTCCCGGCAAATATCCATGCCCAGGACACGGAGCTTATCCCGTATATATGAGCCAAATATGCTTACTCACTCTCGAATGAAAAAATACTTGATATGGGTTTAATTAGCGGAAATTAGTTATTATCACATGGTATTTAGATATAAGTACTTTAAGTATTAACGTTAATCACGTAAGAAGAATAAAAACTATGTTATATTATTGAACACGTTCGGTGCGTTACGGGAACTATTTGGCCGTATTTGACTTTCGTACTGTGCGGCAGCTATCTATCCTTGTTTTGCGCTCGGTGCGGGGGGTGTTTTACTCAGATTCCGTGAAGTTAGGAAAAAGACAACTATATATCCGATATTCTCGCTTCGTTTAGTATCACTTACAATAGAAAAATAATACGGGAAGCATTTTGTCGTAACGCACAGAAGTGATTTTTTTTTCGTTTGGTGCGATACGGGAACTAGTTTGTCTTAATTGCAACCCCGTATAGCACCGTGGGGAGCGCGCGCGACGCTTCAGTTTGCCATAGTATTGTGCGCAGTTTTTACGTGTCGATATCCACTCTGCAGTGAATGTTCCCGCGGCACTCGCAAAATAAAACAATGACGTAAAAAGTTAAATATTTGTAAATCTTTCAAATCCGAGGATTGTGATGAAATTGAAAATTCTGCAATAAAGTGTAGTGGTTCGGATTTTAGTACAAATTGTGATAAAACTAAATTTAGTTCGACATCAACAAAAAAAATAGAAATACTAGACAGTGTAATAATTAAGAAGCCCTATGTCAGTACAACAGTACAGAACCCTGGTGTTCGTAAAACAATTCGTAAAGAAAGTCACCGATTGATCCATCATTGAATCCAGACATCATGAATGAACTGCTGTTGACACCTCGAAGTAACAAAGCTTGTAATTTTTTTCCACATATGGATACACCAAGTACATCCAAAAATACGAACGGGAATATTTACATTCATCAAACGCCGACATCATCTAAAAAAAACCAATGATATTCTTCAAACTTGTAATCATGGAGAAGCATTTTTTTATAGTGACAGTGAATCTTCACCTCGTGTTACTAAATTATCAAGACAGATCGAAGTCTGATTGTGATGATATTTATCTGAAGCAAAAAGAGCACCAAAGATCGCATGAAGCTGACGACATTGAGAGTGAAAAAATAAATCACAAATAATACATAAATGACTGTTGTTTCGTATGAAAATCGATTCACTTTCATAAGATGTTAAACATTGCACTACTTTGTGTGATCAATAAACAACGTGAAATTCAAAAACTGGTTTCAATTTTTAAACTTTATTCCATTCCTATCACTTTATACGTTCCATGCGGGACGGGAAACAATTTCCTGTAAAATGACCGATTTTAAAAATAATAATAACTCTTAGTCTATTGCGAAGATCCCCGTGCTACGGCAGCTGTATACAGGCAAGGATATAATCTATGGATTAATATAAAAAATGTAAAAATAACGATATTCCATGCCTGTAAGGACCTTAGAAGTCATGTCCTGATACGGGAAAGTACAGGTCGTACCGCACGATTGGCAATCCTTATACGGGAAGTATATGAAAATAGCACTGGTAGTAAAACTGGGTTCAAGTACTGCCTCAGCGAATGTGTTAATATGTGAGCAAAGTCGTTATTAAAATACTAAATCGTAACGTGTAAAATTGTTGAAACCGCAGTATCTACAACTCTATAAAATTAAGAAAACATACTGTCATCCGTAAATAATCGATCGGAAAATCCCCGTTCCGTTTGACACGCATTATCGTCTATTTTTGACTTTAACTTGACTTAGCTGGGGGCCCCTAGGATCCACGGGGCCCTGGGCTTAAGCCCAAAAAGCCATATGGTAGATCCGGCCCTGCTAAACAGCTCTCGAAGAGAGACTCTAGCACCTAAATTGTACATTGAGCGGATGGCTCGTTTTTGTAGAATAAAAATCGTTTCAATATCAGCCGCCTTGCCCCAAAGTAGTATACCATAGGACATGACGCTATGAAAGTAGCTAAAATAAACTAACCTAGCTGTGTCCGTATCAGTGAGCTGACGTACCTTCCATACTGCATAAGCTGCCGAACTAAGTCTACCCGCAAGGCTATCTATCTGGGCTCCCCATTGAAGTATCTGCTTTCCTGAGGGAACACCTCAGTGTCCCCTCAGAAAAGCAGAGTTTTTGATAATTATACTTTATGTTTACTAGGTGGCCAGGCCGCTTTCAATAGCACAAAAACTAATTTGTCTAATAACTAAATCAACCTATCCCTCCACTGCTAAACAAAGGTTTCAACCAAAGAGTGTCAACCATCCCGATTCTGGGAAGCGGGAAAGTCCAAATCTATCCGCTTCCAGCCACTTCTTCAAATCGTCGTCACTTTATTCTACTTTCTTTATTTTACTTTTACTTAATTGCGGTCTCTATTCTAGCACGTTTCGTCTTTAGCAACCAACGGCTTATTTGGAGACTACATGGTCGGCCCACTTACATTTCTATACACTGATTCTCCGTACGACGTTGGTTATTTTAGTTCTCTGTCTAATAACTTCGTTATCAAATTTACCAGATTGTATTCAGTATCGCATTGCAATTAAAGTAGCACAGCGTACGATGGAGCGTACGCTGCGCTACTTTAATTTGTAGATCAGCCCCATGGTCTCAGCTCGGCTCTGTATGTCATTACGGGTAGGACGCACTGGTTAAATAGCTCGGTCTTTTTTATTAGTTCTTATTTTCCTTTCCGTACTTTGTCAACGATACCTAGTTTAGTCTTTCACGATTAGTACGTTATATCTGTAGAATTACTGATTTTTCAATAACAGACTACTTTAACTTTGCACGATTAACACGTTTAGTGCAAACAATCCACATCGTATTTGTCGCAACATTGCAAAGAAAGAAGATCCTAGGCGGACTTTTTCGATATTATCTTCCTTTGGTTTACCAATTCCCAAATGAATAAATCCATGTTAGTGTGCAATATACATTAACAAGTATCTCATAACCTAGAATAAGTAGCGGAACCTAAAAAGATCAGTTGGGAATTGATTTCTCTGTTTAGGAAATCTGCGCAGAGAGAGTTCTAGATGGTTGTGGTACGAGTTTTCTGTTTGAAAACTAAATTTAGAGGGAGATTATTACTGTTGACTATGAACACTATCGGTCTAGTATCTGGCAAAACGCTGAGACTTCTGGGTCGAGTATTTTCTTTCTGATGTTCTTTTTTCTTGTTACTTTCAAGTTTAATATATTTTGTAAAGTTTTCCACACCACTTTCTTTATTATCTTTGTTACCTAGGTTTCATTTAATTAATAACTGATAGCTGTTTCTTTTCATTTTTGCCGTACATAATCTTATAGTTTTCTTTTGTTTTTCTTGCATGATTGATTTCAATTCTTTCATATCTCTTTACACCGCGATTATGTAATTTCAGCCTTTCTTGCGTAGGTTGCTTCCTGGTTTTGTCATTTCTAAAATATAGATCTGAAACAAGACGATTAGGTTCACAAAACAGCCACGGTTTAGTAGGTGATCAGTTGTGTCTTTACTGGTCTATATAATGTACTACATGTACCCCGTCGATGTTTTCTTACTTTTTATGAAAACTAATCCATCTGAAAGAAATATCTACTCTTATCAGGTCATCCTTAACTGTACCACATCTGATTTATTTGGTTCCTCCAAATTCATCTGGGTCATAAGAGCCAGATAAAACCAGATTAATGGGTGCCAGAAAAATTAGAAATTTGGAAATAACTGCATTCTGCTCCATAATTTATAGACGAATGGAAGCTAAGATACAATAAACGTTATTAATTTGCAAAGTTACAATCCCACCAAAAACATTTTCATGTAAATGTTGCCAAGACGACTGCATATGGCTTACCCTGTGAAAAAGATATCAGATCTCATGTAAAGCCAAGGTATCATGTTTCCACCAAAGATAACCCAGCGGACTGTTGTAGTCGTGGAGTGTCATGTGCTGAACTTCTAGATCATACCCTCTGGTGGAACGGACCCTCTTGGTTACAAAATTCGCCTAGCTACTGGCCTGATAAGCAAGTACGACTTCCGAGAGAGGATATACCGGAACTTAAACCACTTGAGACTAAAGGTCTTCACGTAATGACCGACCACGCACCTCTTTTAGACCTTATTTCTAAATATTCTTTTAGTAAAATTCAAAGAATCGTAGCGTGGATTAACAGATTTGTATCAAATTCAAATTTAGAGCGTGGATTGCGTTCTGACGGAAGTCTCAGTAGTTCTGACCTTCAAAACGCGACAAGGACTTTGGTCAAATTTAGTCAAAATTCTCATCTTAATTCTGAAATCAGTCGGGTGCGAAACAATGAACCATGTGTGAAATCAATTCAAAAACTATCACCGTTTCTAGACAGTGATGGTATCTTGCGGGTGGGGGGACGCATTGATGAAGCCAACCTGTCCCCTTCAGCATTACACCCTATGCTCTTGTCAAAACAATGCCCTTTATCTCGGCTTCTAGTCGAATATTTTCATATTCAATATTTACATTGTGGTCCAAGAACTTTACAATCTCTCATTCAAAGAAAATTTTGGATAATCGGTGGAAGGCTTTTAATACGTTCCGTACTTTCTAAGTGCGTCAAATGTTTTAAGGTTAAGCCGATTGCTTGTCAACCAATAATGGGCAAGCTTCCAGCTGCTAGACTTCGACCTGCCCGCTGTTTTAGTTCAACGGGCATCGATTTCGGTGGTCCGTTTATAATTAAAGAAAGTCGCCGCCGAGGCGCAAAGACTTATAAGGCCTATTTATGCCTCTTTGTATGCTTGAGCTCAAAGGCAGTTCATTTAGAAGCAGTAACTGAACTGAGTTCAGAAGCATTCCTTGCAGCGCTAGATCGTTTCGTCTCGCGCCGCGGTATCTGTCAGACGATATTGACGGATCGTGGGACAAATTTCGTAGGTGCAAATAAATATTTAGCTGAAGTTTCAGAGTTGTTCAGCAAACATTATGCTGAAATCTCAGATGGTCTAGCGATTCGTCAAATAAAGTGGAATTTTAACCCTCCTGGAGCACCTCACTTCGGAGGTATATTCGAAAGTGGCATAAAATCCACTAAATATCATTTGAAACGCGTAGTAGGTACTCAGATTCTCACTCTAGAAGAGTTTTCTACAATATTAGCAAAAATTGAAGCGCTATTAAACTCGCGTCCTCTATGTACTCTTTCTACAGATCCGTCAGAGTCAGATGTCCTTACTCCTGGACACTTTCTAACGGGCGGTCCTTTAATAGCCTTACCCGAAGAACCCATAAGTGAGAATTCGTGCCTTCGCTCTCGTTGGAAAATGCTTAAAAAATTAACTCAAAGTTTCTGGCGCGTATGGCAGCGGGATTACCTCCATACGCTGCAACAAAAGGGTAAATGGTTTTCGAATCAGCCTAATATAAAAATCAATGATATGGTAATCCTCAGCGAACCAAATCTTCCGCCTATGTTCTGGAAATTAGCACGTATTGAACAAGTTCATATCGGTTCAGATCAGGTCGTCAGAGTAGTCACTCTCCGAACCGCTAACGGAAAGATTTTTCGTAGGCCAGTGGTAAAGGTTTGCCCTTTGCCGATTAATTAAACCTTATTATTACAACTAAAATATACACCTCCTAATCTTAAGTTTTATTATAAGTAAGCTCGGTTAGCATATTTCGTAGGTGTATTAAAATTTTTATTAAATTGTAGTCCCAAATCGGGCACAATTTTATTTTTATGAAGCTGCTTTCTCTGTGAAACCCTAAGGGATTTCAGGTGGGGGGAAAATGTACAAACATTAACCTAATTCCCGCCGCTCCTTTGAATCCTGCTTATTCTTTCCTGATTGGCCGCCTGGCGGCACCACACTGACCGCAATAAAGCGCTGTGATTGGCTCGCCGTGTCTATGTGTCAATTGTGAAATTCAATAATTAACAATAACGAATATGGCCGCGAATCGAACTGCGTCGTGTGCTAAAAATTAAAAGTAATTTTTCCTGCCGTGTTTCGCTGGCTGGGTTCAACTTCCTAGGGATCATAGCCATAAGCCTTAGACTCAGTGCGAGTGAGGAATTCAATAACTACGATCAACAAAACAAGAAATAATCGTCGCCGGCCGGCAGCGTCGCCCCGAGTGTGCGGTCTCCCATCTATCCTGTCTCCCTTGAGATCCAGGTGAGTGTTTGTTTTGTACTTAGATTCCTTCCATTTAACCTGAGAAAACTTAGAGGTTGCCTAGAGATTGCAGCGACAGGTCCAGGAAGCCCGAACATTGTACTTTTCTACACGCCCTAACTCTACCAACCCTAACTTCATAAACTCTACATCTCAGTAAAAGTGTATGGCTTCGCCGTTTCGCTACCATACCGTCACAAAGGGGAAACGAACGCCTTTTGTGTTTGCAAATATCTAGTTTCTGAAGTAATGTGTTAAACGAATATTTACTTTCTGAAGTGACGAAACAGCCAAGCCATACATTTTTACTGAGAAGTAGAGTTTCTGAAGTTAGGGTTGGTAAAGTTAGGGCGTGTAGATTCAGAACCTTGGCTTTACATGAGATCTGATATCTTTTTCACAGGGTAAGCCATTTGCAGTCGTCTTGGCAACATTTTACATGAAAATGTTTTTGGTGGGATTTCATTTCTTTTTGTAAGTTGCTTAAGGTAGTTTTTTTTTCTTTTTTTGGGGTGTTTTTGTCGTACATCTTCATTCTTCTCTCGAAAAAGTCAGTGTACCAAAAATAAAACCTCTAGCATAAAAATTTGTGAAAGTCTCATACAAACTTCCACCCCCCAAATTTGGGGGTTGGGGGGCAAAAGTAATAGGTTTATGAATTTTTTTGTTGTTTGTATACTAAACTTAGTTTACATTCCAAATTTCAGCTTTCTAGCACTTCAGGAAGTACCCTAACAGTTTTGATGATCATCAGTGTGTCAGTGACGAAATCGGTGTTTATTAGGTATCAATAAAATCTAAAGTATCGAAGCTATGCAATTGACACTTTGCATGTTTCATTAGTCTATTGGTAACATCATATCCTGAGAATTTGAACATTCTGGTATATCGGGAACCAAAGTTATGAGGGTTCAAAAAACGACGAAACAATTCGAGAAAAGGTAGGTAGTGCCCTTGCGCTTCGCTTGGCTCGTCTTGGCGGGGGCACGACCGTGCCCCCAGAACCATATTTAAGTTGCAAAACATAGCTAAAGATACACAATCTAGAAAAGAAATCAGATTAATTATGCAACTTATATTATATGACAAACAGCCAGATCACAACAATAAATCGTTCTTTTTGCAAAATTAGACACGCAAACTAGCACTACGTATGATACATCGGTGCTGACTGCTATGGCATCAAAGAGTCGATATTTTTCTACCAAATATTATGTGTTTACATTGAAAATATGTTCGAACAAATTGTGCCAGGTGAATTATAATTTTATCTGCGAACATTTTTTAAATGAACGTAATTACGAACATATACAAATATTTTGAATATAAATCACAACATTGGAAAATACCTTTATTCAAACGACGTTTTAAATATGACTTCTTTCGACGTAATATTACATAAAATCGAATAATTCAACAAAAAGCGGCATGGGGACACACCAGATGAATGAGTTTTGACCGTTTCCTGTTGATTTAATTTTATATATTTAAAGTAATCTCAAATAAATAAATACATGCCTGGATAGATATCGTTAATTACTATAAAACCTGCAATCGATGTAAAAATTGGGTAAAATAAAGATGTGTTCTTCAGTCAAAAAACACGTCAAAACCGTGTTTCGAAGAATCACCCAAAAAGCTAGTTCTTTATGAGTGATTTTCATTGAATAAGATTTTGAATGAAGAATTTGATCCAAAAAAAACTCATAAAGTAGTCACAGTGCACTACATTGTGATATATTTTGTACCCCACGCACGAATTCTATTCAAACTGGTAGATCAGTGAAGTTTCATATTAACACTTCACCGCATTTATATAACAAGATAAAAAAAATAAAACATGTTTATCACATCAACTGTCAGTAACGTTTGCAGTATTATGTGACAAATCTCGGAACATTCACGTTACATCGAGTCTTCCGTTCAATGAATTCGCATGAAAGCCATCCAGCTCGCTTGTATCAGACCGTAATCTGAGCCCGAATCTCTAAATCGAACCCTTACTATGCTCACACTTTATAGTAATTGAACCTCGTGAAATGCCTGTACTAATAAGATAATACAGATTGTAAAACTGGATTCAAATTTGCTCCAATATAAGTCATTCACCTAACCAAATGCAAGTGTCTTGCATAACGATCTGTATTCGACACAAAGGCCTACCCAGACGACGAGTTTAAAAAAAAAAAAAAAACTACTTATAACATTTTAATGTATTATATATAATTCATATGATTAATTATAATATTTACATACATAATTATTTATGTTTGTATAGAATAAAAAGTAAAAATTAAATATAATAAATGTTTTTGGCGTCAAAAGCTGGTGACACGCAATACTTTTATAACCGACTAGCTTTTGCACGCAGATTCGCTCACGCAGATTTTCAGCCCCTGATTTACCCCCTTAGGGATTGAGTTTAGTAAAATCCATTCTTAGCGGATGTTTACACCCTATAAGGAACCTACCTGAAATATTTCAAGTTTGTAGGTGTTATAGTTTCTGAGATTTCGTGATTAATAAGTGAGTGGTATTTCGCCTTTATATATATATATAGATACCTCTTTTTAATCTTAAGCCGGGTCTCCTGCGACACTGTTTTATGTTTTTAAACACAAAACATCACATATTTATCAAAATATGGACGTGGCTTAACTGTTTTGTTAATTTTAACAAGCAAACATGTTATCCAAAGCGGACTGAAAACATCCCAGCGTATACTTCTCGTTTATTGAAACTGAACTGAACTAACATTAATACTTATATTATTCATATTTATACTATAAAAGTAAGTAAGTAAGTGTAATATAAGTCATTTTGTCGAGTATATAAAAGATATTTGCTTTTCGTGTAATCGTGTTTGATCTTCGTTTAAAAGTCCGTCTCCTGCGACTTTTCGCTAACATGTTTAGTTAACAAGTTTTGTTAGTTTGTTTTGTTATTTTTAGCCGCAGGAGACACGCCTTTATATATAAAATTCTCGTGTCACAATGTTAGTTACCATACTCCTCTGAAACGGCTGGACTGATTTTTATGCAATTTAGTGTGCATATCAGGTAGGTCTGAGAATCGACCAACATCTATTTTTTATACCACAATTATTTTTTATGGCAAAACAACGTTTGCCGTATCAGCTAGTATTAGTACATATTAATTTCTTGTTTTGACTGCCTCGTTGGTCTAGCGGTTGGCGTAAGCAACTGCCGATCAAGAGGTCTCGAGTTCTCTTACAAGGAATTCCTAACAGCAGCCCGGAGTATGGAATATGGCAGTGTTTCCCGCCCGTTCCTCGAAGAGCAAGTTAAGCCGTCGGCCGCGGTTGTCATGAACACCTTAAATAACCGCTTTTTACTAAATGCATATTATGTACCTATGTATACACGTTACATATACCAAAACAATATTTTTTACAATTTTTGTCTGTCTATCTGTCTGTTTGTTCCGGCTAGTCTCTGGAACGGCTGGATCGATTTTGACGGGACTTTCACTGGCAGATAGCTGATGATATAAGGAGGAACTTTTTTAGACTAGCTTCGCCCCGCAGCGTTACCAGGGTAACATCGCTGGGCTCAGCTAGTTGAAAATAAAAATTATAATATACAAAGGTAGTATTAGTTATAAATAGTTTTCAACTGAATATAGTTACTGTTAAAAAGTGAAAAGTATTCGAGAAGTTTTAGTAAGGTCGCAATGGAGTGCACAGATGAAAGCGCCTCACGCCTGTTAGGTACGAGTTTGGTCTGACAATTGGATTATCTTCTGGTCCCGGCAACTATGTTTACACAACATAAAAATATGATAGTTATAACTTCCATGACAATCATGACATCAGATTACAGCTTTCTTTCATAATCTGAGTTGTTAAGGTTAAACTTTACAACTTTAGCTGTAAGGAAAACGAGTACTGAATTGAAGTTTTTTAAAAATTTAGTCGATAAATATTTTTATACTTGCCTATTTGAGTATATTTACAAAAATATACAGATAGCTTCATAAATTACAATATTCAAATACCTAACTTGTATATCTAATGACACCACTCTATTTTACCCGGCAGTTTCTATGAAAGCCACCATTGGAAACGATAATCTATACCTACCTACCTAAAAATAATATAGGAATAACAGATATCCAACGTCATGAATCCAGGGTTATTATCTGAATTAATCCGCCGGCAGGACCAATTACGAAGGCGTGCTTCCTTCCTGACAGATACACCACCAAATATAACTCAGCTTTTGGCGAGAGGTAGTCAAAAACGCAGAAAAATAGCGAGAGGCTTCAATGACGTGCGGACACGACTATGAATGAATGATGGCGCGTACGCGGGGAACTCATCAATAGCGTCGCCTGCAGGCAAATCTGCAATATTCACCTCAGTAATGGTCGAAACCACTCGCCTTTTAAATTGAAACCTATACCTACACACTTCCCTCTTACTCGCTGCGGTTCACGTGTGACGTCGCGTTTTAATAATTTAAATATTGTTTTTGTGTATCCTTGCGACTGTTACCCGGTTTGTGGGCGGTATAAGGTTGTGTATAGTGTTTCTGACAAATAATCTGTAAGTTTTACGCCTTATAAATACAAATATTGTGTTAGTTTCTTTTACTACGGCTATCGGTAAGTCAATTTATTTTTATTCTTAAAGGTAGGTAGGAGTAATATTTTGTTTGTATTAATTTTCTTTTTGTGTTTTTTTGATTTTGAAGTTGTTTTCTATTGATATTTCTTTTGTCTGGTGTGTCTTTGTTTGTCCATGTCGGTTGTTGGCGAGTTGCCGGATCCCGGTGGTACAAATGAATTTCGAACACCAACCGGAAATAAATTGTTTGGTAGAATGTCGCTATCAAATTTATCGTCAAATGAAAGTAGAACTGGACGAATTAGGGCTTCGGACTTGGGCGAGAGTGTTTCGTCTCTTAGTGGTCGTGATAACTGTGGGGAGTATGATTATTTTGAGTTGGTGTCTCAGGCAACCGAATATTTGGCAAAAATTAACGAATTGGTAAACGATCAGGGGTCGCGAATGAATGTGGGGAATAGGACCGCCATTATGGACGTAACCCAGCGGATTACCGGTATCGTCTCATTGTTGGCAATTAAATCTGCTAGCAATGAAACGAAATTAGCGAATCTCGAGCGCCAGGTGGGGGGTGTCGCCGTTCAACAGCCGGGCTTGACGTACGCGGACTAGCTTAGGCTTCGCTTACCACCTGGATCAGCCCCGTGTCCGGTGTCCGCTGAGGCACGCGTATCTAGGCCGTGTGTTATTGCGTATCCTACTACGGAACGTTCAGCGGACTATGCAACTTCGTCAGCTACAAAAGAAGCTCTCATGAAGGCTATTAAACCTAGCGACGAAGGTTTTCAAATTGTAGGCGTCAAAAAAACCGCAAAGGCAGGCGTCGTGTTGCGGGTCGCAAATGAACGGCAGCTTAAAAAACTAGAAGCAGTAAACGCCATTAAATCTGTAGGCTTACGCTTAGAAAAGCCGAAAGGCCGAAGGCCCCGTATAATTGTAAAAGACGTGCCCGGTTCTATGGAGGATCGTACCTTCCTAACAGCTTTATATCGTCAGAATATCAAGGACGAATTAAAATTAAAAAAGTGGATCACAAGACTGCTCCACATATAAACTTAAATTAGAGCAGCTAATCCTAAATACTAATTACTGAATAGCTTATACAGTAGTAGTTGTAGTACCTTTTTAATAAAATGGATAATATCTCAATAGGCCAGTTAAATCTTCATAATGATAAAATAGCCACGTCAGAATTAGATCGCTTAGTTTTGGAACAAAAGTTAGACATTGTCCTTATACAAGAGCAATATCAAAGCGCTCAATTGCGGAATTATGTAGTACAGCTAGATGGCCGGTCGCGGGCTGGGATATATGTTGCAAGTTCTAATTTTACGGTAACATCTTTGCGTAACCTTATGACGTCACACTGCGCCGTTGCTGAGATCTCATCCTCTACCTGTAGGGTTTACGTCGTGAGCTGTTATTTTCAATTTTCACATCCTATTGATCCTCATCTACATCATTTACGTTTCGTTTTGCGGTCCCTCATAGGACACAAAATTATCATTGGCGCTGATGTCAATGCTTCTTCTACTTTATGGTATGGCAAATTGCGTGCAGCTGACATGGCTCGTCGCTGTGCGGTTGAAGATTTTATTGCGGAAATGAATCTTACTATCCACAATACCCCTGATGCACCACCAACTTTTTGCAGCCCAATGGGTGAGTCTTCTATTGACGTGACGCTTACGCGCGGCGACGTCTCGATATCTGGATGGCGTGTCCTACCGGACGCATCCTGTAGTGATCACCGCTTAATCGTGTACGAATTCATACCAATGGTTGCACAATATCCACAAAGAACTCCTTACAATTTTAGGTATAAAACTAAAGGGGCAAATTGGGCTTTATTTGGTTCACTCTTTGCAGTACATGCCAAAGACTTCAGTCGCAGTGGTCTATCAGCTGAGGAAAGCGCAAACATATTATCAGATACTTTCACATATTGTGCTGATGTTTGTATCGGCCGTGGATCTATCACTAACACTCGTAGATGTGATTGGTGGAATTATAAATTAGTCGAATTACGTAGAATCTATCGGAAAGCTCGTAAAAAACTAAATGACATTAAAAAGCGTAACGTAACAGGAGATATTTACAATAATGCTCTTATTGCTCTTAGAGTTGCCAGGTCTCATTATAGAGCTGCTGTGGAGAAATCAAAGGGAAATTTAATACGTAAACTTGTTGATAAACTCGATAGAGAGGGTCCCTGGTCACCTTTGTATCATGAATTTAAAGCAAATAGATCAATCGACCTTGCATACGTACAGAACATCAAAATTAATAATAGTTATACTACAGGAGTAGAACAAACCACAGAATATCTTTTAGAATCACTTGTGCCTGACGATCGGCCGGAGGATGACACGGATTATCACCGACAAATTAGGCAGTGGGCTATTGAACCACCATTGTCTCCAATGTCTGACTTACCATCTTCAGACGAATTCCTCAGTATTGTTAGGTTACCACTAAATAAGGCTTCGGGCGACGATAAAATATCAAACAAAATGATAAAAGAAGCTTGTAAACTTTCGGGTGATACGGTTTTAACAGTTTTTAAACGTTGCATTGCGGAAGGAGTATTTCCTAGTGTTTGGCGGTGCGGTAATATTCGAATAATACCAAAAAGCGGCGATAAGCCGCCGGACGATCCTAAATCATATCGACCCATAACACTGTTACCATCGCTGGGAAAGCTTTTAGAGCGTCTTGTAGTACCACGACTTCTACCGGGTGGAGTTAAATTTCATGATAGACAATTCGGCTTTACGTTGGGAAAATCGACAACTGATGCGGTTATATCTGTAAGGAAAACTGTCACCGAGTCAAGTTTTCAATACGTTTTATGCATCTTCTTAGATATATCTGGCGCCTTTGACAATGCGTGGTGGCCCATGCTATTGCTAAAATTAAAATTAAGAGGTTGCTTTAAAAATATTTATTCCCTTATCTCCTCGTACTTCTTACAAGGTACTACTAAATTGAGACTTGGGCATCATTCTGTGTCGAAGGCGCTTACGATGGGGTGTGCTCAAGGGTCAGTGCTAGGACCATACTTGTGGAACATAGGCTTCGACGATTTTCTGGCAATGCCTGTGCCGTCCGGATGTACCCTGAATGCGTACGCGGACGACGGTTTGTTATTGATAGAGTCGGATACTAGAACGGGGCTTGAGAGGCTTATATCTCGTAATATCTCGGTGGGGTGGGCGTAACCGGTTGACGTTTGCACCAAACAAAACCTTCCAGCTACTTCTGAAAGGTAACCTCAAATCACCGCCGTGTATTAAATTTGAAAATGTTACTTTGTTACCGTATGTTACCGTGTATTAAAAATAAAACCTCGGTTTGTTATTTGGGATTGGTTTTAGAAAGAAATTTTTCATTTATTGAACATATTAGAACAGTTAATGAAAAGTCTAAAAAGAGTTTCTTTGCACTGACGAGGATATCAACTGCGACATGGGGTCTGTCATATAATACACTAAAGATCATATATGGAGCTACTTATTTGGGTTCTATTTGCTGTGGTGCTCCTGTATGGGCAGATAGGGCGACTGTAGGTGCTGTCCGTCGCAAACTGTTACAAGGCCAACGACCTGCATTGATTTTCTTGTGCAAGGCATATAGGACGGTTAGCACTGAGGCTTTACCGGTGTTGGCAGGTGATCTTCCGGTCGATCTCGAGGTGCAAAGACGTGCAGCCATGTACTATTCCACACTACAAAACATGGAATGCGATTTTTTGGGCATACGAGACCGCGGTAAAATCATAAGATTGTTTCAACAAAAATCCAATGTCTATAACGACCTCTTGGATGAATGGCAGAAACGATGGGACGAATCATCTAAGGGGCGCCACCTCTACCAGTTCTTTCCATCTGTTCGCGAAAGGTTGTCAAGGACATGGCTCGAGGTAGATCACTGTGTCGCTCAATTTCTTACAGGCCACGGTAACTTTAAGAGCAAACTATACTCATTTAAATTAGTCGATTCACCATTTTGTCAATGCTCAACACCTTATTCTAGCTGTGAACAGTCGGCTCATCATATCCTCTGGGAATGTAGTCTTTGGTACAATGAACGTAACATGATGCTAAATAGCTTACAAATGACGTCTGGGGTAGTATATTATGGGGATCTTGTGTCAACTGCGGTGAATTTCGGTGCGTTTAAGCGATTCTGCCATACATACTATAGAAATCAAATATAGCTGTTGCTTATGCTGGTGCTGGTGCTTCCCGGTTTGAAAAAGGCGTCTGCCTATTTTGACTCCATTTTGTCTCCCGCTTTGCTAAGGAGGGAAGTGGACTTATTATATTTCCAACTCCTCCAGTTTTCTTCTGATTAATTTCGTTGCGGGTTCCAAGACAGTTAAATTTTTCCTGGGACTTCCCGAGTGTCATAACTCGGTGTTTTCGTGGGTCACCGCTGTTGATCCTGGTGTACAGGAGTTACAGTGGTGGGCGGGATTAGTCCCATATACCTACACACGACACTTACTTACTTCTACATGAAAATTTAAAATACGAAAATATAATAATGTGACGAAATTAATTAAATTTAAAATTTCTAGATCTTTGTTACACATGTTTTTGTAAGCACACTTCATTCGACGAGAAAATTAAAAAACAAAGACATTTGTATTGCTGTTTAGTTTACAGTTAATAGTTATACTTATGCCAAAATTATATCAAGTTTAAAATATGACACAAATATTTTACAATTTATTAGTAAGCATTATTTAGGTCCAATCACTTCGATGAATAATAGATTGATCGAAGTCCAATCAACTTAATTTCAAATTATGTAATCAGCTAATACACGTAGGTAATAGTATGTCATACTTCATTTTGTAGAATTTGAATTAATTTTCTCTTAGTAAAACTGTATGTAAAAAGTTCTAATAAAGATCTTGAAAAATATAAAATCATAGACAAAACTAACCTAATTCGTACATTATTAGCATATACATGTTGGCGGGATCGACCCGCAGCGATTGTTAACTTTAACTGTGTAAGTCAGTGAGGGTCATTTCGAGTGGCTTGTCCATCTGTACACCCCGCACAATAGCTTTTGCCTATAATACTTATAGCAATTAGTAGGCGAACTTAATTGTAACTGGAGGGAATATTACTATAGTTAGGAAGTTAATTGAATTGATAAGAGACGTAGTAAAAAATAGAAACAGATAATAGTTTATACATAAAAGATAATTTGACTAATAATTTTAATAGTCGTTTTTTTTGTAAGCGTGGTGGAAGATTCTCTTTGTTGTCCTTTGCCTATTAGGGAGGAGCAAACAAAGGGTCTGTCGGATTCTTAAAGACTAAAAACCACTCTACTTCCCAATAACCGAGGAAGCGAGAAACGTAATTGCATTGTTTAAACAGTAACATGTCAACATTAAAATTAACCATAAACAATGACTAATTTGTAGTTTTGAATGAATAGCTTTACACTTATCTGGTACACTTACCATTTACCAACCAGTGGACTGTTAAAGGGTTGTTGATGATGGCGAACCTTACCTCTGTAGCTATATTATATATATACGTAGAAATCAATATTATTGTCTTAAATATAAGTAGGTACTATCCGCATAATGGTGGATTTTTCCTAATTAAGCCTATGACAAAAATTCTTAGCTTTTATACATATTATTGTAAATAATAAATAAATAAATATTTTGGACTTCTAACACACAACGCCATCTAGTCCCAAGCTAAGCAGAGCTTGTTTTATGCGTACTAGACAACTGATATAAATACTTATATACTTTTTTTTGAAATACATACATATTATACATAGAAAACACCCAAACTTTGAAACAAATATTTGCAGATCATACAAACATTTGGTCCGACCTGGGAATCGAACCCGAGACCTCAAGCACAACAGTCGCATAAGCTACCACTGCGCCACAGAGGCAGCCGCCATTATCCAGAATCATCTTAAATTTTTATAATGAATAGCTTTTCAAAAGTATAAAATAAAGTGATCATATTTCAAGATCAATGTAGGTCACATTATAACGATAAAATCCATTAGTAATTCTTACTACCCACACTGATCTATTCTAATATGTATTATAAATTGGAATGTAACTCTGTATATCTGTCTGTCCGTCTGTCTATTATGCTTTCACGGGTTTACTGCTTCACCGATTTCAATAAAATTTTGCATGAAGATACGTTGATCAATGAGAAAGGACATAGTATAGTAAAAGTAGTAATATCTTCCAAGCTAATAAAATGTACCAAGACATTCATACAAAACTTGCGAGGTAGTCTGTACGTTGTTTTCTTCCAGTCGTGGCTTATTATGATACACTTTAATAATGTTAGCATACATCATTATGCGTATTCGTTGTCCAGCGAGCCATGATAACATGCTCCTCGTTCTGTCGCAAGAAAATCTAACAATATAACAACTACATTCTGGAAAATACTAATGAATGTAAACGACTTTAACATGTTTACCCTAAATTTAGAGTTTTCTTAGTAATTTAGAGATGTTATTTTAGAGAAAAGTCTCCGAGAACAATTCATTACGAAAAAGATTAATCATTTCATTTAGATCACTCGAGGCTAAATGTTTAAAAACAAAACTGTACAGTGCGTTGTCGGTTCATTCCCCACATTGAACAACACTTTGTATGATACACAAATTGGTGTTCTGAGTCTGGGTATTATTGTATCTCTCTTCCGTATAATGCTTGTTTTTAAATTTCCCGTGATTAAGATAATTATGTTACTTGTGCGGCAGTTGCCTTTTATCAAAACATAACTGCACGTTTGGCCTAGTGGTTTAACGGTCACCACGCCGTTTCCTACTTCGCCAAGTGTCGTGGGTTCAAATCCCACGTGGGACATCACTTTGTGTGATCCACGAATTGTTGTTCTGAGTCTGGGTGTTCTTTGTGTCCGTTACATGTATGTTTGTAAGGTCCCCCGCGACACAGGATTTATTCCTAGTGCGGGAGTTGTCTTTAAAAAAAAAAAAACAAATCTTTTTAATTTGTTGTAGGCTATATTCTGTGGAAAATATGAAAATTATTTATTATTGCCTATGTTATTTTCGATGTTACATTATGTAGAAAAAGTGTGAAGTTGATCGAACTAAGGACACATTAAGTGAGAATGACCGATTAACCTAGTTAGCATGTACCTCAGACATAATTTTATGGACTTACATGGACTTTTCGAAGGAAGATGTTTATAATTAGATTACATTTTTGGTACTGTTACGTGATATCTTTGACCTTTGTGAAGCAATTGACAAAACTGCCTCGGTGGTGTAGTGATGCCTTTTGCGACTGCTGTGCTGGGGTCTCGGGTTTGATTCACGGGTTTGTTTGTTGAAATGTTCCTATCACATCAACAGCCTTTAACGGTCCACTGCTAGACAGGCCTGTCCTTAGAAAGAAGTTTTTGGAAATCTAGCCTAGCTTAGAGCCACCGCAGACTACAAACTGTTAAGTCGGCCGATAGCTTGATCGGGTTGGCTTTTGGCTTATTTGTAGGCAGATACCAAATCGGTGTAGTGTGCGCACTCTCATACTTGTTCATACTGATTAACAGCCCGATTAAACTATCGGCCGATTAAAAGTCTTTAGTTTGCGGGAACTCTTAGTTTGATACCATTTAGAATATGCCGTTGTGTGTTAAATGTCCGAAACATAAAATAAATCTTGTTGTATTATAACTGGTTATAACAATTAATCCTTTATTTTCTCCGTTTATGGAAGATATTCTCGAAATGTGGGAAAACATAAGACATTTGTTTTAAGTTTCCTTACTCTTACTGTAGTTCCGTAATAGGGATGTTACCTTATGCAAATCGTTTTAGAACGTTCAGCGAATGTAATGGTATTAAGATTTTGTGTAATTTATGTTTGGGCTTGTGTAAAGAGATAGTTTTCTTAGTAAACAGTGATTGCAATTTTAGTACTGCGATCTTAAATAATTTTGCAAATAAAATTCAGCAACGCCTCTTGTGTTGTGGGTGTCCATGAGCGGCGGTAATCGCTTACCATCAGGCTATCCGTCTGCTTGTTTGCCCCCTATCCCATAAAAAAATTACAAATTATGTAAAACATTTGATTTAAAATTCCTCATAATTATAATTTACTTTTAAAATTAAATAAATCATACGGACTGTGTTCATCTTACTACATATTATGAATGCGATATACAAGTAGTATGTATTATATCATATATACATTTACTTGTATCTCATATGCGGTGCATTTCGATAATATTTTGTAACTCAACCACGTTAGAATAACTGAAACTGCCAGGTACTGTTACTTCTTAATTCAGAAAAAAATATTGATAGGTACATTACTTTTTGATCTACTACAGGATAGGTAATGACCAATATTTAAAAAATGGTAACGACTTCATGGTATCCCTTTTCATTACCACCTCCACCACCATCACTTTTATTTATACCATAAAAAAGAAAAATCATGAGTGACCGCAGGCTCGTTAGTACTGCGGTGCAAAATATACTTCGCACATTCTGCTTAAAGTGGCCAGTATCTTTATGTAGATTGTGCTATATAAAGGCATCATACAATCACTCAGAGGAGTTGTATCCAGTTAATGCCCGCAATCAGCTCAGTAATAAATTAACGCCATTACTAAATTATTCCCAGTTCCTAGATTAATCTAGAAGTCGAGCCGCAGTCCGACGCGGCCGCTCTTACATTATTACAGCATTCATTAGAGTTCGCTAATTACTCCTTGCTTTAATGAATAAGCTCTAATGAACCACTTTCTGTTAATTAAAGGCGGCGTGGGGTGAGCGGGGTACGTGGGGTGCGCGGGACGGGTGGAGGAACTTTTCTCCGGGCTCTGATTGCAAATGTGAATTTGTGTAAGTCTGAGTGGAAAGAGTGTTTCTACTGAAAAGGGGTAATGAGGCGGTCGAGTGAGGCTAAATTAGTTGCAACTGCGCGCCTACATCGATCACCCTGCGGGACAACTTTGGCAATGGGCCACAACTCATCTCATCGACTGCCTCGTTGGTCTCGCGGTTGGCGTGTACGACTGCTGATCATGAGGTCTCGGGTTCGATTCCTGGGTCGGACCAAATGTTTGTATGATCTACAAATATTTGTTTCGGAGTTTGGGTGTTTTCTATGTATAATATGTATGTATTTACAAAAAAAAATGAAGTATATATGTATTTGTATCAGTTGTCTACCCATACCACAAGCTCTGCTTAGCTTGGGACTAGATGGCGTTGTGTGTTAAAATGTCCGAAATATTTATTTATTTATTTCTTAGAATCGACTGTAGGACAAGTTTTACAACGTTCATTAAAATCATCAGTTACCTCGAAAACGTAGTTTGGAGAATGTGTTTAAAATAGGTGCGAAGAAATCGTCGATGGATATAATAGTTAGTTAAATACTGCACGTTTGGCCTAGTGGTTTAACGGTCACCACGCCGTTTCCTACTTCGCCAAGTGTCGTGGGTTCAAATCCTACGTAGGACAACACTTTGTGTGATCCACAAATTGTTGTTCTGAGTATGGGTGTTCTTTGTGTCCGTTTCATGTATGTTTGTAAAGTCCCCCGCGACACAGGATTTATTCCTAGTGCGGGAGTTGTCTTTAAAAAAAAAAACAAAAAAAACAAAACAATTTATTTATACGGAACAAAAGTAATGCGAGAAATAAGATCACTTTTTGGAGCGGACTGTATAGTGTGTTAAATTTGAGCTTAATCTGTGTATAACTTATAACTTTATGAGTTTTTGGAAGCATATCTACATACAAACCAACTTGAAATTTTATACCTACCTAAAGGCACGTTGTATGTACAAAATATCTCCCAGTTTCCACATTTATTAGTAGGTAGTAGAGCCACGCTGATTTCAGCACGAACGGGCCGGCTCGACCGGGGCGGTACTACCCTCGCACAGAAAATCAACGTAAAATGACAGCATTCGTGCTGTCGTGTTTCGTTGGTGAGTGCGAGACCGGAGGCCCAATTAGTCTAGTCAACAAGTTCCATACTTGTTGACTAGACTAAAAGATGCACAAGCATCACTAGGCCGCCATAGTGTGGGTCACCATGCTGCATTGTTGCATTCGTAATGAGTATGGTGGCCACCACTCGTGGATTCTGCTTATGCTTTCCATCAGGCAGAGTAGAGTCATTTTGGCGGGCCAAACATAAAAAAAAAAAAATAATATGTTATCAAAATTTTAAAAAGAAAATATTCTCTTACTAGAACTATCAAATAAAGTAACACGAACATTAAGTATAAACCTATTAACGATTCTATATTCTCAAAGGGCTCGACAGACATCAAATACATCTTCCGTACTTACGTAGTAGCGAAGTCCGATAAATATTCAATAAGCCACTCTTAGTACATAGGTATGTGTAATAATAAGTAACTTAAAAAAGTAATTAGGTAATGGGCTTCACTTCCATACTCGGAAAGTTGATTAGATTTCATAAAAAGGAATCTGTAATGAGAATCATATAGTGTTGTAAATCGGTTCAATAGCTGTCCTACTAAACTGTATAAATATGTATGGAGTTAACTCACATCGGCAATAGGTAAAAGTATAACGAGTGATGACATTCATTTACGCATAAATTTATAAATATTCTCAGTCAAAGATTCAGAGAAAGGGATTTTTTTAATTATGGCATTGCTTTCAAAGAATAAATAAATAATGCATAAATAAATATTTTGTTGAATTACAGAGTAAATTCACATCTCTACATAACACCTCGGAGTTAAACACTGCCTATCTCAAGGTAAAGTCGAAAATAGTTATTATGTCCTACTTATATTGAGTATGATTATAGTACCTACCTACTAGATCCACAGAGACAAAGTTTATTTAACGCCATGTTAATTACGTTTTAATATAATTATACCGATGTCATAGATAAACGCCATATTTAATCTGCTAAGGTTTTATTTTATAATTTTAATTAAGTAGGTACAGTCACAAGCAGATAGAAACTAAAAAATAATGATATACACTTATCTATAGCGAAAACAGTAGTTAGTCATTTTTGTACTCAGAAAAAATATTTTAACTCAATAAAATTTGTAGATAATATTCCTATACATTTTTTTTTTTTTTTTTTATGTTTCGCCCGCCAAAATGACTCTACTCTGCCTGATGGAAAGCATAAGCAGAATCCAAGAGTGGTGGTCACCATGCTCACTGCTAATGCAGACAATGCAGCATGGTGACCCACACCATGGCGGCCTAGTGATGCTGCTGCATCTTTTAGTCTAGTCAACAAGTATGGAACTTGTTGACTAAACTAATTGGGCTTCCGGTCTCGCACTCACCAACGAAACACGACAGCACTGCGGCTGTCATTTGACGTTGATTTTCTGTGCGAGGGTAGTACTGCCCCGGTCGAGCCGGCCCGTTCGTGCTGAAATCAGCGTGGCTCTACATATATGTATGTATATGGATAGTTTTTCAAAACAACTTAACTAAATACAGTTAAAATTTTAGATGGGCAAATCAGCACATTGATTTGAATACATTCACATTGAGTAACTACCTCCGCTCCCTACTAAATACCCGTTTATAGCCAGGAGTCTGGTAAAACTGTTATACATTGTCCCACTCAGAGTCCGATCGATTAACTAATTACTTAAACTTGGTTTGAGTACATATTATGAAAATATAGTCAGGGGTGCGTAACGTAGTCAATAATCAATAAGCGTGAGGCTAAAGGACTGTAATTGTATGTGGACGACTTACGAGTATAAATGCTAACAACGGGGTTGCAATGCATTACAAGACTGCTAACACAGTGTAGATAACGTTTTCAGCATCCTTTACTGAACTTTAGGAATCATGTTCGGTTTACTAGCGGTAAAAATTTAATCGACTTATTACTTTTGAAAATACATTTATTGAAGGTACTACTTAAAAGTAAAAAAGTGACGTCAGCAATTATCTTTGTTTATGGTTTATTTAAGAAATATTTTGATGTTCCAAATACAAATTTGAATGTTATGTCAATCATCCAATTCAATGCACCAAAACCATAACAATATGTTTTCCTCAACCGGTCATTTTCCACCCTTAGATGTAGAATATAATCTTTTACATCTCTCATGTTCGGTAAGTAGGTTCTTATTACCTCCAAATGGGGCTTGTAGGCAAGGGCGGATCCAGGGGGGGGGTCATGGGGGTCATGAAGCTGAGCTGTTGTCATGACCTAAATAAAACTGTTAAATATAATGTTCTTAATATTTTTTGCCACAATATAGATTTTAATTGTACACAATATATCTATATGTATATATAAAAGCGAAATACCACTCACTTATTAATCACGAAATCTCAGAAACTATAACACCTACAAACTTGAAATTTAGCAGGTAGGTTCCTTATAAGGTGTAGACATCCGCTAAGAACGGATTTTACGAAACTCCACCCCTAAGGGGGAAAACGGGGGTTGGACGTTTGTATGAAATTTGAAATGTATACTCTATAGACGGTGTGGAGGTGTACTAATAATGTATCTTTAGAAATCAACCCACTTTTGGGGTTAAAACGGGGGATGGTAGTTTGGACGCAAACGAGGTTGCTTGGTTCAGCTAGTATACGATATAGCAATAATATAGAATTTAATCGTGGCTAGGAGCTTCAATGGTTGAACAACGTCTAACCGGACTGACACTTCTCCACATCCATAAAAACGTATCCATTGAAGTAGCAATACAAGTAATAACGCGTTTACGGAGAAAACGTAAAAGAAAAACTGATTTTCTTATTTAAATATAGGTATTTTAAGTAGTACTATACTTAAAAATACCTATATTTAAATAAGAAAATCACCGTTTACGTTTTCAAACCATGTACAATGGCCCAATCAAGAGGCTAAGTTTTTTTATGTGATAAACGAGCAAACGGATCGCCTGATGGTAAGCGATTACCGCCACCCATGGACACCTGCAACACCAGAGGCGTCACAAGTGCGTCGCAGGCCTTTTAAAAGGGAGTACCTACGTTCTTTCTTTCAAAGTTTGAAGGTTGTATTGGTCCGGGAATATCGCAGGCGATATGCATTCCATAGTTTTGATATGCGTGGCAGAAAGTTTCTATAAAAGGGCACAGTTGTGCGCAAAGTGCCAACCGTCTAAACGATAGGGATGAAACTTCTGTCACGTAGGACGACGGCGGAAAGAGGCGGCCAGCCTATTTGAAACATCTTGGCAGTCGACGATTCGAGTCGAGGAGCTGGTACTAGGGGTTCCTCTGCCCAAAGCCTTATAAAGCAGAAGGCAGTGGGCCGTAGTGAAATATAGTCTTGATCTATTGAGCACGCCAAGCTTCTTCGAGGCCCATTTGGCCCTACCCTCCAAATGGCCCTGAAACTGGACTTCACTCGATATGTCGAAACCAAGTATTCCAATCTGAGGCAGATAAGGGACTGTCTTCAAAACGAGGACATACGACCAATGGAAGTTTTTTAGCAGTGAAATTGTACGAAATTAAAATTAAGTCTATCGCAATCTACCGTGGGAGAGCAACGCTTCGGCATGAATGGGCCGGCTCGACCGGAGTGATACCACGGCCTCACAGAAAACAGGTGTGAAAAAGTGCTTGCGCTGTGTTTCACCGAGTGATTGAGGATACCGGAGGCCCATATCCCAATCCCCCTACCCTACCTCCCCCCATCCCCAAAAGGTCGGCAACGCACTTGTGACGCTTTCGGTGTTACAGTTGTCCATGGGCGGCGGTAATCGCTTACCATCAGGCGATACGTCTGCTCGTTTGCCAGCTTATTCCATAAAAAACCTGAGATTTTTTCCAAAAAGTCTCAATTTCAGACACAAGTTTGTTTCGACTCTCAATGATGTTTTCCCGAGAAATATTGGTGGGGCCGCTATAGAGAGTATCGCCCGTGCTGTCATCCGCATAACAATGAATGCCGCTGATTTGCAACATGTCATTGATATGGAGGAGGAACAAAGTAGACTATAGCACACAGCCTTGGGGGATACCGGCATTCACAGATGAAGTCACCGTCGACTACGACCTTTATGCTTCTATCTGCTAAAAAGCTAGTGATCGCATAATTTCACAGGAAGTCCATAGGAAGGGAGCTTCGAAAGAAGCGCTTTGTGCCAGACCCGATCGAAGGCCTTCGCAATGTCCAATGAGACTACGCCAAAAGTGTAGGAGAGCTGAGAAAGAGTAGAAAAATGTATATCTAGGGATAAAAGTGCTAAACGCACTGAGCGTTGGTAGAACTGTATCCAGTTGTACCAACTGTATCCAGATATCCAGCATACATCTCTCGCACCGCGGTATGGTAGGTGGATCCTGTTCCCCGTCATCCAAGGTCGAGTTAGACGCAAAGAGTTTAGCCAGAAGTTCGGCTTGCTCCTTTTCCATAGGCCAATGAATTATTTTCTATGTGTAGAGGTGGAAAGGATGGCTTACAAAAAATCTCTTCGATAGCATTGGCAAGAGACCAGAACGCCCGAGTTCCCGGAGGAAGACGCTCAAGCCTACCGCGAATCCTAGCAATGTGCTCCGACTTCGCCCTTGCAATGTCTCTCTTGAAGGACCTGGAGGCAAAGTTGTACTCCTTTTTTAAGCTCTGCTTCCTCCAAGAAGTCTTTTTAGAAGATGGAACAAACCAGGGCCGACATTTGCCACCAATGAGGACCACAGAGAATGGAATAAAAAGCTCCATACCCTGCACCACCACACCAGGAACAAAATCAGCAGCGGTGTTGGGATCATCCTGCGAGAAGCATACCCGTCTCTAAGGGTAGGACTGTAGTGCAACACAATCTGCTGACTTGTAGTGCTACACACGGCGGCTTCGTGCAACTCGCGATCGCGGCGAGCATGTGAGAGGCACTGTACTCCGGACAAGGCAATGGTCTCGGCAGTTAAGAGGAGTGTCTACGGATCCGTGGTAACCGTCCGGATGAAAGTCAGCAGAGCAGTCCAACAATGAAAAACTCTGACCCTCCACATTTGAGACTCGCGTGGGCGTGGTGACAAGTTGTGTCAGGCCATATACCAGTGCGAAGTCGAGAACACATCTCCCCGCATGATCTCTGCGGACGTTATCTGCTGCTGCACGAAGTCTGTAGCCATCTGGATGTGGTCAATGAGTCGGTCAGTTTCGGCATCACCGCTATGGAATCTATAGAGGCACGCATAGACGCGGAGGTGGTCGTCGCTGACAAGGTCGCCTACAAGGAGCCGTAGCAAGTCCCTACCTTCAAGATTGCTGAGGCGACGAAAACTGATATCGTCTCGAACGTACACGCTTCTCCGGCCTTAGACATGAAGGAGTGTTCTAGTCCTTACCCAGGGTGAGTGAGGTAGGAGTAGTCGCTGGAGACAATATCTGCGTCTCGGTCAATAAAAGCAAGGCTGGCTATGCAGTCTCGAGGTGGTGATGGACAGAATTACTATACAATCCCCTGATGATGCAAGGGTCCACGACCAGGTAGTAGGGGGTGCCATGTTAATTCTTTTCTTACCCGGGGTATAATTGAGCGCAATTTTGCCCTCCCCCCCACTTCCTCCACTCCCCCAACAGTACACGAGGAGCAGCCTGGGCGTCCACGCTCAATTGTGGAAACAGCCCGGGAAAAACAAGCACATTAGGGGTACTTACATTATTACACTTACATACATTATTAAAATACCTACTTTTTATCTGTATTTATTTATTAACAAAATTAAATTATTGTGTGACTTGACCACGACTATACGACCCCCCCCTGGCGCCAAAGCTGGATCCGCCCTTGCTTGTAGGTGACTAATTAGCGCTCTAGGGTAATAATGTAGCTAGAAAAGCCCTAGGGCGGTAAGTAATTAAATTAAAAAACTTATTTCTTTCAAAAAGTTCGCGTACATCTACCGTCATACTGGCAATAGACATCATGCATTCAGCCCAATGACCAAAGAGGCCGCTTTGCTATTCAGCCTAGTCTTCGTGTGAGTATAATAGTCATCAATTTTAAATATCGAACGACGAAGCTCAATTTCGTTCTTGAAAAAAAAAATTTAAAAGTTCTTTACTTGATTCTTTTTAATGAAAAAAGGCGGGAATAGAAAACTTTTACTTTAAATATTGTTTGTTTTTGGGATTCCTCAATTCATTGCCGGTTTTTTTCTACTTACCTCATAATCGAGATGTAAAGCAGAATAGTTAGCTCGGGTGTAAGCGCCAATTGCACCCTCGAACTATAGGAGCCCTCGCTGCGCTCGTGCGTAAATATCTCGGGCTGCAATTGATGCCTTACAGCCCTTGGCTACTAATCTACTATTAATTTAAATGAGAGCAACAATAAGTAGGATATTTTCAAATATAAACGAGTAATGAAAAGTTCACAAATGGCGATGTTTTGGAGTAAATACTATCACAAAAAAGTATCTATCCGAATTGAGAACTTTTTGAAGTGGATTAAAATAGCGTGTAATAAAAAAAAAACAGTTTCGGTATTATTATTTTTTCATTTTATTTCGTGGTTAATGCATCATTTTTAAGATTATCTGATTCTTTCTGTGATTTCTATTATTATCTGCTTATGTGAAAATTAGGAGTTCGGTAAATGACAAATGCGCGTAAATACGATATACCTAATATTATACGAGTTTCCCCTAACATGAAATGTGTTTTTTTTCTCTTCATTTCAGATTGCCTGTTTGATTGGCGTAGCAGCGGGGGCACCGTCCGGCCTTGGTGGGCCACATCTTGCTACGGTCTCTACTCATGACAGCGTTGTAAGATTTTTATGTAACCATAATATAAATATTTCGGACATCTGACACACAACGCCATCTAGCTTCAAATTAAGCAGAAAGAAAAAAGCAACTTGTAGGTATAGTACAAACAAGCTCTGCTTGCTAGCACTAGACAGATTAACTGAAAGAATAATTCTATACTTTGTTTTTGTATATATATACATATTATACATAGAAAATACACAAACTCCGAAACATATATGAGCAGACATTTGGTCCGACCCGGGAATCGAACTCAAGACCTCAGGAGACGTATACGCTACCACTACGCCACCGACGTAGTCAGTCAGGCAGGCATAATAAATATATTATGTAGAATCAATGCATTCTGTCCACTTGTGAATCCCTTGAAGGGAAAACTCTATCGATATAACTATGTTGAAGAAAGTAAATAATTCATAATTGAATTTAAATATATATATATACTTTTTTTTTATGTATGGCCCGCCAAAATGACTCTACTCTGCCTGATGGAAAGCATAAGCAGAATCCAAGAGTGGCGGTCACCATACTCACTGCGAATGCAGACAAGTATGGCGACCCACACCATGGCGGCCTAGTGATGCTGCTGCATCTTTTAGTCAGTGAACAAGTATGGAACTTGTTGACTAGACTATTTGGGCCTCCGGTCTCGCACTCACCAACGAAACACGACAGCACGAACGCTGTCATTTTACGTTGATTTTCTGTGCGAGGGTAGTACCGCCCCGGTCGAGCCGGCCCGTTCGTGCTGAAATCAGCATGGCTCTACTACCTATTTTATTCATATTATATTATTCAGCCGTTTCGAGCACAAATTACTTAACTGCACGTTTGGCCTAGTGGTTTAACGGTCACCACGCCGTTTCCTACTTCGCCAAGTGTCGGGGGTTCAAATCCCACGTAGGACAACACTTTGTGTGATCCACAAATTGTTGTTCTGAGTCTGGGTGTTTTTTGTGTCCGTTTCATGTATGTTTGTAAATTCCCCCGCGACACAGGATTTATTCCTAGTGCGGGAGTTGTCTTTAAAAAAAAAACGAATAAAAATTATTCAATACACCAACTAGTACCCACAATTATAAATGGTAGTAGTTTCGTATAGAGAAAATACTTATATACGTTCTTGTGATAAAAACAGATTTCTTATCTTTATAATAAAAATATTTATTGTACAAAAATTACGAAAACAGATTACAAATAGCTTTTCCTCGTAGTAGTTTTTAGATTACTTATTAGTTACTAGTTGTTGCCCGCGGCTCCGCCCGCGTGTATGTCGGTTATCGCGGCGAATAGTAGCCTATGTGTTATTCTGATGTATAAGCTATATTACTGTAAAGTTTCATCCGAATTCGTTACGTAGTTTTTGCGTGAAAGAGTAACAAACATCCATCCATATTTACAAACCTTCGCGTTTATTATATTAGTAGGAATCAGTAGGATAGTAGAAATACATTTCTTTTAAAATCTACAAACATACTATTCAACTCACACAAACATTCAAATCTTTTCTCTTTTTATTATAAGTTTAAATAATAATGCTAAATATTCCTGCACTATACTCTCTAGGTTAAATGTACATTTTTGCAGTCAATTCCCCGTTTCGGCTTCAACTATGCTGTGAACGACCCCCTGACTGGCGACAGTAAGGCTCAAAGTGAGTCTCGCGATGGTGTCGTCGTTAAAGGCTCTTACTCACTGAGGGAGCCTGACGGCACGCTCAGAGTGGTGGACTACACTGCTGACTCTGCTTCAGGATTCAACGCTGTCGTCAAACGCATAGGACTTGCTACTCACCCACAGACTATAGTCGCAGCTCCAGTGGTAGCTAAACAGATCGTCGCACCTATTGTTGTAGCTCCTATACCTAAGAGCATTAACATCGGTGGACTCGGTTTAGCAAAGTCTGGACTCGAACATGACAATTTTGGATATAGGATATATCAAGGAACATGCCCATCTTGGCAATGCGCATCTTGACTACGTGCACTTTGACAACGCGCATCTAGGACACGCGCATCCTGACCATGCTGACCTAGGCCACGTGCATCTTGGTTATGCCGGCTTCGATCATGGTCTAGATCTCGGTTACGGAATTGGTGGCCTAGGAGGATGGAAGCACTAATGGTACAAACACTTGTGCCGCGATTTCTTTATGGACGTTATCGCTACCTTACTTCATGTTTCGTCAGAATTTTAGTTTACAGTTCATAGGCGATACGATAGTATAGGTTGATACATGTGTATTTATAAAATAAATAATGAGATACAAGATGCATTTCATTTTATTTTCTTTTCTGTAAAAAGGTTTGGTTGGTAGACAAATTCAGACATTTACTGAACACAATCTTCTACCTAGCCTTTATTATTCCCAAGATTTGGAGTCGGCTACTAGTTCAACCGGTTTTACCTGAATATCAGTTTTTACACGGAGCGACTGGCATCGGACCTCCGCAACCCTGAGGGCGAACTAAATTCGATGATTGAACTAGTTGTCAGTATATTTGAGGGCACTGACTTCCCAATAACGATTGCCATAGATGTTCATGACAACCGGGACCGACGGCTTAATGTGCTTTCCGAGGCACGCTTTACTGCACACAATACAATATACAAAGTATTATATTTTAGACTTATCAGGCTTTACAATATAACCCAATAAATTTAACGCCACTGAAAAGACGTTTAAACCATAATCTAGACATCCGTTGAAATAAAACAACAAAATACATTTAACTACACAATTATATTTAATAAATACCATCGACACATTTATCCATCATATTTAAATGCACGTATATTTGAGCGGTTACAAAGACTACGGTCGGGTGCGACACATCGGGGCACGTAACAATACTTCGTTATTTTTAGATATTTACACGAAAAACACAATTACCTATATTAACAATAAAAAATTGTAACATATTCATATTTTGCGTTACGTGACTCTATGGGCGCCTGTCTCGCCGAATAGGAATAAGCAGAGGCGGTCCACTAAATAAGCGAACATCATGTCTGCTATCAAAACTTGTACTAATATGAGCCGATACTGAAACAATACAAAACAAATTATTTATTTAATTAGTAATACAAAACGTTGGTTTGCTATTAGTTTTTATCTTAGTACCTATCACATATATATACTAAAGTTTTTCTAATGATTAAAGTAATATGAAGTTTGCTTAGTTTTAAATTTTTTATCCTAAAGTTTTTATAATCTTACTAATATTATAAACGCGAAAGTTTGTAAGTATGGATGGATGTTTGTTACTCTTTCACGCAAAAACTACTGAACGGATTTGGATGAAACCTTACAGTAATATAGCTTATACATCAGAATAACACATAGGCTACTATTTGCCGCGATAACCGACATATAAGCGGGCGGAGCCGCGGGGAACCACTAGTGATTGTTTATATAAAGTAGTAGTTATGTTTTATTCATTACATAGCTTTTGGAATAAACAGGAACAAGAAATAGTATTTTCCTGATGAAAGTTACTCTGAATCATTGCATACTAAGCATGGAGACATATACGCGGTCGGAGCCACATGCAAAAGCTATTATAATGTTAGTTAGATTTTTTATGAAAAATCTTTAACAAAGTACATATTTAAATTTAGATGCTGATTAAGGCATTATAAGGCACAGTTAGGGAAGATATATACTAGACCGCGCCGTGTCCGAACCGGATCGAGGCGGCGATAAACGAGCTCGGATGGGACATAATTCATGCACTGTTTATTACAAACTACTTTATAGATAACTAGTTGTTGCCCGCGGTTCCGCCCGCGTTTATGTCGGTTATCGCGGTAAATAGTAGCCTATATTAGTAGTAGTATTATTCTGATGTATAAGCTATATTACTGTAAAGTTTCATCCAAATCCGTTCAGTTGTTTTTGCGTGAAAGAGTAACAAACAGCCATCCATCCATACTTACAAACTTTCGCGTTGATAATATTAGTATACATAGTATAGATGTATGTAACGATTGAAATATGTGCCCCGTCTGGACCACGTACACGGCACGACCCGGTCTAATATTATTCTACCATTAGGGTTCTTTAATAAAAAGTTTTTAAAATTGGCCTGTAAAATTCATTTTAGAAATGCATGTAACTTTTTGGGATATCAGACGGTAAATATAACAGAAGTTCGACGGACGTGAGTTCTCTTTTAACCGACTTCAAAAAAGGAGAAGGTTATCAATTCGACTGTATTTTTTACCGACTTCAAAAAGAAGGAGGTTATCAATTCAACTGCATTTTTTTATGTTTGTTACCTCATAACTTTCGACTGGGTCAACCGATTTTTATGAGACTTTTTTAATTTGAAAGCTGGTGCTTCACGTGTGGTCATTTCAATTTGGTCCAGTTTTTGAAGACTTTTTTTTTTGTTAGAATTTGTGATTATTTCTTGTTAAAAAATAAAATAAGAGTAGATACTCACGTCTGGTGGGAAATATACAATTTCAAACATATTCGAGAGATCTGGGAATATTCCCGCGGCAAGCGCAAGCACAGCTCCGCCTGACACCACTATACTGTACAGTAGAGGTTTGTTATCCTTCAATCCTTCCATAAACGGTTCTCCCTGGAAAAGATAACATTAGAAATATTTATTAAAAGAATATCTCTATACTGTTTGCGCTGTAGCATGGTGCGTGACAGTTTCAGTAACATTTCGTTTCACTCTTGAAAGTTGCCGCGATTTACAAATTATGAGTTATACTCTGTCCATTACTTTATTTTCTTTTTGACAGCTCACGCCTATAAATTATCATATTTTTTTTCGGAATTATGTACTACAGTAATGTCGTACTTTATTGACGGTGACGGTACTTTAGTGAAGTGGTCTGTGCATAACAAACAACCACAGACTATAAAACAGTACTTGAAATACGACAAATCGATCTTAAGATAAAAATAATTTGACTTCATGTAAGTATTTTTCTGTAAATTTAATAAAAAAAGGAAATAAAAATTGTATCTATGACTCCAAGATTGAATTTTTGCAAGGTATTAAGTCGAAATCTTGGAATTTAGGATCAAACCAAGAGTAAAGAACAATAACTCTGTTCATTCATCTAATTTACTGATTTATTATTTATATTTTTGTTTATTTCTTACATAATATAAAAAACTAATGAAGGCATAATTAATATTTCAACAAAAAATATTTAATTAAAACGATTGAAAGTTCTTCATAAATAAAATCGCTATTCGTTTCAAATCGAATCGGTAATGAGTAAGGGCGTCACTAATTTCAAAATTTCTTGAACTGTCAAAAAGAAAATAAAGTAATAGACAGAGTATAGTAGTTCAGCTGTACCACATTCGCAATATATTAAATCATTAATAACTGTAGTAAATTAAATTCATCGTCGAAAAAACGTCGTACAGGCAACTGTCACACGCACCATGCTACAGCGCAAAGGGTATAGTAAATTTTTACTAAGATAACTCCCGCATTAAGAATATATTATGTGTCGGGGGGGGGGGGGGGGACTTCACGAACATAGACGAATAGGACACAAAGAATACCTACACTCAGAACATCAATTTGTGGATTTATGGTACCCCAATACCTCCTTTCTAACAAGATGTCCCGACAGTAGAGGACTACTTTAGGATGATGATGATTTCAGATTTATCCATACAAATAAATAAAATTAGAGTGTCTGTTTGTAATATTAAAATAACAGCTTTTTACTAAATGCATATACCAAAATATTTTTTTTTTCAATTTTTGTCTGTCTGTCTGTTTGTTCCGGGTAATCTCTGGAACGGCTGGACCGATTTTGAAGGGACTTTCATTGATATGTAGCTAATGATATAGGGAGTAACTTGTTTCGGCCCGCGGCGTTACCCGCGGTATGAAAATAACCGCGGGACTCAGCTAGTAAATAATGTTTTTACCCTATAATTAATGGCGAAGGTGGAAATTTGCAGCGCCATAGAGATGATATACACGGTGCTGTTGAGTAGATCTGGTTGGAATTCCCGCTCCTCATCCTCACCTAAGTCCATGTCGAGTTTTACCTTTGTATCCCTGGAAAAGAGTTCCGTTAAAATTACCATTGGCCGCCATGGTGTGGGTCGCCATACTGCATTGTCTGCATTCGCGGTGAGTATGGTGACCACCACTCTTGGATTCTGCTTATGCTTTCCATCAGGCAGAGTAGTCATTATAGCGGGCCATACATAAAAAAAAAAAAAAAAAAAAAAAAAAAAAAAAAAAAAAAAAAAACCATAACCTGGCAATTTATGATCACTTGCGATGTTTTATCCAGTGGTCAAACAAGCAGACAATTTATCTGAAGGTTAGTAACTTAAGCTGCCCTTAAACATCTGCACTTACGAGTCACAAATGAGCAGTATTCGAGTGCATCTGTCCACCATCAAATAAGAGAAAAGGCAAAAAAAGGACCCTAGATGTGACAAAAAAAATTAAAAGTACTCAACAAAAGCTTTTAAAAATATACGTAGACTTAAAACTGCAGCCTCAAATAACTCAAAAACCCTTTAATCATTTAATGACTTCCACAGATACATAACTACACATGTATGAATTAGGCTAAATATTCATAAACATTTATTATTATTATCGTTTTTACTAATAATAGCATTGTCTATGCGTTACCTGCCAGGTGAACGAGATGTGGCTTCATTCACTAAGTATATAAGACAGATGAAGTGCACCGCAAACTGTGTGAGCACCGTCATTATCGTGTACACGTTGAAAATGTTCGGTAGGGGGCGCTGTTTTGATAGCTGTTTCAGTGGCTGGAAAGGAAAAACAAACGTCACTTTCCACCTTTATTTTATAAAAAAAATATTTTATTGCAATTTCTGTTTTACTTTAAGTAAAAGAAAGTATTATGAAAAGTGTAAAACTTAGCGTATACGTAATTTATACTCTAAGGTGTAAAAGAACTTCTTTTTAACCGACTTCAAAAAAGGAGGTGGTTCTATTGATAACCACCTCGATCAAACATTTAAAAAAAAAGTCGAATTGTCGACTGTTTTTTTTTTTATGTTTGTTAATTCATAACTTTCGACTGGGTGAACCGATTTGGACGATTCTTTTTTTATTTGAAAGCTGGTGCTTCCCGTGTGGTCCCATTTCAATTTGGTCCAGATTGAAGTCGTTTTTTTTTTTTTGTTAAAATTTGTGATTATTGATTTATTTGATTATATACATTTATACAAATAAATCCATTGATTGATTGATCGACGTTGAACATACTGCAAATAATAGACTCGTATCGTCCACGTCGCATTTCGATAACTTCACGAAAGCTCCCAAACCCTTAAAAATCGTTATTATACACAAAACCAACTGATTGCGAGAACATATTTTCTTTATATAAAAAATTTTTGTTATTCGTATCTGCTAAAACTCGAGGACGGCTGGGCTGATTTAGCTGATTTTGAAATGTTTGTCGCAGTCCAGGGAAGGTTTAAACGGTGAAAAATTAAAAATAACTTGAAATTCAAAATGTCACGTGTAGGTACGCGAAGTAGCGGGCACAGCTAGTTGTCTAGATAATCTTATCTAATCACAAAGATGCAAAACAGAAATCTAGTAGTGTTAAACTGCAATCTGAATATGTTGTAAGTTTTTTTTTATGACACAATAGAAAATCCTTTCGGATCTCCGGCACCTATACTATTTCAGTCAGATTCAACTTTCAAGAGTGAAACGAAATATTAGTCAGATCAGTAATATTTCGTTTCACTCTTGAAAGTAGAATTATGACTTAGTATTTCAGCTGTACCACATTCGCAATATATTAAATCATAAATAATTGTAGTTAATTAAACCAACCAGAATGTTCTAGTCTACAAATGCTGCACCATGCTACAGCGCAAAGAGTATATTGTTGCAGGAACCAGTTTGTTATGTGTCCATTAAAACCAAACGGCCGTCCTAATATAGTGAGGCCATGTGATTTCAAGTCGCTCTACCAATCGATGTTGTTCCCGATTCAATACAAAGGCAACTCTTGGTTAAATGCGGGTAGAAAGAAAAAACTAACCTTCGATCTTGATATGAACAAGAAACACGAGGCGAGCAGCAAACTCTGTAACGTGGCTTGTGTGTCACTAAACTTGATGCCATCCAAATACAAAACGGACTGTGAGTAGGCCAAGATTAAAGCGTTGAGAGCCAAGATCTTGAACATCTGCAGTGTGGTGACCAGCGTGCAGCGGCCTTGCTTGATTATGTGGCAAACTGGGGACAAGGAATTGTTAACATGCGAATTTGATCCTTAATAGCTTACTTATGTTAAAGGGTAATCGTATCTTGAAGAAAATGAAAATACAGAATCAATTCATTTAATTAACTTATAAGGATATGTATTATCATGCCAAAAGAGTTAGTGAAATAAATATTAATAGTCATAAACCCATGCTTGTGGATGACGAGAAAAGATTGTAGGTTTTTATTTAATGCAATCGATAAATGTAGCAAGGTTGTAAATTGTATAGTAAAAATATCGTAGTAACAACTTAAGCTACAAGCTAGCTACTTTTATTTCTCTTAAAAGATTCTTACAGAATTTATATTTAAGTTTTAAAAGTCTGGCTCTACTTAGTGATCGCCATACACACAGTAATTATTTTTGGTTTTTGTTTTTTTTTATTAATTTCCGCGTTTCTTTAAGTAAATAGTACCGGGATGACGATGACGATGATGGATTTATTTTTTTGATAAATTAGGGTTTTTAGAAATTATATTTTAATAAAGAGTCATATTTTTCTGTTTAAGTGACAATATTAGGCTACCCAAACACCACCTTTTTGTTATTTTTCTTTAAATAAAAAATAATAAGTTTAGTGGTACGCCCTGATAATGTTTATTCTGCACCTTATTCCAGTATAGTTTAATGTAGTTCGCTCGAGTTGCGATAGATGGCGCTATATGTACATTGATTATATACATTTGATTGTTAAAAACACGAATAAAACGACATTTTCTGAAAATGAATCCTAGCTAGATCGATTTATCGCCCCCGAAAACCCCTGCATACAAAATTTCATGAAAATCGTTGGAGCCGTTTCCGAGATTCAGATTATATACATACAGTCGTGGTCAACTAATTAGGGACATTCAAGATAGAGGAGAGCAATAACTGGTTATATACATTTAAATATAAAACCTTGTTGATTTCTCAGTAACTATTATTTGCATAATTTAGTCCGATTATTATGCTATAAATGTCTGTAAATAAAAGATTAAAAAATAGAAAAAAGTGTTTAATAACAAAGGTTAACCATGTATTCAACTTAAAGTACAATTCTGTAGCTGGACATTTAATTAAGAACAGTGAAAAAAGTGAAATGAAAAATAGAGTTAAAAAAAAACTAATAATCTGCAGTATTTGAATTTCTTTAACAACTCCATTTTATTACGGGTAAAATCAGTACCCAGAAGCAAAGCCTTTGTTAGTAATTACCGCTCGACACCGATGTGGCATAGACATTATCAGTTTCTGACATATTTCGACAGGAATGTTTGCCCATGCCTCACAAAAAGCTTCATTAAGTTCATCTAAAGTTGTGGTACGATAAGTGGCAACTGTTTTCTTGATTTCGTGCCAAAGGTTCTTGATTGGGTTGAGGTCGGGGCCATTTGCTGGCCAATCTAGCACTGATACCGACTGACTGTTAAGAAACGACTTGATTGAACGGGCGTTATGTTTCGAGTCGTTATCATGCTGAAAAGTCTATAGTATAGGGAAGCATAGTTTCCTCTAATATTGCCTTGTATTGATGTTGGTCTAAGTTACCCTGAACTTTCCTCACAGGTCCCACTCCACGTCCAGAAAATGAACACCACATTTTAATAATTCCTTCACCATGTTTCACCTTCTTTTTTGTGAATCTTGGATTCATTTCTGCTTTTACGACATCACATGACAAGAAATCAAATTAACCTTGGTCTCGTTAGAGAATATTACATGTTGCCATATTTTATGTCCATATTTACGTGCAAACGTCAAAGGTGCATTTCTATGTTCTTTCTTGAACAACGGTACTTTGCGAGCCGCTCTTCCGAACAACCCTGCTTCTACCAGACGTCGTCGAACAGTCCTCGCTGATACACTGGCTCTTTCGTCTGCCCCAAACACTTCGTGTTTAATTAAAACAGAGCCTAGGAACGGATCTTTCTTAGCTAACCTGGTTATCATTCTATCTTCTTGCGGAGTTATTTTTCTCGATCTTTTTTTTCTGGGCACTTTAAAGCTGTGTTATTGCGCCTGAAATGTTGTTCTGCATTGCATACCCTAGTTTTTGAACAATTTAAATATTCTGCTATCCTTCAGTATGACCAACCACGCTCGACAAACTTCATGATAATTTTTCGTAGTGTTGCATCGCAACTTATAATTTTTGCCCACTGTTCTTCAAAATAATTCTCAAAACTTAAAACAAAAATCTAGATTGCCGCCAAAACTACCGGAAACAATAGGAGAAGAAATAAAAAAAAAATTGAGATTCAGATTTTGAAAATATAACGCAATATCTCAGTGTCCCTAATTAAATGGCCAGCCAGCATTCTTTGCACAAATAGCACTGTGATAATCTATCAGCTATACTGTAACGAGGTTTATGTTTTGGAAAATAAAAATAAATTTACAATTTAATTTAACTAGAGAGTGTCCCTAATTAGTTGACCACGACTATATATCTTCGTGATCTCTTAATTTCAAATATAACTTTGTACCTATGTGAGTTCTGTATGTATTATGTATTGTATAAATATTTAATTGTGCATTTATCTATTTATCTTGTTTAGTTTAATTGGTATCATAATATTCATTGATTCATTGTGTGTTGCACATGCACCTGCCATGCCACTTTCTAAACCATCCTAAGGTTGACTGGTAGAAAATGCCATTCGGCATTAAGTCCGCCTCATGTATATGTAATGCAGGAAGTGTTAATAAAATAAAAAATAAATAAAATATATATACAAGAATTGCTCGAAAGATATTAGATAGATAAGATTTAATTTGCATGAAAATAGAGACATATGAAGAGAAATAAAATTATAAGTGTATACATTTTCAAATACTTCAAAGTAACAGATCTAATCTAAATGCATTAAGAAAATAAATCAAAAACGGTTTGCAAAACTGAAAATTCTAATAGAATAACTTACTGCAAAATATACTGGAAAGCCGACTGGTAAAAGGTGCAGCCACACTAGCGTCTCCCAACCTCACGAGTTGCGGCTGGTCGTCCTCTTCCAGTTCCTTGATAGCCTTGCGCAGGCGTGCTGCGGCCTCGGCTCGAGCGTCGGCCCGTGGATGCAGTCCTCGGCCTCGAGTCGGCTCTTCTACCACACGCTCTTCTCTCGGCTTCTCTCGGAGACGCTCGGGTGCATTCGCCAAAATTGCAACACCCACCTATACCATAAAAAATGATGAAAAGCTGTGATAAGTAACAACCTCAATCCATGGACAAGATTTTCACGAGTCAAAACATTTTCCGATATTTCGTTTTGGATTTTTTTTAAGTCAATTCCTATTCCAATTTACAACTTACCTGAAAGTTCATGAAACGGATCCAGAAAAACCACAAAAACATTCAGATAAACAATTAGAAGGTCACACAAACTGTTGTTCCATGTAAGGTTTGAATTTGAACCACTAGGTCATCCGTGCAGTCAAAAGTTATTGTAAGTGTGAAATAAAAGGTCTTTACCTATGAAATTGCCGTTTTGTATGCAATAATACAATACAAAACGGCAATTTCATAGGTAAAGACCTATTATGTATTGTTTAGATATTATTATTAGTGTTAGTTATCAAAAAATACGCTTATACTCACATCAGCATGTTTCAATGCTCCCACGTCGTTTGTACCATCACCGCACATAAGTGTCACGTAACCAAGAGATTTCAGAGTAACTATCACAAATTCTTTCTGTTTTGGAGCAAATCTTGCGAACACTTTGATATGAGGCATCAACTCCAATAAAAACTTGTGGTGATTCTCATTCAAGAAAGTCAAACCTTCACCTGTTATGCACAAATCGAACTTTGAAGTCAACTGTTTAGAAGTCCTAAAAGGATTTACGGGTAAGTTCACTTCCTCATCTATAGATTTCCATCCCCAAGTATTACCACTTTCCGATAGAATTAGCACTTCCGATTTCTGAGTAAACTTCAATTCTCTGGCCACATGACACGCCGTCAACGGATTGTCACCCGTTATCATTACCACAGAATGGGAAGCGTGAATGATTTCTGTTATAGCTTTCTTAGAATCATTTTTCAGAGGGCACGAAATTATAACAAAGCCAACAAATGTAAGATCAGATTCAATATCCTCACGAGACATATCCCTTATTTCTTGAGAAGTTAATTTACCTAAATTCCTATAACCTAATGCCAGAACTCTTGCTCCTCGTCTCGATAATGTTAAATATACGTGATCATAATGACTAGGAACTTCTTTGAGCATGCCTTTTACTGTTTCTGGTGCACCTTTCACGCTGCTGATATAATGTGTCTCCATAAACCCACGTTCATTGATCTGATAACCTGCGATCACTGACATTCTCTTAAGTGCACTTGAAAAGTGATTTCTGTGAACGATTTTGAGGCCTGGCGATTTTCCTTTCTTTGGCACAACAGCATCTCCTTTGGTCAAATTCCATTCTGCAGCTTTTAGAGTGGCTTTTTCTAGCGGATCCCCAACGACGCCATCATCTAATTGGACAAGGGAATGACAAGAAGCTAACACTTGTATAGTTTCCATCGGAGCTTGCGACAGTGGAATGACTACAGCGTCTGTATGGTCCCCTATACCGGCCACACCTTCTACGACTAAATTATCACTTGTTAACGTACCAGTCTTATCAAAACAACATATTTCCACCTTTCCAGCAAAAGGTATTCTGAATGGTTCTGTACAAAATACTGCTAACTTAGATAATGATAATAAGGAAGTGTTCACTGCTAAAGACAACTCTATAGGCAATTCCGGAGGCACAACAGACGTCAATATGAGTGTACATTCTAAAAATAGCCTGTACCTGTTCCTTTCGGGATCTTCGCAGCCCTTGACCCACACATAGGCGGCTGCGGCAATCGCGAAAATTAGTAAAAATAATATGAAACCAAAAGTCTCAAGGTTATTCGCAGTTACTCTCTTCACACCAAATAGAATAGTTCTTAAAAGTTTTCCTTGCGATGTGTTAAAACCATTCCGAATGACGTAACCTATACATCCATTATCAGGAGCCTTGAGAGATGACGAGGCACTCTTAGTAGGCGAGGAATGTTGAACTATTTTAGTACCACCAAACAATAAGTGCAGTTTACCATCACCTTCAGGGTCTAAGTTGAGTTTTAAGTTCTTTTCGTTTTCTATGGCTTCTTTCATTTGTGGAACACTTTCACCAGTTAACATAGACTCATCAACTATGCACGAACCTCTTAAAAGAACAATGTCACAAGGTACTAAGTTTTCATGAAGAGATCTTGTGAGGGACACTACATCCCCTGGTAAGAGCTGATCACTCATTATTTGGCGCCACCTTCTGTTTCTATACACATTGATATTATAAGGTTTGTTTCCCATTTTTCTTATCTCTGCCATGTTTCTAAGTTGCTGCTGTACTAGGGTACACTCAAACATAACAAGCATCACAAGAGTGAATATGGAATAATACCAATATTTATCTAAACACCACAGTGCTACACAGAAAACTTGGAATACGAAAAATGGTGCTGTTGCTCTCTCCTTGAATAATTCCATAAATTCTGGGACCACCTGTAAACAAATTTATTTTTTAATTCACATAATCATGTATTTAATTCAAGATTTAATAAAAGTAAGAGTATATTTCTTTTTATTTCAAGTAGGTACCTATTTGAAATAAATATTTTCGGACATCTAATACACAACGCCATCTAGTCCCGAACTAAGCACAGCTTGTATTATGGGTACTATACAACTGATTTAATTATATATGCAGATCATTCAAACATTTGGTCCGACCTGGGAATCGAACCCAAAACCTCGGGTACAGCTCTTGTAAACCACTGTTCAAGACAAATGGCTTCATGACAGAAAATTCTTTAAAAATTCTTAAAATGTGTTACTGTATTTTATACATTAGCTGAGCTCCATTTATGGACTATCCAAAATTATATTCACACTTGACAAACCTAATTTCTAAAGAGATTCATTTATTTTGACCGACATAACCAAAAGCTATTCTACATAATAACATAAAGGCAATCTTTGTATGTGGCTACTATAAATATTACACATCAATGGCCAGGTGTGCAAAATTGTGCATTATTACTGCATTTCTAAAGTCACTAACTGTATAACTGTCCTTGGCGCATTATGTGTACTACAACATCTGTGTAAAATGTATATTTCATTTTACAATGTGTTTTTATTTAATCATATGTTTACACTAAGAACAATTAACAAAATAAATAAATATTGATGAGGTAGAAAATATATTAACTCTTTCCATAATTTTTATTTCATACTAATACATATTTTCATTGAAGAATCATTAGTTAAATATTCAAAACACATTTATATTTACAACTACCCACATTTCTATAAAATTTATGAGTGCTGATATAAATTGACTTAGTTGAATACTGTGTGGATTAAGGCTCACAAAAGATTAGACTAGCTCTAGAGGACACAGCATTACGGTTTATGGTTGAATATTTTTGCAATGACCATTATAATTATATTTTGAATGAAATATGGGTTAACTAAAACAAATACTAACTCTTAAATAATTAAATGCAATGTATTTGAGTGTAATAATTTTATATAACAATTACTTCACACCTTTCACACACGGTCATCTAATTTCAAACTCGAACGAATATAACGGTAATAAGACTGCTGCTGAATGTACTTATATGTTTTTAACAAAAATATATTCATCAATAACCCAAACACAGGAACAAATGGTCATGCTCATCACAAAACTACTTGTCTACAGTGGGAATTGAACAAAACCCAGTGTTTTTGCAATATATATCAATTGTTCATCAACAGTCACCTTTTTGAGCGTGATAATGGAACTTTCACTTAAATAATATTTATACAATTGTCACAATACATGCATTCAAGATAAGTAAATATGCAACAGTGTTAATGTGACTACAAAACATCAAAGTATTTTACGTTATTATGCCCTGCAACTTAGTAAAAATACTGAGTACAGAATATACACAATCCAAACCTTTAACAGTTCTGTTGGTTAGCAGGGCTAGTGGTTAGTGGATCTGACTGCTAAGTATACTTTGAGGCATATGTAAGCACTAGCTGACCCACGCAACATCGTTTACGTCTCCTATTGCCCATAGCATAAAAAAAATCCCCTCTTTTTGTAACATTCTTAATTTGTGCTCCGCTCCTATTGGTCTTGATGATGTATAGCCTATAGCCTTCTTCGATAAATGGGCTATCTAACACTAAAAGAATTTTTCAAATCGGACCAGTAGTTCCTGAGATTAGCGCGTTCAAACAAACAAACTCTTCAGCTTTATATATTAGTATAGATATGTTTTAATAAAAATTACTATCTAGAGGACGGTTAAAGTAATTTACCATTATCATTTCATTCTTCCCAAATTCCTTTTCTGCAAGGTCAATGGCATCATCATCGGTATATCCTTTAGAGTCCATATACTCTTCATAGGTCTTGTGAGTAGGAAACTCAATAGTGCGGAATGTTTTCTTATCCCAATCATAGAGATATTTACTCTTTTGAAATATGAACCATACATCTGGATGTGTACTGCCTTTTTTGGTAGACTGGAAAATATAGGAATCATTATTTTATTACACTCAAAGTCAACAGCCTATAATAGTTCACTGCTGGACATAAGCCTCTCCTTTGCAAGGAGAATAGTATAAAATTTATTAATTTTTAGATTCAATGCATACCCTTGTGTGATGTAATTTGACAATTTCTGAGAATCCATTATTTGACGTCGGTACGACTTTGACTATTTCTGCTTGAATTGGATCCTTAACCTAAAAGAAAAACAAGTATCAATTGACTAGCCAAAGTGACACACGACCAATAAGAATCCAAATGGATTGTTTCCTTACCGAGGAACATGAGAGAAAACACTGAATATGTACGCTCCAGTAGCAACAGAGGCAAATAAGAATTTGTACAGAAGCTACGACTGCAACTGATACAAAACCAGCTTCGAAATTTTCCTCAAAGCCGTACACAGCAATCCATGAATAAAAAACAGCTGGATAAATTAACAAAAATGGTAGCACAGTCCCCTGAAGAACCGTGGGCAACGGTTTAAAAAGCTGTGTATATTGGACTAAATCGTCTAATGATGACTGCATCTTGTTATATACCATTCTTTAAATTTATATTACTATGTCTGTACCGACTTTTCATTGATCGCCTTTGCTAACTTCTATTGTATAGTCATACATAATTTAACACTCCCTCGAAAGATACTAATTTAAATTATAACTCTAATTCAATTTTACTGAGTTTACTCAAGTTGACAGATTGACAATCAAAGGAGAGAGGGGTAAAGAGGAAAACCGGAAACAGTGTGCTGAACAGGAGCATGCGTGTCACGTGTTTTTCATTTCATGCAGTAGATTACATTTCTATGTATAAAAACTATTTTCCCTCTTCACATTATTTTAACTAAACAGCTTAATACTTACAAAAAATCTGGAAATGGCAAATGACAGTATTGTATTGATCGTTCAATCTTATTTAAAAATAAGTACGCAATATAAAAGTAGGTCGTAAATTTGCGTTTGATTTCATGAACAGTGGCGGATTAGCTACGTAACTACCATGAGTAGTAAGTAAAAAGGCTAGGAGCCCACGCTTTCAAAAAGTCTCTGTCTCATTAACTATTTATTATGGTTAATTGAAATAATCGCCACATTTTAAATAATCACAATCATCCAATTCTCAACAATAGAGCATGTTTAAAATAAATTGAGGAATACAGTAAGCCAAAAATATGATTGTGTTGTCATGAAAATATTTTTGACTTTGAGATCTTTTTGTATATTTTTTTATTGCCAACTAATTTTACTTTATAAATTGTACTTAAAATTATTTGCAGTTATTTCTGTTGAACAGTTGTCGTATATAGTTGCGTTTTTTAGTTATTTGCCATACTATGAATTCTGGCTACTAGAAATCGTAACTCATCCTAGTCGTGAATGATCCACGATTTTCTACTTATTCTTAGACCACCTGACAATTTTATAGATCAAATTCTAAATCAAATCAAACAAATGCGAGCCAAGCAGAGCCAAGTTACATGGGACAGAAAAAAAAAACAAATCAAACAATTGTCATGTCACCACTGTCACTGTCACAAGTCACAGCTGACAAGGCAAGTGCACTCAAGTCATGGCGCCAAAAGTTTAGTTATGTTACCACAAAACTTTGATTTGAGTTGAACTTGGTATTTTTTATCCTCCAACTTCCTAATCGATATTGGTGAAATTGTGATGGTTTCATAAAGTCATTAATCAAAAGTGGAAGTAATATTTGTTTAAGTATTATTTTGTTACTTACTAAAAAACTTTTACGATATGGATTTGAATATAAGAAGAAAATCTACAAAAGCTCCAATCACAGGGAGTCTTATTGAATCGTATCCTCACGATCTTCAGATGTACAAGATTCCGCCTTTAGAAAATATATCCCTCCAAGAATTTGAATCCTTAGCCTTAGAAAGAGTTACTTTATTGAGGTGTTTAGCAACCTCCACTACACTCAAAGGATTTAGAATATACTCAGAAGAATGGACAGAATATATAATTGGGGAGTTAAGAAGTCAAGGTTTGAAATACTATGCTAAGCTCTGCGAAAAATCTGCGTGTGGAACCACTGAAGCTGATTTGCAAGCAAGGCGTAAGGATCACATTGCCCATTTTATACTCAGGCTGGCGTACTGTCGAACAGAAGAATTGCGGCGATGGTTTATTGCAAGAGAATTAGAGTTGTTTAAAATGAGGTTTGCTACCATGAGAGGAGATGCGGTCGAATCATTCTTTAAAATTAACAATCTTTGCTACACCAGTATAAGTGATGAAGAAAAGAGTGAAATTATGCATTTTTTGAGAGAGAGCACCCCATACCCTAACTTAGACAACATGAAATTCTACAAAGTAAAATTCTATGAAGTACTAGATTTAGTGAAATCAAGAAGGGTGTATCTTAGTGGAGGTTTTGCTTACATTCCACATAAGGATTTTATCTCTGTTCTCTCTGCACAATACAGAACTCGATTAAAGCAGAGTTTAGCTATTGCATGTCATCATTTAGGTGAAATTGAGCAAGATGAGAGACTGGTTACATTATTGAAAGGATTACATCAGTCATATTCAGGTGCTGATTACAGTAGTGCTAAGGCAGTTATACCTATCGAGACTCTTGATTCACTCTCTGTCAAATCATTCCCATTATGTATGAGGCAACTCCATGAACAACTGAGATTAGCCCATCATTTAAAACATGGAGGGAGATTACAATATGGTTTGTTTTTAAAGGGAATCGGAGTAGCGCTTGAAGATTCTTTAAGGTTCTGGAGAGAAGAGTTCACAAGAATAATGGAGCTTGATAAGTTTGAGAAACAATATGCTTACAATGTAAGGTATAATTACGGTAAGGAGGGTAGTAAAAAGAACTACTCCCCGTTTAGTTGTCTGAAGATTATTAATACAACTGTTGGACCAGGAGATTGTCATGGATGTCCATACAGACATTGTGATGTTAGCAATCTGAAGAATAGACTACAAGGATATGGATTTAATTCCCAAGGTTTGTATTATATTAGCTACTAGATATTTGTGTGATTATATCTTATTAAGTTTTCCTAATTATTGATCCCTTATTTTAACCCTTCAAAGAAGACTTCTGACTTTTCCAAATAATATCTTCTTATTGGGTGTTCTTGCCAATATTTTAAATTTATAATCACTGTAGTTTAGGGTCTGCATGAATGAAAAAATATGTAAGTAATTTTTATGAGATGAAGATGACCCAAAATAGAAAATTCTAATCTTCATATTTGATTTATTATTTAGGCAGCATACCAAAAAAGTCCTTTGAATTGAGAGAATACCTTGAATATTTATTTATTGTAATATGTATTTATTGCAGCAATTTCAGAAATAATAGATATGACTAAAAAGGGTCACTTCCAAGTAGCCTGTAGTAAATACTTTGATGCTGTACACCACACCGATTTGGGTATTGGCATCAATCATCCAAACCAGTACTTTGAAGAGAGTCAGAAAATTGTAAAAGGAGAAGTGAAAGTCGAAGTGAAGAAAGAAGTAAAAACCACTGCTGTCAAAATGGAAGTCATAGATCAGATTGAAGAAATGGATTTTGATGAAGTCATGTAATAATAATAATGATTTAGTAAAATCAGAACATTTTAAATTTAATGAGTCTCTATTTAACACTTAGAATAGCTGATTTAGCAAACTTCATACCACCTAACATATAAATAATGCCCTGTTAACTTTTTATAAAGCCGACCAATCACTAGACTGATGTTTCTTTAATGATATTTTTTTTATTGATGAATATTTTTTTTTTAATGAAATGTAGGGCAAACGAGCAGATGTATCGCCTGATGGTAAGCGATTACTGCCGCCCATGGACACCCACAACAGCAGAGGCGTCAGAAGTGCGTTGCGGGCCTTTTAAGAAGAAGTACACTCTTTTCTTGAAGGTTTATTTTAAAACTTATTATCCGATTCCAGACAAAGACAAATCCAAAAAAACAATCATAATTATATATGTTGTATGTTAACACGTATATTAGGTCTTTACCTATGAAATTGCCGTTCTTCAGTACTGGTCATTTCAAATAAAAAAAAGTTTGTAATGGGTATGTATTCTAAATTCAAATTAATTTTGTTTTAAAACCATGATATTCTATTTACAAACTCAGTCTTTTGTTTTTTGATTAGCGTTGTATTTTCATTACATTTGAACATTTTTCGTCATAATGGATACTTTACTTCAACTAACTATATGAGTTCCGTCGTGGCACCAACGCGACACAAACCGCACGTAACATCAAAAACGTTTACGGAGAGAACTGTACAAATGAACGCACAACCCGTTATTGGTTTTCTCGGTGCCGTTCTGGAAATTTTGACTTGAAAAATGAAGCTCGTGGTCGTCCGGAGACTTTGGTTAACAATAATGAATTAAAGGCGATTGTGGAAGCTGACGAAACTCAATCTACAGCTGAGCTAGCAGCAGTTTTTAATGTAAGCATCAAAACAATATTGATCCATTTGCGACAAATTGGCAAGGTAAAAAAGCTTGATAGATGGGTGCCCCACGACCTTAACGATCGCTAGGGCAACGTACGCGTCGAGACCTGCCTTGCGCTGCTCAACAGGCAAAGAAATGAAGGAATTTTGAAACGAATTGTTACGTGCGACGATAAATTGATTCTGTTCGACAATCGAAAGCGCTCAGCAAGTTGGTTAGACCCGGTTCAGCACCAAAGCAATGCCCTAAACCAAAAATGACCCCTAAAAAGGTGATGGTCACTGTTTGGTGGTCTAGTGCGGGTATGATTCACCACAGCTTTTTACAAAACTGCATGAGCATTAATGCAGATGTGTACTGTGAAGAACTGGAGAGAATGATGGAGAAGCTTGCACATCTGCAACCAGCTTTAATCAATCGGTCGTCCCCACTGCTCCTTCACGGTCCACAGTCTCCAAGCTGCAAGAGCTGGGGTTGGAAGCTCTCCCTCATCCGCCATACTCACCAGACCTTGCACCTACCGACTATTACTTTTTCCAAAATTTAGACAACTTTTTAATGGGTAAAAAATTATATTCCCGAGAGGCAGTACAAAATGCCTTTGAAGAGTTTGTGACTCCCGTCCAGCTGATTTTTACAAGAAGGGCATCAATAAACTGCCAATGCGTTGGCAAAGATGCGTCGATTGCATGGGTGATTACTTCGAATAACAGAAATAAAAAAGTTTGAAAAAATAAGTACTTTCACTTATTGCATACAAAACGGCAATTTCATAGGTAAAGACCTATTATGTATATAACAACAATACAGCACTGTTCTTCAGTTATAAATAGTGTAACTAACACAACTTTATTTTATATAAGAGATTAAGACAAGATTATAAGATTTGTTTGAACATATTCTGGTGTTTAATTAAATTGTCATTGATGAAAAATTACAATACAAAATACCATGGGGTATCTTTAACTCGCACTTCCGTTGTGCAGCATATGCATACAACAAATTAAAAGCTTATGTTCTTAATTAGGTGTTAAAATTGATGGACTTTAATTGAACTACCTTACTTATTGGAATTAAACTACTAAAATGATGTTGGTTTTTAACCGACTTAAAAAAAGGAGGAGGTTCTCAATTCGACCGTTTTTTTTTGTGTGTTCGCGGATAACTTCGTCGTTTATGAACCTTTTTATTCTTTTTTTTAGTGGAAAGGAACCATGATAAGGACACTAAAATCTGATGATGGCATCAAAGAGAAATCGAGTTGAACCTTGAAGTCGGTTTTTATTTTGTTAAAATGTTGTATTCTAGATCTATACATTTTTAAGTGACTATGATAACACTGAGATAAAGTAGTTCAATAACAATTTGTAGGTGTGTAAGAAAACACTAACACAATATTTAAAAGATTTTTATTTGATTTCATAAATTATAATATCTATTTTCGTTTAACATACATAGCTTTTCTGGCTAAATTACCACAATATAATCCACTTATAAAAATTATTCCTATAATTGAAATGCCTACAACTAAAAAGTACTTCTTAGATGGTGAAGAGGATATTTCGTTATACATATCGCCAAAATTTTCTATCACATTTAACTGAAACAAAAACAAATTTTTATAAATAAAAATAATATGTAAGACTTGGAAGCTTGCATGTGCTATAAAGCACATGCAAGCTTGATAACTCCCACTAATTTATTTTTTAATAAAGAGAGGGTAGGTTTAAAATAAAGTTTGTTCGAGCTCTTATGGGTTTACCTTAAGCATGTTGAAAATTAAATCCAATAATATGAGTTTAGCAACGGGCAATCTTTTCAGACCCTTTTGCTAACATTTACAATAATGTTTGCTGATTAATCGTAATCATTCTTAACGTCAATGGAAAACTTACGGCACACTACTGTCAACATGATAATTGTCAATAAGAAGTAGGTATACTTACAGCTGCCACATGCTTATACATTTCTAATCTATTTGAAAGTGCTATGTGACACTTGGGTTCCAATTTCCTACTGCTATCGTTGAGTATTATCTTCAGACACTTTAAACCTGAAAATATAAAACATAAAAATGTAATTTAATACGTACAATCAATTCTGCTTTGAATTAAATTAATTTGAATAACTATTGGTACAAATTATTGACAAATTAATGAAAGTAAAATGGCTCCCCTGCTCTATCTATAATAACTCTATGATGGCCATGCATTTTAAGTCATAGTTAAGCAACTTATCTGGCTGCAGTATAAGTAGCTATTTTCTAGAGTTCACTTAAAAAACTCCTTTTTGCCAGATTGCCAACATAACAAAATATTTATTTAAGTCTTGTTGTACCTTGTGCTTTAGGGCTCGGGGCTCCTATACATAACTGCGATGCTGCGTCGCACGATGCGAATCAGATCGGAAGTTCTTGCGGTGCAATTCGTGCGATCTCGCAGATATTTGCGATGCGTTGCGAATTCGCAGTTATGTGTCCCTATATTCAATTAAATAACACGAACTATATATAGAACTTACGTCTGCCAGCACCATGTTCTAAATCCTTACAATACTTCAATAAATCAAAAGCACAAGCTCGTTCCAGTAAAGGGTCTGCTTCAATATCAACTTCTGTTTCTTCAATGATTTGTGCCACCTCTCGTGCACATTCGGCTGATACTATTTTATGATTCAAGAGAGCATTTTTTAGACATTCTTCAACCTGTAAAATTTCATTTTTTTATATTATAATGAAACAAGCATGTCAAGGTATCACATCCTAAAAAAAGTATTTGTTTTATTTGTTTAGTAGCTACTGACTAGTTACAGTTACATCAACAATAGGAAAGCATTAAATATTTTAGTTAACGAAACAAAACTTGATGAATTACGACGATTTCCGCCAACAGACGATTTCTAGTTTACATACCTGTCCATCAGCACTGGTGATATCATTTGATACTGCACAGATTGTTTGTATTTCTGCCTTGCATAATTTACCAAGTAGAGGATCTAACCTATAATTCAATGCTTGTTCTTTCAATATGTTGGCTAATTCATTTTCACAAGTTGTTGATAATTTAGATTCTCTAAACTTTCCTTTCAAACAGTATAACATTTTACCTTGAAGTTCTGAATCTTGGGCTTCTTTAGCTAAAAAAGTAAAAAACAATTAAAAGTTAAAAAAAGGAAAATAAAAATATAAAAACTAAATTGCATATTTACATTGGTGTCTATGGTTTTTATGAAAAGTGTTAATACCAATGATGTGTGAACAATATGTCGTTATGTCTCCTTTGCATGCTATTTGCAAATTGTTATTAAATCTATAATCCATGTTTTGTTCTATCATTCTATTTACTATAACTACTTTGCAGTTGTCGTCAAAGATGGCTTCGTGGCGATGAGCCTAAAATAGAAACAAAATGTTATTATTCCATTACCAAGGATTAATGAGAAAATATGTACCATGGATCCTATAACTAGCACAATCTGTGCTATGATAACTAGGCTGCTGATAAACAAAACATAATATGAAGTTTTTAAATAAACATGAATTTTATAGACACATTAGTTTTTGCTCGCGGCTCCGCCCGCGTGTATGTCGTTTATCGCGGCAAATAGTAGCCTATGTGTTATTCTGATGTATAAGCTATATTACTGTAAAGTTTCATCCAAATGCGTTCAGTAGTTTTTGTGTGAAAGAGTAACAAACATCCATCCATACTTACAAACTTTCGCGTTTATAATATTAGTAAGATTCAACCCAGACAGAGAACAATAGAAGATGAACAGTATAAATAAACAATACAAATAAATACCTTTAAACAGTCAAGAATATTTGCAGCATCTGTATTGTGGCAATATAAATCAATCATATCATTACAACTGGTAATCAAATGATAGTCAATAGCATTGTCAGCAAATTCTTGCTTTCTAACTACAAATATAGCTTTCCGACAAGCATCTGATAACTGTCCCTTTGCTGTTTGAAGACATTCCAATGCTGCCGATTCCCCATGCGGTACACTGGCACAGTACATTTGCAGGTCATTCTTACAAGCTTCTTTAAGTTCAGGGTCCAATTCTATATTTTCCTTTTGTTGGAAGAGCTGTTGTCTCAACTGCTGCCTGCAGTCTTTAAATATTGTGTGCTTTCTTTTCGATATTGTGTCATTTCTTACTATCTCACTTAAGCATGTTACAACCTGACTCTTGGTTTGTGCTTTTGGACAAAATCTTACAACATAAGACTTGCAAGCATTCTTGAATTTCCTTGTGAACCTATAATTCTTTAATGATATGAGCTGTTCATGTTCTATAGCTGCTCTGCAGTTCGAGTTTGATTTAATTTCAGGATCATTCTTATGAGATATCAAGCAATCCATGATATCATCCTCTTCTTTTTTGGTCTTAAGCTCTGAAGAGCAGAGCCTCTCGATAGGCACCCTACAATTAATGTTGACTATGGCATTGAGTTCAATATGGCCACTTTGTGTTTCAGTAAAATTACTAACAATTTCTTTACATTTAGTTCCAAGTTCTTTTATTTTGCTTTGCAAACAAGATATTTCTTCTCCTTTACCAGTGTTCTCGAAGCATAGATTGATAAGGTCATCCATGCAATAATCTTCAATCTCTGGTAATAAATCAACACTGATTGCTCTCTGTCTCATTACTCTTCTTACTTGTGCCTCACACCCAAGTTTCAATTTACCTCTGACATCAGGATTATAAGCATAATTATACAAACATGGTAATACCAGTGGGTCTTTATCAGATTGGTGCTCATTTAAATCTGCCCATTGTAGTCTAGCTTTACACAGTGTTACCGCATCATATTTACAAGCCTTATATAGCTGTGGATCAAGCTTAAAATCTCTAGATATGAAATATTGTATTTGCAACAAAGCAGATTCACAATCATTGTTCATTAAATTAGTGCCAAGTTTTTCCATGAGACACGACATGACTCTGCCATTTCCTCCAATAACCTCTCTACAGGCTCTGTCAACAACAGGTTTGCAGGCTTTGCGTAATATAGGGTCTACCCTCCAATCTTCTCCTGGGTCAGCTTCTTGAACTAAAATTTCAAGAGACATCTGACATGCCTTGCTGATTCTTTTATCTTTCCTTTTCCTAGGTCTGGCATGCTCCATTAAGCAATGGATTGTCTTACCTCCAGCTTCGATACCCTTACATAGAACCGTTATATCATTGGCACAATTTTGCATCAACTCTGGTGAGAGCCGATAGTCATCCATTAGCATTTTTCTATGATCAATCATTTCTACTGTGCATTCTGGTGATAGTTTTGTGCTTTCATTACGAGCAACATTTTCTAGGCATAATAAAATTTGTGCAAGTCTAACATCTTTGTCTTCAACTACACCCTTACGACATCTGTATTTTCTAATGTCCTCTTTACAGGACTTCACTAATCCTTTACTCATTTTATAATTCATAATAATATTTCTTTGGTCATAAAACAGTTGATCTTGACATTTTTTCCTCATCCCTGTAATTAAATAATACTAATATAGTTTATTTTGAAACCAAGAAATAACAAAGAAATAAAAGACTAATGAACTGTGAAACATTATTAAATGAATAATTACAACTAATTCTTATCAGAACATAGAGGCATATAAATGCTAAGTTTATCAGTGGACTACATTTATGGTGTAGATAAAGCTATTTTAAAAAATATTGATGCTGAAAAGACAAAATGTATTAACAAATACTACATTTGAGTCATACAGTAGTCATGTTATAATTGCTGATAATACATACCATTTTCATATTTATGCCTCAGCAGACATTTATACATCAACCAAGAACCTGGCACTTCGTCAGGGCAAAATATCTTCTGGTCCGTGTTACAGGCAGCAAATATCAATTTGTCTAACTGTAGCGTTTCATATTTCATTTCTTGTAGTACAGCATTTTCAGACTGACATTCTGGCTTCAAGTTGATGTCTTGATTTTGTAAACATTTTAAAGTATTTGTTTGTGATAAGCTTTTCGGATCAGGAGGAATTCTACCACATACATGAACTTCTATATCATCATAACAGTTCTTCAAAAAATTACCAATAATCTGCCAATCATTGAAAATTAGAGATTCAATTTTATTAATCATTTTCCAACATGACTTATCTCTGACGCTGGGTTTTTTCTTTAGCACACAATCTATGCCATATTTACTTGGATTCAAACAGTTTAAGATTTCGGGTTCCTCCTGACAGATGTCTTTGACTTTATAGTTGAGATAGTCATTGTCTAATAGTACAGCTTGATGAGTCCATAATTTGTGCTGGCAGAGTGACAAGATTTGACTTTTATTGTATGATGCGTTTAAGGCGCATGATAGAACAGCGAGATCATCATTCGAGTGCGAACACAACTTATGATACAAAGCACAGCCAGTTAAGTCTAATGAGAATCTATCATTGGGTCGATTTATCAGTAGTTCGTTGCCCAATACTTGAGCATTTTGGAGGTATATAAACACACATGCGGCTAAAATTCTTAATGTTTTAGTCATTAGGATGTTACTATGCATTTCGGAACCGGCTCGTGGTCTTTTTCACTATAACACAGCTTTTAAATCATGGTTTGCAAATAATCTCTATATCGTTTGATTATGAACAAAGTAAATATCACCTAAAGACGAATATTTTAGCACTTATTAATTTAACTTACTAACGTACGATTGTATGTAACAATATAATACAAACACAAGTCACAGACACAATAATAATAAAATTGATTTGTTTAGTAAAAGTGTACCAGTGTACCAAATGAATGATTTCAGGAGTGAATGAAGTATTGTCAAATCGACATTGTCAGAGGGTCAGTCATAAAGGGTGAGAGGTATTTTAAATAGAGCAAGGGAGCCAGGCTTCCAGCCATCCCTCAGTTAAAAAGAGAATAGGCGGGTCCACACAGAGCGAGGAAGCCTCTCGCGAGGCAGCTTGCTCTTGTGTGGACCCGCCTACTGAGGCGCCTGATCATAACAAAAAACCGACACTGGATGGCTCGGGCTCGGTCGCTCCCCCACGGCAAGGCGCGCGCAAACCTTGGCCGAGGCACGTCCACATGGAGCGAGCAGCCTCGCGTGGCAAATGCCTCGCGAGGCTGGTCGCTCTGTGTGGACTGCCTAATGACGATCGCGGTACCTATGTCTCTCTCTACTCGCGTACGTACAGTTAGCCTAGAAAAGCAGCATAGTAGATCGATTCGACGGTTAATTGTTGTGATTGGATTACCTTTATTGCGCATGCGTCAGTAGAGAAAGACAGATGGTGTACCGCGATCTTCTCTCTCTTTTTAACTGATGGACGTTTCCGCTTACAGGCAGCTGTATTTCCTCCCTACTCTATCTCTAATAGCTCTATCCTAAGATTATGTACCAACTGTGGTGAAGCGCACCTTGATAAAACGCTCAGTTGATAAAACAACGTAGTAGTTTTAAATAATATATTCGCCAAACACAATAGGATACAAGATTATAAAATTATAGACAAACTCGGAATGTATAAGTAACAGATGTAACAGAAGTAATCGATTTAATGTTCGTAACAAACATATTAAAACATCCGTCAATTCTTAAACCAGCCAGTCACGCTTGCAAACCTCTTTCTAACAAACTGAATGGTCATCAATGAAGATAATCATCATAATATTAATGTATGTGTATATCAGAAATAAATAAATAATAAATATTTGGACATCTAACACACAACGCCATCTAGTCCCAAGCTAAGCAGAGCTTGTGTTATGGGTACTAGACAACTGATATCAATACATATTTACTTTTTTTTGTAAATACATATATAATTTATATAGAAAACACCCAAACTCCGAAACAAACATTTGCAGATCGTACAAACATTTAGTCCGACCCAGGAATCGAATCCGAGACCTCAAGCACAGCAGTCGCACAAGCTACCACTACGCCACCGAGGCAGTTAAAATTATTCAATTTCCTAAATTACTTAGGAATTAGAATTTAAAACATAATTTCTGTGAAGTATAAATCGCAGATCACTGTTTGAATAGAGGCTACAGTAGAGCAACCCTCATATTTGATTTCAGATTTAATTGTTTACTTTAGTAAACATAAGTAGGTACATCTTTTACTGACATTTTTTGGCATCAATTATGACTTAAGACAGTTAACACAACAAAGTAATGCTGATTTATGTTCAGCATTAGGCTGAGGCCGCACTACGGTTTTTTCTCGCTAGCGGTTAAACCGCCAAACCGCAAAACCGCCCGAAGCGCACACACTACGGTTAAAAGCCGCGAACAGTGTTGCCAACAGATAAACTAACTCTCCACTAGATTCGACTTCTAAAACCACCAGAAAACCACTAACAAATATACAATACAATGGTCTGGAATTTTATAATCAAAGCAGCAATTGCGTTCCAACCGTCGAACCTTCAAGAAAACTCCTTTTTAAAGGCAGGCAACGCACTTGTGATGCCTCTGCTGTTGTGAGTGTCTAAGGGCAGCGGTAATCGTTTTTCCCGCTAGCCATTCTGTAGGAGGTCGCGGTTTTACAAATCAGTCGCAGTAAAAAACCGCCAGTGCGGCCGCTTCTATAAGTTTCCTTTAGTTACAAAATCAGGCGGTTAAAAACCGCGGCGGTTTAGCCGTAGTGCGTTAGGCCTGGCACTTAGGGCAAATCGTAATCGAGTTCTGACCTTAGAGCATATTTACCTAGAAGAGCAGCCGAACGGGCAGAAAGCGTGATCGGAGTAGAGAGAGAGACTGAGTTTGGGCCATGTCTGTCTCTCTCTCGCAAGCTTCTGATTGGTTGGTGTATTTCCCACCAAGTCACACCGACTAATCACGGAGACTCTATCAGGTCTCTCTCTCTCTACTCAGATCACGCTTACCGCTCGTTCAGCACTCCCTTCATTATTGTATGCTCTAAGGACATAGCAAAAAACCATTCATTCAATTAGTTCTTGTTCATTCATTGCATGAATGGCAATGTGCAATTTGGCATTAATTTAGCGTAAAATAAAATAAATGTACGGAGAGTGTTTGTCGAGTCTAACGAGTGCAATTTATTTTGAAACTTGTGCTTACATATAAATTATTGTAATCATGGAAGATTTTGTGGAAGTGAATCAGATATCCGATTTCATATCCTACTTGCGCAGTGTAAGTACTTTAATATTTAATTTAAATTAATCCGAAACTGATTAAGTTTCGTTACAAAGGTATGTCAGTCAAGGTAACGTTGTTATAAATTAATACAAAACAAATGATAGTTTAGATTTTTAATAGAACCCATAGCAACATTCTTAAAAATTCCTTCTACAGATTTATACCGGCTGTTTAAGCCAGTGTGCGTAAGCCATCATTAATATACATATATCTTATTGTTATTATGTACATACATATATAAATAAACTGAATGTTGTCCTTAAAGTGCAAATGCATATGCTTCATCAAGTCTTGAATGATAAAATGTATTGTTATTTTGAACTACTAACTTTTTATTAAGTATTTATTTTTATTTATTAGTATTTAGTACTATAATTAAGTATTTATTTAAGTAAATTACTTTTTATTAATTGTAAGCTCTTTTAATAATAAAGGCACATATGCCTCTTTATTATTAAAAGAGCTTACAATTAATAAAAAGTATCATTTTTAAACGCAAAAGCCTGTTATTTTATTAAAATACAATGAAAAACAACAAAATTATATATAAATTTGAGGCATATAATTCTCTTTGGGAGTGTTTGTTATGCTTTAATACAAATGCATATGTTCAACCAGAATCATACTATGGCCTCACAGAAAACTGGTAATAAGCTTGCTTTTCACCGAGTTTGTGAGTTTACTAAAACCTCAACACTGACTCTGGACTTGCTTGCAACAGTAACCAGTAGACACTTACAGCTTCTCAATTTGGATCTTTATATTTTCTTTAATGTATAGACTAAATTTCTGCAAAATGTGTTTTTGTTAGCAAGAGATTTATTCTGAAATGATCCCATTTACATTTCATATAGATCTGATGATGAGTTTCGGAGACTGACAATGAATCACAACAAATCACAGCAATTGCTGCTATTGCATAAATATGCATTGTTTATGCAATCACATAGGTAGAATTGTTTAAAGTCGGTTCAACTTTTTACAAAAAACATTTTTTAACTATTATATAGTTAAGAGATAAACAGTGTTTCATTCTAGAATCATCTAGCTTTAGGTCACTACAAGTGGCAGCCTTAGCGCTCAAAGGCTCTCTCATACTTTTACATTTATTTATTTATTTATATCTTTACTAGCAAACCCGGCGAACTCCGTTTCGCCACCAGATGGCTTTGTTTTATGTAACACTTTCCCGCTTTTCTGTTGAAACTTTTCCTGAATTTTCTTTGCTATAAACCTCATGGAGCCCGAGACCTTTCCAACGAATGCAAAACCGTGGAAATCGGTTCGTGCGTTCTGGAGTTATAGCGTCAGGAAGGAAAACCGGACTTATTTTTATAGAGTAGATTGTATACATACAAAATTACAAACAGTGGTCCTTCACCAGCTTTTTAAAAATAGGCAAATTTTTTGATTGTCGAATTGTCTCAGGCAAGTTGTTCCAAAGTCTTACAGCTTGCACAGTGAAAGACTTGTCTGCAAACGGAGTTGAATGTTTTGGCATTTTCAGTATTAAATTCTCTGATGACCTCAGGTCCCTGCAATGTGCGTTTTTTAAGAACTGTAAACGTTCTTTGAGATAAAGAGGTGTGTGAGGATGAAACAGAACACTGTATAGAAGAGAAAGAATATGTAGATTCCGGCGAAAGCGTATTGGTTGCCACCTGAGCTTAGAACGAAACTCAGAAATGTGATCATACTTGCGTAATCCAAATATGAATCTAATGCAGAGATTTTGAAGTCGCTCAAGTTTATTCAGTTGGTCTTCGGTGAGATCCAGATAGCTGACATCGGCATAGTCAAGGATGGGAAGTAGAAGAGATTGTGCAAGCGCAATTTTAGTGTTAATAGGAAGAAAATTCCGTAGCCTTCGCATAGATCCTGCTGCTGCAAACAATTTACGGCTAACTTCCCCAATCTGAGGGCCCCAGGATAGATACCTATCCATATAGATCCCTAAATTTTTAACTTTATCACTATATGGAATAACCGAGCCGTTGCAACAAACATCTGGTATCTGCTCAAAGTTTATTGTACACAGTAACCTGGAGCTACCCGCTATCATTACCTGTGTTTTGTTTGGGTTTACATTTATTCCATATTCCGTGCTCCAGTAGCATATCTGCTGTAAATCTCTATTAATGACGTCCACTGCTTGTTTTATACTGTCTGGAGTGGCTTGTGTGTAAATTTGGAGATCATCTGCATAAAGATGGTAGGAAGAAAGTAATTGTTTAGTGATTGAGTTAATAAAAACTGCAAAAAGTAACGGTGATAGCACGCCGCCCTGAGGTACACCTGCAGATGTCGTATGCCAAGAGGAGTAAACCTTATCGATACAAGTCAATTGCCGATGGAGATATGTTAAGTGAAGTGTTTATTTAAGAGAGGATGTTTTACATATTAATAAAGTAGGCCCTTAGCATAGTAGGCCGTTTCTAGCAGACTACAACTAATACATTGGCTATTTGCCATGATATAATTAACGAAACACTGTCATTATTTCTCAACAAACTATGACAAGATAAAATCCAATAATAGCTAATCCAATATTGTTTTGTTCTTTACTATTTATTTGGTAATCTAATTACATAAGTAGTTTTATCAAATCAGTTTTTTTCTGATAAAATGTAGGTGGAATACCTAAGCTCATTAGTTACATTTACAGTAGAGTTTTTGATTTGTTAACCGTCTATTTTCTTCAATAAAAGAATCTATAAAAAAAACAAAATCAAGAAATGGATAACGTCCAAAGACATGACTAACATCATCATCTCAGCTGGAAGACATCCACTGTTGGTTATAGTTCTCCCCCCAGTTTCGTCACAACAACCGATCCTATGCTGCCCGCACACTAACAAGATTACCGTGGGAGTGCCACGCTCCAGCATGAATGGGCCAGCTCGGTCGGCCACAGAAAACCGGTGTGAAATAGCGCTTGCGCTGTGTTTCACCGAGTGAGTGAGGATACCAGAGGCCCATACCGCAACCCCTTTTACCATTCCATCCCCCTCCCCTTTACCCATCACATCCCCCTCCCCCTATCCCATCCCACTCCCCTCCCCTTGCCCCATCCCATCCCCCAAAGGCCGGCAACGCACTTTTGACGCCTCTGGTGTTGCGAGTGTTCATGGGCGGCGGTAATCGCTTACCATCAGACGATACGTCTGCTCGTTTGCCCACCTAGTCCATAAAAAAAAAAAGATCGCGAAGAATTATAATAGGCGGTACACACTACAACGATTTATCGTAGCGATTTAACTGTGCAGGTCGTTTGTGCAGTTTCATCGATAGTGTGGACGGAAATTGGCTCAGATTTTTTGGTTGGTGCAAACGATCGGAGGCATGAGCAAAAGTTATTCGATAAATCGTTGTCGATTTAACTGCACAGTTAGTTTGTGCAGTTATCGTAGCGTGAATACATGTATACTATTTTCTGTAAATAGATACACATTACACATAGAAAACACCCAAACTCCGAAACAAATATTTGCAGATCATACAACATTTGGTCCGATCCGGGAATCGAACCCGAGACCTCAAGCACAGCAGGCGCATACGCTACCACTGCGCCAACGAGGCAATTTTCCTTATACATCTTCCACGTACAGACAGCAACCAGTTACGATTTTATTATATGTATTGATAATTTACACCTAAACACAGAACGAATGATAGTTATCTTCATACAATTATTTGTCATGAATGGAAATTAAACTACAACAACTGACTTAGCAGTCAGGATCGCTGGCACCGCGCCACCGAGGCAGTCAAATTAAGCCATGTTATCGCAAGCGCGTCATCGATTTCTATCGCGGACTACATGTTTATAGTCTGAGCTTCTGCACAGAATTGCCGATCGATGCAGATATCGTTGACGTGTGGACACTCAATGGACGTACGATAACTGCACAATCGAACTGTGCAGTCACATCGCTATGATAAATCGTTGTAGTGTATACCCAGAAGTAATTAAACAAACATTAATTAAACGAAACTATATAATTAGACAACATTATTTTTATTTTAAAATTTTATTGGTGGCATCCCATGTAATTAATTATCAATTTATTTTGAATTGTGGGCATTCTATGTGATTAATATGACTGTTTTGCATTAAAACAAAACAGGTATTATGTGTTGAATAAAACACACAGCGTTGATTGAAGAAAGCTGTTGAGAATATCTGCCTTTATTTAAATATCTATGGTTAAACTTACCGCTTTGTCTATGGTTCTATACTTATCTCTCTCACACCAGCGTGCGTCCTTTTCTATCATGTAGGGCGCTTGACAATTAACTGTCAGATTTCATAGAGTCAGTCTTCAAATCAGTCAAATCACCAGCAAGAGCATTGCTGCAAAGCTGTGTTTTATTCAACACATAATACCTGTTTTGTTCTAATGCAAAACAGTCATATTATGTGATTTCCTAAAACACACAGCGTTGATTGAAGACCTGTTTGGGTATCTGCTGGTGCTAGCACAAACGCTATGATGAAAATAAATTATAAGATTAGTTGAAAAGTAACAAACAAATGAATTGAGATGTAAATGGTATAGGATCGCAACTTTGCTGTTCTCAAATAGATTGATTATTAGCTGTTAATGTAGATAGGTGTTAAATATTGATATATGTACCCTACTTGTTGAATCAAGGTACTCGCAGATCGGAACGTGAACTTGAATGTACTTACGGGCTATCTTGCGTCTTTTGTTAGGTGGCGGTGAAGCTATAC